>CM060938.1:159152018-160382718 GCA_030765085.1 Allium cepa
TTTGACTAGTAGCTCAAACTTTGATGTAGAAGAATCTTTTGAGTTCATGTTGAATGATCCAGATCTTCTCTTGAAGTTTGTTGTAGCGTCTTTGGCTTTTGGAGTGCTTGTAGTGCTGTTTGAGTCAAAAGAAGGACAGAGTATCGGCACTTCGAAGAATGAGCCCCCCCCAAAAGTCCCCGTTATGCTAGAGCTTACGCTGTATTTATAGGTGTTTCCGGACATAAGTCGTAAGTCGGATGCTACGACCTATGGTAAGTCGTAGGTCAGAAGTCACGACCTAAGGCATACGAGCTATGGCCCATCCTGGTTGTACTCGGCTTTTCTGAGCGAGTTAATAGGTTGAACGTGACCAAGTATAGGTCGTAGGTCGTTCATACGAGTTATAGCTTAACTCGGTTTTGTACAGCTGGCTAGGTCGTTCAGTAGTTGGATCACTAAGTTGCTTCATGTGTTAGGTCGTGGACTCCTTTAGGTTACTGAACTCATTAGGTCATGAGGCCCTTTAATTAATTAGGTCATTGAGCAGTTTTATCCTATAGGTCGTTAGGTCGTTACACTTCTTAAGTTGTTAAGTCGTTACACTTCTTAAGCCCTTAAGTCGTGGCACTTCTTAAGTGGTTAAGTCGTGGCATTTCTTAAGTCGTTAAGTCGTGGCTTCCTGTAACTCGCTTAAGCTGTTTCATACTGTGCCGTTAGGTTGCTCAACACTTTAACTTGTTAGGTCGGTAAGTCGCCTTCAAAGAGGAGAGTTAGGTCGCTGGAACCACTAGGATGTAGGTCGCTGGCCTCGAGTAGAAGACAGGTCGCTTCATTCTTTAAGTCGTATACCATTTTGGACGGGGCGCTGCCCCCCGGACCCCTACGACCTGACCGGGCAGGTCGAACATCGTAGCGGTGGCGTTGCCCCCGCACCCCCACCTTGGGGAGTTGGCAACCCCCCTGGACCCCCCCTCCGTAGGGGATCTTATCTGAAAAACCATTCAACAGAACTTGCTTTGTTGAGATGTTGAGTTGACCATTCTTCGAGACGAACTATCATTGGCTTCTCGGTCGATTTTTTGATATCACGGCCTTGCTGTAAAGGTGGAGTTAACATGTACAAAGGAGACTCTGCTAAAAGTTTCTGAAAATTTTGGGAGTTAGAAAATTTTTGACAAATTTTTGAGAAAAAAGAAAAAAAACTGGTTAACGACAAGTCGATTTCAAATTGGAAAACTAATGTAAATTAGTAGATGAAACTAAGGTGAATCAGTTATAAGTGGAAAAAAAAATTTAATATTTATAATTGAAGACGAATTGAATTCTCATGAAGGAGAGAAAACTAATTTGCATAGAAGTATATGTGAAAACTTCGGTAAGAAAAGTATAAATGATTTGAAAAATTACAATTGTATATTGTTGCTAAATAAGATACGCAGGCATTAAAAGGGGAAAAGTAAATTGGATTTGATTCCAAAAGATAAATGTGAATTGCCCGACAAAAAGGTATGTATTTAAGTTTCTGTATGAAATTGGATTGGGTTTTTGATGTAGCCACTTGGCTTTTGTTTTCTTTTGGAATTTGGGAGCCGGTAGAGGCCTTTTGTAGTAGTACCGAGCTAGCCGCGCAAAGGAGACGCTGGCGAAAAAATTCGGGAATTTAGGGAGAGAAAAATTTTGAGAAAATTTTGATAATTTCAAATTTGGTTTTAAATTGAAATTTAAATGATTGAGCAATAGGGTACTATTTGAAACTATAGAAGAGTTTGGGAAGTTGCTAAGAAGGATAAGAAGTCTTTTATAAAAGATAGTTGGTAGGATATTGTTAAAACTGTGAGTTTTGGAAAGGTAAACGTGTTTTGAACCATTCTTCCTAACTAGTAATTTCGAGGGAGAAATTCTTTTAAGGAGGGAGGAATGTGACGACCTGGAATTTTCAACAATTTAAATTGGAATTGTTAATTGATTTTAAATATTTAAAAGTTAATTTTAACTTGAATTCAAGATGTCAATATTTATTTGATAATTAAATCATTGAATTGTATAGTTTAAATACTGAATTTAATAATTGATATTGGGTAAATTATTGAATCTGGAACCTCTAAGCCTGTTTAAAAATAATTTGAAGGATAATAAAATTTATAATGATGATACTGAAGATAATATAATGGTTGAAAGTTAATTTAAAGGTAAATTGTTCAATTTTAATAATATATCGTTTAAATCGATATTAAAAATATCCATCTGAGGCACAGTCTCGGAATTCGACGAAACTAGTTCCATTTGATCCGTAATAGTTAGTTATTATCAGATTTCAATTTTTGTAGCAATCGGAGTTGTTGTTTGACCCTGGCAGCTCAAAACGCTTAGAAATTACTTTGATCAATTTAATTTAAAATTGATCGTTTTCCTCTGTATCTTGCGCATACGATCAAATTAGCTTCCGAAACGCGTTCCATTGTGTTCAGGATGTGGGTAAAACCTTATAATCGCCTAGCGGCATTCCTTAAGAGGAGCTCAAAATTTTAAATGGCAATTATTGAGTCGTTTGAAATTTTATAATATAATAAATTTAAAGTAAAAGTCAGAGATATTTTATTAACATGAACGCGTATCCAAGAAGCCTCGCAAATTGATATTTATCGCTAGCTCCCCCTCTAAACTACAGAAAACAAATCGAACGCATGGAAAAAAAAAGAGATCAAATTCAAATGAATGCCGAAACCATATTCCCTCTTCCAGTTCATCACCCAAATCCATATCGAGCGTTATTCAAATCAAAAAGAGGAGAGCGGGGTATAGAGTTGGGTCGGTGGCCACGAACACGAAGGAAGGGGTGGTCGCGCGAGTCCAAATTCGTCATGGAGCTCGATCGAGCAGCATTGCGGCGACACGAAGGAAAAAATTAGGGCGCGACGTAGTCATCGCGATGGTCCACGCGCGCGTGCTGAAGCAAGCAGTGAGGCGATGGAGGCTTGAGGTACTCTCGATTCGACTGTAGGTTAGGATGTGGTTGTAGCTTGTTTTGGGAAGGAGTGGTGAGTAGTTCGAGAAGAGTCAGGCGGCCGAGCTCAGGGAAGAGGTCGCGGTGCCTGTGATCGGTCGAGCGGGCTTTTGGGGTGAGATGTTTATATTTGTTTATCATTTGTTCTATTTAAATAGCTAATTAAAATTTTTATATTTCTGCGAACAAAAATATATGTAAGGATTTAGAAAAAAAGAGTAGGGAAAGTTAGTTTAGGAAAATTTAATTATTTACTTAAATGAAGATTTAGTTAAATTAAAATTTTAAAATGGAAATAAATTTATTCAGTTAACTTATATAATTATTTGATAACTAGAAAATATTTTATAAACAGAAGATTAGTTTCTAATATTAATAAATTATATAAATGTTATATGAGGTCAAAACCATGGGAACAAGCCAATTTGAAGTGGATTTCAAAGCAAAAATCAAGGGTGAGTAAAAATCACTTTGTTGGATTATTATTTAAATTTAAATTGTTAAATTTAAATAATTGGTTGATTGATTGAGTTGATTGAATGTGCGCTAATGATCTAGGGACTTTGGATTTTGGTTGGTACTCGAGTTAAATGTTTTTTGACTCGAAGCATTTTGGGTTTTAAATAGTTGTAAACTTAAATAATAAATAAGAGTATGGTTCATTCTAATGTTAATAAGGTTTTAATGATTAGTGATTCATTTAAATAGGTAGGATAATTTACATGGATAATTAATTAAATTAATTTATGAACTGAGTTAATTAATTAAGTTTAAGGAGTTTAGAATAATCGATGGATGGTTTAGTAAGTAATTACTTAACGAAGTTAATAAAATATAATTACTTTGTGTAATTAATCAAGAGATTAATTAAGATGATTAATTAAGGAGAAATCGATTTATTTAATGAAGTAAATGAAAAATAGTTAATTATCGGTTGAGATAAATCAAGAATGATTAATATTTATGGTTTAATTAATGATTAGTTATTTAATATAATTAATTTTGGATTAGAATAAATTGCACATAATTGGAAATCATTAATTTATACAATCAAAGATGTAATTAAAGATTGATTAATTTAGGTGAATTAATCAATAAGTGATTCATAAGGAATTAATTAATATAAGTAATTAGAATTAGTGTGATTGATAATAGAATTAATTTGTGAAATAATTAAATATTACTCATTTATTTGGTAAGAATAATTAATGTCGTGTAACTAATTAAAGATAATTACTTGAATGGAATTGGAAGATAATTAATACATGGTGATTAATTGAGATGAATGAGGAAGGGTTGATTTATTTATCTGGAATTAATTAATGGAAGAATCTAAGTGATTAAGGTTTGAAATTAAATTAGAATCAATAGAAATGATTTGTATGTGATTAAGCTTTGCTTCTGAATGATTGAATAGTATTGGATGATTTGAAGGAGTTGATAACTCTGGTATGAAATGTTGAGTATTCTATTTGGATAAATTGGAATAGGATGATATGAGATTCGAGGAGACCGGGGTCGGGTATTGGGGGAAATACCAGAAACCACTTCAAATGTTTATAGCTTGATATATAAAATCTATATGCTGTGGTAAGTGAATTGAAGGAATTGGACTACTTAAAAATCTAAAATCTTTGGTGTTTAGACCTTATTTGTGAAACAAGTGATTTTTTTTTTTAAAATAAATTGTGGCTATGTGAATTGATATAAGTTATCCGGGTTTTATATAAGTTGAATGTTTTGTATTCCATGTTAGTTGAGTTTACGCACGCTGGTTTCCAGCCTGACCCGGGTGTTACTTTGGTGTAATGCTCGGGTTAGACCAAGTATTACATATTTCCAGGTTAGGACGTTCTAGAGCTCAGGAGGCGAGCTGGATGGCAGGAGCATATAGAATATTTCCGTTGTAATATATTATTGTTATCCGAGACATGATAATTGTATATATTCAGTGACTGTGTATACGTGAAACTCTGATGTATATTAAATATAAGCGACGAATATAGTATTCTTTTGCAAGTGTTATTACTTATTATTATATTTTATCAGCTGCGAATGTGAGTTGTCGATGTTTCTGTTCTTCGTCTTCTATCTCTTTCTTCTTTTCATAACTATCTGGAATTTTCGGGAAGATAATTCTGGGTCGTCACATCGCTGCATCACGTTAGACACTGGATAGGAGATGTCAATCCCATAAACATCTCCGACGCCGTTACACTCATATTTATTTTTATTGATTTAACTCTCACAAGATCTTTTATTTCTGACTCGAGTGTTTTGTCTTTTCAACTCGCTCGGGTCTGTCCGAGCGTTTCAGGATCGAAGATTTTATTCTGAAGGAGGAAGACGAAGATTTGTAGTACAATTATCTACTATGTTATTCCACTACACCATTAATTTCCATTGCATTAATTATTATTCTCTGGTATGTGTACTCTAACATGTATTGTAAAAATATAATCAAGGGTTTTTGTAAAACAGCTTCATGAACTGTATATTTGATTATTATATTTTATCGTTCCGTTGCAAGATTCTATTTTGATTTTTTCTTTCTTTGCTTTTCTTATTTACCCCATAACAATCCACCCTTCTGTATGGTTTAAGTCTGACTGTATGGTTTATCGTCGATTTAAACCATGTAGAAAGTCGGGTCGTTACATTAAATTTCACAAATAATCAATTCCAAAAGTTTTATTATTTAACACTCTAAAATATAACTTAAATAGTGTTAAAATCTATAATGTTTCAAAACATTGTCAAATTATAGCAACGACAGCATTCATAAATTGCTGTCGTAGCTTATAGTTTCCAAAGTAATTTAGTTCAGAAATAACGGCTTTTATAAAATGCCGTAATAGATAGTTAGTTATTACAAAATAGTCAAATTCAAAACAACAGCATTTAAAAATGCTATCATAAGACTGCAGCATTTTGGGAAATGCTATAAATAAATTCCAGATTTTATTATAACTTTTCGGAAACATTAACACTTCAAAAAATTTCTATTTTAAATTATAAATCATATTTTAGGCTTCCAAACTTCACATTTAAATCAATTTTACATGTGATTTATCACAAATAATTTTTTAAATTAAATATCCAATTTAAAACTCAATTCATTTGTTAAATCAAAATTTCACTGTTTATTAACTTATAAATTTAACCGAACTTAAAATTTTACTTCAAATATCATTTGAAAACATTAAATTTAGTTTCCATTATTTACCTGCATTTTAAAAATATAGTTTAAAGTCAAAATCACATTTACTTCAAATTTACATACTTAAATTCACAAATTCAAAACTTAATATTTAACTTTCTCAAAACCATACTATATATTTTTAAATCAAAATTTCATACTTTAGAAATACATATCTATATGAAAATCAATACCACGGGGTCTGTGTATAATTTTCTAAGCTAGGTCAAGTGATACGGATATGTATCATTTCAATCCGCAGTTTAAAAAGAAAATCCGGGTTTCGTCATTTCAAATCCACAATCCCAAGTCAAATAAAAATGTAATAAAAATCAACCGAGCCTATCATTTTAGCTCATAATGACTTTTACCTATTATAATGTCCGTTCGGGTGTGTATCATTTCAATGCATAGTGATTCTATTCTCACTGGGAACTTGCAGTGTGAATATATGCATAAACAATGTAAACAATTATACTAACATGTCAATGACACAAGATACTGTCATATATCATATGTCAGGTGATAATTAACAATGTTAACATGGTAAAAACATGGCATAGCATATCATAAAATTCTCATTAACTTGCATAAATATTTTAGTTACTAAACACTTGTCATCAATTTACCATTTCATAATTAGAAATGTCAGACTGAGAAGGGCTCGCCTTTATCAAAGCTAGAGACCACTACGACACACAAGAACGATTCCAAAGGCACGACAAGCACGATACAGTACAACTTTTCATTTAAATGAAGGAAGAGCCTTAATGTTGATCTTGTAAACAACAAACAAACAAGACCATATAAACATATGTATAAAATACAAATATGAATTGAAACGAAATGGAAATTTGAATCAAGAAAGAACATTACCCAGCTTTAACACAAAAGTGCTTGACCATGACAACATGGCTTGTCATATGATCAAATGGGCATTATCTTACCACACTAGGCTCGACCTAGGTGTCAACATGTCTCGGCCGTGACCTAGATGCAAGGCTAAGGGCATGAAAGTGGATGGCAAAGACAAAATAAGAGGAGGGTAAAGGAGGCAAGGGGTTCTGGATGAAAGCATGGACCTATGGGCTCGGCCTAGTCAAACTTGAGCTCGATCATGCATAGTTCAGGTCTTGCAAGATCTGAAGTGATGTCTAGATGCGGTGTTGGCAGGTGGTGGTGGAGCTAGGGGTGGTGGCGAAGGTGCAAAGTGATGGGAAATGGTGAAACTATGGTCTCGGCTAGGCAATTAAAGGAGTGCTTGCAATATTTTTGTGGTATTGGCTCAATATGAGGGCAAGGCCAGATCTGGACAAGGGGAAGGGAGGTGATGGCTGCTGTGTATGGTGGTGGTGATGGTGGGTGTAGAGGATGGTCGTAGGGCAAAGCAAAGCACAAGAGAGAGTAAGGAAAAAAAAAACTATGAAGATAAGAAGAAAAGAAAGTAGAAAATGAAAGAAGCCATTACCTAAAACTTTTCTCAGAAATGAATTGCCGTGAGTTTGAGATGGTGAGAAAGTTTTCTCACGTGAATAAGGAAGAAAAATACAAGGCTATATAGAAAAAAAAGGGACGGCCAAAGAAAGAAATTAAAAGGCAAAGAAAAATGAAAAGACAAGGAAATGAAAAGCAAAGAAATGAAAAGGCTTTGTCTTTTGAATTTCCATTTTCTTTTAAATCAAAATTAAAAAAATAAAATTCAGTAAATAAAAATAAAAGACAACAAAATAAAGTGGAAATGAAAATAAAAAAATATTCTTAGGAAAATAAAAATTAAATAAAGAAAATAGTTTATATATTGAAACTAGAATTAAAAATTGTAAATAAAATACAGTAAACATTGAAAATTATGACCGCACTTTTAAAATGTTTTAAAAAATAAATATATAAATAACATGTCATGTTACACATATATAAACAAACTAGAACATGATATGACAAACAAAAATATTATTTATATAAATTAAAATAAACAATTTTGTTAAATACAAGAATTTACATATAATAGTGTAAAAAGCATAACTTCCACAATATTAATCGGATTCCAATGAAACGAAAAGTAATGTACTTGAAATATTATTAACTTTCATAATAAAAGATAAAATTCAAATTTTTAAATTTTAAATTTAAAAGTCAAAGTTTGACATATTGACTAAAATTCATGTTTCTGGAAAATATTCTATTTATTCATGTTTGGAATTCTAATTCACATAAAATTCAAAATCTACATTTAAAATAACAAAATTTATCCATTTTAATAAATAAAATGAAGTTTTTAAATTAGAATCTTCAATTAAAATAAAAAATATACAATTAAAATAATCACAAAATACATGGTTGTTGCATAGTGCCTCATCCGCTATATAATGCCGGAAATCAATCACTCCAATATATATATACGCACACTATATATATAATATCACCCAATAGATAAATTATCAAATTAATCCAAGCACATCCAATAATTTAAATTTGACTAGGCAAATCAAATGAGTGAGAAGATCTCGCCTTTGCTTTTGTTTTGCAATCCATTTGCCATCCAGCTTGTTTTCATGATTTTTAAACTTTGTAACAAATATTGTAAGGTTTTATTAATATTCGAATAAGCCGAGCAGATTAATTTATCATTTTATATGTTTAATTTAAACTAATGATTTATTTTAAACTAATTATTTTCTTTTAAAACTCTTTTAGTAGCAAAATAATTAAATAAGTTTATTTAATAAATTAATCAATATAATAAATTATCTATAAATAAACTAATAAGTTTAAAACATGTATATTTATTTCCTTTCGAAACTATATATATATATATATCTATATATATATATATATATATATATGTACATATATCTTAATTACCCAAATAATATATTAATTAACAATAAGTTAATTGTTTCCATATATTATAAAATTACCTTATTGTCTATATATATATATGTGTGCCTAGCTGATTCAACATTTAAAAACCCCGTTTTATTTTCAAAATTTCTATATAAATTAAATTTTCTATTTTCAAAACCAATATTTTAAAAACTTCTATCTTCTACCAAAATCCTACTTGTATATACATATACATATACATACATATATATGTATGCTTTACTTACAGCATATACGTAAATGTAAGTATATATATGTAAATTGAATTATGGGTTTGTGAGTGTTAACGCTAAAATTGGACGCTAACACCCCGGTGTAAATAGTGAAAATGTGAAAGCACCACCCATTGTTACGGGAACTAGAGATAAGCAGAAAATAACAGAGAAACAGTAAAGAGACAACAGTTTTTATAGTGGTTCGGCTTAATGTCAAGCCTACGTCCACTTTAATCCTCTTTATTGCTGATTCGATTACAACTTTTACAATGATCATTGATTACAACACAACTAAGACGAGTAGCTAGAAATTCAATGCAAAAGAGCTCTTCGAATTCATGTTGAATGTGCTAGATCTCTTCCCAAAGTTCGTTGAAGCGTCTTCGGTGTTTGAAGTGTTGAATGAGTTGAGAAAACAGCAAAGTATCGACGTTCTAGAAATGATCCAAAAGTCCCCTCCTTGGTGGAGTAGGCAAGGTATTTATAGGGAAATTCTGGAGTTAAGTCGTAGGTCGTGGGCGACATATGGGTTAGGTCGTAGGTTGTGAGCGACCTAAGGGATACGGTTTAAGGCTTATAACATTTGCGCTTGATTATCTCTTTGGCTGGTAGGTCGTAGGTCGCAGGGGAAATAGGTCATAGGTCGCAGGCGACTTAACAGGGACGGGTTAAGGTTTATGTTTGATCAACTACTTCGGTTGGCAGGTCGTAGCGACCTATGAGAGTTGGGAGCGACCTATATGGAGCGACTTAGAAGAGGTAGCGAGTTAAGGTTGGGAGAGACCTATATGGTGTGGCTTTATTCTATTTTAACTCGCTAGGTCGCTGGACCTTTTAGGTCGTTAGGTCGTTAACTCGTTGAGTATCTTAGGTCGTTAACTCGTTGCGTAGCTTAGGTCGTTAACTTGTTGGGTAGCTTAGGTCGTTAACTCGCTGTAGGTCTTACATCTACGTTAGCTAGCCTGGACATTTAGGTCGCTGATCCTTGTAGATTGTTAGGTCGCTGAGTCATGAAAATGTAGAGTTAACACTTGCCCCTCGAAGCATATGCCTAGGTTATAGGTCGTGTGCTTAGATCTAACTCCGCTAGGTCGTGAGCAACCTAAATAGATCGTTAACTCGCGTGCCGGTTCGTTTTCTCCTCTTTCCCCTAAATAAGCCATTAGCTAGCCTCATCCTCCTCATTCAACTGTTTACACTCTGCCTCCATTGTCGTACTTGAGCTCAAGAATTTCAAAGTGAAACCCCTTTCCTCGTTGATTCGATCATCTTTCCCAACAACAAATCTAGGTAAATTGATCATCTATCCATTGTGCCTGCCATCGATTTCTCCATAACCAATTTCGCACGGTTTGCATTACCCTGCCGTAAGATTACCTCTTGATTCGTCCTCTGTTTACCATTGAATTGTTAGAGATCATTTTAAAACCGAATAGCTTAACGATGGTTTCTGGAGATTCGGAGGAGACGATGAGGCTTTAGGTGATTGAAGGAGACGAAGGGATATTTAGTTAACGGGTTAGCGGGTTTTAGGTTAAGCCGTGATGCTTCTGGTGATGCAAGGGCGGTGGACGCGTGGCAAAGTGAGAGTGGAGAGCAGGTCTTAGGGTTTTTTATAGTTTGGTGGAAGAAAGCCCAATATTCCCGAGTTACTTTTAGAGCGATCTAGTGAGCTGAGCGACCCAATGATTTGAACGACCTAATGAATCGAACGACCTAATGAATCGAAAAACCTAACAACCCTTGCAACATAACTTTTTGCGACTTGACCACTCTGCGACTTAAGCTCTTTGCGACTTAAACTCTAGGTCGCAGCCACACCTGAACGAGCTAATACATAGAAAAAAATGCACTGCCTTGACCTGAAGTCTCATGCCTTGAATTTTTTGACTTGAACACTTTTTAATTCGTAGGAACATGACATTGATGAACTATCTGAATTGAACAATGCGACTTAAGAAAGCTTTGACATATGCTAAGCTGCTTGAGCTTGACCAGTTGCAAAAATGTGACAGCACTTAACTTGAATTCTCAACTTGAGTTGTCGAGATAACTTGCCTGAACTTATTGCACTTCTTTACAGATTATATTAACTTTAACGCTAACAACCTGTTATACACAACATTTGCAGAAAAATGGGACGAATATACTCATCATCGACTGCCCACATCGAGTGATGGATTAGATCAAAGAAATGATATTTTCCTCAAGTAAAATAGTATGATTCTGATTACAGATGAAGTGATGCGAATCAACTGATTTAAATGAAGCATCAACGCAAAATCCACACAATTATAACTACTTATTGCTAAATATCATCTACATTGATGCTACACTTAACTTTGGTTTAATAACAAGCTTCGAAACTTCCTGAATTGACATGCATCAATCAGTGCTATTTCAATCTTTATTTCATTTACTTGTCATTTCAGTAGTTTTGCACAACACTTCACACACTTTTAGGAGACGTGCACCTTCATATTTGAATATCCAATTCCTTGTATAGAATGACTTCTCAACAAGAAGAGATAGTAGGGCAAGCTGAAGAGGTATTCCCAATAGCTAACCCCTTGGATAATCCTCCGGCAAGAACTTCAACCACTCTGAATCAACGGGTGTTCAGTCAGTTATGCATTCAGTTCGGCATTGCTGAAGCGGACGCCCTGCTTCTTGGGGTTAATGACACTGCTGACAGGCCACCTCTCGGCTTTATTGCAGTTAATCGTCAGATGTTCCTGAGTGGAGCTATTCCTCCCTTCAACGATTTTCTTCAAATGCTCCTTCTTCGATTAACCATCTCTCTTTTCCAGTTACACCCTAATGGCTATGCCATCTTGATGGGATTGTGTGTAGTGTTCAGGAGGACGCTCAACCGTCTTCCTAGCTTTGAAGAGATTTTCTACATGTGTACATTTGCGAAGAACAAAGAACATCCTTCTATTACACTTATAAGGAGCGCTAGAAACCGTAAATTGATTACCGATCTTCCTAAAAGCGCCAATGGGTTTTTGAACCAATTTTTCTTTGTTCACTGCCCCTCGGGATTTTACGGCATCTGGAGAGTAGGAAGTAAGATTGCTTATCCCAGTTCTTTCCTTTTTCGAGCTTTTCAAAATCCAAGTTGTCAAGTGCTAACTTCATTCTTTACTTTTGCAACATTTCCTCCTCCATCAAGAGATTCTAGCCATAAATAGACTTTTGATAGATTGAGTGTTGTAGCTGCTGAAGAGAGAAGTATCAAGTTTCTGCTGAAGGATGATTTTTTACACCAATTCGGACTTTTGCACCCTTCTCGATCTATTAAACTCCGTGATGCCCTCGATTCTCAAGCAGAGAGGTCATATGCTCCAGTTTCTGCAAAGGAACTTGCACCGAAGGAACCTATTACAGAGGCCTCACTGGTGAAATGTTCTGCTCCTGTTGACGGTGCGGGGTCGTCTGGCAAGTTTACACTTCCCCTGGTTATCGAAGAAGAAGAACTTCCTGAACATTCCGGGAAGGTTGCTGATGAGGGAACTGAGAAAAAGAGTTCCGCTGGGCATGATGGTGATGACATTTTCGGAGGGCTGAGCGACCTAGTGGTGACTTCACATGAGCTCTTCAAAGATGATACCACTGCTTCTAAACTTGTTTCTCCAGCAGTCGAAGTGTCATCCACCTTGCGACTAACTTTGTCGACCCAAGAGTTGACGCCTGTTGCAAAAGTCGACATTACTCCCAAGCTGAAGAGTGGTTTGTAGCTCGATGTGTGTAGTCCGCACATCACACACACACTTAGGATTTTTGGCAATTATGTGCAATTAGCCTCTTTATTTCGAAGATTTCTAAACTTTGTCCCTTCTTCATTTTCAGGTTCTCCAATGGGACGCAGCGGTTCATACTACGACGACATTCAACGCTATGGGAGACGCGATTCTTACGATCTCAGGCACTATTTTCGTGTGCCCAGTGAAATCGATGAGGAGAGAGCTGCTAGAAAAGCTCGCGAGAGGCAAGCTTACGAGGAGCGATATGGAAGAAGAGATGAACGCCATGACTCTCACCAAAGGGACGATGACTTCCATAAAAGAAAGTCACACGATGACAAGGGGAAGAGTTTTGAAGCTGAAGGGTCCAGCAAGCGGGCCAAGCCTAGTGAAAAATCTTCATCTGAAATTTCCAAAGTTCCTGCTACTTCTATATCTCTAGACATTCCTTCTAGTTCCCCTGCCCTCAAAAGAACTGAGATTCAGACAATCATTGATAGACCTGCATATCAAGTTGAGAATACCCCACCAGCACTCCAAAGCCGGTTTCCAAACAGGTGTTTAAAAGGAGTACGCTTTGACTTGGACTTGGTCCCCATCGATAAATGGGCCATGTTGAGAAATCTTGATGCTGTTAGGCTTGACATAGAAAGATTGTCTGGGTGGCAAAAGCTAGTCGATGAGTTTCAACGAGTGAACCGCTTAAATCTCGAAGCTATGCTAACCATGGAGAGTGACAAGTCTGAATGGAAAAAAGTTCTCGACCAGCATGACACAGAGATGAAGAACATTATGCATATAATGAGAAACTCGAAGCTGAAATCGAGCAACTTAAAGTTGAACTTACTACCTCTTCCGCTTCTTATACTCAAAAGGAAGAGGTGCTTCAAAAGAAAGTGAGGGATGCCCATGCTAGTCAACGGGATGCTGAGGCTAGACTCGAAGCACAGTAGAGAATTATGGAAAGATACCGCAGTGATGTTACTCAATTGCGGGAAAAGACTAGCTCCCAAGATATGGAGATTGAAATGCTATAAGCTCAACTTTCTAAATTTGAAAAAGAACGCGACGAGGCCATTGCTGGAAAAGCAGCACCTGAACAGCCTCATGAGGAGACGAAGGCCAACGTCGGTTCTACTTTATCTGAGTTTTACATTCACAGTGTCTTATGGCATGGCAGTCTCTCATTCTTGGGGCCAAAGTATTAAATTACCCTGGTCGAAGTGTGGGAAGCAGCAGTCGAAATGCTTGGAGGCGCCGGCTATGCTGAGGCGGATCTTGAGGTGTATTATCTCGATGATAAAGGTCGAGTCGCCCTTGCCAAAGGGAAAGAACAGCTCACCCAAGCACGAGCCGAAGCGGCGGAAGGAGAGCATTTAGGGAAGGCGCTTTTGACCGACCCGACTCGTCCTTCGTCTTCGGTTGACGTCGATATTACTGGCTCTAGCTCTCATTCTCCGCCTCCAGCCAAAGCCGAGACCGGAATTACAACCGCCCACACCGAGTCCCAGGAAAACATTGAAACCCAAGATTTCAAAATCGACGTGATAGAGCCCACTACTCAAGGTAACTTCGAGAATGATCTAGCTCAAGTGGACTACTTGTTCGCTTCACATGAGCTTGATGAACTTTTCGATTATTACTTAAGCCTTGACGCGCCACTATCTCCCCTCTTTATGAGGAATACTGATTTTAACTTCTCTTCTTCTGTAGTGAAAACACCAAGTGCTGCACAGACTTCTCCTCTTCCAGCTGTTCCACCTCCATCTCTTCAAATTACTCCTCCTTCTGCTTCCCAACCGGGGTCGCAAGAAGAACAAATAGAAGCTCTTCAAGGCTTGGATGACCCGACCGCTTCACAAGAGCAGAAGGCTGAGGAACTTGAAGAAGGTGAAAGGACTCTAGAGAAATTTGATGACACAAAGCTGTTAGAACTCATCACTCCGGGTAGCGAGTATTCTTCAAAGAAGAGGAGAAGTGCACAACTTCGAAGAAGAAAAAGAAAAGCACTTCTGCTAGTGAAGAGAAAGCGGAAGTTGACCCAGTTGTACCTCTTTCTCCTTCTTCCCCGACTCGTTCAAGCCGGCTCCGAAAGCTAACCATTAGGCCAGGCGAGGGCTCTAAAGGCGGCAGGAAGAAGAAATAACGAGTCTTGCTTTACCTTTCTTGTTTTGCTTTTTGCTTATATATAAAGGCTTGTGTTGACCGGAGTTTGTGCGGGTACCGGCCTCCGCTTTTTGAAACCTGCACATGTAAAAAAATTTATAGTATGGAATAAAATGATTCTTTTACTTGTACAATCTTTTGAATGTATTTATGAATGCACTTATTCCTTATTTTCGCACAAGTTTCTTCGTTTTCTTTGTGTGATATTGCAATAAGCTTGTGGTATATTGCTTGAGCGCTACTCTTATTAATAAGATATATTGTATTGCCCCCATACCACGGCTTATTGCAATTTCTTTCATTTGGTAAGACTTTGGAGAACAATTCTTCTGTTTTGAGAAGACTTGTACTTTTAAGTTGGAGAACAACTCTTCCATTTTAAGGCTTGCACTCTTACTTTAGAGAATAATTTTTCCATTTTGAGGAAATATTACTCTGCTTTAGTAGATTTTGCCTTGTGTTGGAGAAGTTTTCTTTCTCTTTTGTTTGAAAAAGTTTTTACACTTCATTTTCGGAGACAGTCACTTTTATTTTTGAGAAGTGGATTCCCCTATGCGGTGAAGTGGGCCTCCGAAAAGGGCTTTGATCTGTTTGTGCCTTCGAAGAGGGCTTTTTGTTTGTGCCTCAAGAGAGGGCTTTTTTGTTTGTGCCTCATGAGAGGACTTTTTTGTTTATGCCTCGAGAGAGGGCTTTGTTGTTTGAGCCTCGAGAGAGAGATTTTTCGTTTTTTCCCCGTACGAGGGGAAGCGTGGCTCCGAAGAGGGCTTTTGGCTCTTCCCCCTTATGAGGGGAAGAGGGCCTCCGAAGAGGGCTTTTCCCCCTTGTGAGGAGAAGAGGGCTTTTGGCTCTTCCCTCTTGTGAGGAGAAGAGGTCCTCCGAAGAGGGCTTTTGGCTCTTCCCCCTTGTGAGGAGAAGACGGCCTCCGAAGAGGGATTTATTGTTCTCTTGGAAGGTTGCATCTCACAGTTAAGTCGATCCACGGAGCAGACGCAAGCTACCTAACTGGATGTTTGTTTGCACAAACGATCGCAATTAACTAGCAAGGGCTAGAACCTTCACTTTGGGAAGGTTCCCCTTCGGTGGTTCCACCAACCTTTTTGGTTGAGGCTCAAGACTCCATTTTGGCTGTTCTTTGTCTGCTTGCCCATGTCTTTCCATCATCTGCCTCTTAGCGATTCCTCGTTATCGTTTCCAAGCACACATTCCTTTCTTTTGCAAGTTGTTTGCTTTTTTCCATAGAAGTGCATTTCATTGTTTAAGTGAATCCATGGGGCAGACGCAAGCTACTTGACCGGATGTCCGTTTGCACAGATGATCGCAATCAGTTAGCAAGGGCCTGGAGCCTTCACTTTAGGAAGGTGCCCCTCCGGTGGAATTACCAACTATTTGTGAGAAGCGCTTTTGATGTAGGAATTGAATGTGGAATTTTTGTGGCTTGACATTTTCTTGTTGAGTGATTTGTAGAAATCGCCTGGCCTTGTGATGTGTTGAATAGTTAAGCTTTGCTTTGATAGCCTGCATTATTTAGTCGACATTTTAGCAATATATTCAAGATACATGCACATCGAAATGAGACAGGCATTTTAGAGTAGTAAAGAATACAAGATTTATAGTAAAATCAGTGTGAATCAATACAAAAATGATACATCCATAATATTTTACAAATTTAAGCATTGCTTTTAAGTAAATTATTGATGCAAGCGCTCGTTGTTTCAGGCTCTCGGAATTGGATCTCATTACTACTTGTGGACAAGACTTTCTCAGGGACCAATCCCAATAATTGAGCTTTGCCAGAGCTGTATGAATATGCGCTTATATGATTTTTGTTTGATGATAATAAACATATATATATATATTCATGTACTATTTTATTTTTCATAGATTAAATAAATATTTGTTGAATAAAATAAATTACATAGAATTTGAATGGAATTTGAATTCAAACATAAATTTTATTCAAATAAATATTTATTACAATCTTGAATAGTACAAATTCAAGCTTTCACTATACATACACTTTTGATTCTAATTACATCACAATTCAGTTTACATAAATTCCTCACTACATATCACTCACACTCGCAGTTTTATACTCAACTTCATTCCAGTTTGAATCCACCATCTGAGCAATCTGCAAAAATATTCACTAACGCAGTAAAATTGAAAAAGAAATATTTTTGCAATATAAAATGAAATATTATTTTTGAAAATATTATTTGCCTCAATTATTTGGGTTGTTCGTCATCATTCACATTTGAATTCATCACACACGAACAATGTGACATGCACAGTGTATCACTGTACATGCCACAAGGCCGTGCACATCGATATACACTTGATAATGCTATAGGGACAGGTGAGCACAGGTCAAACCCGAATGTAAAGCCGGATTCAACTCACGTGCAATCACGACACGGGCACAAGGTCAAACCCGAGTTCTCGAAACTGGATTCAACGCAAGTAAAATTCCAAAAATCAACATGAATGGATGCAAAGACCAGCTGCAACATGGATGTCACAAGCAATACCAGAGACAGTCTCACAAGATAGTAACATGCAGTTTTGCAGTGGTACAAGGAAAGTACATGGAACAACAACATGGTAAACATTGACACAGCAACAACCAAGACCACGATTATTCACAACAAACATGAGTGCAACTTGACTATCAAGTTCAAGCCAGATTCACATAATGCAAACTACAATCATAACAATATGCTTGAAGACTACAACACGACCGGGTATGGCAGTGAAACTCAAGCAAGTGCATAACAAACTCAGTGAAGCCAAAGTGATAAAATAATTGTTCAGACAATCAGACAAGTGCATCCAGAAGTACAAGATGACCAAGTGAATCAAGTTCAGGTACACGAGCTAATGAAGACTGCATCATGATCCAAGGCCAGAGACTACAATATCAAGTGCAAGTGCAAACTCAAATAAGTATGTGCAACTGTGAAAACTTCAGTGAGCTAGTGCAATTTGTACAAAATTTCCACCAACATAACAGCACAAATGAATACTGCAACAACCGGAGCCAAAGTTCACAAGTGATGCCAAATATACACAAGTGTAGACCAAATGAAGACCACAAGTATACAACAACAAGCAGGAGTGTGCAAGTGCAGATGAACACATATGGCCGAAGTCAATGAAGCCAAAGCAAACAGAAGGGATGATCAGACACAGGACAACAAGGGCACAAATGTACATAATCTAGGCAATACAGCAATGACCACAAATGGAACACAAATCAGTGGCAAGCTACAAACAACAAGTACAACTGAAATGCAAAACAGTTCGAAGAAGACTACCAGATGAACCACGACCGTGCTACAGGATTACTTGCAGTTAAATGTCGACGCAATTGTAATGGCAAGTCATGGAGTCACAGTCGCAAAATCAGATGACCAAGAAAAAAAATCAAGTATGTATAAAAGTGGAAATTGCCGAAAATAGGAAAGTCAAGTAAAATAAAACAGGAAAGTCTTTGCCGTTTGACATAAGATAAATCAAACGTTTGAAAATGAAAGCCGTGAGTAACAAGTCGAAGATATATCAGGAAAGTCGTGCGCATCAGGAAAGCAACAATTTAGGAAAGTATCAAACTGATACGAACAAACTCAAGTGTCGAATTCATATAAATACCAAACCCAAGAATTCATCATAGGCATCGAGTTCAAGCAAGCAATTTAACCAGCAACAAAAGAAAAAAATTACATACCGCAACAACGAGCTCGATCAACAGAGGAGCAACGCAAACCAGAGAATCAATCATAATCGAAGCAGCGAGCAAGAGCAACGCAAATCAGAATCGATCATCAGAGAGCCGCGAACAAGTCAGAAAGCCCTAATTTTGGAAGCAAGGAATAAAAGAGCCGAAACCCAAATTTCAGAAAGAGGATCGGCCACAAATTTTTGAATAGCAAAAGAAAAAGAGAAAGGGCCGGCCTTGTTAAAGGGAAATTGGTTTTAAGAATTCATTCTTTATTTTATTAAAGGTGTTTATTTGTTTTAGTTTTATTTTCTTTTCGAATCAAAGTATTGGTAAATCACCACCTAGGTTGTAGGTTGTGTCAGATTGTCTAGTTAGAATTAGTTCAGTGCGCAGGGTGTGCGAGTTTACAAAACTCCATAGGCGGGAGCAAGGGTTTGCGAGTTTGCAAAACTCTATAGGCGGGAGCAGGCGGTGCGAGTCTATTAGAGTGTTTGTAAGTGGGAGCAGGGTTTGCGATTCTGTTAGAGTGTTTGTAAGCGGGATACTGTTTAATTCTAATAGAAATCTGGGAATGCAGCAGTAGGCAGGGGTTGCCGAAGCTGGGTAAGTTTTGTGTGTGATTTAGTTTTCATCATATTTATTTCTGCGGTTTGTTTCAGTGTTTAAATCAAGAAAATTTGCTATAACCCTATTCACCCCCCTCTAGGGTTAATCTAGATCCTACAAGTGGTATCAGAGCACGGTATTTTTCTTTAACTCTAGAGTCATGAATTCATCAAATAATGCTTTTTCTGAGGGGTAATCTATTGTTAGGCCACCCATGTTTAACGGGAATGATTATGCTTATTGGAAAGTTAGGATGGGTATTTATCTTAGTTCTGTTGATTATGATGTTTGGGACATTATTGAAACTGGCTATAAATCTCCCACTATAACTATTGGTGATACTGAGATTCATAAACCTAAGGATAGGTGGGATGTTAACGATAAGAGATTAAAAACTACAAATGCTAAAGCCATGAATGCTCTGATCTGTGCTTTTGATAAGAATGCATTTAATAGAATTTCTCATTGTAAAACTGCACAGGAATTTTGGCATACCTTGGAGGTGACACATGAAGGAACTTCTCAAGTCAAGGAGTCTCGTCTAGCCCTATTCAGCAATGAATACGAGAACTTTGTGATGGACAAAGGCGAGAGCATAAAGGACATGTTTGGACGCTTTTCAACTTTGGTGTACAACGCTAGAGCGCTTGGGAAGGTATTCACTGAGGTAGAGCTTGTGAGGAAGGTGCCACGAGTTTTACCAATGAACTTTGAGCAAAAGTCACGGCAATACAAGAATCGAAAAATCTGAGTAAATTAAGCATGGAGGAGTTGATTGGCAACTTGATGACATATGAGCTTGAGCTAAAAGCAAAAGAGGAACGCAACAACTCCGAACCAAAGAAGAAGACGATTTCCTTAAAGAGCAAAGAAGAGAGCGATGAAGAAGAAGAAGATCCAATTGAAGAGCTTGCAATGGCTGTCAATAATCTTAGAAAATGGTCAAGATTCAAGCCACTCAAGAAGAAAACAAGTGATCAGAGGCCAAAAGATTCTGACAATTCCGATAATGAACCGACGTGCTTTAACTGCAACAAGCTTGGCCACTTCAAACAACAATGCCCACTTCTCAAAAACAACAAAGGAAATAAAAAGATGAAGAAGGTCTTTGCAGCGACTTGGGATGATGAAGAAGGAGAGGAAGTTTCGAATAGTATCTCAGAGGAGGCTAACTTGTGTCTTGTGGCAAAATCAGATTCAGAAGCAAGCTCAGAGGAATCTAGTGAGGCAGGTGACTATTCTTATAAAGAACTTGTTTTTATGTGTCTTGATCTTACTAAAGAAGTTGATACTCTTGAATCTAAAATTGAAAAGCTGATATCTAATATGAGAGAACTTGCTCATGAAAATTTTAGGTTAGAAACTGAACTTGAAAATATTCAAAACCTAGAATGTAAAAAATGTAAAATTTTAGATTAAGAATTATCAGGACTTAAGAATAGCTCTGAGAATCTTGAAAAAGAAAAATTGAGTCTTAAGGAAATCATTGACACTAGGAAAAAGGATTTTATAAATAGATGCACCTCACTTATCACTGAAAACACAACACTAAAAACCAAAATCCAAAATCTTGAGAAATCTCTGAATAACTTTTCAAGAGGAGAAAAATCATTCAATATGTTATTGGGAAATCAAATTTTTGCTAACAACAGAAAAGGACTAGGTTTTGGGAAAACACAAGTTAATGGTAATGCAAAAGGTAAGAGTGTCTTTAATAGATGTGAAATAATTGGACATCGTGTTGAAAATTGTAGTCATAGGAACAAGAACACAAAATTTATACAAGTTTGGGTTCCTAAGAATTCTAAAACAAATTTCATGTCTATTGGAACAAGAATGAAATGACAAAACAAGTTTGGATTCCAAAGGGCGTGTTTATTCACAATGCTTCAGCCACTAACAATCATGGACCTATAAAAACAAATAGGTCACAAAAATCTTTCATCGTGTAGGTATGGTGGTGGGCTAAGGAACAACAACAGTGTTCGCTGGATTTTGGCTGTTCCAGAAACACAACGGGCAACAAAGCAAAGTTCCTTAGCTTAGTATAAAGGTGACAGAATCACAATGAGCAACCACGAAAAATTATCTTAAAGGTAAAGCAGGTGATGGTATATTAAATGTGATAATCTGCACCGTATTCTGAATGAAATCAGCCAATATTGAGGTGTTGTAAAGAGATGATTTTTGATTGATTCTGACTTGTTCAACATAGTTGGCCAATTACATTTATGCCAAAAACACTATTCTTTGATTTACATCATATATATTGGTTTGGATATAGTGTTTTGTTGGATGATAATATTTTTGGTTATAATACGGCTAACTCTATATTCACGGTTTTCTGATTATTTACACGGCTTCAATCCAAATTCAAGAGAATGCCATTTAAAATGTTGTTTGAGTTTTCATGCACACTTCATGATCTGGTCTGTCAAATTTAGTTAGTGATATTTTGAAGTGAAAAAGAAATTCAGATGCAAATTACACTGGTAATCTAGTTGATAGAAAAATTACTAGTTGAACGTGATTTATGGTGAGACATTTAGTAACTGCATCGTTTTTCAAAGAAAATATCTGCATATTTTTCATTAAAAATAATTTTCAATTAGCAGAAATTTTTTCTCATATAACCCCTTCGAGAAAATCATTGTTGACCATATTTTCAGATTAGTCATTTTTATTTGATCTTAAATGACAAATTTTGACTAATCCGACTCCCTACTAATTATCAAGAAGATAAATAGTGATTGAAAAGGTGATAAGTGTTGATATTTAACATATATTACTCAAGAGAGTATATTTGGAAAATTTCTTTAGGAATTCAAACAAGAGTTATAAAACTTTTTGTTGGGTAAAGATTCCATGATCATTTCTATATCTATCATATTTCTATCGACCATTGTTTATCAAAGCTTAAACATAGTTTGTCGATATGTGGTACTATAATCAGGGATCATTTGTTTGTCATTTCAATTTTTTTGTAAAAATAAATAAATATCCAAAGTATTCACTCTCATTTAAAATTCCTCACGGTTATGCATGGGTGAATTACTTGGATTTTTGATTATGTGCTTCCATGCTCATTTAAAAGTCCTTACGGTTATGCATGTATGGAACGCATATCAAAATTTGATTGATTAAATAGACAAGTTGATTCTAATCCCATTTAAAAGTCCTCACGGTTATGCGTGATTAGAAGATACTTGAATTCATTTTTAAAATCAAACTGGAATACTACTAATCTCATTTAAAAGTCCTAACGGTTATGCATGATTAGTAGATATTCAAATTCCTGATATAAATGTACCACAAGTTGATACAATTGTATGATTTTATATAAGAACATCATTTCCATCATTCTAAAAGTAGAATATGCACCTAACAAGGGTAGTTATGATTTTTGTTTGATTTTTATTGAAGTTTAATATTTATATTCAAATTGAGTTTTAATGTTGGATTAATATTGATCACATTATCTCTATTTTTCTCTAACACTATTATTCTTTTGCTGATAACAAAAGGGAGAGAGAAAAGTTAAGATTTTGTCAAATAGAATCAAGCGAAGGTCAAATAATTTTCCACATCTAGACTCATTTGTATATTTCTATGCATATATGTAGAGGGAGCATCATGTAGAGAGAAAGCATTTAAATAGGGGAGCAATTAGAGTATATCATTGATCAAATACATTTAACCCAGACAAAATCTTAAATATATGTTTGTTATCATCAAAAGGGAGAGATTGTATGAATATGCGCTTATATGATTTTTGTTTGATGATAATATACATACATATATATATATATTCATGTACTATTTTATTTTTCATAGATTAAATAAATATTTGTTGAATAAAATAAATTACATAGAATTTGAATGGAATTTGATTTCAAATAGAAATTTTATTCAAACAAATATTTATTACAATATTGAATAGTACAAATTCAAGCTCTCACTGTACATATACAATTTTGATTCTAATTACATCACAATTCAGTTTACATAATTTACTCACTACATATCACTCACACTCGTAGTTTTATATTCAACTTCATTCCAGTTTGAATCCAGCATCTGAGCAATCTGCAAAAATATTCACTAACGCAGTAAAACTGAAAAAGAAATATTTTTGCAATATAAAATGAAATATGATTTTTGAAAATATTATCTGCCTCTGTTATTTGGGTTGTTCGTCATCATTCACATTTGAATTTATCACACACGAACAATGTGAATGCAAAGTGTATCACTATACATGCCACAAGGCCGTGCACATCGATATACACTTGATAATGCTACAGGGACAAGTGAACACAGGCCAAACCCAAATGTGAAGCCGGGTTCAACTCACGTGCAATCACGACACGAGCACAAGGTCAAATCCGAGTTTTCGAAACTGGATTCAACGCAAGTAAAATTCCAAAAATCAACATGAATGGATGCAAAGACCAGCTGCAACATGGATGCCACAAGCAATACCAGAGACAGTCTCACAAGACAGTAACATGCAGTTTTGCAAAGGTACAAGGAAAGTACAGGGAACAACAACATGGTAAACAATGATACAGCAAAAACCAAGACCACGATTATTCACAACAAACATGAGTGCAACTTGACTATCAAGTTCAAGCCAGATTAACAAAATGCAAACTACAATCACAACAATATGCTTGAAGACTACAGCACGACCAGGTATGGCAGTGAAACTCAAGCAAGTGCACAACAAATTCAGTGAAGCCAAAGTGATAAAACAATTGTTCAGACAATCAGACAAGTGCATCCAGAAGTACAAGATGACCAAGTGAATCAAGTTCAGGTACACGAGCTAATGAAGACTGCATCATGATGCAAGGCCAGAGACTGCAATATCAAGTGCAAGTGCAAACTCAAATAAGTATGTGCAACTGTGAAAACTTCAGTGAGCTAGTGCAATTTGTACAAAATTGCCACCAACATAATAACACAAATGAATACTGCAACAACCAAAGCCAAAGTTCACAAGTGAAGCCAAATATACACAAGTGTAGACCAAATGAAGACCACAAGTATACAACAACAAGCATGAGTGTTCAAGTGCAGATGAACACATATGGCCGAAGTCAATGAAGCCAAATCAAACAAAAGGGATGATCAGACACAAGACAACAAGTGCACAAATGCACACAATCCAAGCAATACAGCAATGACCACAAATGGAACACAAGTCAGTGGCAAGCTACAAACAACAAGTACAACTGAAATGAAAAACGGTTCGAAGAAGACTACAAGATGAACCACGACCGTGCTTCAAGAATACTTGCAGTTAAATGTCAACGCAATTGTAAAGGCAAGTCATGGAGTCACAGTCACAAAATCAGATGACCAAGAAAAAAAATCAAGTATGTATAAAAATGGAAATTGCCGAAAATAGGAAAGTCAAGTAAAATAAAACAGGAAAGTCTTTTCCGTTTGACACAAGATAAATCAAACGTTTGAAAATGAAAGGCGTGAGTAACAAGTCGAAGATATATCAGAAAAGTCGTGCGCATCAGGAAAGCAACAATTTTGGAAAGTATCGAACTAATACGAACAAACTCAGTCATCGATTTCATATAAATATCAAACCCAAGAATTAATCATAGGCATCGAGTTCAAGCAAGCAATTTAACCAGCAACAAAAGAAAAAAATTACATACCGCAACAACGAACTCGATCAATAGAGGAGCAACGCAAACCGGAGAATCAATCATAAGCGAAGCAGCGCGCAAGAGCAACGCAAATCAGAATCGATCATCAGAGAGCCGCGAACAAGTCAGAAAGCCCTAATTTTGGAAGCAAGGAATAAAAGAGCTGAAGCCCTAATTTCAGAAAGAGAATCGGCCACATATTTTTCAATAGCAAAAGAAAAGGAGAATGGGCCGGCCTTGTTAAAGGGAAATTGGTTTTAAGAATTCATTCTTTATTTTATTAAGGGTGTTTATTTGTTTTAGTTTAATTTTCTTTTCGAATCAAAGTATTGGTAAATCACCACCTAGGTTGTTGGTAGTGTCAGATTGTCAAGTTAGAATTAGTTCAGTGAGCAGGGTGTGCAAGTTTGTAAAACTCTATAGGCGGGAGCAAGGGTTTGCGAGTTTGCAAAACTCTATAGGTGGGAGCAGGGGGTGCGAGTCTATTAGAGTGTTTGTAAGCGGGAGCAGGGTTTGCGAGCCTGTTAGAGTGTTTGTAAGCGGGATACTGTTTAATTCTAATAGAAATCTGGGAATGCAGTAGTAGGCAGGGGTTGCCGAAGCTGGGTAAATTTTGTGCGTGATTTACTTTTCAGCATATTTATTTGTACAGTTTGTTTCTGTGTTTAAATCAAGAAAATTTTCTATAACCCTATTCACCCCCCCACCAGGGTTAATCTAGATCCTACAAGAGCTTCAATACTTTGCGAGAGAATCCGCCTTTATGTTCTCTTCCCGGGATATATGGAGCTCCCAGGCCTTCGACAAATAAGTAGGCAGATTTTCTCCTTTAGTATGAAACTCTTTCTTTACTTGACATATAAAAATCTGGGGCGTATCTCAAAGCTTGAGCATATCTTTCCATCTCAGCCCAATTTCTGCCCGCCGGGTGAGGACCCCTTGTGATAACATTAATGATGGGCCTCTCGGACTCCTGCGTTGCAGCTCTCTCACCTGAACCGGATTGATAAGCAAGAATTTGTTGCCCCTGAGTAGATGAGGTTGGGTCGTTTCTGTTACTCTTCACATATTGTTGAAGTTTATTCTGGCACAATAGCTCCTCAATCAAACTCTTTAGATGGCGACATTCATTAGTGTCATGGCCGGCTTGATTGTGGAATCGACAGAATCTTCCATTATGCGCAACATTTTTCCCAAGCCTCAACTTAGGTGGTTTAGGGTATTCAACAACATCCTTGGTTGCGAAAAAGATATTCTTTGGAGTATCAGTTAAAGGAGTAAAATCTGAAGGTTTAAAGTAGCGAGTTTTCTTCGCATCTTTTTTCTTTTTTCCATCGTCATTTTTCCTCTTCTGACCACCAGATTTCTTTTTGTTAGAAGCAACGTTGTTATTCTCAACTTCTTTCACAACTACTTTTACCGGCACAGGAAGGCTCTCTAAGCGCATAATTTCGTCGGCCTTCTCGTAGAATTTCTCAAGCGAATTTGGCCCTTTCATCTTTAGCCATTTTCCGAATTCAATAGGTTTGTCTACAGCTCGCGTCAAGTAAGTGCGAATCATTCGAGGCTCCGCATTGTCAATTTCGGCTAAGGCTATATTGAAGCGGTTTAGAAAGATTTGAGAGGCTCTCTGTGGTTTTGTTCGAGGCTGGATAGTGACATTATTTCCTTGGCCTTCACAGAAAATAACCTGAATTGATCTTTGAATTTTTGAGTTAGGTCAGAGAATTGATCCATAGAACAAACTGGCAGCTTCATGAACCAAAGCAGAGCCACTCCTTCCAAATACACCGGAAAATATCTGCACTTGATCTCATCCGATGCTCTGGCACCAGTCATATGCCATTCGTACTTATATAAGAATTGGTTAGGATCGCTTGTACTCCGATAAGCCGGAATAGTAGGGGGAACAAATTTCTTCGGGAATTCAGCTTTCAGGATTCTTTCAGTAAAAGGAGTCTTGCTTGTAGCAAACCCCCAGTCATTCTCATCTTCTTCCCTTTGCATACTTTACTTCATAATCTGTCGAATCATTCCCGAGAGGTACTCCTCATCGTTTAGAGGCCCCGCGGGACTGACGTCAGCTACTTTCTCGGAAGTTTGCCTAGGTAAATGTTCACGAAAAGTTGGCAGCGGCCTTGAACCTCCAGCTTGGGGAGGTGACCCTTCGGCGGTGCCAGATGCCCTTTGAGGAACACTTTTCCCTTGGGAATCATGAGCATCTTCCGCAAAGGTTTCTTCATCATTTCTTGGATGTTGGTTAACGCCAAGTAAAGTGTTTATCCTGTCCAACATTAAAGTGGTATGGGCTTCCATCTATTGATACAACCCGGAAACTGCTGCTTCCAATTCGGCCCTTGTAATTCCAACACGGGAGACGCTTGATTCGATGTGGGAGAAGTAGCGGTGTTGTCATAAGCACTTCCAGATCTAGCAGGTCTACCATTCCTTCTAGGAGCCATGATCTCCGATAGACTTCTAGTTTTTAAAGAGAGACGTTCAAAAAATCTTTGCGGAGAAATGATGAGAGCACCTTGAGTTCAATTCTCAGTGAAAGCACCAAAAATGTCAACGCTAAAATTGGACGCTAACACCGCGGTGTAAGTAGTGAAAACGTGAAAGCACCACCCGTTGGTACAGGAACTAGAGATAAGCAAAAAATACTAGAGAAACAGTAAAGAGACAACATTTTTTATAGTGGTTTGGCTTAATGTCAAGCCTACGTCCACTTTAATCCTCTTTATTGTTGATTCGATTACAACTTTTACAATGATCCTTGATTACAACACAACTAAGACGAGTAGCTAGAACATCAATGCAGAAGAGCTCTTCGAATTTATGTTGAATGTGCTAGATCTCTTCCCAAAGATCGTTGAAGCGTCTTTGGTGTTTGAAGTGTTGAATGAGTTGAGAAAACAGCAAAGTATCGGCGTTCTAAAATTATCCAAAAGTCCCCTCCTTGGTGGCGTAGGCAAGGTATTTATAGGGAAATTCTGAAGTTAAGTCGTAGGTCGTGGGCGACGTAAGGGTTAGGTCGTAGGTCGTAAGCGACCTAAGGGATACGGTTTAAGGCTTATAAACATTTTGCTTGATTAACTGCTTTGGATGGTAGGTCGTAGGTCGCAGGGGAAATAGGTCGTAGGTCGTAGGGGACCTAACAGGGACGGGTTAAGGTTTATGTTTGATCAACTACTTCGGTTGGTAGATCGTAGCGACTTATGAGAGTGGGGAGTGACCTATATGGAACGACTTAGAAGAGGTAGCGACTTAAGGTTGGGAAGGACCTATATGGTGCGACTTTATTCCGTTTTAACTCGCTAGGTCGCTGGACCTTTTAGGTCGTTAGGTCGTGGCTTTCCATTGAGTCATTAGGTCATTAACTCGTTGAGTAGCTTAGGTCGTTAACGCGTTGAGTAGCTTAGGTCGTTAACTCCCTATAGGTTTTACATCTATGTTAGCTAGCCTGGACATTAAGGTCGCTGATCCTTGTAGATCGTTAGGTCGCCGAGTCATGAAAAAGTGGAGTTAACAATGAGAATATACGTATATCATTTTTTTACTTACTGAATGCAAAACAAATAAAATCTGCAATTACTTTACACACAAGCTCGAACCCACCTTCCCTACACTGTGCTGCCACCATGCCCTAATCTTGGCCTCCCATCATGAATCCACCACCGCAGTTACCTACTGTCGCCTCCTTTGTTCGCATGCAAACCAACACTAGCCGAAATCGCGTTGCCTAATCGCGTCGCGACCCCCTCGATTATCACACCATCGACCTAACGTAACTCTGTCGCCACAGCTCCGGACATCGCGATCGCCCCTTAGGCCTTTGACCTTCTATTCTCTCACCACCATGTCTCGAGTGCCTTCTGCCATCGTCGCTCGAAGAAGACGAAAGCGACACAACCTAGCTCGAACAACATAGCAACCCTAGAATCGAACTGCCCTCAAATCGAAGCTCCACCGATCAAACAAACTAAAGGTGTCGCGCGTCCTTTTATCGATCGAAATGAAGTGGCCATTATTCCCCTTTTTTTAGTTCGATTGATTTAATATAGTTAGGGATTTCGATTTGAAATTTAGAGAGAGCGGCAATTTATTTCGACTGAACCAAAAGGGTTTCATTTTATAAAATAAATACACTACCAGGACTTTTAAAAAAGGAAGAAAACGCATGTAAAAATTTAATAGAAAAATAGAAACACGTGTTTGAATTTTCCTCAACGTGTCTATGCTTGCATTAGTGCTTTGATATATTAATATTATATTTTAAATTTAAATTTAAATTTAAATCGTTTCGATTTCCGTAACTCACAGTATCGATCTTCTATCGAGACGTGCCGCTAGGCATTTATAATGTTATATCTCTATTACGAACATAATGGAAAAGGTTTCGAGGCCTAATTCGATCGTATGGAGAAGAAAGCTTTTTGGTCCCAATTATTAAATTGAATTTTCGTTACAGATTTCAGCGTGTTTATCTACCGTACGGTCAAAAAACAACTCCAAACACCACAAAAATTGAAATCCAACAATAATAGAATATTACGAATCCAATGGAGTAGGCTTCGTAGAAATCCGAGTCTGTGCCTCGGTAAGCTATTTTTAAATATCAATTTAAACTATATAAATTCAAAACCGACCAAATCGCTTTCAAATTTAAATTTGAAACTTCTATTATCTCCAGCATTATAAATATAAATTTTACAAGACTTCAAATTATTTTTAACAAGCTCAAAACGGAAGTTACAATATTTTACCCAATTTCATATTATTAAATTTAATAGTTTAATTGCTAAATAGATAGTGATATTTGAAATTCAAGTTTAATATAACTTTCAAATTTTTAAAATCAATTAAATATTCCAAATTCAAATATCAAAAATTCCGGGTCGTTACATTCTTCTCACCTTAAAATAATTTCATCCCCGAAATTTCTAGTTAAGAAGAATGATGCATAACCCGTTCATTATTTTCCCAATCCAAATAGTTTTTATCAACATCCCAAAACCCAACAGTTTCGACTTTCCAAAATATTTTTTTTATTAAAGACACCGTCATTCTTACTAATTTCCCAAACTCAACCATAAGTTTCAAACAATATTTTTTTCAACAATTCAAATTTAGATTTAAATCCAAATTTTAAATTATCCAAATTTCTCAAAAATTTTCTAACTCTATAATTTTCGAAAATTATTGCCATTGTCTCCTTTGCGCGGCTAGCTCGGTACAACTACAAGATGCCTCTACGTGCCCTCGGATTTCAAAAATAAAACAGAAAGCCAAGTGGCTAGACCGGAAAAATTATCAAATTTCTTACAGAAATTTAAATACATACCTATAGGTTGAGCAATTATATTTATCTTCTGAAATCAAAAATCCCAATTTCCTTTTGCCTTAACACACCTGTATATCCTATTTAGCAATAATGTCCAATTACAACATTCAAAATCATTTTATACATTTCTTTGCCAAAGTTTCAATCTCTGTTTCATTTAAGTCCATACGATGTACACATATCATCCATACGCAGTACCAAATTTGATCGCTCACTCGATCACACAACTTCACTTCTGAATTAGTATCATCCACCTCACTTCCTAGTGCGGACTCATATTTAGTTTCTTGATCAGAAACCATCATTCTCCTTGCATAGAAGTAAACTATGATAGAGAATTTCCAGAATCAACAAATATCCATATCTAGGGTTCGCCGTCGAAAATTGAGTGAAAAATCCCAACTCGGATCGATATAACTATCTTGAAATTCTGTGCTCGATTTTGGATCAAATCGTTATGCAAATAAAATAATATACGTACATCCTTCATATTTATCAATTGATTATCAGCCATGTAAATTCTCTTTTTATTCACACTTATCATTTCACACGTCTTTATTTAATCCTCATTCAAATATTTACTTAGATTATTTCCTCAATTCTTAAGAATTCCACCATTCATTTCTTAGATTCAACATAAGTATTTTATATGCTTCTTATACAATTTTCACTTCATTTTATAAGCCTTTATATCGTCTTTTATTCAAATTGAGTTCCAATACTATACAAAGTCAATTTTTTCTTTAAACTCTAATATCTAATTTTTTTTCTTATCAACTATCTTCCATTCATAACTGATTCATATCACTGTTTAAATTAGTACCACTTACTAATTATTTCAAATTCCAATTCATTTCATCTCAAAACATTTTTATTTTCAATCTCAAATAATTTTTTTTATTTCCAATAACCATTCCATCAAGTCTACTTAGAATTTTCCTCAACTTACTTTTACTTCGCCAGATTCAGTTACCTTCTATTCCCATTCCAATTAATCTTTGCCAAACCCTTAAAACTTATAAATATTCCATAACCATTGTTTAAATAATATTCCAGAGTTAAATAATCATTTAAGTATTTCAAAATCATTTTAGAAACCAATTATATCCAAAATCAAACTATTTCAAAATCAAATTCAATTTCGCCAATATTCTCAATTCAAAACATTCGGGTAGCAATTCCTCTCTTGGAAACTCAAAAATGAACACTGATGATGTCGCGATCATCGTCGAAATTATTTTCTAGCGAGCGAAAAGAGTTTAGTGCTTTTATTCCTTCAAAAATATTTTTCCAAATATTTTTAAATTCCAAATCCAACCAGATTTCGTATCCATTTCAAAATTATTTTCCCAAAATAATTTCACCATTATTTTTCCGAAACCTTTGAAAATCATTTTCAAACTCAAACGGGATTTAAATTTCCCAAAGCTTAAAATTTCAAATCCTTTCAATTTTTTTCAAATATTTCTTTGGAATTTTATTTCAAAATATAAATTACATTTACAAATCTCATTTGTATATGTATTTATTTCTTAGCTATATGATTTCAATTTCTTATTCAATTTTTACACAACAACGATAATAATTTAAAATTATTACTCCTTAACAACCAAGCAACCTTATATAACTATAGTAATTCACGAAAAATTATTTCTTTTATATACAAAAATAATTTAGGTAAACTTATTTCATTTACCTTATTTAAAACAATAATACTTCGGTTTATCTTGTTTAAGACTTTAGAAACGTCTATCGATAAAATGGTGTCCCACATATCGACCCGAATCTATAAACACTCAACCGATAAGTCAATGTAATATAAAAATAATTTTTATATTAACTAACAAATTCGTGCTCATATCTATTAATACACTCAAACTCATTCTAGTGTGCTACTGACTTTATTTCTAATGAGTATTCCCCACCAGAGCCAAGTTTCTCGCTTAACCTTGAGCTCTGATGCCAAAATGTAACGACCCAATTTTTCGATGCCCGAAAATCGACGTCAATACGTCCACTGTACCCAATGTCGAAAATTGAATGCCGATAAACCGAACCATTAGGGTTAAAGAAGAAAAAGGTAGGAGAAGAAGTAGAAACAATATCAGAATCTCACAATCGCAGCGGAATAATACATATAGATAAATGGAATCTTTAAACACAAGAACTATATCAGTTTTATACATTACAACATCATAGTACAACTTCAACAAAACACAACACTGGGCAGTTAAGATAACTTGTCCATATGGAAGCTGAATTTGCAGCAAACCACACAGGGCGGATAATACATCTTATACGTGTGATACGTCTCGCCATCTAGCTTATCCCTTGATTTTCACAGTATACTTTCTTGACTTAGCTCTAGAAACAACGATAACCTGACTCTAGGCTGGCCGTGTTGAAAATTATGGGCACCCAGAGTTTAGAAAAGGGAACAATAAAATCCATGTCAGTAATAGGACTGGTGTGAGATCTAAAAACAGTTATTTGTAGAAAAAGAAATAAAAAATCTGTTCATGCTTTTGGAAAATGAAACTACCGTAAGGTCTCTCGGCACGCACTCAATGCAATCACACAAATAGGGACGGTCTCACCCTATAGTAGTCAAACAAGCTTGATACACAAAAATCCTTTGAATATTATTATTAGTGCATAGTGTGGAAAAATATTTCGAAAGTATAATATTAGTCATAGCCAGCATACGTACCATTATTGTATGCCTACTATAACTACCATTTTAAATGGAAGGTTCTACAACTGAAACAATAAAGAGCGTGTATTGATTTTTTTGGATTTCCAACAAATGGTAAAGGCTAAGGAACTTCCTTTATCTAAAAGGGTATGCCTCTGAAGGGACGCCCCGAGACCTAACCGGATCTCTGCCAACATAAGGCCGGGTTACCTCTATAACTAGGTAACTAATTGTCACGAGTACGCCATCCCCCGGTGATAACCGACCTTTACCAAGGCACCTCAAATACCAACAACCACATAAGTAAATATCTGGGCTTTATGCCAGAATACCACTTTTTATCCACATAAGTCAAAAATCTGGGCTCCATACCAGAATACCACTTTTTATCCAGAAGGAAATGTACATGGCCTGAGGGGCACGACCCTTATAACCTTGCCGCATCTTTCATGTTTCGACCATTTTCGAGGTGTGAGGTCTGATGAAGTCTCGTCACACAAAGCTACTCTTTTCACAAAAGCCATCCTTCGATTAATTAATGCTCAACGCTTAGCATGCCACATTACCATGTTGGAATATATCACTAGTAAATATCAACTACATAACCTCTGAGCTCGTACGTCCCAGATAAGGGTGTTAAGCTAAGAGAATAAATTCTCCGCCAACAAACATAAATGTATTTGATAGAATCTAGGTTTATATCTCAAAGTGTAATGTCAGACATACATCCATACAAGTCCATCCTTGGTATGAATGAAACCGAAGGCACTTCGTCCAATTAAGGAAAGAAGTCCTTGCAAATCCGATTATCGCCTAATCACGTCCGGACATCCCATCACATAGGGTATTCTCTATAGCGGAGCAACTCAGTGCAGAGATAATCAACAGGAAATCCTTTCATTTTCTAAAATAACCGTTCTTCAACCACCATCTTCAAATGCAATTTCATTCCATTGTATAATTATTCGAAATGGGTTTTATGACTTAAATCCTCCTCTAGTTTATCGGAATAATGGGCGCTTATTTTAAAAAAAAGTTAACACATTCAGATCTAAATTAAGTCACAACGAATTTCCATTTTTGATATTTAAATAAAAAGATCCACCTTTGACATTCGATGTGGTTTTCGGATAACCATTTTGAATCCGACCCCTGGTGTCATCGAAATTCAAATGCCATCTTAAAGGCCAATATTGATAGTCGGTTATTTAACTGTCAAATAATATCCATAAACAACCATTACTTTTAAATATTTTTCCCCAAATTATTTATTCACATATAAATATCTTCGCAAGATATATTTCCACACTTCAACCCTTTAAAAAAAAATCAAACTACTTTTCTCTCGCGGAATAACATTCCAAATTTCCACTGAAAATTTGCCCAGACTAAATGCTTTAGATTTTCAAGTAATTTCAATCATTTTATTTAAAAATATATATGCTTTAAAATACTTAAAATAAAACTATTTTAAACACTTTATTTAAAATACAGGTTATGAAATTTGATAATAATTTTTTTAAGTAAAACTTAAGCCCAAACGAATTTAAAAATAAAAGTTATTGAATTCTATACAGGTTTTTCGAATAAAATCTTTAGCCAAACTATATTTAAAATAGAAATATTAATAATTATCTTTTTAAACCATAATACCATTTAATCCTTTAAAATTTTTACTTCTATAACTAATTTAATAAAATATTTACCTTTAGAATTTTGAACATAAAAAATAATAATTCTCAAAAACTTTCTTTTAAACAAATTTAAAAACATCCAACTTGTACTTAAAAATCTGCTTTGAAAACGTGCTTGATTTTTCAGGGAAATACACTTTTCTTTCACACCTTTAAAAATAAACCACTTTTATTTTTAAAACAAATTACCCATTCCATTATAAAATCCCACTGTAAATTTATACTTTTAAATATCAACTGATATATTATTTCTCTTTATAAAACACGGTTTATAAATTCCATAGCCATATTCTCCTTTTAAAACATAGTTTCAAACAATTAATCAGTTTCCAAATCGATTTCCCAAAACTAACTCCATTTTTGAAATAAATTCCTTTATTTCTCCCAAACCATTTAAAATCCGAACTTTAAATAAATTCTTCAACTTTTAAGCTATACTACTTAAGTTCTCAAAATCCTTTTATTTCCATTTATTAAAAAAATCTATTTTTTCCCATAGGTGGAATTTGTTCAATAGGATTTCAAAAATCAATCTTTACCATTCCAAATTCCTTCTTTTCATTTAACTAATTCTCTAAAAAAAATTACTTAAAATTATGTAATTTAATTTCCGTTCAAAAATCCAATTTTTATATTTCTGGTATTTTGAAATACCAAAATATATTCGGCTAAACCATAGCCTTCAATAATTTCAATTACCGATATAATCAACCATAGATTATCAACAAATCATATCACGGCATATGAAATAAATTCAAACATTTGAGGAATCCTATTAGATCCCTCCTACCTGTTTCCCTGCATCCAAAGATGTTAGCACAATATGAAATACCAATTCCACTTCGAGGTGGAATATCGCGGTATTTGGGGTAAGCGGCTATTATGCGGGGCGCATAGGGTCTCATCTGCTATATAATGCAGGAAATCAATCACTCTAATATATATACATACGTATGTATACATACATTCATATATATACACATACATATATATACATACTGCTATATATAAAATCACCCAACAGATAAATTATCAGATTCATCCAAGCACATACAATAATTAAAATTTAACCATTTAAATTTAAAAAGGCAAACCAAATGGGTGAGAAGATATCACCTTTGCTTTTGTTTTGCAATTCATTTCCCTTTCAGCCTTTTTTCACCATTTTTAAACCTTATAACAAACATTGTAAGGTTTTATTTGTAACGACCCGGAAATTCCGATCCGAAAATTCCAGATAGTTAGAGAAAAGAAGAAAAGAGATATAAGAAGAGCAGAAAAGAAACACACAATCTCACATTCGCAGCGGATAAAATATAATATCAATAATAATAATTATTCCAAAGAAAACTGTATCTATCAATTTTACATCGATATATCAGAGTTAGAAAAATTTTATACAAGATTGGATCGATACAATTTAACATGTCTCAGATATGTATAATAAAATAGTGAAACTCTCCATACGTTTCTTCCATCCAGCTTGCCTCCTGAGCTCCAGAACGTTCTTACCTGAAAATTTGTAATACTCGGTCTGACCCGAGCATTACATCAAAGTAACACCCGGGTCAGGCTGAAAACCAGCGTGAGTAAACCCATCTAACTTGAATACAAAAGCATACAACTGATATGAACCCGGGGTAACTTATGTCAATTTACAAGTTCACAAGTCGTTAAGACATTACTCATATCACACATCCATTTCTATGTGTCAAAACTTAGATTAAATGGTCCAATATACTTAAATCATTCCAAACCAGCACATTGATTTCCACATATACATTTATAAAGAATCGAAGTGGCTTCGTGTATTAACTAATACCCGACTCCGGTCTCTTCGAATCCAATGTCATCTAAACCCAAGTTATTCTAGTGAACTCAATTCATTCTTAAATACAAGATGTTGCCTTTACACAGTAACTTATAATCAATAGATAATCCACGTTATCACTGTCCACCCAAAAATCATACCACAAATCATTCTATATCAGGGATATCAACCAATTCCAGGCATTTAATATCATTTAACCATTCACCAGATTGATTGCTTCCAAAAAAATTAATTTAATTTAACTCAAATTAAATTAATTACTAATCTTTAATCACTTAGATTACCTTTACTCACATTAATTAATTGCATCCAAATTTAATTATCTAAATTCCCAACATCCAAGTTTCTATCTTAATTTATCACCCTTGATTAATTTCCCTTTTTAATTACATTATTAATTATCCTCTAATCAATAACCCAAATTAATTCACATTAATGACATTTATCCATAATTAATTACTCAAATTAAATATCCTATAATCGCTTACTTTGATAAAATTAACTTTAATTAATCAACCCTTAATTAATCAATCGTTGGTCAATTATACTAAGTAAATAATCCTTAATTACATCTATTACGTAATTATTCACTATTTACTTTTCTTAAGTTATTATTCTTTAAGTTATTATCCATTCATTACTTAAAATATGATTATACTTTATAAATCACATTCAGTAATTATACTTTAATCCATTTCATGGGTGATTATTCTTAATTTATTATTTCATAAATAAATTAGTTAACATCTTTAAATTAATTATTAAATCCAACTTACACAACTTTAATTAGTTGAAAAATAAGTCATTTATCTTAATCACTATTTAAATCATCATCAAAATTTAATAAACTTTGTAATTAATCAATGTGTAAATCAACATACATCCTCAAGTTTAATTGATGAAAAAAACATTTCATCTTCCTAATTAGTACTAACTATTCTTATTGGTTAAGTTTAATCAAACCAAGATTTTACTTAATCTTAGTTAAAATAAATTTCAAATCTTTTACTTAACCATTCATTTAAAATAAACCAGAATTATTTCAAAGAAATGGCTTAAGAAAAATTTGTTTAAACTTAAATTTTGTTTTAACATAAAATTTGATAATCACCTTCCTTTTTTCTTCCTTTCAAAACGCAAGCATTCTCACTTTGGAAACTGTTTAATTACTCAGCTTTATAACTAAGCAGGATTAGACTCATTTAAAAAAAATAAACTCGAGCACAAACATGATTCCTGTACAAACACTCGAAACACACAGCTTCACCTCTCGCGGTTACTCACTCGAATGACTCGAGCTCGGCACCGAGTCAAGACCCTGATTTCCCCATACATTCCATCTTTTTTTTCCTTCCATTCAACGTAAACATCTGCTGACACAAACTGGTACCTGTGCATATGCACATCACCATGCCGCCGCTTTGAACACCACTGCTACCTCCAGCATATCGCCTTCGACCACCTCTTCAAAATTGACAACCAAGAATTCACGATTTGATCCGAAATCAAAATCGAGCAACCCATCATCTACTGGAAAAAAGAAAAAACCCCAAAATCACCACTCACCGCCACATTCGATCGCCTGAAACTTCGCCGCCACGCCTGGGGTTACGCCTCCACTCGACAATCAATTTCCCCCACCTCCGATTTCTTCCATAGCAGCCACGACATCACCCCAATCTTCGAACATAACACACCAAAACTGACTTCATAACCCTAGTTCACCCTCACTAGGACCCTAAGGCGATCAACATAATCTCCGATTAATTTTCCCAAACTCGCTACCCTTCCATCCATCTTTTGGCCAAGAATCGATACCTAACTCTGCTTGGTTCGCCGGTAAATGCTCAGGAACTGAAAAACGTACATCTCTCAATTTCACATAATTAAATCGCCTAAAAAATCTTGATTTTAACTTTAAAAATCTTGATTTTCGAAGATGAAACAGATTACACCCTTGAATGTGACAGTTTTTTTTCTTTTTTCGAGATGATGATATATTTCCACATCTACAGTTCTTCTTCCCTTTCCTTTAAACTAGCTTCAGATTGCACCTTGAAAACATTTTAAAATTTTATATATAGCTAACAACTTTTGTTTATATATTGAAGTCTTAAAAATAATTTGGAGAAGAAGATCTTGGATTTTCTTAAAGTTTTGAAGCCTAAACAACAAACAGAGACACTGTTGGAATACAAACTCACACATTCAAACCAAGACATGCACATATAACTCTATACCCATACATGCAAAATATATTCATATATTTATGGAACATTTCACACATAAATTCAAGTATCAACCTCATGCATCAATATATATCAATTTGTTTACTCACATGCACAAGTAAAATGATAAATTTTCTGATAGTTAAAAATTTGCACGCCTCTTTTGCTTAAGCAGAGCAGGCTTATGAAAAATCTGAAAAATGGATTTGGTTTTCGTTTTTAGATCTTTGAGTTTGTTTGATGTAGAGATGCTCTTTGCCATAGCTTTAATTTGATTATCTTCAGGTTAAAGATCTTGGATAGAGGTTGTTTTGCTTCTTTTTTTTTCTTATTTCCTCATTTAATTCTTCTTTTACAGGCTTGACTTCCATTTTCTTGTTTTAGAGAATGAGGATGAAACTTGGTATTTTTTATCATATTGTTTATATATTTTAATTAAGAAGAGATCAAGCCACTTGTTTAAATTTTATATTACTTATCAACATTTGTCAATACATGAACCTCCCAATTTACAAATGTCATATGAAAAAATTTGTTTTTAAACCCTTAAATTTTATTTAGCACTCATGCATGAGTTAATAAAAAAATGTTTTATATAACTTTTATATTAAATCTCTATTTGGTAAGTACCTTTTTCTAAATTTATTTCTATAAAATCATTTAAAGAAAATAATATCGAACTAATTATTATTATATATAACACTCTTATATGTACAACCTATGTATATTTTGAAGTATTATTCTTTATTGAATCCTCTTAAATTAAATCAATTGACACTTGTCTAAGAATGTAGCATTTATCACTAGCATGAGTTAATTGATTACATTTGTTAAATTATATATACACTTATTTTACAAGTGTATTTACCTAGAGTTAATGATTTTTTTTAATGATTTATAAAACTTATATGTATATATTTTTATTAAGTAAAAACATTGTTTTAATTCATATAAATAAATATATTTAAGAAAACAATGTGAAACAAAAAGAATTAAAATCATATATACTATATTTTTTAATCCAAAATATATTTAAGATATATATCTATTCTTTGAAATTCCATATAAAACCCAAATTCAAATTAAATTTCAAATCAATTTATATATACATATATTTAAACAAACACAATTTTAACTTGTATATATACTAATTCTATCTACGTGTATATATATATAATACAATTAAAAATATAAATATTTATTTATTTGATCAGATTCATTTGTTCACTTTATAAATTCAGTATTTCTACTACTTAACCCAATAATATTATTAGTTACAATGCCCAGAAATCTGGGTTATTACATTATTAATATTCGCATGAGTCGAAAAAATTAATTTTCCCATTTGATAAGCTTAATTTAAAATAATGATCTCTTTCAGACTAATTATTTTCTTTTAAAACTCTTTTAGTTGCTAAATAATTAAATAATTTATTTAACAAATTAATTTTTATATTACATTATCTAGAAATAAACTAGTAAGTTGAAAATATGTATATTTATTTCTTTTCGAAACTATATATATATATACATATATCTTAATTACACAAATAAGTATATTAATTAACGATGAGTTAATTGTTTCCATATATTTTAAATTACCTTACTGTCTATATATATATATATATATATATATCTGTGTGTGTGTGTGTCTATATATGTATATGTATGCCTAGCTGATTCAACATTTTAAAACCCATTTTTACTTTCAAAATTTATCTATATAAATTAAATTTTCTGTTTTTAAAAACAATATTTTAAAAACTACAATCTTCTACCAAAATACTACATTTATATACATACATACATAAATACATACACACATACACATATATTTTTATAACTACCTATATATATATATATATATATATATGTAAATTGAATTATGGGTTTATGATAATATACGTATATCATTTTTTTTATTTTTTTACAGAATGAAAAACAAATAAAATCTGCAATTACCTCGCATACTAGCCCGAACCCACCTTCCCTATAACGCCCTGCCACCATGCCTTAGCTGCTACCTCCCATCGCGAACCTGCCACCGCAATTACCAGTCGTCGCCTCCTTTTTTCGCATGCAAACCAACCGTAGCCGAAATCGGGTTGCGTGATCGCGTCGCGACCTGCCTCGATTATCACACCCATGACATAAGGTAACTCTGTCGCCACTTCTCTAAACATCGTGATCGCCCCTCAGGCATTTGACCTTTTGTTCCCTCACCACCATATCTCCAGTGCCTCTTGCCATCGTCGCTCAAAGAAGACGAACACGACACAATCAAGCTCAACAACACAGCAACCCTAGAATCGAACTGGACTCAAGTCGAAGCTCCACCGATCGATAGAACTAAAGACGTCGCGCTTCCTCTTATCGATCGGAACGAAGTCGCTATCGTTCCCTTTTTTAGTTCGATGGATTGAATATACTTAGGGCTTTCGATCTAAAATTTAGTGAGAACGACCATTTATTTCGATCAAACCAAAAGGGTTTCATTTTATAAAATGAATACGCGGCTATGATTTTTAAAAGAGGAAGGAAATGCGTGTAAAAATTTAACAGAATAAAAGAAACTCGTGTTTGAATTTTCTTCAACGTGTCTTTGCTTGCAATAGTGCTTTGATATATTAATATTATATTTTAAATTTAAATTTAAATTTAAATCATTTTGATTTTCGTAACTCACAATCTCGACCTCTTATCGAGGCATGCCGTTAGGCGTTTATGATGTTATATCCCAATTACGGACAAAAGACAGATGGTTTCGAGGCCTAATTAGATCGTATGGAGAAGATAGCTTTCTGAACCCAGTTATTGAATTGAATTTTCGATACAGATTTCAACACATTTATCAATCGTACAGTCACACAACTCCGAACAATACGAAAATTAAAGTCCGATAATAATATAATATTACAGATCCGATGGAACTAGTTTCATCGAAATCCGAGACTATGCCTCGGCAGGCTATTTTTAAATATCAATTTAAACTTTATAAATTCAAAACCGAAATGTAACGATCCTGAATTTTTGAACAATTTAAATTGGAAATATTTAATTTATTTTAAATATTTGAATGATAATTTAAATTAAATTCCCAATATAACTAGGATATTGGCGATTAAATATTAGAATTTAACCTATAAAATGTTGAATAAAAATTTAAATTTGACTTTGGAGTTGAAATTGAATGTGGAATTAATATATTAAATTTGTAATTGAAACTCAAGCTAATGACTTAGAAAAATAATTTGGATTTAAGGATTATTACTTATGCAAATTAATAATTGAATTAAATTTTGATTTGAAACTGTGAAGTTATTTGAATTTTTCAAGTTTAATATGAAGAACATATTTGAATTTAAAATTTGAGCTAGGAGTTTGTAAATTGATTTAAATTCCTTTCAATTTTTTTTGAAGGGTTAAGTGGGCTTTGAAAATAATACCAGCCCACTTTTGATATTGATGCTGTGATTAAGTATACCCGTTTTCCCTTTACCCCATTCATTCGAAACCCTAAGACAAAATCAAAAGAAACGAAAAAATGGCGGCCTCTCTCTAAAATTCGTTCGTTCCTTCAATCCAAATTTAGGGCTTCCGAAGCTTGCGCTATTTGCTTGATCGATAGGAATTTGCGTGTTGCCTTGCTCGATCTATTCTTCGTTGCTCACTGCTGCTTCGTTCTCGTTCGTCCTCTTTGAAAATTTTTTGGCTTTCGTCTTTGCTTCGGTGAAAGGTGAGTTTTTTTCTCACGATTAATCGTTATTCAAGTTTTTAAATTGGTTTGAATTGGGTGCTTGGTTGCATGCTATGATTTGGGGTGTTATTCGTTATCATCTGCTTGGTTATTTGAATTTAAACTAATAAGAACAGATAAACCACTGCATGTTGTTTGTTGGGTGTTATTTGCTATCATTTGCTCTGATACCACTTTTGTAAGAACCTCATTTCCGTCAGCAGCAACCGGTAGGCTTTGCAACCATCCCAGCACCACCGTGGCTACAAATGGTAGACTGACCTGCTGCTCTGACCCAAACAGATGCAACAGAAATCAGGGCTCGTTGAATTCGAAGGCGCCGGCTTCGATCTGCTCTTCGTTCTAAGGTGAGTAATTCTCACATCTAATTCATCTGTAAATTGGTATTCTGCAAATTCGATTTTCTGTTTTGGTGATTTTTGTGCTTTTTTCCAATTGGTGTTTTTATGATTTACTCGGTTGCTTGAATTTTCTGATTTTGATTTCGCTGATGATTTCCCTGGTTTACTTGTTCGAATTTCTGGCAATTGATTTTGAGATTGACTTCGGTCTTGTTTTGAGTATGAGGTTTCATGACTCAAAATTGAACAAGTTAAGCTGATCCTGTGAGTAACTTTTAAAACTTTAGTAAATTTGGTTGCATGCTAGGTTATTGAAATGAATAGGTATTGTATGTTTATACATAAGTGAAATCTGATGAGGACAGACACTGTTTGCTTCCATTTGCTCAGTTAATTGAATTTAAATTGATGAGAACAGATGCTATCATTAGTTCATATAAGTTTGGATTTAATAATTGAGTAAAACTTGTATGTTTTGTCATAATGAAGGTTTAAAAAAAAAACATGTTGTCTTGAATTTGCTTAGTTGATCTGGTAGCTGTGCATCATTCAGTCTGCCTTTGTGAAATTTTGACATTCCATCTTTAAATATTTTGTACTCAATATGTGTTTATGTGCATTGAGTTGTACTGTGCATGTATTGTATCTATTCGTATTGGACTGTGCTCATTATAATCAAGGTCATTTGTCGTTGTCTAGTAGCATTGCTGCATCACTGTAATTAGTTCATGTAGGTCTGCATTCACTTGTTGCTGTATTGGCTTGATGGTTTTCTTCTTTGGTTGTCTGCACTTTGATATTTTGTAGTTCCATTCATTCTTGTAGCTTGCTGTATTGGGTATGACCATTTTTTTTGTTACAGTGAAATTCATATAGTAATTCTAGTTAGTATTGTTGTATTGTCCACTTGAGTTGTTTGTGAATTTGGTCAAGTTCATATCCACTGTTGTCATCTAATGCAGCACACACACACACACACACACACACACACACAAACACACACACACACACATATATATATAAGTTGATTCATGCTTATGCTGTGCACCATTTATATTTTCCACTGATACTATCAGGTGTACATCACTAATTCATGCTTAACTTGAGTTTTCATTTGCTAAATTTGCTGAGATGATTTTTACCTCGCACTTACCTTGCCCTGTACTATTTCAACCTGGTTTGCATCTGTTTGGGTCAGAGCGGCGGGTCGTTACAAAAGTGTTTTGAAAGTCCACAGCTTTGGAAAAGTTATACTATGTAAATTTCTTAAATGAAGAATTTGAAATTTAAAATTTTGGGTTTTGTAAGTTGAAAACTTTAGAAAAAGACTTTTGTGTCTTGATTGTAGAAAATGAAGAGCAAATGAGTTAATTAACAAAGTTAGTGAGATAAAACAAATAGAATGAATTCTATACTCATTTATTTTTAATAAGTTTTGAGCTTGGTAAAAAAAAAATTGTGTAGGGTATAAACATCAGTGAAATTTTAACAATCATTTTTCCTTACTTGTAATTTCGGGACGAAATTCTTTTAAGGAGGGGAGATTGTAACGATCCTGAATTTTTGAACAATTTAAATTGGAAATATTTAATTTATTTTAAATATTTGAATGATAATTTAAATTAAATTCCCAATATAACTAGGATATTGGCGATTAAATATTAGAATTTAACCTATAAAATGTTGAATACAAATTTAAATTTGACTTTGGAGTTGAAATTGAATATGGAATTTATATATTAAATTTGTAATTGAAATTCAAGCTAATGACTTAGAAAAATAATTTGGATTTAAGGATTATTACTTGTGCAAATTAATAATTGAATTAAATTTTGATCTGAAACTTTGAAGCTATTTGAATTTTTCAAGTTTAATATGAAGAACATATTTGAATTTAAAATTTGAGCTAGGAGTTTGTAAATTGATTTAAATTCCTTTCAATTTTTTTTTGAAGGGTTAAGTGGGCTTTGAAAATAATACCAGCCCACTTTTGATATTGATGCTGTGATTAAGTATACCCGTTTTTCCTTTACCCCATTCATTCGAAACCCTAAGACAAAATCAAAACGAGAAATGAAAAAATGGCGGCCTCTCTCTAAAATTCGTTCGTTCCTTCAATCCAAATTTAGGGCTTCCGAAGCTTGCGCTATTTGCTTGATCGATAGGAATTTGCGTGTTGCCTTGCTCGATCTATTCTTCGTTGCTCACTGCTGCTTCGTTCTCGTTCGTCTTGTTTGAAAAAAAATTTGGCTTTCGTCTTTGCTTCGGTGAAAGGTGAGTTTTTTTCTCACGATTAATCGTTATTCAAGTTTTTAAATTGGTTTGAATTGGGTGCTTGGTTGCATGCTATGATTTGGGGTGTTATTTGTTATCATCTGCTCGGTTATTTGAATTTAAACTAATAAGAACAGATAAACCACTGCATGTTGTTTGTTGGGTGTTATTTGCTATCATTTGCTCTGATACCACTTTTGTAAGAACCTCATTTCCGTCAGCAGCAACCGGTAGGCTTTGCAACCATCCCAGCACCACCGTGGCTACAAATGGTAGACTGACCTTGCTTGTCTTAGTGAAATGTGATGGGGGGTTCTCGCTTCGCGGTTAGGTGGCGAACGGGAGACTCTTACCCCCACACGGCCTCTTTACGGGGTTGGTTAGGCGTAAGCCGTGACAGTCGAAAGGCTGGCCGTAAAAGCAAGGGCAGGGTACCATTTGTAGCCATGGTGGTGCTGGGATGGTTGCAAAACCTACCGGTTGCTGCTGACGAAAATGAGGTTCTTACACGAAATCACTTTCAAATTTAAATTTAAAACTTCTATTATCTCCAGTATTGTAAATATAAATTTTACAAGACTTCAAATTATTTCTAACAAGCTCAAAACTGAATATATAATATTTTACCCAATTTCATATTACTAAATTTAATAATTTAATTGTTAAATATATAGTGATATTTGAAATTCAAGCTAAAATAACATACAAATATTTAAAATCAATTAAATATTCCAAATTCAAATATAAAAAATTCTAGGTCATCACATAAATTATGAAATCAAAAGTAGTAGCAATTGCTTCCATAACCTGTATTTTACTTATATAATCAAAAAGAAATTAGCATACTATGTAAAGAGAAATATTTAAGTTGTTTCAATAATTAACAAATAAAACATCACAACAAAAAAATAATCATTTGCAAACAAACAAACAAAATACGAACATTATTTTAACAAAGAGAGCAATCATTCTTCCATAGAAACCAAAAAAATAGTTTGTTCCGATTTAGAACTTCTAATCATATAAAATGATAAATAAATATATAGTAAACCATACATTCAACAGTCGTAGATGACTTTATAGATTATTTATGCATCCTGCACAATAAAAGTATCCTTTCTCAACCAATCCATAAGTCAAGCGAATTAGGAATTCTAATGATTAAAGATTAAGAATTCTAATGATTAAGAATTCTAGGTCGTCAATTGTAATTAATTGTAATTAATCATTGATTAAAGATTTCTAATGAAAGTAACTATGTGATTAATAAGTTTAAACCAAATGATTTATTTATCTGAATTTAAAGGCGTTTTGATCGTTCTTGAATACTGTGTGTTGGATTGATGCTATGTAATAATGCTTTGCGCTGAGTTGTTATATTTGTATTGAATGTACTGTTGTGTGATTGTGAAAACCCATTGGCCCATAAAACGACATTTGAATTTCGATGTGATAGGGAGTCGGATTTCGGTTGGTTATCTGAAACCCACATCGAACCTGTGAATCTTTATGATTGATACATTCACGTGTTTTTAAAATTGACGCTCACTATTCGGTTTTGCCGGGAGAGGACCTTTGTGTCGTATAACCCATTCCGAATATACGATTCGTCGTTATGGATAGCATTTGAAGACCAATGGTGAAGACCTGGTATTTGCGAGAACGATAGGATGACCTATCGATTGTCTTTGCACCGAGTAGCAACGGTATAGAGATTCCCTAAGTGATGGGAAGTCCAATCGGGATTGTGAATACCCGGATTGCAAGGGCTTCTTCGAAAGTGCCTTCGGTTCTGTTCAAACCCGGAACAGACATGTATGGTTGTAAGTCTGACACTAAACCTTGAGATATAAAGCTGATTTCTTTCAGACACATATCTGTTGGTGGCGGAGAATTTATTCTCTTAGCTTAACACCCTTCTCTGAGACGTATGAGGTCAGAGGTTATGTAGTTGAAGGTTATTAGTGATATACTCCCAATTTGGTAGTGTGACATGCTGAGTGCTGCTGATCATTTGTTGATCGAAGCATGGCTTTGTGACAAAGTGTAGCATTGTGGGCGAGACTTCGTCGAACCTCACAACCCAGTTATAGTCAAAACAGGAATCGGGGCAGCAAGGTTATTTGGGGGTTGCTCCCCCTGAGGGTATGACCACTTCCTTCTGGATTATGAGTGGTATCATGGTATGGAGCCCAGATACTTACCGTGTGGTTGCTGCAAAACTTATTGCTTTGTGGTTGTCGGTTGTGAAGCGCTTCGGATAAAGGTTGGTAACGACCGCGAGGTGGCATACTCGCGTCGGTTGTTACCTAGTTACAGTGGTAACCCGGCCTTGTGTAGTAGAGATCCGGTTAGGTTCTCGGGGGCGTCCCTCCAGAGGCGTTCCATTATATATGGGAAGTTCCTTTGCCCGACCATTTGTTGGATATCCAAGCATCAAATACGAGACCTTTACGATTTTATTTGTAGAACCTACCATTTAACATGGTAGCTATAGTAGGCATACTATAATGGTACGTATGATGGCCAAGATTTATATTATACTTTTGAAAATGTTTTCACACTATGCACTAATAACAATATTTAAAAGTGTTTTCTCGTATCAAGCATTTTTGACTGTCATAAGGAGAAATCTCCTCAAGTTTGCGCTTGAATTTGTGTGTGGTGGGAGGCCTTATAGCAGTTTCATCTTCAAAAAGCATTGCGAATTTCTTTAAAATTCTTTTTTTTGCTTTTGATAAGAATAAACTGCTTTTATTTCAAACAACTATTTTGTTTACTCAAACCAGTCTCATGACTGACCCGGAGTTTATTGTTCCTTTTCCAAACTTTGGGTGCTAATAATTTTCCACACAGGCAGCTTAGAAGAAGGTTATCCGTGTTTTGGAGCTTGCTTGGATTTGATGTCTTCTAGAAGCTTTGATTTTGGAAAACTTTTGAAGTATTGGAGTTTTGAAGACCTGGTCGAAAGTGAAGTATGTTGGAAATTTGTTAAAGTTCTCTGTTGTCGTATTATTATTGTATCATATTTTTATCACTCTAATTGCTGGGACAGATATTGTATTGGATGTTGTATCATACTGTATCTGTGTTGATATATGATATTTGTTAACTCCACTTTTTCAGCAAGGTCGTGATATCAAAAAATCGACGGAGAAGCCAATGATAGTTCGTCTCGAAGAATGGTCAACTCAACATCTCAACAAAGCAAGTTCTGTTGAATGGTTTTTCAGATAAGATCCCCTACGGTGGGGGGCTCCAGGGGGTTCTAACCCCCCAAGGTGGGGGTGCGGGGGCAACGCCACTGGTACGGTGTTCGACCTACGGGGGGCAGCGCCCCGTCCAAAACGGTATATGACTTAAAGGACGGAGCGACCTACAACCTAGTGGTTCCAGCGACCTAAGGTAGCATAGCGACCTAACTATCTGAAGACTAGGTGACTCAGTGGTTCAATGACCTACGACCTACCGAGTTAACGACCTAAGGAATGAAATAACTCAAGCGACCTGCAGGAAGCCACGACTTAACGACTTAAGAAGTGGAACGACCTAATGACCTAAAAGTGGGACGACCTAGCGACCTAACTGATGAAGCGGGGTAACGACCTAAAGGGTTAAAGGAGTTAGCGACCTAGAAGGATAAAAGGACTTACGACCTAACTGCTTAACGACTTAAGAGGTGGACGACTTAACGACTTAAGTACTTAACGACCTAAACAGTTAAAGCGGCAGCGACCTAATGCTTTCATGACTTACTTTAAGTCGTTCATGACTTAGCACTTAGTGATTAAACTATGTCGCTTTCCCCTAAGTCGTTAGAACCTACCAGTTAGTTCAGATGGCCAAGTGCGAACCAGTTAGGTCGTAACTCATATCTCCTTAACTTGCTGACGACCTACGACCTATCTTAGGTCGTAGCCTATGACTTACGACTTACTTTAAGTCACTCAAGACTTAAGGGACTGTCCAGAATTCCCTATAAATACGACCTAAGCTCCAACATTGAGGGGACTTTAGGTGGCTCATTCTTCGAAGCGCTGATACTATGTCATTATCTTGACTCAAACAGCACTTCAAGCACTCCAAACACCAAAGACGCTACAACAAACTTCAAGAGAAGATCTGGATCATTCAACATGAACTCAAAAGATTCTTCTACATCGAAGTTTGAGCTACTAGTCAAAAGTGTGTTGTAATCGAAGTGCATTCTAAAGAATTGTAATCAAATCATCAATAAGGGAATTTAAAGTGGACGTAGGCTCGATCTTAAGCCGAACCACTATAAAACTGTTGTCTTTTACTACTTTTCTGTGATTTCTCTGCTTATACTTTGTTCCCGTACCAACGGGTGGTGCTTTCACTTAATCTCTCTTTGCATCGGAGTGTTATTGTCCAATTTTTACGTTAACATTTTTGGTGCTTTCACTGAGAATCCAATTCAGGCTATTTTCATCATTGCTTCACAAAAGTTTGTGGAAAGAATCTCTCTCAAAAGTAGAAGTCTATCAGAGATAATGGCTCCTGGAAGAAAGAATAATCTACCGGATCCGGAGATGCTCATGAGGGAACCTCCACTTCCCCAGCACCAAATTAGACAACTCCTACCGTTGGAGTCACAAGAGCTGAATTAGATGATGTAATATCTGGATTGCTCCAACAAATGGAAACTCAGAATGCTTTGATGATGGACAGGTTAAATGCCCTGCTTGGGGCAAGTCGCCAACGACAAGACAATGAAACAACTTTTGCCGAAGATGCCCGTGACACTCAAGAGAAAGGTATTCCGCCATGAGCCGTTGGCACCGCCATAGGGGCACCTTCCCAAGCTGAAGGTTCAAGGCCATAGTAAACTTTTCGCAAATATTTGCCAAGGCAAACTTTCGAAAGGGCAGCTGACATCTACCCGGCGAGGCCTCTGAACGATGAGGAGTACCTATCAGGGATGGTTCGCTCAATTATGAAAGAAAGCACGCAGAGGAAAGAGGATGAAAAGGATTGGTGGTTTGCTCCGAGCAAGACTCCGTTCACCGAAAAGATCTTAAAAGCAGAGTTTCCCAAGAAATTTGTACCTCCTACTACTCCGGCCTATCGAGGGACAAGTGACCCTAATCAGTTCCTGCACAAGTACGATTGGCATATGACTAGGGCACGAGTAACAGATGAAATCAAGTGCCGTTACTTTCCGGTATACTTAGAGGGAATGGCCTTACTTTGGTTCACAAAGCTGCCAGTTAGATCCGTGGATCAATTCTCTGACTTAACACGAAAGTTCAAGGATCAGTTCAGGCTATATGCTACAAAGGCCAAGGATATAATGTCACTCTTCAGTCTAGAACAAAACCCCGGGGAATCTATCAGATCATTCTTAAATCGTTTCAATATAGCCCTAGCTGAAGTCGAGAATGCAGAGCCACGGATGGTTTTGACTTATGTGATGCAGGCTATCGATAAATCGAGTGAATAAGACAAATGGCTAAAAATGTAGGAGCCAAACTCACTTGACAAATTCTATAAGAAGGCCGACGAATTTATGCATTTGGAAAGCTTTCCTGCGCCATCAAAAGCGATCATGGCCGAAATTCAGAATGTCGGTGTTGCTTCTGATAAAAGAGAGTCTGGAGGACAGAAGAGGAAGAACGATGGTGGAAAAAAGCAGAGAGACTTGAAGAAAGCTCGCCGCTTTAAACCTTCAGACTTTACTCCCTTAACTGATACTGTAGAGAACATCTTTCTCGCAACCAAGGATGCTATTGATTATCCTAAGCCACCCGAGTCGAAGATTGGGAAAAATGCAATGCATAATGGGAGATTTTGTCAGTTCCACAATCAACCTAGTCATGACACCAATGAATGTTGCCATCTAAGGAATTTGATTGAAGAACTATTGAAACAGAATAGACTTCAACAATATGTAAAGAGAAAAAAGAATGACCCATCCTCGTCGACTCAAGGGAAAATACTTCTCGCTCATCAATATGGCTCAAATGAAAGAACTGCAGCACAGGGATCAGGGAGGCTTATCATTAATGCTATCACAGGAGTCCCTCACCCAGCGGGCGGAAGCTGGGATGAGATGGAAAGATATGCTCATGCCCTAAGAAAAGCCCCGGAGGGAGAAAAAGTTCCTGTTCTGAAAGATGCTGCCATCTAGTCCCCTCACACTAGAGAATCAATTCCGAAAGCTTGGGACAGCAATAACTTGCATCCATATTTTACTTTAAGGCTTTGTTACAAATTTGCAAAAGAATGATGGATGTATCATTCTCGTATTAAAAGCCATTGTAAAAACATTGCAAATGAGATATAGGAACTATAAATCTTGTGTTTTCTATTACTATAAAATGCCTGTTTCATTTCGATATGCAAATATCTTGAATATATTGCTAAAATGTCGATTTAATATTGCAGGCAATCAAAGAAAACTTACCTAGTCAGCACATCGCAAAGCTAAGCGATCCTATAAATCATTCAGCAAATAAATGTCAAGCCAGAAAAGTTCCAAATTCAATTCCTGCATAAGAAGTGCTCCTCACAAACAGTTGATTCTACCAAAAGGGTACCTTCCCAACGCGAAGGTTCCAGGCCCTTGCTAACCGATGGAGATCGTTTGTGCAAACAGACATCCGGTTGGGTAGTTTGGGTCTTCCTTATGGATTCACTTAACAATGAAGAGCACTTCTTTGGAAAAAGAAACAAATAACTGGCAAAGAAAAGAACATGGGTTTGGAAATGATAACGAGGAATCGCTGAGGAGCAAATGGTGAAGAGGCATAGGCAAGCAGACAGAAAACACACAAGACCCCTTCGGAGGCACATTTCACCAGAGCTGAAATGCAAAATAAAGCCCTCTTCAGAGGCACAAGCCCTGTTCGGAGGCACAACTCTTCGGAGGAAAAAGTCCTCCAATGAGGCACACTTCCCAAGTTTGAAGTGCAGATTAAAGTCCTCCAATGAGGCACACTTCCCAAGTTTGATGTGCATATTAAAGTCCTCCAATGAAGCACACTTCCCAAGTTTGAAGTGCATATTAAAGTCCTCCAATGAGGCACACTTCCCAAGTTTGAAGTGCGAATTAAAGTCCTCCAATGAGGCACACTTCCCAAGTTTGAAGTGCAAATTAAAGTCCTCCAATGAGGCACACTTCCCAAGTTTGAAGTGCAAATCAAAGTCGTCCAATGAGGCACACTTCCCAAGTTCGAATTGCAAATTAAAGCCCTCCAATGAGGCACACTTCCTAAGTTTGAAGTGCAAATTAAATTCCTCCAATGAGCCACATTCCCCAAGTTTGTAAAAAAAAAGACCCTCTAATGAGATCCACTTAACCAAGTTGAAGCGCCAAAGCCTTCTTCGGAAGCCCGCTTCACCGCGCACGAGAATCCACTTCTCAAAAAAACAAAAGTAACCATCTCTGAAGGATGAAGTGTAAAAGGAAAAAGAGAAAAAACTTCCCAAATACAAGGCACACTCTACTAAAGCAGAATAACATTTCCTCAAAAATGGAAGAATTATTCTCTAAGGCAAGAGTGCAAGCCTTCTCGAAATGGAAGAATTATTCTCTAAAATAGGAGTATAAGTCTTCTTAAAACAGAAGAATTGTTCCCCAAAGTCTCCGCAAAATGGAGAATATTACAATGAGCTGTGGTGTGGGGGCAATATAATATTGCTACATTAGTAAAAAGCAGTACCCAAGCAACACACCACAAGCTCACTGCAGTATCATGCAGAGAAAAATAAAGAAACTTGTATGAAAATGAGGGATAAATACATTCTCAAATACAGACAAAAGTCTGTACAAGTAGGAAGAATCATCTCATTTTATACTATAAAAATATTCATACATGTGCAGGTCCCCTAGATGCAAGTTCCTTTGCGGGAGCTGGGGCACCTGAAATCTCTGCTTGAAAATCTGAGGCATCATAAAGCTGAGTCAATTAAAAGAGGGAAAAAGTCCAAATTAAGTGCAGAAATTCGTCTTTCAACAGAAATTTAACGCTCCTCTCCTTAACCGCCACAGCACTTAGTCTTTACAAATTAACTTATGACTGGAATATTCAGAAAGAGAGGGGATGCTGCAAAGTAAAGAACGAAATTAGCACTCAACAACTCGGAAAAATTGACTTATGACTGGAATATTCAGAAAGAGAGGGGATGCTGCAAAGTAAAGAATGAAATTAGCACTCAATAACTCGGATTCTGAAAATCTTAGAAATGAAAAAATCCAGCTTGCTCCACTATTTCTTCTTATCAAGAAGACATTCTACATAAAGAACTGAATATTCGAAAGTAAAGGTGCACGTTCCTAAAGGTGTGTGAAGTGTTGTGCAAAGCTACTTAAATAACAAGTAAATAAAGTAATACTTGAAATAATACTGGTTGGCAAATATGTCAATTCAGAAAAATTCGAGGATTGTTATTTGAAAATAAGTGCAGTATCAATGCAGATAGCAGTTATAACTATGTAAATTTTGTGTTGATACTTCATTCAAGATAGTTGATTCGCAACACTTCATCAAATCCTTGCTAATTTACTTACAGTAAAATAAACAGTTCTTTGATCTAATCCATCACTCGATATGGGCAATCGGTGATGAGTATATTCGTCCCCATTCTCCCGCAAATGTTGCATTTAACAGGTTGTTAAAATAATCTGTAAAGAGATGCAACAAGTTCTGGTCAAAGTTCCATTAAGTCGCACTGGTCAAGTTCAAAAGTCTTCAGGTCAAAATAAAGCAAGTTTTCCTAGGTACGAGCTTAGCAGCGACCTAAAAATTAAGCCGCTCTCGACCTAGCAACTCAGTAAAGCACGAGTTAAGAAGAATCGAAGCACACGACCTAGTCCCTAGGCGTATACTTGGAGGGGCAAGTGTTAACTCCACTATTTCAGCAACGCCGTGATATCAAAAAATCGACCGAGAAGCCAATGATAGTTCGTCTCGAAGAATGGTCAACTCAACATCTCAACAAATCAAGTTATGTTGAATGGTTTTTCAGATAAGATCCACTACGGAGGAGGGGTCCAGGGGGGTGCCAACCCCCCAAGGTGGGGGTGCGGGGGCAACGCCACCGATACGGTGTTCGACCTACCCGGTCAGGTCGCAGGGGTCTAGGGGGCAGCGCCCCCGGCGAGGTGCGGGGCAGCGCCCCGTCCAAAACGGTATACGACTTAAAGGATGGAGCGACCTACAACCTAGTGGTTCCAGCGATCTAAGGTGGCATAGCGACCTAACTACCTGAAGACTAGGCGACTCAGTGGTTCAACGACCTACGACCTACCGAGTTAACGACCTAAGGAATGAAACAACTCAAGCGACCTACAGGAAGCCACGACTTAACGACTTAAGAAGTGGAACGACCTAATGACCTAAAAGTGGGACGACCTAGCGACCTAACTGATGAAGCGGGGTAACGACCTAAAGGGTTAATAGAGTTAGCGACCTAGAAGGATAAAAGGACTTACGACCTAACTACTTAACGACTTAAGAGGTGGACGACTTAACGACTTAAGTACTTAACGACCTAAAGAGTTAAAGCGGCAGCGACCTAATTCTTTCACGACTTACTTTAAGTCATTCACGACTTAGCACTTAGTGATTAAACTATGCCGCTTTCCCCTAAGTCGTTAGAACCTACCAGTTAGTTCAGATGGCCAAGTGCGAACCAGTTAGGTCGTAACTCATATCTCCTTAACTTGCTGACGACCTACGACCTAACTTAGGTCGTAGCCTATGACTTACGACTTACTTTAAGTCGCTCACGACTTAAAGGACTGTCCAGAATTCCCTATAAATACGGCATAAGCTCTAACATTGAGGGGACTTTGGGGGGCTCATTCTTCGAAGCGCCGATACTCTATCATTCTCTTGACTCAAACAGCACTTCAAGCACTCCAAACACCAAAGATGCTACAACAAACTTCAAGAGAAGATCTGGATCATTCAACATGAACTCAAAAGATTCTTCTATATCGAAGTTTGAGATACTAGTCAAAAGTGTGTTGTAATCGAAGTGCATTGTAAAGAATTGCAATCAAATAATCAATAAAGGAATTTAAAGTGGACGTAGGCTCAATCTTAAGCCGAACCACTATAAAACTGTTGTCTTTTACTACTTTTCTGTTATTTCTCTGCTTATACTTTTTTCCCGTACCAACGGGTGGTGCTTTCACTTAATCTCTCTTTGCATCGGAGTGTTAGCGTCCAATTTTTACGTTAACAATATTCATTCTGTTTCCGCTATTTATATTCATCTAATGTTGTTACAAGCTCCATCCGACTGGAGTTCGATGTTTGAATCTTTGGCAGTCGGATACAAGTAAGGTATTTAGTGTCAATTTTTGAACATTGGATTTCGGATTGTGACATTGATTTAATAAAAAATGAAAACATGAGAATATGCACTAATGTAAGAAATATGGTGAGTTAAAAACGATAAGACAAGAAATAACATAGTCAAATTTTAACAAAGTATTTTCAATTAGACTAATGGGCATTAGGTTAGCCTAAACCTATTTCTGTAAATTTCAAAGGACTGCTGTACGTACTTCTCTTTTCTCACTTTCCACTTCTTAAAACAATCAGTAAAAAGAATAATGGCTCCCACTTATTTGTTTTTTTATCAACATAATGTTTAGCAAAATCAAGGGGAAATCAATAAAACGAGACACCGGTAGGTAATTAAAGACCAAAATCTCAAATTTAATCCATCCATTTCAATTTTGAGGGTTTGGTATTGTCTATAATCCACTTGTTTTTGCCTCTATGTCACTTTCTTGTCAGTAGCAGGTTATTAGAGCACCTCCAAGCCAAATAGATTATAGCTTGCAGCTCGAAATCGCTTAATGTTGGCTAAGGTGAGTCACAACTCATAATTCTAGCTTAAAAATCAAAATTGCAACCTGAAACTGCTAAAATTCATTTACTATAAACAAATTTCTGTTGTTTATAAATTTTCAGTGAAAATTGCTTTAGGTGGCTTTTTTTTATGATCATATCTTCTCCTTCTTATCTTGAAATGCTACCAGAATTCTTCTGGATTGTAGTTCACAGGTCGTAGTCTATGTATATCAATTTTCATGTTGCAAAATCGTTCTGGAGGTACATGAAACAAGTGCTCAAAATCAGTTCGAACAAGCCTAAAAGCCTGGAGGAATTCATGACCAGTAAACCATCCGAGCCTTTGTGGTGGTCGACCCACACAACACATGGGTCGACCGTTGTAAGAAGAGGGTCGACTTACAAGTCGACCTGTAGGACAAATTTGACTTTTCCAGCTTATTCTTCTCACCACTACATCTGATTTTATGATATTTTTAAACGTGTTTGAATGGCGTAAAGCCTATCAATATGCAAGCCCAAATTTTAATGAGTTTGTAATGTGGATTGAATCGATGTTGTGATGATTTCTTACGCCGATTATTGGCGATTTTCTATGATTTCTAATGATTTCAATCACGAGTTTTCTAAAACGTTTTCCAAAGGATTTTTAATATAAAATGCCTTTTGAAATAAATACGTATAAATTATTTTAAAGCTATTAAAATTATATATTCTATATGATAAATTTTCCAAATGATTTTAGAAAATTGTTTTAAATCAAATTTTCCGTTACAAATTATTTTCCATATAACTACACTACTTTACACTCTTTGAGCATACGAGAAAGATAATTAAACAATTTAGTAAAACAGTGGTGTAGGACACATGCGTTTACTTTTTTGGTTAATTCTGGACTTGTTCATTTGAAGCTACATATTCATTGATCTTTGGGTTGTACTTGCCGATGAGAGGAGGCAATTGTTAAAACTTAATTGATTTTGTTTTATAGTGTGGCATTGACTAATAGTTAGTAAACCATTAAGTGAGAAGGTGTCGCATGGGACACACTGTTACCACTTTGAGGGTTCCTATTTGAGAGTTTGCGACACATTCACAAGTTATTGCCAGTACTTAAACTGTTGGTCGACTTATTGGACTATTGGGTCCTATGTGTTTTATATAGCTGTTGGGAAAATTACGGACTACTGGGTCCTATTTGAGATAGTTAGTCTCTTATACACAATACTTAGCAGGCTATGGGGCTACTTAATAGACTATTAGGTCCTATCTACATATAGCCGTAGGACTAATTTTTGGACTGTTGGGTTCTATTCTTTACATTGATGTTTTTCTAGACTACTTTATGATTGATTTATAGAATTTTGATGATTTATAAATGTTTTCACCATAGTTGCTTTTGTTGGATTATGTACATAGCCTAAGTGCAATCATGTTGATTATATGTTGACCACGTTTTGTAGTTCGAACTCTTTATCGAGTTCTATACATTGAGATTTGTGATTGCCAAACTTTGGCGTATATTAAGATTTATAATCTCCTTTTAAGGAGAGATATGTACATGAGTGCCATTATTTTGGCCTTTTTGAGATTTGTAATCTTCTATTTAGGAGTTATAGTTGATGAAAGCCATTATACTGGCTATTTCTATGCCGATGAAATGAGGCGTTTATTTATGGATAATTGATGTAGTTATTTAACTTAGCTTCTATGTTGGCTTTTGGATTAGGCCGATGATATGAGGCATACATTTGTGGAAGTTTGATATTGTATTGAAGTTATCTCTGTCTAGAAACCCTGGAGACATATACTTAGTGTTGCTTCCTCTCTTTTGAGAAGAATTAGTATCATTTATCTGTATAACTTAACTATAATATCCTAATCAGTTATTTAAGCTAGACTGACCCGCGTATTTTTATATATTAGGGTTAGACCGAGATGTTTCTATATAGTTACCTGCCATAGGACTTTGCTTTGCTGCTTCTGCTTTAGATTTCTGCTTATCACCTTTTGTAGTTTTATCGTATTTTTGCAACTCTGGTATGTATCTTTTATTTTGACTCGATGTATATAGTGTGGTCCTAGTACCACTTGTATCATTTTGTATTGTACCGGGATGTATCTTTGTATCTGTATACACACACACACACATATATCATTGACTACTATTCTGCGATGTGTTTCAAATACTGTTGTTGTATTTTCTTTAATAGATCCATTAGCCACTGTATTTTTGTATTAAGCATTTATTGAACACGTCGATCCACATGAGAAGAAAAAAATTTAGAGCACTAAATCAACATATTTAATATATTTTAAGACAAAGCTATGGATGGTCACTCCTAACCAGTCATATTCTCCACATCAATAGACAATATTACTCGGTAATACTCTTTGTTAATGTTGGCTTCGAGGTCGGGCATCACAGCTATGTAATATAGCCGAGTTCAAAAAATATATGATAAACATCGAACATAACATATATTATGGCACATCAAAAATAGTATAAGTGTTACCTATTCCTTAATTACTACGTCTTTAGCCTTTTTGAGTCCTCTGGGTAGATATAAGTTAGGAATACATCTAAGAATGCATTTTAATTCTGAAGTATTCCATAATTAAATTAATGATATCATATCCTACGAACAATCCTTGTCGTGATTATTTTATTCTAGTTCTCTTTGATAAGGGTTCTTGGCATTCATTTGTAACGACGTGCCTTTTTGGACGTTTTAAGCAGACACACTGCCATACTCAAACCATTCAAAAAAGCAGATTGTTATGGGGTAAATAAGAAAAATAGAAAGAAATAAAAACAAATATTGAATCACGCAGTGGAATGACAAAATATAATAATACAATAACAGCTCATGAAGCTGTTTTATAAATACATTTGACTATTCTTTTACAACACAAAAATCAAAGTACATAAACAGGAATGAATAAATAAGCAATGAAAAAGAACAACATGATGTAGAGGAATACATATCATAAATAATAATAGTACATGTAACGGCCCGCCTTTTCGCACACTTTAAACCGACACACGTGCCAATTCAAACCATACGGAAGGGCGGATTGTTATGGGGTAAATAAGAAAAAAAAACAGAGAAGAAATAAAACAAAATAGAATCTCACAGCGGAAGGATAAAATATAATAATAAATATACAGTTCATAAACGGTTTACAAAACACTTGATTCTTCTTTACAAAATAAATATCAGAGTTACACATACCAATACAATCAATGCAGCGGAATAGAAAGAGTGTGGTGCAATACTATATATAAAATAATACTGATTCTTCGTCTTCGTCCTCCAAAGCTAAAATCTGCTATCCTGAAACGCTCGGACTGACCCGAGCGAATTTGAAAAGACAAAAACACTCGAGTCAGACTAGAATATCTTATGTGAGTTAAATAAACAGAAATAAATATGAGTGCAGTAACTCAAGAGATGCTCGGGATTTACATCTCCTAAGGATCCGTTAAACTATTTACTATGTAGTATATTGCGCTATTATAATAGTGTCTATTTATAAAATAAACTTACTTTTTAATAGCGTTAAGGGGTTACCCATATAGCCCTTAACACGTAATAGTCCCAGTAGTCCGTCCAATATCATAGTCCCTCCTGATCGGGAAGCCACCAGAGGATACCACACGGGCTACGGGAGAAAACCAAACTCGTACAAGGCGCGATAGGGTAGGTGACACGGCACAACTAGGCAATGCCAGGGTAGATATACCAATTGCTATCCAGGCTGATGGTAACGCGCAGCGCGCAGCTGCCGCCCACCTCGAACTAACTCCCCCAAAAACAAAATATAGAAGTGGCCACTGAATCAATCCAAGTCAAAGTATAATATCGAAGAGGAGCGTCCGATCAGAGGAATGACCTCATTGGCCTGAGAATCGCTCCTGTTTTAGCCACCTTATGCCAACTCACGGGAGTTGGGTCCACGTATTTACCTTACAGGAAACGTCGCCACCACCTACTTCATTCTGGAATCTCCACCGCGTACACGGTTAGTCAAAGTGGTTTTCGGTATCGACAGAGAGTATGTCCATATCCGATCCCGGTCTCTTTGCCAACCAATCGTTATTATAACACCGCGGTTATTTAAAAACAGTTTATACTTTAAAACCAGAATATAATCCATTTCAAAACCATAATATCTCGATATCATTTCTTCTTTTAAACCCAAACAATTCATTTTGATATTAATTTATAAAGACTCAAATCAATGATATCGTTTCCCAAATAAATTTTCCTTTCCAAAAATTATGTCACTTTTATTATTTAATATCCCATGTAACCAATATTTTGTTTGTAACTTTCAACATAATTCTTCGAAAATCCATAGTATTTTAAAACCATTATTTTCAAAACTAAATGGTTTGGATATTCAACGGTATGCGAATTTAAAAGGTTTAACTTTGCTGTTGCTTTATAAAGAAATAAATTACATGGCTTTCCAAATATTTCTTCTTTAAAAGTTAATCCAAAATCCAAAATATTACTTCAAGTCCCCAAAACCATTTCAATTTTATATATATTTATATCCATTTTGAGCATTAATATGTCAACTAAAGTTGGATTTTTTTTATCCTTTCGAAATCAATATTCTATTAATTTATCTTGACCATTCACATAAAATCCATAATTAATAAGACTTCAATTTCTAGTAAAATATATATATATATATATATTTCCAAATTCAATTTTTACTAGAATATTCATTTCAAAATATTTTGGGAAAAATCCAATTATAAATATCATATCTTTAAAATTTCCAACTTAATATTTAAATATAGGATATAAATCATCAAACTCCATTTTCTTAAATTTCTTCCATTTTTAATAAAGAAATTTATTCACCTTTTTATTTCAAAATTTCAACTTCATATGCATATAAATATGGAAGAAAACATTTATTCAGTATAAAAATTTAAGATTTTTATAAACCGTATTCCATCCAAACCATAGAAATCACATTAAAAATAGTTATTAGACCGCGGTGCCTGTATATAGTTTTCTATCCTATGGTCAAGTGATACGGATATTTATCATTTCAATCCGCAATTTAAAAATAAAACTGCGGTTGTATATCATTTCAAACCGCAATCCCGAATGAAATGAAAAAAATGCATACTAACTTGCAGTTTAATGATATCAAATAAAACATCCATTCAATAACACATCCATCATCCAATCACAACCATCAAGCAATATCAATCAATAACAATATATGTTTGGTAATATACAACAGGTAATAATTGGCAGTTTTATTTCAAATTATATTTATCAACTATTAATCTAACAGTTTATTTTCAGTGGTAATTGACATAACGGTTAACTAGCAGTTCATATGCAAACAATAATTTCTACAGCCAATTAACACGCAATAAATCAATTAAATTAACAGTTAAATTCAATAAAATGCAATTTAACAGATATAAATGAAATAACATGACAAAAGCTCATAAATAAATTTCTATTCATTTCTAAAATTTATTTAACAAACATAAAAGCTTCTAGTAATTGTGAGTGGGTCAAAACACTCACCTTTTGAATTTAAATCGAATTTAAACCCGATTTAAACCCAAAAATTCGCCCGTCTCAGAATTCGTCCAAACCAGCGTCATCAAGTCTGGAATTTTAATACGATCCTAACAAAAGAAACCGCGCGTAAAACGGATATCGTATGCAAGAGTTATGACGATAAATGCGAATGAAATCAAAAAAAAAAAAAAGAAAATGGTACACATTTAAACCTTAGCCACGTCACCAAAAGAAACGTGCGCAGCCTCTCCAAACTCCCTGTACGCGATGCCCATCTTCCTCCCTGCACACTGCACGTTAAACCCAAACTTTGACCGCCTCTGCATGGACGACCACGGCCTACAGCGCCACCGCGACCCACGTCAAAACCCCCTCCAATCATCAGCGACCTCTCCACGCAACCGGATCCACACGAGACCCTAGCCGCCGCCAGTTTTGTATAAATCCTAATCAATTTTTTGCCGCAAATCCCACCGTTGAATTGCCAAACAAATTACATAGATGCGCTCCCCATCGTCCATACTACAATACGCAGAAACAGAATCTCGATCCGATGAAGTTTTGTGCGATGATGATGAACGGTTTTGGGGCTGTTTGAATTTATTCTGGATGAACGACAGCTCCAATTGAAAAACGAATTACGCCATGAGATTACGCGTATCGAATACTTCAACATATATTTTTTCTGGAATTTTCTGAAATTTTTGAGTTTTGACTTTTGATTTTGAACTGTGGATAGATCTAGGTTTTGCAACCATTGGAGAGGAGAAAGAGATGAAGAAAATGTACGTATATCCAATTGACAAAGAAAGGAGGCTAGGGTTTATCACGGTATACTTATAGATAGGCTAGAGGTAGGGTAGCTAGACTGGATACGCGAACGTACGGAATAACTATGGCCCAAAAAGCCCGCTATGCCTCCGGAGTCGAATTTGTTAAAACTATATATCCAAATAGGTGTTTTAAAATATTCTGAACGCGATGGAAAAAGTTTCGTGACCAAATTCGATCGTATGAAGAAGTTATGCTAAAAAAACAAAATTTCAAATTGATTTCAAAATGCGTAAATTTCAAGGCGTTTCGAGTCCGTACGATCAAACGACAAGTCCGATCGCAACGAAACTTGAAACATTATTATAATTCACCGTTACGGATCCGATGAAACTGTTTTCGTCGAAATCCGAGTCCGTGACAAAAATGGCTATTTTTAATATTTATTAAATAAATTAAAATTAATCATAAAATCCAAATTTTCTTTCAACTTTAAATATTGGCCAAATTTCATTACTTATATAATCCAATCAATTCCAAATAATTTAGCAAGCTTGGATGTGAATTAAAATTTATAAGTATATAAATTTCGCAGTGTTAACCTCTGCGTTTTCTTATTATTCGGGAATTATAAATTTATTCTCACAAATTACCTAATCTTATACTTATACACTCTCATCTTAAACCAAATTAAATAAATAACTTGATTTCCATCTCAACTTACTTTTAATTGCAGTTAACCCTTTTCACCGTAATTAAAATTCCAAATTATAAATAAATTTTTATTCCCATTCCCTTAATTTTCTTAACTATTTATTTATTCAAATTTTCAATATTCAACATAAATAGTTTGGTTAAGTTCATTTATTTACCTTCTTCCTATGATTCACAGTTATGGATGTCAATATGATGAAGTTTACATTAGTTAAGATTTCACTCAATTGTTCTCTAAGTCAAATGTTTACAGCTTTCATTTAACTTTAATAACGTACTAATTTACGTTAAATTCCATTTTTAAATGAAATAATTACCATTCGTTGAATCAAATACTCAATTCATAAATAAAGTCTTGTTTTCAAAAAGTTATATCACAAATGGTCAACTAAAATTTGAATAAGCTTTACTAAATTCTATGGTATTAAATGTTGCAATAAATCCAAATTGCCATGTCTTAAATCCAAATTACTAATTAAGTCTTGATTCCTTTATTATTCCTTTGGTTTTCAAATAAGTTTTTATGATGAATGTGAATTCAAATGAACAATGGAAACCCATTCCCATTTGATTTCACTATTCCATTAAATATCTTCATATTCCAGCTAAATCAACTAACGTATGAATTAGCTATTTCAATCTTCATTAAATTGCGGTTTTTCTACAATAGAAATTAAATTCCATTAACATATAAATAAAGGTTGATATCCATCTCTTTACATTATATCACACTTGTGCTTCTATTTAGCTTTGGTATAAATGTATGAATGCGGAGTCTTGCCTATTAACGTATTAAATAAGCCTTAAAATCAATTAATGCCCCTCCTTAGTTTAACCTCTTTTTATCCGTATTTATTTTTAGAGTAACCCTTGGATTAAATTCCCAAATCACCAATTCAATTAATTATACCTTTCAATCCAAATGTAAATCTTCCACCTTTGAATTCTTATATTAAATGAATTTTATTCTAGGCAATATTTTTTTTACAAATGTTTACTGATTCCACATTTATAGGTTTCTTAAATTTTACTCCATCTAAATGTGACACATTTTTATTTCATTTCAAACCAATATATATATTCATTCCTATTCAATATATATATTCATTCCTATTCCTTTCATTTGGTTACTGCATTGAAATCTATTTATTAGCTAATACTACGTTACTATCATTAATTAAATTTTGGATTATATTCCAATTCCTATAACTAGGCCTTAAGTCACCATTTTACATAGTTTTAATTTAGCGTTTATTTAAATCTTCGTTCATCGTTTAGAATTTCTACTAAATTGAAATGCACAACTTATGAACTTTAACCAATTTAGTCCACCTAATAAATTTTTCAAATGTTTGTGTGTATGTAATCCAATTCAGTTATTGTTACATTAATACCATTAAACCAACAAATTAAGACTTATAACTACAACACAACTTTCAGTTATTTTCAAATCTATGTCATATAACCTTTTAAATCTCTACCTGTAATTACAGTTACTATCTAACTCCTACATTCATCCTTTTAAAATCCTAAGACTTTAATTTTATACTGGATTAAATTAGCAAACATATAAATTAAATTTATAAAAATATCATAAATTTATCAGGTCGTTACAATCTCCCCCACTCAAAACTTTTCGTCCCCGAAAAGGAAAAAAAAGAAGGGAGAAGGAAGAATAAACAGTACTTTTTATTTCAATTTTTAATTTATAAACAATATTTTCCTGGATTAATCCTCCTAAATGAAATATTCCTGTTTTATAATCATTATATCCTTTAATACTTGAGTTATTAAAGTTGGAAAAATATTTTAACAAAATTCTAAGTCCAAAATTTTCGAAAATTTTTGGCAGAGTCTCCTTTGTACGGAGGGACTCTGGAGAAAATATAATATCCAAATATACAAGTATATTACATATATAATCAAAATATTATATCCCAACACGGAAAAAATATATAAAATATCGCTTTAAACGTAATCCGAAAACGTACCTATTTTCGGGCAATATACGCTTTATTATTTTGGAACCAACAGCAGTAGCAGTTGCTTCCAACACCTGTATTTACTAATAAAATCTAAAAGGTTAAATATTTATTTTAAATGAACTATTCAAGTGGATTCAATCATTCATACTCAATCAAATGCAACAACCATACATTTTAACAAACAGCACAACCACATACAACAACCAATCATTTAAATCAAACGACAATTAGTTGTTCGGGTTCAGATTCTGAAGTTGTACGAATGAAGAATAACTATCAAGTGCATCCGTTGCTCAACAGCCTAAGATGGAACAAAGATAGATTATTTGTAAATCTAACAACTCCATAATTCCTTACCCAACAACATACATCAACCAACAATTCAAATCAACACCAAAATATCTCATTATACATTTATTTCATAATTCAGTGTTTTGATTTTTCTTTCCTTCATTTATGAGGGATTTCTTTGTTTCTTACAAGTTTATTTTCCAATTATCACCAAATTCATTATATTTGTATTTCCTTTTTATTACTTAAGTTTCCTTTTATTACTTAAGTCTATAAAATAAATTCTCATTAATAACAACAAATATTTTGAATATCTTCACTTGTAAGATTTCCCTTTACATTTTCTTACTAACATTGCAACTTTTATTATATGGTAAGTTATGTATGTTTAAGAATGCAAGTGAAAATTTACAAGTTTCTTCTCAATTCCTTTTTATTTATTAATGGTTCAATAAATATATATTCGTTTTATAAATTACAATTTCAACTTACCCTTAATTTCATTCCTTTATTTAATGTTTACGTTTTATTATATTTAATTACAGTAACCCTCTACTTACACTTAAATTATTAACCTTAAAACCTCCATTTTTATAAATAAAGGATCTTATTAATTCATTATCTAGGGTTTACAGACATTTATTTATATTACCTACTTTTTATTATATTACTAGTAGCATTTTAAAACATACTTAAGTTTATAACCCTACACATCAATCTTTATTTATTAAAGAATTTCATTTTATTTACTTAAGTTAAAATCACCTATTAATAATACTCACCTTTAATTTGGGTAAAATTTCAATTATCACTTAAGTTTATACCAATAAATTCTTATTATAACAGTAATTTATTGAATACTTCATTTTTCCTAAATTCCTACTTGTAAAATATTCAATTCTAGTTCCTCATTTAACACTTCAACTTTTATATTTGGGTAAGTTATTTATGTTAAGGAAATTGCAATTGAACTTATACAAGTTAAATCTCCATTCTTTTAATTCATTGATTATTCACTAAGTCTTTACCAATATTCATAAGTTAAAATATTTATCTTCCTTTATCCTTAGCATTGATTCTCTTATTTCAATTAGGGGTTTCAATTCATTTATTACCTAACTTTTATTTCACTAAAATTTTCAATTAGTTAACGGAAAATTTTAGAATTAAATACCAAGTTGAATTTCCATTTATTTCAAAATAATAGATAAATAAGTTCTTACTACTCAATATCTCTAATTATAGTTAGAACAATAAAAGAAAATTTTTAGAAAGTTCTAAAATAAATCTGTAGTAGAATTTACTACAGTGGCCTTTCCTCTTCGAAACTCGAAAATGAAAGTCGATGATGCCGCCGTCATCACCGAATTTATTTTCCAGCGACAGAGAAGAAAGTACAAAATAAAAATTTTCCAAAATCTTCTTTAAACAGTTTTTTTTTTTTTTTTTTCGAATTATGCTAAATATTTACATAAGAAAATACTTGTAAACCGAATCATTATATCTCATAAATTCTTTGAAAACGAATTCGGAAAAATCCCGGACTTAAGTTCTAAAATCTCCAAATTTGGTTTATTATAATTTCACTTAGCTTCAATTTATTACAAATATTCTTATTGCCTAACATCCAATCTATAGCAACCAAATATATATATATGTTTATAAAATAATTTTTATATATAGAAAATATAATAGGCGAAATTATTTCATTCACCTATATTAAAAACAAATATTATGTCGGTCTGTCCTATTAAGTGTTTAAAAATCCCTATTGATGGCATAGCGTCCTATGCATCAACCAGAATTCATAAATACAAAGCGGAACAGATTAACACAATATTAAAATCTTTTTATCAATACTAACAAGTACGCTCTCTCATATATATACACTCAGCGACTCCCATAGGATATTACTACCCTATTAACAAAGAGTCAAACCCCACAAAGCCAAGGTTTATCGCTAAACCAAAGCTCTGATACCAGATGTAACGGCCCGCCTTTTCGCACACTTTAAACCGACACACGTGCCAATTCAAACCATACGGAAGGGCGGATTGTTATGGGGTAAATAAGAAAAAAAAACAGAGAAGAAATAAAACAAAATAGAATCTCACAGCGGAAGGATAAAATATAATAATAAATATACAGTTCATAAACGGTTTACAAAACACTTGATTCTTCTTTACAAAATAAATATCAGAGTTACACATACCAATACAATCAATGCAGCGGAATAGAAAGAGTGTGGTGCAATACTATATATAAAATAATACTGATTCTTCGTCTTCGTCCTCCAAAGCTAAAATCTGCTATCCTGAAACGCTCGGACTGACCCGAGCGAATTTGAAAAGACAAAAACACTCGAGTCAGACTAGAATATCTTATGTGAGTTAAATAAACAGAAATAAATATGAGTGCAGTAACTCAAGAGATGCTCGGGATTTACATCTCCTAAGGATCCGTTAAACTATTTACTATGTAGTATATTGCGCTATTATAATAGTGTCTATTTATAAAATAAACTTACTTTTTAATAGCGTTAAGGGGTTACCCATATAGCCCTTAACACGTAATAGTCCCAGTAGTCCGTCCAATATCATAGTCCCTCCTGATCGGGAAGCCACCAGAGGATACCACACGGGCTACGGGAGAAAACCAAACTCGTACAAGGCGCGATAGGGTAGGTGACACGGCACAACTAGGCAATGCCAGGGTAGATATACCAATTGCTATCCAGGCTGATGGTAACGCGCAGCGCGCAGCTGCCGCCCACCTCGAACTAACTCCCCCAAAAACAAAATATAGAAGTGGCCACTGAATCAATCCAAGTCAAAGTATAATATCGAAGAGGAGCGTCCGATCAGAGGAATGACCTCATTGGCCTGAGAATCGCTCCTGTTTTAGCCACCTTATGCCAACTCACGGGAGTTGGGTCCACGTATTTACCTTACAGGAAACGTCGCCACCACCTACTTCATTCTGGAATCTCCACCGCGTACACGGTTAGTCAAAGTGGTTTTCGGTATCGACAGAGAGTATGTCCATATCCGATCCCGGTCTCTTTGCCAACCAATCGTTATTATAACACCGCGGTTATTTAAAAACAGTTTATACTTTAAAACCAGAATATAATCCATTTCAAAACCATAATATCTCGATATCATTTCTTCTTTTAAACCCAAACAATTCATTTTGATATTAATTTATAAAGACTCAAATCAATGATATCGTTTCCCAAATAAATTTTCCTTTCCAAAAATTATGTCACTTTTATTATTTAATATCCCATGTAACCAATATTTTGTTTGTAACTTTCAACATAATTCTTCGAAAATCCATAGTATTTTAAAACCATTATTTTCAAAACTAAATGGTTTGGATATTCAACGGTATGCGAATTTAAAAGGTTTAACTTTACTGTTGCTTTATAAAGAAATAAATTACATGGCTTTCCAAATATTTCTTCTTTAAAAGTTAATCCAAAATCCAAAATATTACTTCAAGTCCCCAAAACCATTTCAATTTTATATATATTTATATCCATTTTGAGCATTAATATGTCAACTAAAGTTGGATTTTTTTTATCCTTTCGAAATCAATATTCTATTAATTTATCTTGACCATTCACATAAAATCCATAATTAATAAGACTTCAATTTCTAGTAAAATATATATATATATATATATTTCCAAATTCAATTTTTACTAGAATATTCATTTCAAAATATTTTGGGAAAAATCCAATTATAAATATCATATCTTTAAAATTTCCAACTTAATATTTAAATATAGGATATAAATCATCAAACTCCATTTTCTTAAATTTCTTCCATTTTTAATAAAGAAATTTATTCACCTTTTTATTTCAAAATTTCAACTTCATATGCATATAAATATGGAAGAAAACATTTATTCAGTATAAAAATTTAAGATTTTTATAAACCGTATTCCATCCAAACCATAGAAATCACATTAAAAATAGTTATTAGACCGCGGTGCCTGTATATAGTTTTCTATCCTATGGTCAAGTGATACGGATATTTATCATTTCAATCCGCAATTTAAAAATAAAACTGCGGTTGTATATCATTTCAAACCGCAATCCCGAATGAAATGAAAAAAATGCATACTAACTTGCAGTTTAATGATATCAAATAAAACATCCATTCAATAACACATCCATCATCCAATCACAACCATCAAGCAATATCAATCAATAACAATATATGTTTGGTAATATACAACAGGTAATAATTGGCAGTTTTATTTCAAATTATATTTATCAACTATTAATCTAACAGTTTATTTTCAGTGGTAATTGACATAACGGTTAACTAGCAGTTCATATGCAAACAATAATTTCTACAGCCAATTAACACGCAATAAATCAATTAAATTAACAGTTAAATTCAATAAAATGCAATTTAACAGATATAAATGAAATAACATGACAAAAGCTCATAAATAAATTTCTATTCATTTCTAAAATTTATTTAACAAACATAAAAGCTTCTAGTAATTGTGAGTGGGTCAAAACACTCACCTTTTGAATTTAAATCGAATTTAAACCCGATTTAAACCCAAAAATTCGCCCGTCTCAGAATTCGTCCAAACCAGCGTCATCAAGTCTGGAATTTTAATACGATCCTGACAAAAGAAACCGCGCGTAAAACGGATATCGTATGCAAGAGTTATGACGATAAATGCGAATGAAATCAAAAAAAAAAAAAAAGAAAATGGTACACATTTAAACCTTAGCCACGTCACCAAAAGAAACGTGCGCAGCCTCTCCAAACTCCCTGTACGCGATGCCCATCTTCCTCCCTGCACACTGCACGTTAAACCCAAACTTTGACCGCCTCTGCATGGACGACCACGGCCTACAGCGCCACCGCGACCCACGTCAAAACCCCCTCCAATCATCAGCGACCTCTCCACGCAACCGGATCCACACGAGACCCTAGCCGCCGCCAGTTTTGTATAAATCCTAATCAATTTTTTGCCGCAAATCCCACCGTTGAATTGCCAAACAAATTACATAGATGCGCTCCCCATCGTCCATACTACAATACGCAGAAACAGAATCTCGATCCGATGAAGTTTTGTGCGATGATGATGAACGGTTTTGGGGCTGTTTGAATTTATTCTGGATGAACGACAGCTCCAATTGAAAAACGAATTACGCCATGAGATTACGCGTATCGAATACTTCAACATATATTTTTTCTGGAATTTTCTGAAATTTTTGAGTTTTGACTTTTGATTTTGAACTGTGGATAGATCTAGGTTTTGCAACCATTGGAGAGGAGAAAGAGATGAAGAAAATGTACGTATATCCAATTGACAAAGAAAGGAGGCTAGGGTTTATCACGGTATACTTATAGATAGGCTAGAGGTAGGGTAGCTAGACTGGATACGCGAACGTACGGAATAACTATGGCCCAAAAAGCCCGCTATGCCTCCGGAGTCGAATTTGTTAAAACTATATATCCAAATAGGTGTTTTAAAATATTCTGAACGCGATGGAAAAAGTTTCGTGACCAAATTCGATCGTATGAAGAAGTTATGCTAAAAAAACAAAATTTCAAATTGATTTCAAAATGCGTAAATTTCAAGGCGTTTCGAGTCCGTACGATCAAACGACAAGTCCGATCGCAACGAAACTTGAAACATTATTATAATTCACCGTTACGGATCCGATGAAACTGTTTTCGTCGAAATCCGAGTCCGTGACAAAAATGGCTATTTTTAATATTTATTAAATAAATTAAAATTAATCATAAAATCCAAATTTTCTTTCAACTTTAAATATTGGCCAAATTTCATTACTTATATAATCCAATCAATTCCAAATAATTTAGCAAGCTTGGATGTGAATTAAAATTTATAAGTATATAAATTTCGCAGTGTTAACCTCTGCGTTTTCTTATTATTCGGGAATTATAAATTTATTCTCACAAATTACCTAATCTTATACTTATACACTCTCATCTTAAACCAAATTAAATAAATAACTTGATTTCCATCTCAACTTACTTTTAATTGCAGTTAACCCTTTTCACCGTAATTAAAATTCCAAATTATAAATAAATTTTTATTCCCATTCCCTTAATTTTCTTAACTATTTATTTATTCAAATTTTCAATATTCAACATAAATAGTTTGGTTAAGTTCATTTATTTACCTTCTTCCTATGATTCACAGTTATGGATGTCAATATGATGAAGTTTACATTAGTTAAGATTTCACTCAATTGTTCTCTAAGTCAAATGTTTACAGCTTTCATTTAACTTTAACAACGTACTAATTTACGTTAAATTCCATTTTTAAATGAAATAATTACCATTCGTTGAATCAAATACTCAATTCATAAATAAAGTCTTGTTTTCAAAAAGTTATATCACAAATGGTCAACTAAAATTTGAATAAGCTTTACTAAATTCTATGGTATTAAATGTTGCAATAAATCCAAATTGCCATGTCTTAAATCCAAATTACTAATTAAGTCTTGATTCCTTTATTATTCCTTTGGTTTTCAAATAAGTTTTTATGATGAATGTGAATTCAAATGAACAATGGAAACCCATTCCCATTTGATTTCACTATTCCATTAAATATCTTCATATTCCAGCTAAATCAACTAACGTATGAATTAGCTATTTCAATCTTCATTAAATTGCGGTTTTTATACAATAGAAATTAAATCCCATTAACATATAAATAAAGGTTGATATCCATCTCTTTACATTATATCACACTTGTGCTTCTATTTAGCTTTGGTATAAATGTATGAATGCGGAGTCTTGCCTATTAACGTATTAAATAAGCCTTAAAATCAATTAATGCCCCTCCTTAGTTTAACCTCTTTTTATCCGTATTTATTTTTAGAGTAACCCTTGGATTAAATTCCCAAATCACCAATTCAATTAATTATACCTTTCAATCCAAATGTAAATCTTCCACCTTTGAATTCTTATATTAAATGAATTTTATTCTAGGCAATATTTTTTTTACAAATGTTTACTGATTCCACATTTATAGGTTTCTTAAATTTTACTCCATCTAAATGTGACACATTTTTATTTCATTTCAAACCAATATATATATTCATTCCTATTCAATATATATATTCATTCCTATTCCTTTCATTTGGTTACTGCATTGAAATCTATTTATTAGCTAATACTACGTTACTATCATTAATTAAATTTTGGATTATATTCCAATTCCTATAACTAGGCCTTAAGTCACCATTTTACATAGTTTTAATTTAGCGTTTATTTAAATCTTCGTTCATCGTTTAGAATTTCTACTAAATTGAAATGCACAACTTATGAACTTTAACCAATTTAGTCCACCTAATAAATTTTTCAAATGTTTGTGTGTATGTAATCCAATTCAGTTATTGTTACATTAATACCATTAAACCAACAAATTAAGACTTATAACTACAACACAACTTTCAGTTATTTTCAAATCTATGTCATATAACCTTTTAAATCTCTACCTGTAATTACAGTTACTATCTAACTCCTACATTCATCCTTTTAAAATCCTAAGACTTTAATTTTATACTGGATTAAATTAGCAAACATATAAATTAAATTTATAAAAATATCATAAATTTATCAGGTCGTTACAGTACAAGTCTTCGTTTTCATCCTCCAGAAATATGGTCTTCAACCCGGAAATGCTTAGGCTTACCCAAGCGAATTGAAAAGACAAAATACACGAGTCAGAACTAAAAGAACTTATGCAAGATATATATACGGTAGATATGAGTGTGATAATGTCAGAGATGTTTATGGGGTTCGACATCTCCTATCCAGTGTCTAACGTTAGTGCAATAACTTAAAAAATGTTCGAGATTTACATCTCCGAAGGATCCATTAAACAATCTATTATGCAGTACAATACGCTATTATAATATGTCTACAATAAAGTAAAAGTATTAAAATAGCGTTAAGGCATTACACATATCCCGTTGACATATTTTATATATTCGCATAGTCTATAAAGTACCATACGCTCCTCCGTGAACTGGAGGTTTACAAAGAGGGCACTCCATACGTATGGTACAAAATAAAATCGTAGAAGGCGCGCTAGGGCTTGTGAGTACGGCACTCAAGGCAATGCCAGGGTAGATATACCAATTACGTCTCCATACTGGTGGTAACGCATAACAACTACTATCGCCCACCTCAGAACACACTACCATAATCAAAATCAAGAGTTGACCACCAAATCAATCACAAAGCAACAAATATGTTATTGAAGAAATGTGTCTGATAGGAGGAATGATCTCACTTGGCCCTGCATGGCTCCTATTTTAACCACATCTATGCTGACTCATGGGAGTCAGGGTCACGTCATACCTCATACAGAAATTGTTTGCCAAACCATCCTACTTCATTTGTGGAATCTCCACCATAAACACAGTTGTCCAAGTGGATTTCAGTATTAGCAGAAAGTATGATAATATCAGATCACGGTCTCTTTGATAACCAAACGCTTATTACACACTGGATTGGTCTTATAAATTTCCAAAAAGTCAATTCGCAAGTTATATAAAAATATTATATTCAATTTCAAATCGTATCACTTTCGAAATCATATTCACTTTCAAAAATCATATTTACTCAAATATGTCATTTCACAAAATGTATCAATTCCAAATTCCAACTTAGGTTGTATCACCATCAATGATTTAAATATAAAAACTTCAACTTTACATAGTCAGAAATTTTAGAAAATACTTTAGATAATCGTAAATAGATTTAATAGTTAAAAATAGTTTAAATGGATTAAAATCATTTAAATATTAAAATAGTTTTAATAGATTAAATTTGATTTAATTGGAACTTAAAATGATTTAAATCGATTTAAATAGATTAAATTGAATTTACTAGGTTTAAAATGTTTAAAGTGGATTAATTATAGATTAAATTGATTTAAATTATATTAAGTTGATTATTAAATAGATTAAATAAATTTAAAATTGATTAAATAGATATAAATTATATTAAATAGATTTAAAACAGATTAAATAAGTTAAATTAGTTTAAATAGGTAAAATAGATTAAATTGTATTAAATAGGTTATAATAGATTAAATAAATTAAAATAATTTTAAGTTGAATAAAATGGTATAAATTAATTTAAAATGGATTTCAAAGCTATATCCAAATTTTCAATAACTCAATTTCGATAAATTCATTTATATTTGCCGCTTCAACTTTGAAATTTCAATTTAAATCCATTGGATAATTCATTTAAATCAATTCCAATATAGGCATCAACACCTGGATTATCGAAAATACATCAGTTTATATAAATCAATTTCTATTCCAAAATACCAGTTAACTAAATCCAAATTTTAAAGAGTCAAAAATCATTTAATTTAACCAATCCAGTGTTCGTACATAATTTTCTATCCTTGGGTCAAGTGATATAGATATTTATCATTTCAATCCACAATTTAAAATTTTACGGGTATATATCATTTCAAACCATAATCCCAAATTAAATAAAATCCATAAAATCGCTCTGTTCTATCATTTCAACCCATAACGAGTTTTTCCTAATCTATAGATCATTCTGGTATGTACTATTTCAACACATAGTGAACTTGTAGTATTATAACATAAAAAATAGAACAACCAGTCATCCAATATCAAAAATCAAACATCCATCACAATCAACATCCAAATCAATCAATTACATCAATAGATAACTGATAATCAATAACAGGTATTAATTGACAATTATAAATTCAATATTAAATTGAACGATGATTAAATGCAAGAAAAAATCAAATTTACTAGAATGACAATTAAAACATACCAAACATCAATCAATTAGTTTTTAATAACATCATAAATTAAATTTAACTAACATAAGATAATTTAGAAGTTGTGATTGGATTACGACACTCACCTTCGATTTCAAATCGATTTGAGATCTGATTTAGGGCCCAAAATCTAACAGTCTCTGAATTCGACCAAACCAATTCCAAAATGTATGAAATTTTGATACGATCCAAACGAAGAAAATCGCACATTAATCCAAGCTAGTACGAAAAACTTATTAACCTAAGAAGGTTTGTGTTAACGCTAAAATTTGAACGCTAACACCCCGATGTATGAGTTGTAGTTGTGAAAGCACCACCCGACGACTCGGGAACAGATTACAAGCAGATAATAGTAGAAAAGCGGTAAACAACAACAATTTCATAGTGGTTCGGCTTTAGGGTATAGCCTACGTCCACTTTAAGTACTTTTATTAATAATCTCGTTACAAGCTGATACAATTCTTCCCAAATACAATACACTTTGAATTACAAGAGACTTAGAACAAGTAGCTTAAACTTCGATGAAGATGAGAGTTTTCGAATCCATGTTGGATGTATGTGATCTCTTCTTGAAGTTGTTTGTAGCGTTCTTAATGTCTTCAGAGCTTCAAGTGTTGGATTGGATTAGTTTGGAATGCAGCAGAGTAACGGTGTTTGAAGGAAATCAGCCAAAAGTCCCCTTCTAGTTGGAGCTAGGGTCGTATTTATAGGCAATTCTATGCAGGAAACATTACCAAGTCCTAAGTCGTCACCGACCTAAGTTGGGTCGTGGACGACTTAAATTAAGTCGTGGGTCAGTTATCACTTAAATGCTGGGTCGAGACTTCTTCAAGGCATCCCTGCTGAACCCCAAATATATCACAAGTCCTAAATCGCAAATGAGTCAACCGGTCCTCTCATAAGCGATGCGGCATTGAACCTTAACTTCGTAGTCTTAAGTCGTGTACGACTTATCATATGTCGTAGGTCGTGACCGACCTAAACTGATTCTCGGCTTGTGGCTTAACTGGGGTTAACGAGTCATGGTGCAGTATTGAATTTGCCTCTGTGGCCTTAGGTCGTGAACGACCTAGTAAAGGTCGTAAGTCGGTCACGACTTAGGCGTAGTCGTCTTAACTCCTCGTCCCTCGAGTCGTTAAGTCATAGTCCCTTTAAGTTGTTGGACCGTTACTCCCTTGGGTCATTTAGGTTGTAATGACTTAAGTCGTAAACTTCCTTAAGTCGTAAGATTATGCAGACCTTAGGTCGTCAGGCCGTAATGTTCTTAGGTTGTGAAGGCCTTAAGTCGTAGACCTTATCTCGTAGACCCTTTAACCCGTGGAGGCCTTAAGTTGTAGACTCCTTAACTCGTAGAGGCCTTAAGTCGTGGATCCTATCTCGTAGATTCCTTAACTCGTGAAGGCCTTAAGTCGTAAACCTTAACTCGTAGAGGAAACTGGGTTAACACTTGCCCCTCGAAGCACATGCCTTAAGTCGTAAGTCGTGTGCTTCGACTCATCATAATCCTGGTGTGCCGATTCGAGTTCCACTTCCCTGAGGTATAAAATGCTTGGGTCGTTCCTCCTATTTCCTTCTTCCCATTACTTACCTCTGAGCTATTTCTGCCATTAACACGTCCTCGAGCTTTCGGAAACAAATTCAACCAGTTCATCTTACCGTTGATTCAGTCCCTATAATCCTCATCATCGCATCGCGTAAGTAAATCCGCAGTTCATTTGATTCCGCGATAGCTATTAACTTGCGAATTTAATCCAGTTCCTTATACCACGCTTCATCACAATTGTTGCCACGATCGATTGCTGGTGAGCTCGAGGAAGTTTGATTAGGTTTTGGATAATTCGCGAGGAGAGGATAATGGGTTTCAATCTATTTATATTTTATTTTTATCAGGCTGTTAGGGGTTTGGAGAAGACGAGATAATAGTTAGTGGGTTCATCGGTTTAGGGGTGAGACGGTCTATGGGTTTAGGAGTGGAGATAAGGTTGTTCGTCTAGTTGGGGCATGAGTTTTAGGTCTTAACTGAGTTAAGACTTAGAAGAATTTGTATCTTTCTGACTTGAAGCCTTGTCTTTCTTTTATGATTCACGATTCAAAGGACTACCGACTCAAAGCCTCAACGACTCAAAAGTGAAGCGACCTATCCTGTTTCTCCTCATAATTCTTTAGGTCGTGGACGAGTCGACCAGAGAACCAACGACTTAACTTAAACCGAAGAAAAATTCTTAACTCGTAGACGAGTTAGCACTTAAGTTGTTGTCGAGTTATCACTTGAGTCGTTTACGACTTAGCTCTTGAGTCGTCTACGACTCAGCACTTGCATTTTTAAACTCTGCTTAGACCTTGAACTGTTGCATGGATTTTGTTCTGTTGAACTTTGCTGCATTCTTTTACAGATTACTTTAATTTGTGGGTTAACAATCTGTTTAATATGATATTTACAGAAAATTGGGACGAATATACTGCCATCAACCGCCCACATCAAATGACAGATTAGTTAATAACAGATAATTAACTTAAGTAAATTGTGTGAACGAAGTGCTATCGATTTCAAGTAGAATATTAAAGCAACACTGAAATAGTCAATTGAAACTGACCAGCCTGCACTAATATTATGCTTGAACTTTAAATTAACAAGTTCTGAAATTACCGTAGTCGATCAATCGTCGACCAGTTTAATTCCAGTTATATTTACTTGCTATTTTTATCAGTTTTGCACGACACTTCACACTTTTAGGAAACGTGCACCTTCATATTTGAATATCCAGTTTCTTGTGTAGAATGACTTCTCAGGAAGAAGATGCAACAGTTCAGACGGGAGAGGCAACTGTTCTTCCAGCTCCACTAGTTAATCCTCCCGAAAGAGTTCCTACTACACTATCATATAAAGTTTTTCGCCAGCTGTGTGCTCAGTTTGGCATTGCTGAATCAGATGCCATTCTTCCTGAGAGAAGTAACACTGCTGACATAGCACCTTCTGGCTTTGTGACAGTTAACCGGCATATGTGCCTAAGTGGGGGCGTTCCTCCTTTCAATGACTTTTTCCAACAACTTCTTCATCAATTGGCCATTGCTCCATCCCAACTACACCCCAATGGCTACGCCATTCTAATGGGGTTGTGTGTGCTATTTAGGAGAACACTTGATCGACTTCCGAGCTTTGATGAAATTTGTTACTTATGCTCCTTTAGCCGGACCAAAGATCATCCTTCTATTACTGTTGTGAGAAGCGCCCGAAACCGCAAATTAATTGTTGGCCTTCCCGACACCGCTCACGGGTTTCTAACCCGGTTCTTCTTCGTTCGTTGCCCCCCGGGGTTTTATGCTCTGTGGAGAGAAGGAAGTAAGATCACCCATCCTTGCTTCGTTTGTTATCTGGCCTTTGTGAGACTGACCTGCTAAGTGTTAACTCTGCTTCTTTTATTTTCAGCGCTGCCTCCTCCCTCTAGGAACCCCAGTCACAAGTCGACTTTCGAGAGGCTTAAGGCCGTACCGGTTGAGGAGAGAGATATTCAATTTCTGTTGAAAGATAAGTTTCTGCATCAGTACGGACTTTTGCATACTTCTCGTTCTACGCGTCCTCATGAAATTCCAGACTCCCCAGCTAGAGTGTTGGATGCCTCAGTTTCTACTAGCACATCCATATCTAAAGGACCTGCTCCTGAGACTTCGCTAGTGAAGTGTTCCACTTCTGTTGACGCTGCAGGGCCGTCTGACAAACTTGCCCCGGTTATCGAGGAAGAAGAGCCTCAGGGATCTTCCCATCATTCACAAGAATCTGGTGAAAAAGCTGAGAAATCCAATCCTGTTAAGCAAAGCAGGGACGATACTTTCGAAGGACTGAGCGACCTTTTTGCTACTTCACAAGAGATCTTTAAAGAAGATCCTATCACTGCCGGGATTTCTTCTTCAGTAGTTGAAGCTACTTCTACTTTGCAACAGTTGCCGTCGACTCAAGAGTTGACGCTATCTATTACACCCACAACTACTCCCCAATTAAAGAGTGGTTCGTAGACTGAAGCGCGTAGTTTGCACATCACACACACTTAGAATTCCTGGCACTTTTATGCTCTCTCTTTTCTTTTTTAAACGTTTGAAGGATTCTCGAGTTTTATTTCTTCTTTTTAAATTTTAGGTTTACCAATGAGGCGAGGCAGCTCGTACTATGATGACTTTAAGCGATATGGGAAACGCAGCCAGTATGGCTATCAATCCTATCCTCCTATTCATAGAGAGACTGATGAAGAAAGGGCAGCCCGGAAGGCTCGGGAAAGACGTGATTATGAAGAACGCTTTGGAAGACCAGATAGTCGACATGATTCCTCCCACAGAGAGAGTGACTCCCTTAAACGCAAATCTCATGATGATAGAGGGAAGAGTCACACAACTGATGACTCGAGCAAACGAGCCAAAGTTATTGAGGAGCCAATGCCTGTGCCTTCAGAGAAGATTACTGCTCCTACTTCTTCTCAATCTCCTGCCCCTTCCCCTACTGATATCCAAGCAATCATTAATAGGCCATCTTACCAAGTTGGACCAGGTCCAGCCACTCTTCAACGCCGATTTCCTAATTGGTGTTTAAAAGGAGTTCGCTTTGACCTCGATCTGGTTCCCATAGATAAAAATGCTATGCTACGGAACCTTGATGCAGTCAGAACCGATATTGAGAGGATGTCATCTTGGCAGAAACTCATTGATGAGCTCCAAAGGGTGAATAGGGCCAATCTTGAAGCTATGCTTACCATGGAGAACGACAAAACTGAATGGCAAAAGATCCTTAAACAGCATGATGCAGAAATGAGGAGTATCGCCGATTATAATGAGAAACTTGAGGCAGAAGTTGGGAAACTTAAAGAGGAGCTTGCTACTTCTTCCACTTCTTATTCTCAAAGGGAAAGTGTGCTTCTTCAACAGGTGCGGGATGCTCATGCCGCGCAAAGGGATGCTGAGGCCAAGGCTGATGAGTTGGAGCAGATTATAGAGGGCAACCGTACTGACATTACTCAGTTGCGAGGACAAACTGGCCTTCAGGCTGCAGAGATTGAAAAATTGAAAGCCCAGTTATCCAAAGTCGAGAGAGAGCAGGATGAGGCTGTTGCGGGCAGAATTACCGCTGAAGAGGCCCATGAAGCTACCAAAGCTGATATTGGCTCGACACTATTTGATTTCTACTTGCAATGTATATTAGGGCGTGGCAGTCTTGCATTCCTGGGCCCCAAGTATGAGATTACCCTGGCCGAAGTGTGGGAGGCCGCACTAGATATGTTTAAAGGGGCCGGGTACATTGAAGAGGAGTTGGAGGTGCACTACTTAGACTTTGAGGCTCGCGTAGCCCTTGCCAGAGGGAAAGAGCAACTCGCCAGATCGCGGGTTGAAATAGTGGGGGAAGAGCATCAAGAAAAAGAAACAAATTTGACTGTTCCTGTCCCTCCTTCAACTTCGGTCGATGCTGGCATTATTGGCTCTAGCTCTTATGTACCGATCCCTGCTCAAACTGATACCGGGGCCAAAATTACTCAAGTTACAGATGAATCGCAAGAGAGTGCTGAAGCCCCGGACTATGAAATTGATGTAATAAAGACAACTTCTGCAGGTAATTCCACTGTAAATTTCGCTCAAGTGGATTGCTCATTTACTTCACATGGGTTTAATGAGCTCCTTGACTATTTTCTCAACCTTGATGAGCCTTCATCTCCTCTCTTTACTGACTTTAACCTCTTTTCTTCTACAGAGAAAGTATCAAGCACCGCTCAGATTTCTCCTCCTCCGGTTATCCCTCCTCCGTCTCTCCAGGTGGCTCCTCCTTCTGCTTCTCAGCCCGGGTCGCAAGAGGAACAAATAGAAGCCCTCCATGGTTTAGACGATCCCATCGCTTCGCAGGAGCATAGAGACGAGGGACTTGTGGGAGGTGAGATATCCCCAGAGCGGACCCCTTCTGATGACATAACTTTGTCTAAACTTGCCACTCCGGGAAGTGAGTCTTCCTCAAAGAGGAGGAAAAAGCACGGAATGTCAAAGAGGAGGGGGAAGATAATCACTGTTACTGAAGGGGAGCCAGAAGTTGGACCAGCTGCACCTACCCCTCCTTCTTCCCTTGTGCCAACTGACCGGCCTGAAAAGCTAATCATTCGGCCGGGAAAAGGGTCCAAAGGTAGTAAAAAGAAGTGAACATTTTAGCTTTTTGCCTTTTGTATGTACTGGTCGAGAATTGTGCGGGTACCGGCCCCCGCTTTTCTTTATTTTGAAACCTGTACCTGCATTTCGATTGAAAAAAATGATCCTTTGTTTGTACAGACTTCTGTTTGAATGCATTTATTATTCATTTTTGCACAAGTTTATTTATATGATATTGCAGCGGGCTTATGGTATGTTGTTTGAGTATTACTTTACTGATGCGGCTATACTATTATACCATGTTGCCCCCATACTTTAAGCTTGCTGCAATATCTTATACTTCGAGGGGACTTGCACTCTTATTTGCTAAAGAACAATTATTTTATTCTCTTTAAAGAAAATTTTTGTAGAGTACAACTCCCTTCGTATAAGTTTCTACGCTTTGTCGTTTGAAGAAATCACTTTTTTTTTTCTTTTACTTATGTGCATATTTTACCAAGTGAATTCTTCTATGTGGTAAAGCGGACCTCTGAAGGGCACTTTAACTTCTTTTTTTTTTTTTTTATATACAAAGTTGTACCTCTGAGGAGGGATTTTTCACGTTTCAACACTTGGAAGTTTTATTTCAATCTCGGTGAAACGTGTACCTCCAAAGAGTCGTGCCTTCGAAGAAAGCCTTTTCACGTTTCAACACTTGGAAGTTTTATTTCAATCTTGGTGAAACGTGGGCTTTCAGGAAGGTCTTTTATTTTGTCTCTGCATTTCAACTTTGGTGAAGTGAAATTCCGAAGAGCGGTTGTTACACTTCATCTCCTGGTGAAATGGGCCTCCGAAGAAGGCTTTTATTTTTGTTTGCATTTCAACTCTGGTGAAGCGAAATCTCGAAGAGCGGTCATAACACTTCAATCTCCTGGTGAAATGGGCCTTCGAAGAGGGCTTTTATTTTTGTTTGCATTTCAACTCTGGTGAAGCGAAATCTCGAAGAGCGGTCATAACACTTCAATCTCCTGGTGAAATGGGCCTCCGAAGAGGGCTTTTATTTTTGTTTGCATTTCAACTCTGGTGAAGCGAAATCTCGAAGAGCGGTCATAACACTTCAATCTCCTGGTGAAATGGGCCTCCGAAGAGGGCTTTTATTTTGTTTACATTTCAACTCTGGTGAAGTGAAATTCCGAAGAGCGGTTGTTACACTTCAACTTCTGGTGAAATGTGCCTCAAAAAGGGTTTTCATCGCCTGGAAGTTACTCTCTCATGGTTGGAGGGTCATGACTCCTCCAATCTTTTTTGTTGAGTAGAGAACTTTCTTTTTTGTGGCGTATGACCCATTAGAGGTCTTTATCCTCCGAAGAGTTGTGCCTCCGAAGAGGATTTGTGCTGCCGATGATGGCCTTGGTTGTTCCTTTGTCCACTTGCTTATGCTTTTTCAGTGATCCTTTTTTTTTTTTTTACAAGTGACTCGTTTAATCCAAGGAAATGTACTTCATTGCCAGGCCAGTTCGTGAGAATGAGCATCAGCTTCTTAATTGGATGTTTGTTTGTTCAAACGATCTCAACTTATTAGCAAAGGCCCGTTTCTATCGAAATCATAGGTTGTTCAATTGAAGTACTTCCTATCTAGGATTTGAATTCGGGGCTTTTGTGACTTGAAATTTGGCGAGAATCACTTGGTCCTTTTATGTGCAAGTTTCACTTCCACTGTCTGCAAAAATTTAAATCGACATTTCAGCAACACATTCTATGTACTTTTCATATCGAAAATAAAGCAAACATGTAATAATAATAAGGAACACAAGATTTATAGTGGTTCGGCCAGGAAATTGAGCCTACATCCACTTTATATTCTTTCATTATTTACTTGCATCAGTTTTACAATTGCTTTCAATTACAAGAATCATACATTCATAATTCTTTTTTCAATATTTCAACAAAATTTTCAAGTAAAGTATGGACGCAAATGGTTGCTGTTCCATGCCCTTGGAATTTGATCTCCATCAACAGTGGTGAGTTTGAATGTGCCGTCAAGAAGCTTCTGACCTATTACATACGGTCCTTCCCAATTTGGCCCAAACACACCTGTCGCTGTCATGATTCTCTTCAGGACTAGGTCTCCAATCTCAAAGCTGCGTTGGCGAACTTTGGAATTAAAATGTCTGGCTATTCTTTGCTGATGAGCTGCAATTCTGAGATTAGCCTCATCTCTTTTTTCATCAAGGAAATCTAGCGCTTCAAGCTGTAGCCTTTCATTTTCTGCTTGGTTGAAATGGATCCTTCTTTGTGAAGGAACCTCTGTTTCTACCGGGATCATTGCTTCCGACCCGTATGCTAATGAGAAAGGAGTGTGCCCGGACGCAGTTTTGTGAGTGGTTCTGTATGCCCATAGTGCAAGTGGTAGCTTATCGACCCAACCACCTTTTGCTCTTTCAAGTTGCTTTTTGATGGTTGATTTGATGATCTTGTTTACTGCTTCCACTTGCCCGTTTGCCTGCGGATGAGCAACTGCTGAAAAGCTTTTCTGGATTTTGAATCGCCTGCAAAAATCTTGGAATTCCTCGCTTTCAAACTGAGTACCATTGTCTGTGATTATTTTCTGAGGCACTCCATACCTGCAAATGATATTCTTGGTCACGAAACTTATCATCTTTTTAGAGGTGATAGTAGCCAATGGTTCAGCTTCAGCCCATTTAGTAAAATAATCAACTGCAACAATAGCATATTTAATCCTTGATTTGGCAGTCGGTAGCGGCCCAATGAGATCCATTCCCCAAATTGCAAATGGCCATGGACTGACCATTTGTGTGAGTTCAGTTGAAGGTGCTCTAGGAATTTTGGCAAATCTTTGGCATTTGTCGCACTTTCTGGAATAGCTTGCAGCATCATGATTAATTTCTGGCCAAAAATATCCGTATCGGAGAATTTTCTTTGCTAATGTTTGACCACCTGAATGATCACCACATTCTCCTCCATGTACCTCAGCTAGGATCGTTTTGGACTCTTCCCTGGATACACATCGAAGCAATGGCATTGAGAATCCCCGTCTGTATAATCGGCCATCCTGAATTACATAGCCAGAGGCTTTCCTTAGTAGCTTCCGTCTCTCTATCGAATTTTCTGGCAGAGAACCTCTGAGTAGGTAGTTCAGTATTGGAGTCATCCATGACTCTTGTTCTTGAGATACATTCATAATCCAGTCAATATCCATCTCGTCTATACTTGGTGCTGAAAGGACTTCTACGGGGACCAATCCCAATAGTTGAGCTTCACCAGAACTTGAATACTTTGCGAGGGAATCTGCCTTCATATTCTCTTCCCGAGGAATATAGCTTATTGAATAGTGATCGAGCTCACACAGAAGTTCCCAAGCCTTTGACAAGTAAGCGGGCAGGTTTCCCCCTTTCGTTTGAAATTCCTTCTTGACTTGGCATACAATAAGCTGAGAATCGCTAAAGATCTGTAATGCTCGTATGTTTAGTTCTTTAGCGATTTTCAGTCCTGCGATAAGAGCTTCATATTCGGCTTCATTGTTTGTTGAAGGAAATTCCAATCTTAGTGCGTAGCATAATGACCGACCTTCAGGAGTCTCAAGTACAACTCCGGCTCCAGAACAGTAATCATTTCTTGCACCATCGACATATAACTTCCATTGGATAGGGGAATTGTTGAACGTTTCTTCCTCACTATTACCCTTATCTGTAAATTCTGCAATGAAATCAGCTAAAGCTTGTCCATTGACTGCTTTTCGGGGATGATAAGTGATGTCGTACTGACTGAGTTCAATATTCCACTTTAGAAGACGACCCGAAGTTTCAGGGCGAAACAGGACTTGCTTTAAAGGTTGATCAGTGAGGACTCTGATAGGATGAGCTTGAAAATATTGCCTCAATTTCCTAGACGCAATTAGTAAGCAATAGGCGAGTTTTTCCAACTTAGAGTAATTCATCTCTGCCCCAGTGAGTCTTTTGCTGATATAGTAAACTGGATGTTGAATCCTTTTGTCTTCCCGTATCAGCGCTGCACTTAAAGCATGAGATGATACTGCCAAGTATATAAGAAGATCCTCGCCATCGCCAGGCCTAGAAAGTATTGGAGGTGTCTCCATATGGCGAATCAATTCATCAAAGGCTTTTTGGCATTCGGGAGTCCAAACGAAGTTCTTCTTTCCTTTCTTTAGGGCGTCAAAGAATGGGATGCATTTATCTGTGGCTTTGGAAATGAACCGGCTCAAGACGGCAACTTTTCCATTGAGACTTTGCAATTCCTTCTTTGTTCTAGGAGCTTTGACTTCTTTCAAGGCAGTAATTTTAGCTGGACTAGCCTCAATGCCCCTAGCGCTGACGATAAACCCTAAGAATTTTCCGGACTCGACCCCAAACGTGCATTTCAGAGGGTTAAGCTTCATTCTGTATTTCCGGAGGACTGCGAACATTTCTGCCAAGTGTTCAATGTGATCCGCTGCTTTCTTAGACTTTACTAACATGTCGTCGACGTAGACTTCCATAGTTTTGCCCAATTGCGGTTTGAACATAGCATTGACAAGTCTTTGGTAGGTTGCCCCTGCATTCTTCAATCCGAAGGGCATAACTCTGTAGCAATAAAGACCAACATCGGTGATAAAGCTTGTGTCCTCCTGATCCGGTTCATGCATCATGATCTGGTTATATCCGGAGTAGGCATCCATGAAAGATAACAATTCATGTCCCGCTGTTCCATCTACCAGTTGATCGATCCTGGGTAAAGGAAAGCAATCTTTGGGGCAGGCCTTGTTCAGATCTGAAAAATCGATGCACACTCTCCATTTTCCATTAGCTTTCTTAACCAACACAGGATTTGAAACCCAATTCGGATATGTAGATTCTTTGATGAAGTTATTTTCCATGAGTCGATCAATTTCCTCTTTTAATGCTGCTGACCTTTCTGGACCTTGGGTTCTTCTTTTATGTTTCACTGGTGTAAACTTTGGGTCGATATTCAGAGCGTGTACTGCAACTTCTGGAGATATTCCACACATATCAGCATGAGTCCAAGCGAAGACATCCAGATTTGCTTTCAGGAAAGATATCAAGATATTCTGAATTGATACATTAAGTTGTGAACCCACATTCAACACCTTATTTGGGTCCTTCGGGTCAACAGGTACCGGTACCGTCGTTTCAACCGGCACCACTCTATTCTCCCCTGCACTGGCTTTTCTGGGATCCATCTCTTTCCGTGCCCCGCTATGCTCGCCAGTGCAGGGTCCGCCCCGTAATTGCTACAAGGCTGGCTCTTTGATGCGAACCGGGGTGGCCGCATCCTTTCCCATTTCCCTTTTTCTTGACTCTCGCAATTCTGTCAAATAGCACTCTCGCGCAGCATTTTGATCCCCTTTTATAACTCCTACTCCATTGTCTGTAGGGAATTTAATAGTGAGGCACCACGGGGCTAGGATAGCTTTGAACGCTGCGAGCGTTGGACGGCCAAGGAAAGCATTATAAGCAGAAAATTCATCGACAATCACAAATGTTTGCTTGCGGACTACTTTCCTTTCTCCTTCCCCAAGTTCTACAAGCAGATCGATGGTTCCTATTGGTTGCTTTGGCTCCCCGGTGAAGCCAGCGATCTTCTGCGATGAGGCTTGCACATCGACCATAGGGATTTTCATTTGGTCGAATGTCTTTTTGAAGAGGATATTACATGATGCTCCGCAGTCAATGAGAACTCTTCTGACAATGGCCGGTCCGATACCAGCTGAGATGACCAAGGGATCTAGGGTAGGAGCTTCGACACCTGAGGAATCTCTGGCTCTGAAAATAATATCATCACTGAAAGTTTTCTGTTGTTTCAGGGGCGTAGTGTCTTCTAAAACAAAGACGTCTTCTTCGGCTGGAACATATTTCAAAGCCCTGGCATATCTCTCCATCTCTCCCCAGCTCTTGCCAGCTGGGTGAGGCCCTCTTGTAACGACATTGATGATGGGCCTTCCAGATTCATGCCCCGTAGCTTTCTCACCTATCCTAGGCTGATGAACAGGAGCCTGTTGCCCCTGACTTGACGATGCAGGATTGTTGCTATTCTTTTTCACGAATTGCTGCAGCTTGTTTTCTCTTAGCAATTCTTCAATCAGATTTTTCAACTGGCGGCATTCATCGGTCTCATGACCGGGTTGATTATGGAAGCGGCAGAACTTCCCACTTTGTATAGCCTTTTTTCCGGTCCTCAAAGGGATAGGTTTAGGGAGGTCAACAGAATCTTTAATGGCAAGGTAGATATGCTCCGGCGTGTCTGATAAAGGAGTATACTCTGATGGTTTGAAGGATCGGGGCTTCTTCGGATTACTCTATTTCTTCCCATTGTTATTTTCCCTTTTTTGCCCTACAGATTCATTCTTGCGTGGAGCAACAGTGTTATCTTCAGCTTTTTCCGACACTGCCTTCACCGGTACAGGACGGCTTTCCAGGCGTATGAATTCATCTGCCTTTTTGTAGAATTTTTCGAGGGAGGTTGGCTCCTTCATGTTTAACCATTTCCCAAATTCGCTCGACTTATCAATAGCCCTCATCAGATAAGTCAATATCATTCGCGGTTCAGCATTGTCCACCTCTGCCAGCGCTATATTAAAGCGGTTCAAGAAAGATCTGATAGATTCACCAGGATTCTGTTCTATACTTGACAATGACATGATGTCTTTGGCCTTTGAAGCATATAGTCTAAACTGTTCCTTGAACTTTCGGGTCAAGTCTGAAAACTGATCAATAGATCGGACTGGCAACTTGGTGAACCACAGTAGAGCCACACCTTCAAGGTATACGGGGAAATATCGGCACTTTATCTCGTCTGAGGCCCTGGCACCTGTCATGTGCCAATCATATTTATACAAGAATTCATTCGGATCACTTGTCCCTTTGTAAGCTGGGATAGTTGGAGGGACAAACTTCCTTGGAAACTCCGCCTTTAAGATTTTCTCAGTAAATGGAGTTTTACTTGGGGCGAAACCCCATTCTTTCTCGTCTTCAACCCTTTGCATACTTTCTCTCATGATTTGCCGGACCATTCCAGAAAGATACTCCTCATCATGTCGAGTTCCAGATCCACCAACCTCAGGAAGCGTTTGCTCAAAGGGACTGGCAGCCCTTTCTGGAGCATTCCTCTCATTAGCATCATAAATGTTGCCAGCATAATTCCTTCCATTACCAGCCGGTTGATTGTTTGCCCCGAGCAAATCATTCAACTTATTCAGAATTAGAGCATTTTGGGCACTCTGAGCTTCTAATTGTGCATTCTGGGCGTTTATCTGCTGGTTCAGTCCTAATATTACAGCATCCAACTCTGCTTTCGTAACCCCAGCAGACGGAGTGGGTTGATTAGGTACAGGGGAAGCGGAGGTTCCCTCTTGAATATTCCCAGATCTGACAGATCTACTCTTCCTTCCAGGAGCCATTATCTCGGATAGACTTCTGGTTTTCAGGGAAATTCTCTCTACAAACCTCTGCGAAGCAATGATGATAACTTGCCTGAGTTCAACTCTCAATGAAAGCACCAAAAATGTTAACGCTAAAATTTGAACGCTAACACCCCGATGTATGAGTTGTAGTTGTGAAAGCACCACCCGACGACTCGGGAACAGATTACAAGCAGATAATAGTAGAAAAGCGGTAAACAACAACAATTTTATAGTGGTTCGGCTTTAGGGTATAGCCTACGTCCACTTTAAGTACTTTTATTAATAATCTCGTTACAAGCTGATACAATTCTTCCCAAATACAATACACTTTGAATTACAAGAGACTTAGAACAAGTAGCTTAAACTTCGATGAAGATGAGAATTTTCGAATCCATGTTGGATGTATGTGATCTCTTCTTGAAGTTGTTTGTAGCATTCTTAATGTCTTCAGAGCTTCAAGTGTTGGATTGGATTAGTTTGGAATGCAGCAGAGTAACGGTGTTTGAAGGAAATCAGCCAAAAGTCCCCTTCTAGTTGGAGCTAGGGTCGTATTTATAGGCAATTCTAGGCAGGAAACATTACCAAGTCCTAAGTCGTCACCGACCTAAGTTGGGTCGTGGACGACTTAAATTAAGTCGTGGGTCGGTTATCACTTAAATGCTGGGTCGGGACTTCTTCAAGGCATCCCTGCTGAACCCCAAATATATCACAAGTCCTAAATCGCAAATGAGTCAACCGGTCCTCTCATAAGCGATGCGGCATTGAACCTTAACTTCGTAGTCTTAAGTCGTGTACGACTTATCATATGTCGTAGGTCGTGACCGACCTAAACTGATTCTCGGCTTGTGGCTTAACTGGGGTTAACGAGTCATGGTGCAGTATTGAATTTGCCTCTGTGGCCTTCGGTCGTGAACGACCTAGTAAAGGTCGTAAGTCGGTCACGACTTAGGCGTAGTCGTCTTAACTCCTCGTCCCTCGAGTCGTTAATTCATAGTCCCTTTAAGTTGTTGGACCGTTACTCCCTTGGGTCATTTAGGTTGTAATGACTTAAGTCGTAAACTTCCTTAAGTCGTAAGATTATGCAGACCTTAGGTCGTCAGGCCGTAATGTTCTTAGGTTGTGAAGGCCTTAAGTCGTAGACCTTATCTCGTAGACCCTTTAACCCGTGGAGGCCTTAAGTTGTAGACTCCTTAACTCGTAGAGGCCTTAAGTCGTGGATCCTATCTCGTAGATTCCTTAACCCGTGAAGGCCTTAAGTCGTAAACCTTAACTCGTGGAGGAAACTGGGTTAACAGTTTGAAAATTTCAACTAGGTCTTACTTTGAGTCTACCGCCTCAATTTCCCGGTGCTTCCTATGTGTTTTTGCCGAAATGACCCGAGACCCGACTCATTTGTTTCCTGACCCGAAGTGACTCCATGGTTTTCGCCTCTGGAACACGAAATGTGCCAAGATCCGCCATGTTTGTCCTCGAACTCTCTGTGAACCCAAGTCGTTGTAGGGTTTCCTCCTTTATGGCTTATAACAGCCTATGTATAGGACGGGTTGGATCGAAACGATTACGTGACCCAAAAAGCCCGTTCTGACCTTAAAACGAAAATAGGCCATCTCGTATATCAAAATAAATGTTTTCTATAATTTTAAAATCCGTGGAACAGGTTTCAATTCCTAATTCCATCATATGAAAAAGTTATCTTAAAAATCAGCTTATTTCAAATTGATTTCAACTAAATAAAATCTATGGGTTTCGAGTCCGTATGTTCAAACGACAAGTCCGATCGCTATGAAACTTGAAATCATACAATAGTTCACCGTTATGAATCCGATGAAACTAGTTTCAACGAAATCCGAGTCAACGGCCCAAATGGCTTTTTTCATACTAATTAAATAAATTAATATTATATAAATAAATCACTTTTTATATTCAAATTAATTAACTAACCAATCTTTATCGTTTTCGATTACACAGAAATTTAAAATAAATTAAAACAAGTTTACATATAATTCTGTGTTAAATATTTTACAAATTACAGTATTCAATTACAACTGTAATTAAATCCAATTAATATAATTTAATTTCAATAAAATTATTTAATTTGGTTTTGATCTTTTAATTCAATCAATTATTTCTCTACAAATATATTTAACATTGTTATATATTTTACTACATTAATATCTTACCATTTTCATCTTACTTTTCATTAACGAAATCATTAATTGCATTTAATTGTAATAAGTCCGTTTATTATAATTTAAATTGCAATAAATTGGGCAAACTTGATTCCAATTCTTTTGATTCAATTAATTGTAATATCATGCATAAAATTTCCATTGGTTACATCTTGTTGAATCAACATTCTACAATTATCAATTTAACCTACATTAACAGCACTAATTAAGTGAATTAATTTCAGTTGATTTCCAATTTTAATTTAATAGGCTACATAAAGAGGTAACATATAATAATTGTCACCTTTAACTTTTAGTTACATTTGTATGTTTGATATTTACCCACAAATGTTGTAGTTATTCATACAACATTCATATTATTGAAGTTACATTTTATTACATACTATTTAATTAATACATCATTAAAATTATCAATTTCCCTTTTAATTCAGTTATCATTTAATGCATACAGTAACAGCCCACAAATCCGTACCCCTTGAGTTAACACTATTCTACCTTAATCAACTCAAGTTGTACAGAAATACGAACCATTTGGGTTAAAGAAGAAGAGGTAGAAGAAGAAAATAGAAAACAACTACAGAATCTAACCATCGCAACGGAATAAAATATAATAGATAATAAATAATCTTTACACAAAACAAATATATATCTTTTTTATACATACATCATCATCAGAGTACATCATCAGAATTCAAAAACATCCATAACATACAACTAGATACACATCTACTCAACATAGTGGAATATATATATAAAAGAAGTATGAGAGTACGTATCGTCATCCAGCTCGTCTCTTGAGCTCCACAGCATCATATCATGTATCCTATAATACTCGGTCTGACCCGAGCATTATAGTTAAATAACACCCGAGTTATTCTGGAATACCAGCGTGAGAAAATCACACTCAATTTATTATTAAAGATTCAAAAATCCTTTTGAAAACAAAAGCATCTCGTAAGACCACACCACCAATAAACCTGTCGGGTTTTTACCTTACGATAGCTAAAACAATTTTTATAAAAATCCTCTGATATTATAATAGGGACTATATACAAATACTTATAAAATAGCCGAAATTGTTACATGATTATATTCCAGCTACTAGCCATAGAGTGGGTAATACAAACAAAACTCGTACAAGGCTCGTAGGGAGAATGGATTTCCAACTAATGATTAGGCACTGGGGTACCACCTGTCACAGTACGTGGCCTAGATCACAGTACCGAGGAGTACGCCCGCTCCCCTGCAACACAAGAACGGGACTACCCCTTACTGGATAATCTCGAGTGAGATCACCCCGCGGTTGGGATCAGCAACCTCCCACTAAGCCGAAATAAAAAGGGATATCTAGACAGGAATGACCTCACCCTGCTTGGGTGCTACCCACCTAGCCTTGCTACATAACCCCTGATTTTCAGTCATTCCTATTTGATGAGGCTTGAGGCTAAGCGTTACCTTTTTAGAACATATCCCTTAGAATGCCCATCGTCCACCTAACGATGTTTACAAAAGCATTCATCCATACAAGTACATCCCGGGTTCGAATGGAACCGACGGCACTATTCCTACTACATCCATTTTGGAAATATCCTCAGGATTAGTAGCGACTAGCCCTTGCACTTCACTGATCCATCTTCGAATCCACACTCGTTTCCACGAAACGTACAAACCGGATAGAAGTGGTTTTCGAGAAATAAATCCCGATCCCGGTCTCTTCGAAACGATCAACGCATTTGTCCAATATTGATATTCGGTGATTTAACTATCAATTTATATTCACAAACAACCATCCAACAATAAATAATTTTCCAAATTAACTATTAACCTCAAAAATATCTTCACGGGATATATTTCTATTTTCACCTTTTGAAAATAGTTTTCAAATCATCTTTCTTTTCAGAATACTTTCCCAAATATTTTCTGTCTCCACTGAAATCACCAAGCACAAACCTAGATTTTTAAAATATTTTAAACATTTTATTTTGAAAACACTTTAAAACATTTATTTACAAGCTACTTCAATAATTTATTAAAAATACATATCGTATGAATATTTGAAAATAAGGTTACTTAAAAAAATATAAAAATTAGATTTACACTTTTAAAAACAAATACTAAGTCACTCTTTAAATATTTACTGTTATAATAGATTTAAAGAAAATACTTACTTTAGAATTTAAAAATTAGAAATAAATAGATTTTCCAAAACATGTATTTCAAAACAACTTTAAAACATTTAACTTATATTTAAAAATTTACTTTGAAATCATACTTGGTTATCCATGGAGAATTTCCAATCTCAATCACTTAAATCAATTTCCCAAATTGATTCCCAATTTATTCCATTTGAAATAAACTTCTTTAATTACTCAACTTTTTTCAAAATTCATTAATTATGGACTTAATAATTATTGTTATTATTTTCCATTTGATTTTAAATCTTTTAACTGAAATATACAAGCTTCAGATTTCTTCTCGATTTCTTCTTTATTCCTTTCAAAAATTTACATCTTAAATTTTAATAAATATTTGTTCTTTATAAATAATAACTCTGAATTTTAAAATTGATTACTTTCTGTTTATTCAAATTTTCCTTCCCATACTCAAGATTTATTTATTTGAATTTTAAAGTCATTTTATTTCTTTTCCAATTCATTCTTAATTTATTCTATAATTATTTTACTTACAAATTCGCTTCTTTTATTTTCTTTCCAAAATCCAATTTATATATTTTTGGTAATTCATTATATCCAATTATATCAGTCAAGCCATAACATTCTATATTTCCACATAATTCATCATAGAATATCAAATAATCACAACAGAGAATATTAAATAATTTAAATAAAGTTGAGGAGTCCAATTGGATCCCTCCAACCTGTTTTCCCTGCATCCACAGACGTTAGCACAATATAATATGCCAATTCCAAAATATACCATACTATAGCACATCAATCAATTCAACCATTCAAACAATTATTTAAATTTAATCATTTAAATTTAAATTTAAATTTAAATTTATTTAAGTGAGATTAACTCGCCTTTTCATTTTATTAGCATCCATTCCAATCCAGCTTGCCTCTTCTCAATTTTTAACCTTGTATAAATATTTCGCAGTTTATTAGTATTTGGACAAATTGAATAATTATTTATCGTTTAATAAATTTATTCTTTAACTATAATAATTTAGTTTTTAACTAATGATTTATTTTAACAATTAATTATATTTAAACTAATTCTTCTTTTTCGAAAAAATCTTTTAGTAACTAAAATAATTTAAATAAGTTAACTAAACAAATTATTCAACAATTTCATATCCTTTTAAAATGAACTAGTAATATTTAAAATGTAGAGATGTATATTTATTTCATTTTTATTTTTATATTTTTCTCTTTGAAACTACTTATCCCAAATTGACATATATTGATTTTATTTTTGAAACTACGTATAAATACTCATAAAAATAAGTAAATAGATTTCAAAAATCAAATTTTTATATAGACTTAAAATAGTTTAAAATTCATATTTACTCCTAAAAATCCTATACACACACACACACACACATATTTACTATTTTACTTATACGTATATTTTTTTACCTTATTGTTGTTCTCTGAGTATATATAAAAATCTGAATATATATATATATATATATATATATATATATATATATATATATATATTCTTTACTGTAAAATCACTAACTATGTTGTATATTTTTTTTCTATTCTTTTTTGTTTTTTTATTTATACACAAACATTAAATAAATAAATAAAGGATAACAGCTGTTACCTACTGCCCAGACTCTTGTTTGACGACGTTACCACTCACCTGAAGCCCTAGCTACCACCGAATTTATCGATCGAACTGTCGCACGCTCCCGCGCAGCCACCCTACGACCCCTTATCACGAAACCTCTAGCCGCATGCTCAACTACCTCGTGCCGTTGTATCCCCCAAAATCACCGTCACGTTCCTCCAGATCGAACTGCACACCATCGCGCGCCTCGCGAAGCTCAACACGAGAACTCCCACAATCATCGAGCCGCCTACACCCGTGCGACTCACATCCCCTCGACCTTAATCGTGACTCGATCGTGAGTCAACCCTTCAGGCCGTGAACATATGACAGGAGCTAAGATCGATTCAACATGACTTTGGTTTGATTTCCTCCAGACATACGAGATGGATGGAAAAATCATGGCTAAGCTTGAAAATAGGAGGCCGTATATATCTCTTGATTTCGACTCGTGAAAAATGAGAGAGGAACGAAGATAGGTTACGGTTTCGTTGAACAATGAGGAGAGTTTATCACCTTGATTTATTTTATTTTTTTGAGTTTACTTCGTTCCTTCATAATCTCGGCTGATGATGTAAAAGAAGGCAGGAGGTGATTTTAAAGAAAGGAAGTGTACAAAGGAAGCCTACAATGCCTTGAAGAACGTAAAAGATGGTTTTGATGTGGATATAATTTCAACTGATGTGAAAAGATTTTTTACCGGTGAAATGATATAAGATATTTAAATTAAAACGATTAATTATTTCCTAGACGTTTTTGTCTCATACGATCATACGATAGTTTCGAACACTACGAAACTTGAAATCCGGTAATAATTCAATATTATGGATCCAATCGAACTGGTTTCGTCGAATTCTGATACTGTGTCTCGGAAGGCTATTTTTAAATTCAATTTAAAACGATAAAATTTCAAAACTGAACGATTCAATTTTAAATTCAATTTTAACACTTCTATTATCTTTAATGTTAACAATATAAATTTTATAAGCCTTCAAATTATTTTTAACAGGCTTAAAATTCCAGATTTAACATTTTATCCAACTACAAATTATCTAATTCAATAATTTAATTATTAAATAAATTTTGATATTCGTAATTCAAGTTAAAATTGCTCTATTGAATATTTAAAATCAATTAAATATCGTGATTTCATTTGTCTAGAAATTTCAGATCATCACATTCCTTCCTCCTTAAAAGAATTTCGTCCTCGAAATTACTAATTAGGAAGAATGGTCCAAAACCCGTTTACCTTTTTCCCAAAACCCACAATCCAACATCCTATCAACTATCTTTTTATAAAAGACCCATTATTATTCTTATTAACTTCTCAACTCTCTCATAGTTTCAAATATTATTACTTGCTAAATCATTCAAATTTCAATTTGAAACCAAATTTTGAATTATCAAAATTTTCTCAAAAATTTTCTAACTCTCTAAATTTCCGAAATTTTTTGCCAGCGTCTCCTTTGCGCGGCTAGCTCGGTACAACTACAAAAGGCCTCTATGGGCTCCCAAATCCCAAAAGAAAACAAAAGGCCAAGTGGCTCGATCAAAAACCCAATCAAATTTCATATAGAAATTTAAACACATAACTTTTTGTCCAGCAATTCAAATTTATCTTTTGAAAACAAAACCAACTCTCTTTTCCTTTTATAATACCTGCATATTCCACTTAGCAATAATATCCAATCACCACATTCAAAACATTTTATTGACTTCCTTACGAAATGTCAATATTTATTCATCCCAAATATTACCTTAGAATATATTTGTAATATCAATTTCCAATTAAGAATGCACCGTTCTTTACTTAAGTTTAGTATAAGCATTTAATATGTTTCATTATTTATTTTCAATTCACCACTTTTAGTTTCTATCTATTTTTATTCAAATTGATTCTCCCATTTCTATATGAATTTAATTTATTTTCAACTCTGAACACTTAATTTTGTCTTCCATTTATAACCAATTCATGTCATTATTTAAATTAGTTTCATTCACTAATTTATTTCAATTTCCAGTTTGAAATCGTTTTATCGTTAACAAAAAATTTTCCCAGAAATTTTCAAAAATTTACTAACTCCCAAAATTTCTGAAATTTTTTGGCAGAGTCTCCTTTGTACGGAGGAGCTTTTGCAATTTGACAAAAGATATAAATATATATACATCGACCCACATGGTCGAAAAAACCAAAAACAGCTCATATTTCCTATTTTTATTGCGTATGCGTACCTTATTTAGCATTTTAAGCAAGCGGCTTATATTTTTAGCAATTTGTGCATCCAAAATCCCGCTAAATGGCTTCTGGTACCTGTACTTACTCAATTTAAATACATAAGTAGTATATCTATGAAATTTATAACATTTCATTCATTTAAACTGCTACAACATATCGATAACATTAGTAATGCATTATAAATACTTCCATAAGCAATTTCTATAGTTTCCAAAATAGTTCAATTTTCTTTTAACCGATTCATATACCATTTTCATTCATCACAAGTGAGTTACAACTCATTTACTTATCTTTGATTCACATTTATGTCTAAACAACTCATTTTCGATTTAATTGATTTCAAAAATCAATCTCTGCTACTTTTATCAGTTTATAATAAAAACAAGGCTTTTTTTTTACAAACAATACACAGAAGGTAGTTGTATAAACAATTGGTAAGGTCTTAAAATTAATTCAGTTGCTTTACTCGATTTTTATGTCATCCTATCCAGTTTGAAATGATTTCTAACTCATTTCCTCACATTCAATTAATTTATAATCTAAACAACTCATATTTATTATAATTGATTGAAAAATCAATTTTATTTACTTTTATTAATCCATGGAATTTTATTTTCCTTCGTTTACGTCGAACAGCCAAGTTAAGCAATCTCGACGATATTTATTTGAATAAACAATTCCTTTAATTTTATAATCATTTTAAAATTGATTCCCACTCAATTTATATTTAATTCCATTCTAATTTTTATTTACAAACTATAGATTTGTATTTTATTTCATATTTACCTTGGTTTCATTCAAACCATTTTATTTGGCTTGGAAACACTCCCTTAAAGTAACCATTCAACATATTTATTTAAGCCGAACTTCCATTCAATTATTTGCTTATGTTATTTATTTTTCAGCTTTATAACCCAAGTTTATTTTTTTTTTATAAGCAATCTCCAATTTATATTCTTGATTTGATTTTTATTTACTAAACCCATTTCACTTACTAACTTAACTCACTTTGTTTATTCATGTATTCATTTGAAAATTTTTTAGTTCACATTCACAGTTCATTTCCGAGATAGAAAATATTTTATTTTGACTTATTTATTCCACTTTTAAAATTTTATAAGTCACAGGCTCATTTATTTACGCTGCTTCCATTCATTTACACTCAATCACATTTATCTTTCACTTTTAACTCAAGATCTTACCTTTATTAAGCCAAACATACTTCTATTTCAAGCATTTAAATTTCTTTTGATAAGCAATCGAAGTTTATTTATTCAATTTAATACATATCCAACTATTTCTATTCGAATAAGGATTTTATTTCATTTGACTTAAATTATTCAAGCTTTTATTTAATGAATTTTCCACTTCCCTCGAAATCACCCTTCCATAAATTTTAATCTTAAGTTAATTTATTTATTTCAACTTCATACTTGATTTCATTTCCAATTTATTTGATACTCATGTAATCAAATTCCATTTACTTTAATTAGCCATTCTCATACATCTATTTAAATTTTGTTAGAATTATACCCAAGGCAATATTTAATTCATTCTTTCTCGAATTGGATTCATTTGAAAATTCAAACTAGCTTTAAACTTAAGTTAATTTACTTCAATTCACCACCATTTCATAACTTAAGTTCATTCTCGTTTTAATTTATTCATACTCGAATTGGATTTATTTTCATCACAAATCATTTTTATTTTAATCCAATTCCATACAACCCAAGCTTTATTTCCAAACCCTATTACATATTCACAATCGTTGATTTGATTTTCCTTTGATCAAATCCCCAACCATTTCACTAATTAATTCGATTAGTTTCTTCTTTTATCCATTTTAAATTTTAATTACATTAACAATTCATTGTTGGATTTATTAATAATAAGGCCATTCAATTTATACTTGAATTGGATTTGTTTATATTTCACACCATATCCATTTTAATCCAATTCAAATTTTCATTCAACAACACTTCCAATTATAATCCAGTTTAATTCAATTTCAATTTCAATTTTATTTAACTTATCTCAAGTTAAATTCAAATATATTTTCTTCACTTCCATTAACTTAAGTTAAATTTTAATTGCCGGATTAAAAAGTCCAATTCCTTCTTACTAATATCAACTTTACTTTATCAGTTCAATAGTTGATTCATTAATTCATTCACAAATTCATTTTCAACCAATTAATTTTGTTTTCAAACTTTAATTATTTTTAGTCATTTGAACTTATTCTGCACCTCATTTTACATATTTAAATCAAGCATCATCCAATATTGAATTTCCTTTCATTTGCATAACATATAATCCTACAGTCATTTACAAATTTTAAATCTCAAAACTTTGTTTTATTTAGTCAAACCTGACTAATTTTTTTTTTCAAACTTAAGTTCAACATTAAATTTTGAAAACATATATATCTAACCAAAATACTCCTTTACATTCAAAATCAACCAAATTCCTCCAACAAACATTAATCCAAAACATCCTGGTAGCAATTCCTCTTTTGGAAACTCGAAAATGAACACCGATGATGTCGCGATCATCATCGGAATTATTTTCCAGCGACCGAAAGAGTTCAATTCTTCTATCTCTTTTAAAACCCTTCAAATATTTTTAAATTCCAAATCTCTCTAGATTTCAATTCCGATTCAAAAATATTCCTCACACATATATATTATTATTTATTTTTTTTCCAACCTTTGGAAATCATTTTCAAAATTCAAAGGAATTTAAATTTCCAAATTTTCAAATTCCAAATCCTTTAAATTTATATTAAAACATTACTCTGGAATTTCATCCTATTTTATTTACTAATCACTCTAGAATTCATATTTATAGCTTAGGTTTACAAATTTCATTTGTATACAAATTTGTTTCTTAGTTTTTAATTATGGTTTCAATTCCTTAATCAATTATAATCACATTTACAAATTTCATTAATTTATTAATTTATCCCTTAATCTTGGTTATTATTTCAGTTCTTATTTAATTATCATACAATGATAATAATTTAATATTACCACTTTCCAACAATCCAACATCCATATATAACTATAATAATTTACGAAATTTATTTTCTTTATATACAAAATAATTTTGGGTAAAATTATTTCATTTACCCTATTTAAAACAATACTGTGTCGGTTCGACTTGTTTAAAGTTTAGAAATCCTTATCGATGACATGGCTTCCCATATATCGACCAGAATCCATAAGCACTCAACCGATAAATCAACACAATATAAAACAATTTTATATTCACTAACAAATACGCACTCATATCTATTAATATGCTCAAACTTATTCTAGAGTACTATGGACTCTATTCTATGAGTACTTCCCACCAGAGCCAAGGTTATCACCAACCTATGCTCTGATACCAACTGTAACAGCCCATAAATCCGTACCCCTTGAGTCAACACTATTCTACCTAAATCAACTCAAGTTGTATAGAAATACGAACCATTTGGGTTAAAGAAGAAGAGGTAGAAGAAGAAAATAGAAAACATTTATAGAATCTAACCATCGCAGCGGAATAAAATATGATAGATAATAAATAATCTTCACAAAAAAAAAATCTGTTTTATACATACATCATCATTAGAGTACATCATCAGAGTTCAACAACAGCCATAACAAACAACTGGATACACAACTACTTAACACAGCGGAATATATATAAAACAAGTACGAGAGTACGTATCGTCATCCAGCTTGTCTCCTGAGCTCCACAACATCATATCATGTATCCTATAATACTCGGTCTGACCCGAGCATTACAGTTAAATAACACCCGAGTCAGTCTGGAACACCAGCGTGAGAAAATCACACTCAATTTATTATTTAAGTTTCAAAAATCCTTTTGAAAACAAAAGCATCTCGTAAGACCACGCCACCAATAAACATGTCGGGTTTTTACCTTACGATAGCTAAAACATTTTTTATAGAAATCCTCTGATATTATAATAGGGTCTATATACAAATACTTATAAAATAGCCGAAATTGTTACATGATTATATTCCAGCTACTAGCCACAGAGTGGGTAATACAAACAAAACTCGTACAAGGCTCGTAGGGAGAATGGATTTCCAACTAATGATTAGGCACTGGGGTACCACCTATCACAGTACGTGGCCTAGATCATAGTACCCAGGAGTACGCCCACTCCCCTACAACACAAGGCCGGGACTGCCCCTTACTGGATAATCCCGAGTGAGATCACCCCGCGGTTGGAATCAGCAACCACCCATTAAGCCGAAATAAAAAGGGACATCTAGACAGGGATGACCTCACCCTGCTTGGGTGCCACCCACCTAGCCTTGCTGCATAACCCCTGATTTTCAGTCATTCCCATTTGATGAGGCTTGAGGCTAAGCGTTACCTTTTAGAACATATCCCTTAGAATGCCCATCATCCACCTGACGATGTTTACGAAAGCATTCATCCATACAAGTCCGTCCCGGGTTCGAACGGAACCGAAGGCACAATTCCTACTACACCCATTTTGGAAATATCCTCAGGATTAGCAGCGACTAGCCCTTGCACTTCACTGCTCCATCTTCAAATCCACACTCCTTTCCACGAAACATACAAACCGGATCGAAGTGGTTTACGAGAAATAAATCCCGATCCCGGTCTCTTCGAAACGATCAACTTGATAGTCGGTGATTTAACTATCAATTCATATTCACAAACAACCATCCAACAACAAATAATTTTCCAAATTACCTATTAATCTCAAAATTATCTTCACAAGATATATTTCTATTTTCACCCTTTGAAAATAGTTTTCAAATCATCTTTCTTTTCAGAATACTTTCCGAAATATTTTCTATCTCCACTGAAATCAGCAAGCACAAAACTAGATTTTTAAAATATTTTAAACTCTTTATTTTGAAAAATACTTTAAAACATTTATTTAAAAGCTACTTCAATAATTTATTAAAAATACGTACTATATGAATATTTGAAAATAAGGTTACTTAATAAAATATAAAAATTAGATTTACACTTTTAAAAACAAATACTTAGTCACTCTTTAAATATTTACTGCTATAATAGATTAAAAGAAAATACTTACTTAGAATTTAAAAATTAGAAATAAATAGATTTTCCAAAACATGCTTTTTAAAACAACTTTAAAACTTTTAACTTATATTTAAAAATTTACTTTATAATCGTACTTGGTTATCCAAGGAGAATTTCCAATCTTAATCACCTAAATCAATTTACCAAATTGATTCCCAATTTATTTCATTTGAAATAAACTTCTTTAATTACTCGATTTTTTTCAAAATTCATTAATTATGGACTTAATTATTATTGTTATTATTTTCCATTTGATTTTAAATCTTTTGACTGAAATATACAAATTTCAGATTTCTTCTCGATTTCTTCTTTATTCCTTTCAAAAATTTACATCTTAAATTTTTAATAAATATTTTGTTCTTTTTAAATAATAACACTGAATTTTAAAATTCATTACTTTCTATTTATTCAAATTTTCCTTCTCATACTCAAGATTTATTTATTTGAATTTTAAAGTCATTTTATTTCTTTTCCAGCTCATTCTTAATTTATTCTATAATTATTTTACTTACAAATTCTCTTCTTTTATTTTCTTTCCAAAATCCAATTTATATATTTTTGGTAATTCATTATATCCAACTATATCAGTTAAGCCATAACATTCAATATTTCCACATAATTCATTATAGAATATCAAATACTCACAACAGAGAATATTAAATAATTTAAATAAAGTTGAGGGTTCCAGTTGGATCCCTCCAACCTGTTTTCCCTGCATCCACAGACGTTAGCACAATATAATATGCCAACTCCAAAATATACCATACTATAGCACATCAATCAATTCAACCATTCAAACAATTATTTAAATTTAATCATTTAAATTTAAATTTAAATTTAAATTTAACTGAGTGAGATTAACTCACCTTTTGATTTTATTAGCATCCATTCCAATCCAGCTAGCCCCTTCTCGATTTTTAACCTTGTATAAATATTTTGCAGTTTATTAATATTTGGACAAATTGAATAATTATTTATCGTTTAATAAATTTATTCTTTAACTATAATAATTTAGTTTTTAAATAATGATTTATTTTAACAATTAATTATATTTAAACTAATTCTTCTTTTTCTAAAAAATATTTTAGTAACTAAAATAATTTAAATAAGTTAACTAAACAAATTATTCACCAATTTCATATCCTTTTAAAATGAACTAGTAATATTTAAAATGTAGAGATGTATATTTATTTTATTTTTATTTTTATATTTTTCTCTTTGAAACTACTCATCCCAAATTGACATATATTGATTTTATTTTTGAAACTATATATGTACTCATAAAAATATGTAAATAGATTTCAAAAATCAAATTTTTATATACACTTCAAATAGTTTAAAATTCATATTTACTCCTAAAAATCCTATATATACATACACATATATTTACTATTTTACTTATACGTACATTTTTTTACCTTACTGTTTTTCTCTGAGTATATATAAGAATCTGAATATATATATATATATATATATATATATATATATATTCTTTACTGTAAAATCACTTACTATGTTGTATATTTTTTTCTATTCTTTTTATTTTAATTTTTTTATTTATACACAAACATTAAATAAATAAATAAAGGATGGTAGCAATTACCTACAGCCCAGACTCTCGTTTGACGACGTTACCACTCACCCGAAGCCATAGCTTCCACCGAACTCCTCGATCGAACTTCCGCACCGTCCCGCTCAGCCACCCTGCGACCCCTTATCGCGAAACCTCTGGCTGCATGCTCAACCACCTCATGTCTCCGTATCCCCCAAAATCACCGCCACGCTCCTCCAGATCGAACCGCACACCATCGCGCGCCTCGCGAAGCTCGACACGAGAACTCCCACCATCATGGAGCCGCCTACACCCGTGCGACTCACATCCCCTCGACCTAAATCACGACTCGATCGCGAGTCAACCATTCAGGCCATGAACATACGACGCGAGCTCGGATCGATTCGACATGACTTTGGTTTGATTTCCTCAAGACATACGAGATGATGGAAAAATTGCGCTAAGCTTTAAAACTAGGCGGCTATATATTTCTCTTGATTTCGACTCGTGAAAAATGAGAGAGGAACAAAGATATGTTATGGTTTCTTTGAACAATGACGATTGTTTATCACCTTGATTTATTTTATTTTTTTGAGTTTACTTCGTTCCTTCATAATCTCGGCTGATGGTGTAAAAGAAGGTAGCTGGTGATTTTAAAGAAAGGAAGCATACAATGCCTTGAAGAGCGTAAAAGCTGGTTTTGATGTGGATAAAATTTCAACTGATGTGAAAAGTTTTTCGACCGGTGAAATGATATAAGATATTTAAATTAAAACGATTAATTATTTCCTAGACGTTTTTGTCTCGTACGATCGTACTATAGCTCCGAACACTACGAAACTTGAAATCCGGAAATAATTCAATATTATGGATCCAATGGAATTGGTTTCGTCGAATTCAGATACTATGTCTCGGAAGGCAATTTTTAAATTAAATTTAAAACGATAAAATTTCAAAACTAAACAATTCACTATTAAATTCAATTTTAACACTTCTATTATCTTTAATGTTATCGATATAAATTTTATAAGCCTTTAAATTACTTTTAACAGGCTTAAAATTCCAGATTTAACATTTTATCCAACTTCAAATTATTTAATTCAATAATTTAATTATCAAATAAATTGTGATATTCGTAATTCAAGTTAAAGTCACTCTATTGAATATTTAAAATCAATTAAATATCCTGATTTCATTTGCCTAAAAATTTCGAGTCGTCACACATACATTGCTAAAATTTATTCACAGACTATATCAGTTATAACTCTTTAATCCTTTTAATTAATTGGACCTACATTCCAAGACATTATCAATTTCCTTAAATTAATATAATTTAATTTCATTCGACTTATATTCTCGTTATTGATTCACAATTTTAATTTTTTCGAACAATAAATCACAAAACCTTATCAAATTAACTATTTTTAATTATCGGAATTTACGGGTCGTTACACTCTCGCCCACTCAAAACTTTTCTTCCTCGAAAAAGAAAAGAAGGGAAAAGAAGGAACTAAGAAATCAATATATCTTATTCAAAATATTAAATTTATAAACAATTAATTTACATAATTAACTAATTTGTATAAAATATATCAATTTATAACAATTAAATGTTTTATATTTTAGTTAATAAAAGTTTGGAAAACGTCTCACAAAATTTTTCTATGTCCATAATTCATGAATAATTTCAGTAGAGTCTCCTTTGTATGGAGTGGTCTGGGAGAAATAATAAGATCAATAATAACAATATATACCATATTTTCAGAATAACATATACTAAACCATGGAAAAGCAATATAATATCACTAGAAAATCGTAATCCGAGTATGTACCTATTTGTCGGGCAAACAACGCTTAAATTATGAAACAAAAAGTAGTAGCAATTGCTTCCATAATCTGCATTTCACTCATATAATCTAAAAGAAGTAAGCAAAATATATAGAGAGAAATATTTAAGTTGTTTCAATAATTAACAAATAAAACGTAACAATAAAACAACAATCATTTGCAAACAAACAACTATACAAACATCATTTCAACAAAGAGAGCAATTATCCATCCATAGTAACCAAAATAAATGGTTTGTTCGGGTTCAGAACTTCTAATCATATAAAATGATAAATAAACTAAGATGTAAACCATACACTCAACAATCGTAGATAATTTTATAGATTATTTACACATCCTGTACAATAAAAGTATCATTCCTCAACCAATTCAGAAGTTAAGCATGTGAGAAATGCGGATTACGGATCTTAAGGCTAGGATTAACACTAGAGGGGGGTGAATAGTGTTAATAAAAAATTCTTAAATATTTTTGACTTTATGTTAATTTAGAGACTGATGTATGCAATATACATACACAGATATGATCACAGAAACAAATACAGATATAGAAATAAAATAAAAGCAGTAAAGGAAAGAACACACCGGATTTTATATAGGTTCGGAGTTACCCTACATCTAGTCCAGCAACACAAGTACGGATTTCGTTTCAAAAGCAATTGTACAATTACTGTAACAACCCGCATATTTATCGATTTTATATTTAAATATTTTATTTAATTATTTTATCGTTCGTCGGATTTTAGTCCGAAAAGCTACTTTTTGCATACGGTAGAATTAGGACTCGAGACCACCTCCATTGAGTTCAAAATGCCGTTTGCGACCTTTTTGAGTATAAGCTTCGATATGTTTGGAGAAAGTTGATTTTTGTTACTTTTTCCCGCTTAGGGCTTTGGTTGGGCTGAGCCAGTTAGCCACTTAACTCAGTTCTAACACTCTCCTCTTCATTCACTTCTCTTCTATTTTCCTAACACTCAAGCTCAAGCAAAAATGGAGGAAGAGAATGGGAAATAGAAATTCCTAAGCCCTAGCTTCCTTTGCAAATCCAAGCTTTAGCTCCAAACTCAAGAAGAACCTTTTGGTAAGCATCTCCTTCTTTTTCTCCAACTCTTTCTCCATTCAATTTCAGAAATTTCCTAAACCTAATTTAGGGAATGTTTCTCTTTTAAGCTTAGATTCAAGCTTCTAGTGTTGAGATTGAAGAGTGCTTGTTCTTGCCATTGCTTTCAAGCTTCATCTTCATAAATTTAGTTCAAAGGTGAGATTTTTATCTCACATCTATGACTATAATTATCTTTGGTTGTTGGGTATGAATTCCTAACACTTCTTCATGTGCATTTGCTCTTGTTTTGGATTGATTTTGTGAATACTCCAATTTTTGGGTTTTTAAGTCAAATTTGTGTGAAATCCTTTTATGGATGTTTGATCATGTTTTTGGTGATGCACCGAGGAGCATATAGGGCCGGGTTGCCGATTGGCATAAACCCTTAGAGCCAATGTTCGTCCGGTTGCATTTTGGATGAATTTGCTCTTCATTTGATTAGGCTGAAAAACAGCCCAGGCATGATTCAGTCGACTGAAAACTCTGTTCAGTCGACTGAACCTGAAACCCGAGAGTTTCCAGGCATGATTCAGTCGAATGAAAAACTCTGCAAAGTCGACTGAAAATGGAAACAGAAAGTTTCCTGAACCTGGAAAATCTCCAGGTACAGGGTCGGTCGACTGAAAATCTCTGTTCAGTTGACTGAACCTGCTGTTTGAGTCCAATTTGCCTTTTTGGATTGAAATTCTAATTTAAATCGATTCATGATAATCCTATTTGTTGTTATCATCTATTATGACTTTGATGACTCTTTTTAGGGATTTTTGAATATCCATTTCGATGGATCCTTTATCGATTTCATTGGATTTTATTCACATCTTCGAATGTGATCTTTGTGATTGATTGTTTCTACAATCCCCCTTGTGCTTTGTCACTTTAAAAATATAAAGGTTTTCTATACTAGTAGTAAATATCAAAACTCTTTCCTCAAACGATTTCAATACTATTTTAATACCAAATTCGTTTATAAAACCGTTTTCCAATCTATTAGTATATACAAACCTTTACCTCACTCGTATGAGAAATCTAATTAAACGACTTAGTAAAACAAGTGGTATGAAATGCTTGCGTTTACTTCGTCGGTTAATTCATGGACTTGTTCGATTGAATCTCTTGTGACAATTTTCTAGTGGAGATCTACAATTTGTTGGTAAATATTTAAGTTAAGCTAGTGGTTATGGGGCATGAAGCTAAGCTCATATATTTACTAGCTTAGTGTAATCGACATTTCTCTTTGATCATGACGATCATTTTAGGTTTTAGACTAGCATCGTGCTATGTCTTTGTGATTTGGTTCATCGGACGTCCCGCTGTACGACATCGTTGTTCCCTTTGATTGTGATTTGGTTCATCGGATGTCCCGCTGTACGACGTCGTTGATCCTTTCCTTGTGATTTTTGGATTTCGTGTGTTGAATTCTGGAATTTATGTTTCACCAACTTTTACGATGGGCATTGATATATGTGTCATATATTGTGGCTTGGTGAATGAAATTAGGAGTATGACATTCCTTTTTATCTTGAGTAGTTTATTGTGATATTGATTAATCTCTTGTTGATTTCCAATTTACTTATTTATCACAGCTTGGCATTGTGATTATTATATGTTTATGTCATATCTCTTATTATATATCACTTCATCTGATATTTATAGCTAGACTGATCCGTTTATTATTTTCTTATTAAATAATACTCGGGTCAGACCGAGATGTTACAGGTGCTTCTGCTTGACTTCTCTCTTGGGATTGATCCCTCTGACTTTTGGCTAACTACTTAGATTAGTAGTTTTTGTTGTATACATTTGAGATATAGACTCCATAATGTATACTTATTCTTTTGTGTAGTTCTTGTAACTATTTCTTTTGTGATATGTGGATCTTTTTAGACCACTACTCTGATGTACACTTTCATGTGTAATATTCATATCCATTTCCGCCTTTGTGATATGAATTGTCTGTGACTGATTTATGTTATGTTTATTTCTATATTTGTTTCCGAAGAAATTATAGCCACTGTGTAGTAGCTTTGAGTTTGTATCGGTATGTCGGATTTCCTCTTGAGATGAAAAGTTATATTTTTATCCGGTATATCGGTACTCTCCCAAAGCAATTATACAGATGGTCGCTCCTCAACAACCTTATTCTCCGTGCTAGTTGACAGCATTCACAGTAATGTTCTTGGCTAGCGTGGGTATAGAGGTGGGGCGTCACAGCTTGGTATCAGAGCCAAACTTCGGAACAATGTAGAATAATTTAGCAAGGATCATGTCCTAAGTCTTTCTTAGGAGTTGTGCTTTAGGATTTTATTCGGGTCTTCGTACCGTTCTATCCTACTTTCTTTTATGATTCCTTGTTTTATCTATCAAGATTGCTTGATATTTATTTTGAGAATAACTTTTTCCTCTTCTTTCTTTCTTTCTTAAAGAAGAGAAATGGTCAGACCAGGCCGTCCCAGCGCCGGTCAATCTAGCGCTACTCCTCAGGATGGAGTTTTTATGTCTGCCCAACAGCTTCTAGATCTTGTCAAGAACGCTCAAACAGCCGGTCCCAATCAGGAGCCTACTCATCCTAGATCCGGTTTTGCACGCTTGTGCAGAGACTACACTGATTTGGGTAGAAGGCCATTCACGGGATCCGAGAGTGTTATAGAAATTCAAGCTTGGCTTAAATCATGCGATCGCATCTTTTCTCGCATGAATCTTATTGACCTTCATCGAGTCCAAGTAGCTTCTAGCATGCTCCAAGAAAGAGCATTGGATTGGTATGAGCTTTTAATTTCTGAAATCGTTGAGGCGGATCTTACTTGGGAGCAATTCCGGGGAAGATTCGAATTGAAATTTGTGCCGGTGGCTGAAAAAGTAACCTTAGCTCGGCGTTTCATAGACCTTGTTCAAGGTGAATCTTCTGTGACAGACTATGTCGCATCCTTCGAATCTCTGTCTAAATACGGGGTTGAGAACATTAATACCCCATTGAAGAAAAATCAGAGACTTGTCTATGGCTTGAATAAGAATCTTAAGAAGCCATTACTCCTGAAACTTGAGGTTTCGTTTGATCAGCTTATTGATATCGCTCTTCGTCTTGAAGAGGCCGATAATGAAGGTGATGTTGAAGATGTGCATGCCCAACGGAACTTCGACAATAGCTTGAAGAGGCCTATCAAATTCAAGGGCCCCGATTCTAATAAGAAAGGGAAGCAACAAACTCTGGTAGCAAATGTTCCTACCTCTAGTCGTGGACGATGCTACAATTGTGGTTCCACAGACCACCATGTAAGGGAATGCCCGAAACCCCTCTTTTGGTTGCAAAGGTTCGGGTCATCTTTTATCTTCGTGTCCTAAGCTTCCAAGCAAGTGAGAAGGAAGGCTGCAACTTTTGGTCAAGGTATTTTCATTCAATCCTCGATGGCATTGTTTTAATTCGTGAACTTTCTATTTGAGTTCTTTTTGATATGGGTTTCATCTCATTATTTTTATATCAAAAGAACTTGTCAATTCTTTTTCTTTGAATATTTTGGGCTTATTGACTTCATTGAGAATTGTGAATCCGGATGGTAGATCCGCAACACTCAATTTGCTTTTGTTTAGATGTCGAGATTGTTTTATGTGACTTTTCTTTCCGAGCCGATATTTTTGCTTTGGCTTCGGAATTGACCTTTCTGCAAGGATTGGCTTAATCATTGTGAAGCCATATCCTATTTTTCCGAGTGGATTATTCATCTTCGACATTTTCAATCTGTTAAGCAGATTTCTATTTTTCCTTTATGATTTTGATTCCAACTTGATGGCATCATTTTATTCCTTAAGCCCACTTATAAGGAAAGCGTTATTTCTCTCATCTAAATAGTTTGAGAATTTTCCGGTATATTTGACTTGTCTTAGGATTATGACCTAAGTAATCTTTTGTGTGGTGCTAAGGTCTTTTTAGTTCGACTTTACCACCGTTTTCATTTGCTACAAGTTGCGGAAGTTAGCATTTCACTTGTCGCATTCCGCACATGTTATGATTCATATGAATGAATTATTATGTCATTCAATTTGTCCAGCTTGTTTCATCCGTTTTATAAATCCAATATTCTATGAAAATTTCAATGATACCATTCTTATTTATGGATTTTGGATGGAAATAGTAATTTAAAATTTTTCAAATCTTTTTCATAAGATTTATTTATAAGTAAAACTGGATTTTGTTCTTGAAACGAACAAAGAATATTCTTAAAACTTTTTAAGAGATTTATTTATCCTATAAAATATGATTTTGTGATTGTACTGCCCGTTGAGTGCTTTAAGAATTTTGGTCGATGCGCTTGATCAACGTTATCGATAGGAATTTCCTAAACGCTTTGATGAGACAGTCAGACACGATATATATTGACTTGCAAAAATGAAAATTTTTGTAGAAAGATTATTACATAAAAGTAAAAGTGTAATTTTGGAAGTTTTAACTTTTGGGGAAAAGAGAATTATTTAAAAGAAGTTCTTTCTTTTCGATACTCTTATTCTTTCTTGTGATTCCTGAAGGGGAACCAAGACTTTGCTATTTGTACCAATACTAGTCGTATTGGTTTGGATGCCATTCTCTTCCCATAGAGAACGTGCTATCACTTGTGCTTCTAAATCATTATAGTTTATCGAGACTAGATATGCCACTCATGATCTAGTGTTCGCGGCTATTGTTTTTACTTTTGGAATTTGGCATCATCATTTTTGGATGAGAAATTTGTTCTCTACCTCGATCATAAATCTTTGGAATTATTTTTCTATCAAGTTCATCGGACGTTTTGGTATACTTCGTTTTATTGAGCTTTATCTCATTCCTTTTAAGGACTAGCGTCCGATGTCCTTTTATTGTGTTCGATTCATTGGACGTACCGTTTTTGTACTGCGTCAGCGTTCCGAATTATTTAGGATTTGATCCATCGGATGTACCGTTTGTACTACATCGTTGTCTTTGCTTTTGATTCATCGGATGTACCGTTGTACTACATCGATGTCTTTGCTTTTGATTCATCGGATGTACCGTTGTACTACATCGATGTCTTTTCTTTTGATTCATCGGATGTACCGTTTGTACAACATCGATGTCTTTGCTTTTGATTCATCGGATGTACCGTTGTACTACATCGATGTCTTTTCTTTTGATTCATCGGATGTACCGTTTGTACTACATCGATGTCTTTGCTATTTGATTCATCGGATGTACCGTTGTACTACATCGATGTCTTTGCTATTTGATTCATCGGATGTACCGTTGTACTACATCGATGTCTTTGCTATTTGATTCATCGGATGTACCGTTTGTACTACATCGATGTCTTTGCTTTTGATTCATCGGATGTACCGTTGTACTACATCGATGTCTTTTCTTTTGATTCATCGGATGTACCGTTTGTACTACATCGATGTCTTTGCTTTTGATTCATCGGATGTACCGTTGTACTACATCGATGTCCTTTCTTTTGATTCATCGGATGTACCATTTGTACTACATCGATGTCTTTGCTATTTGATTCATCGGATGTACCTTTGTACTACATCGATGTCTTTGCTATTTGATTCATCGGATGTACCGTTTGTACTACATCGATGTCTTTGCTATTTGATTCATCGGATGTACCGTTGTACTACATCGATGTCTTTGCTTTTGATTCATCGGATGTACCTTTGTACTACATCGATGTCTTTTCTTTTGATTCATCGGATGTACCGTTTGTACTACATCGATGTCTTTTCTTTTGATTCATCGGATGTACCGTTGTACTACATCGATGTCTTTTCTTTTGATTCATCGGATGTACCGTTTGTACTACATCGATGTCTTTGCTATTTGATTCATCGGATGTACCGTTGTACTACATCGATGTCTTTGCTATTTGATTCATCGGATGTACCGTTGTACTACATCGATGTCTTTGCTATTTGATTCATCGGATGTACCGTTTGTACTACATCGATGTCTTTGCTATTTGATCGGATGTACCGTTGTACTACATCGATGTCTTTGCTATTTGATTCATCGGATGTACCGTTGTACTACATCGATGTCTTTGCTATTTGATTCATCGGATGTACCGTTGTACTACATCGATGTCTTTGCTATTTGATTCATCGGATGTACCCGTTGTACTACATCGATGTCTTTGCTATTTGATTCATCGGATGTACCGTTGTACTACATCGATGTCTTTGCTATTTGATTCATCGGATGTACCGTTGTACTACATCGATGTCTTTGCTATTTGATTCATCGGATGTACCGTTTGCACTACATCGATGTCTTTGCTTTGGTTCATTGGGCGTACCGTTTTTGTACTACGCTGATGTCCCAAATTGTTTGAGTTTCTAGTTTTTCGGGCCTACCGTTTTTGTACTACGCCGTTGCACCGGCTCAATTTTCTGCTATTCTTGACATTCCACACGTCTTTTATCTACGGGAGTGCCTTAGGGATTCCGGTTTTCATTCTTGAGCCCGGTGTTATTGTGGAAATTGAAGTTTCACCAGATTTCTTGCTAACTCTTTTGTGCACTTTATGGTGAACTTCCTATTTCAAAATTTTCTTTTGTGTTAATATGCTTCTATGGTTGTTACTTCATATATTTCCTTCTTACTTATTGCGAGAACGCAATTTCTTTAAGGAGGGGAGTCTGTAACAACCCGCATATTTATCGATTTTATATTTAAATATTTTATTTAATTATTTATCATTCGTCGGATTTTAGTCCGAAAAGCTTCTTTTTGCATACGGTAGAATTAGGACTCGAGGCCACCTCCATTGAGTTCAAAATGCCGTTTGCGACCTTTTTGAGTATAAGCTTCGATATGTTTGGAGAAAGTTGATTTTTGTTACTTTTTCCCGCTTAGGGCTTTGGTTGGGCTGAGCCAGTTAGCCACTTAACTCAGTTCCAACACTCTCCTCTTCATTCACTTCTCTAATATTTTCCTAACACTCAAGCTCAAGCAAAAATGGAGGAAGAGAATGGGAAATAGAAATTCCTAAGCCCTAGCTTCCTTTGCAAATCTAAGCTTTAGCTCCAAACTCAAGAAGAACCTTTTGGTAAGCATCTCCTTCTTCTTCTCCAACTCTTTCTCCATTCAATTTCACAAATTTCCTAAACCTAATTTAGGGAATGTTTCTCTTTTAAGCTTAGATTCAAGCTTCTAGTGTTGAGATTGAAGAGTGCTTGTTCTTGCCATTGCTTTCAAGCTTCATCTTCATAAATTTAGTTCAAATGTGAGATTTTTATCTCACATCTATGACTATAATTATCTTTGGTTGTTGGGTATGAATTCCTAACACTTCTTCATGTGCATTTGCTCTTGTTTTGGATTGATTTTGTGAATACTCCAATTTTTGGGTTTTAAGTCAAATTTGTGTGAAATCCTTTTATGGATGTTTGATCATGTTTTTGGTGATGCACCGAGGAGCATATAGGGCCGGGTTGCCGATTGGCATAAACCCTTAGAGCCAATGTTCGTCCGGTTGCATTTTGGATGAATTTGCTCTTCATTTGATTAGGCTGAAAAACAGCCCAGGCATGATTCAGTCGACTGAAAACTCTGTTCAGTCGACTGAACCTGAAACCCGAGAGTTTCCAGGCATGATTCAGTCGACTGAAAAACTCTGCACAGTCGACTGAAAATGGAAACAGAAAGTTTCCTGAACCTGGAAAATCTCCAGGTACAGGGTCAGTCGACTGAAAATCTCTGTTCAGTCGACTGAACCTGCTGTTTGAGTCCAATTTGCCTTTTTGGATTGAAATTCTAATTTAAATCGATTCGTGATAATCCTATTTGTTGTTATCATCTATTATGACTTTGATGACTCTTTTTAGGGATTTTTGAATATCCATTTCGATGGATCCTTTATCGATTTCATTGGATTTTATTCACATCTTCGAATGTGATCTTTGTGATTGATTGTTTCTACAATCTCCCTTGTGCTTTGTCACTTTAAAAATATAAAGTTTTTCTATACTAGTAGTAAATATCAAAACTCTTTCCTCAAACGATTTCAATACTATTTTAATACCAAATTCGTTTATAAAACCGTTTTCCAATCTATTAGTATATACACACCTTTACCTCACTCGTATGAGAAATCTAATTAAACGACTTAGTAAAACAAGTGGTATGAAACGCTTGCGTTTACTTCGTCGGTTAATTCTTGGACTTGTTCGATTGAATCTCTTGTGACAATTTTCTAGTGGAGATCTACAATTTGTTCGTAAATATTTAAGTTAAGCTAGTGGTTATGAGACATGAAGCTAAGCTCATATATTTACTAGCTTAGTGTAATCGACATTTCTCTTTGATCATGACGATCATTTTAGGTTTTAGACTAGCATCGTGCTATGTCTTTGTGATTTGGTTCATCGGACGTCCCGCTGTACGACGTCGTTGTTCCCTTTGATTGTGATTTGGTTCATCGGATGTCCCACTGTACGACGTCGTTGATCCTTTCCTTGTGATTTTTGGATTTCGTGTGTTGAATTCTGGAATTTATGTTTCACCAACTTTTACGATGGGCATTGATATATGTGTCATATATTGTGGCTTGGTGAATGAAATTAGGAGTATGACATTCCTTTTTATCTTGAGTAGATTATTGTGATATTGATTAATCTCTTGTTGATTTCCAATTTACTTATTTATCACAGCTTGGCATTGTGATTATTATATGTTTATGTCATATCTCTTATTATATATCACTTCATCTGATATTTATAGCTAGACTGATCCGTTTATTATTTTCTTATTAAATAATACTCGGGTCAGACCGAGATGTTACAGATGCTTCTGCTTGACTTCTCTCTTGGGATTGATCCCTCTGACTTTTGGATAACTACTTGGATTAGTAGTTTTTGTTGTATACATTTGAGATATAGACTCCATAATGTATACTTATTCTTTTGTGTAGTTCTTGTAACTATTTCTTTTGTGATATGTGGATCTTTTTAGACCACTACTCTGATGTACACTTTCATGTGTAATATTCATATCTATTTCCGTCTTTGTGATATGAATTGTCTGTGACTGATTTATGTTATGTTTATTTCTATATTTGTTTCCGAAGAAATTATAGCCACTGTGTAGTAGCTTTGAGTTTGTATCGGTATGTCGGATTTCCTCTTGAGATGAAAAGTTATATTTTTATCCGGTATATCAGTACTCGCCCAAAGCAATTATACAGATGGTCGCTCCTCAACAACCTTATTCTCCGTGCTAGTTGACAGCATTCACAGTAATGTTCTTGGCTAGCGTGGGTATAGAGGTGGGGCGTCACAATTACACCATCGGTTTCAAGGCTACGAGGTACAACCTCCAGAATTTCGATCCTCTGGGTAGAGATACTTGATTTCCGGGCCACAAGTTTACCAAATTGATTTACCAAGGCTACAATGACACCTTTTCTTTCTTGATTGACTTCCAAGGCTACAATCACACCTTTTCTTTCTTGATTGATTTCCAAGGCTACAATCACACCATTTCTCACTTAAAAGATTACAAAGATGTCTATAACTCTGAATATCACTGAGAATCTTGTAGAGATATTGATAGAGAATCAAACTAGAAATAATCAAGTTCGATTCAATGTTGACTTTGACAGAGTAATGGTAAGAATATGTATTAAGAAAAGTGGAAGAAGAAGAGGAGTGAAAAACCAGAAAATCTGATGTAAAATTCGTTAAAACTAACCCCTATTTATAGAAGAACAACAACCATGTCCATTCCTGAAGAGTTATGGCAAACAGACACTTTTTTGAAATTTAAATTTTTAACTCAACTGACACCATGTCGACATGGGGTACATAGGCATGTCGACATCCCAAAGGATTTTTTGGTGTTTTGATTTTCTTTGAAAATAACTTTTATTTTATATTAAAACTAATTTAAACTTTATAGATATACTTGACTATAGTTAAAATTCACAAGTAAATATAGAGAATAATATGTATAGAATTTAACTATAATTTTATATTTAAATCTAAGTATAAATATTTAAAAGTTAAATATATTATATTTAAAAGATAGTTTAAAATTAGGAGTAATTTGACTTTGAACTTAAAGATAATTTTATGGCTAAAATTATTTAAAATTAGGATAGAGGGTTTTGAATCTTTTAAAAGGAAAGTTTTGAAAACATTTTGAAAACAGGATATAATTTTGAAAAATCATTTTGAATAAAAATTTAGCAGATACAAAACAATGTTCCACTAGATTTTTCGTACGTTCCATCCTACTTTGGGTTCCATCCCTTTAACAGGCTCGAAGTGGATTCCATTCCACGAATAAATTGAATTTTAAGATGCCAGTGCTTTTCTATGATTTTTAACAAAATTCCTAATAATAAAAAAAATACTTAACCTTGAAATCTTGAACTCTTGATAATCTTGATACTCATGAGTCTTTTATCTTGTTATCTCGAATCTCTATACTGTACAGTCTTCATTCTTAGTACCTGCATGGTTAAATCCTGCATATACATATATATCTAAACTTATAATGTTAGTATTTATATTTTACAATCTATTCTAAGGCTGTTGTCATCAAAACCATCATCTCACGGACTAACAATCTCCCCCTTTTTGATGATGACAACCTTTGTTTATAAAATATTACCTCTATCCTAATAACTCCCCCTAAAACTAATAACTCCCCCTTAATCTATGCCCAATTACCCTATTTTATATTTCTCCCCTTTTGTCATCGACAAAAAAATTAAATGTAACCTATATAACTCCAAACTATATATCTCCCCCTAAACTAATACTCTATGACATGTGATTATAATGATAGTGTTATCATAAGTTTTCATCACTTAAATCTAATACTAAAACATAGTCTTAAACTATTATCTATCCTAAGTAAGAATTCACGATAGTACTTATAATTAAAACACATATAAGAACACGAGTTATTTATTACGTACGAAGTTGTATATACATGATGTTTATAAAACATAAAGAAACACAAACATTAATGGAGAAGAAAGAAAAGAAACTATTGTGTGTTTGTAAACATAGGAGATCTATGAATCGATCAGTTTGGATAGTGGAAACAGAAATTTCGACGTTGTTCGACAAGATTCCCATTCTTGTCAAAACACACTTCTCCAACACACACGACTTTGTCATCATCCTCCTCATGCGCTTCTCCCATGGGTTCTTCTTCTTCTTCTTCTTCGCCGGCCTCTTTTTCTTGATTGAGTGAAGAATCTTCATCAATCAAGATAGTGTTGGCCTGGTTAACCATTAGGAATTTTTGCAAACTCCTAAGAATCATGCATTGCCTTTCCTGTTCCTTTGCCATACGAAGTTGAGTCACTTGAATTTCAGTCATCATCTGAAGGACATCCTTCATAGATTTCTCGACTTTGGTCACACGAGCGAGAATAGTACGTTGAAATGGACCCGATGTAGGAGAGGGGAATGAAAAGGTTGATTTTATGTTTGATTTGGAAGAGGAGGCTATTATTTTATTTATTTCAGAAGATAGATTAAAGAGAAAACAGAGAAAATGAACAAAAATTCGAAATAGAGAAGAATATATAACTAATTTTTTGAATTTTGGTGGGAAAAATTACAAAATTAAAAATGTTGCATGTCGTCATGGATATATGGGGGATGACGACATGGTCTTTTGTATTTTAACTCTTTGATTTATTTTAATATTAATTATTAATTATACTTGTTATTTATATTTTATATTTCAGCTATAGAACAAATACCTAATTCTCTTCTTAATTTAGTAAATATTGATTCATTTAAGGGATTTGTTAAGATATCAGCAATTTGATTCTCAGAATTGTTATAATCGAGAGTTACTACTGCCTTACTTATATTATCTCTGAGAAAATGATGTCTGATATCAATATGTTTAGTTCGAGCATGTTGAGTTGTATTTTTTGATAAATTTATCGCACTCGTATTGTCACAATAAATTGGTGAATTTGAAAATTTTAAACCAAAATCTTTTAAGGTTTGTTGCATATATATTACTCTAGAACAAGCCAAAGCAGCAGAAATATACTCTGCTTCAGTTGTTGATAAAGAAACTGTGTTTTCCTTTTTACTAAGCCAAGAAATCAGAGAATGCCCCAAAAAAGTGACAAGTCCCACTTGTACTTTTTCGGTCTGATTTACAACCAGCATAGTCAGGATCACAGTAAGATATTAAGTCAAAAGAACCATTTTTAGGATAGAATAAACCATATTCAGACGTGTGTTTAACATATCTTATGATTCGTTTTCGGCTTTTAAGTGTGTCTTTTTAGGTTGGGATTGATATCTGGCACAGAGACAAACACTATGCATGATATCAGGTCTACTGGAAGTAATATAGAGTAGTGATCCAATCATTCCTCTATATAGTTTTTGATCTACATCTTTCGAGAGATCTTCTTTGCTAAGGTACTCATTGGTTGCCATAGGAGTGGGTCTTCCACTCGCAGTAGTCGAACCAAATTTATTAATTAGGTCTTTAGCATATTTTTCTTGACTAATAAAGATACCATTATCTAATTTTTTTAATTTTTAGTCCTAAAAATAAATATAATTCACCCATCTGACTCATCTCAAACTCTTTTGTCATTATTTCATAAAATTCTGTATTCATTTCAAAATTAGTTTAACCAAAAATGATATCATCTACGTAAACTTGTACTAGTTGAATATCATGTTTATTTCTTTTAATAAAAAGAGTATTATATAATTTACAATTTCAAAATTAGATTGCAATAAATAAGAATTTAGTCTATCATACCAGGCACTAGGAGCTTGTTTTAGACCATATAATGCTTTTTTAAGTTCGTAAAATGATTTGGTAATTTATCATTTTCAAAAAGTGGTGGTTGTTCAACATATGCTTCTTCTTTTACAAATCCATTTAAAAGGGTACTTTTAACATCCATTTGAAATAATTTGAAATTATTATGATTTGCGAAAGCAAGTGGAATCCTAATGGCTTCTAATCTTGCTATGGGAGCAAAAGGTTTCATCAAAATCTATTCCTTCTTCTTGACAATAACCTTGACCGACTAATCGAGCTTTATTTCCATCTACCTCTCCTTATTCACTCATTTTATTTTTATCAACCCATTTAGTTCCAATCATAGTTTTATTTTCTAGTCTAGGAACAAGTTCCCAAACATCATTTCTAGTAAATTGATTTAATTCTTCTTGCATAACCAAAATCCATGAATCATCAGTTGATGCTTCTTTTGGATTTTTGGGTTCAATAGTTGATATAAAAGCTACATTACTCATTTGACTTAGTTGATTTCTAGTTTTAACAACAAGTTGCATATCTTCCAGCATATTTTCTATAGGATGATCTTTTAAAAATTTAGTCCTTTTATTAGGATGATTAATTTCATTATTAGTTTCAATTGATTCTTGATTTTGAGTGACTAAATCCTCTTCATCATTTGTATCTTCAAATATTTTAAAATTTTCATCAAGTGAAACATGCATTGTTTCTTCAATGGTATTAGTTTTTAAATTAAACACTCTGTACGCTTTACTTCTATTAGGATATCCGATAAAGATACCTTTATTGAATTTAGGATCAAATTTATCTAAATTATCTTTTGTATTTAAAATAAAGCATTTACTTCCAAAAATTCTGAAATGAGATACCTTAGGATTCTTTCAATAAAGCAATTCATAAGATATCTTATCAGTTAGCGGTCTAATTAAAATTCTATTCAAAATATAATAAGCGGTAGCACCTGCTTCTGCCCAAAAATTCTTTGGTAAATTACTATGTGTAAGCATAGTTCTTGCACACTCTTGAATCGTCCTATTTTTACGTTCCACTACACCGTTTTGTTGTGGAGTTCTCAAAAATGAAAAATTATGAGTTATTCCCTTTTTATTGCATAATTCCTCAAACTTTTCATTTTCAAATTCACCACCGTGATCACTTCGAATAGTTATAATTTTTAGAGAAAATTGATTTTGAATTCATTTTGAGAATGTCTTAAAACATTCAAAAGTATAACTTTTATGTTTCAAAAATATTGTCCATGTAAATCTAGAATAATCATCTACAGTTACAAAGACATATTTACTATGATTTATTGATAGAATTTGAGATGGACCAAATAAATCAAGATGAAGCAATTCAAGAAGTTTTGAAGTTGAAATCATATCTTTTAACTTAATAGAACTTTTTCTAAGTTTTCCTAATTGACAATCACAAATACTATCTACTTTAAAATTTATTTTAGGGAGACCTCTTACTAGATCATGTTTTGACAATCTGGATAAGAGTTTGAAATTCAAATTCCCAAATCTCTTATGCCAAATCCAAGGGTCACTTGTATTTGCCAACAGACACAGGTTATCATTTGAAACTTTCATACTAAGAATATAAATATTCTTTTTCCTAACTCCCTCAAATATAATGTTTGAATTATTATCTTCTATATGACACTTATCTTTTTCAAATTTAATTTTATATCCTTTATCACATAGTTGACTTATGCTTAGCCGATTAAGTCTCAGGTTCTTAACTAGAAAAACATTAGTAATAGTAGGAGTTTCAGAATTACCAACTTTGCTTATGCCAATCACATATCCTTTTGAATTGTCTCCAAAGTTAACCAGCCCTCCGTCTTTGTATATTATATCATTCAGTATATTTGGATTGTCAGTCATGTGTCTAGAACATCCACTATCGAGTATCCATTTGTTCTTTCTGATCTGCACAATTTGTCCGCTGTGGATTGATTCCTCAACAGCAATAAAGCAAGATTCCTACACATCGAACAATTTTGGTAGATAACTTGAATTTGAATATTGATTATACGCAGACTCATGAAACAATGATGACTTGCATACTTCTAAATTAGTATTAACAAATATAGCCATTTTAAAAACTTTTTCAAAAATCAGATAATGAAACTTTGAAAACCTTGCTCTGATGCCAATTATGAGAAATGCGGATTACGGATCTTAAGGCCAAGATGAACACTAGAGGGGGTGAATAGTGTTAATAAAGAATTCCTAAATCTTTTTAAGTTTACGTTAATTTAGACACTGATGTATGCAATGTACTGACACAGATATGATCACAGAAACAAACATAGATGCAGAAATAAAATAAAAGCTGTAAAGGAATGAACAGACCGGATTTTATACTGGTTCGGAGTGTCCTTACATCCAGTCCCGCAACACATGTACGGATATCCTTTCAAAAGCAATTGTACAATTACACCCTCGGTTTCAAGGCTACGGGATACACCCTCGAGAATTTCGATCCTCTGGGTAGAGATACTTAATTTTCGCGCCACAAATTTACCCAACTGATTTACCAAGGCTACAATCAGACCTTTTCTTTCTTGATTGATTTACAAGGCTACAATCACACCTTTTCTCGCTTAACAGATTACAAAGAAGTCAATAACTCTGAATAGCACTGAGAACTTTGTAGAGATAGTGATAGGGAATCAAAGTAGAAGTAATCGAGTACGATTCAATGTTGATTTCGGCAGAGTAATTGTAAGAATATGTATTAAGAGAAGTGGAAGAAGAAGAGGAGTGAAAAACTAGAAAATCTGATGTAAAACTCGTTGAAACTAACCCCTATTTACAGAAGAACAACAACCATGTCCATTCCTGAAGAGTTATGGCGAACAGACACTTTTTTGAAATTTAAATTTTTAACTCAACTGACACCATGTCGACATGGGGTACATAGATATGTCAACATCCCAAAGGATTTTTTGGTGTTATGATTTTCTTTGAAAATAACTTTTATTTTATATTAAAACTAATTTAAACTTTATAAATATGCTTGACTATAGTTAAAATTCATAAGAAAATATAGAGAATAATATATATAGAATTTAACTATAATTTTATATTTGAATCTAAGTATAAATATTTAAAATTTAAATATATTATATTTAAAAGATAGTTTAAAATCAGGAGTAATTTAACTTTGACATTAAAGATAATTTTGAGGCTAAAATTATTTAAAATCAGGATAGAGGGTTTTGAATCTTTTAAAAGGAAAGTTTTGAAAACATTTTGAAAACAGGATATAATTTTGAAAAATCATTTTGAATAAAAAGTTAACGGATACAAAACAATGTTCCACTCGATTTTTCGTAGGTTCCATCCTACATAGGGTTCCATCCTATTAACAGGCTCGAAGTGGATTCCATTCCACGAATAAATTGGATTTTAAGATGCCAGTGCTTTTCTATGAGTTTTAACAAAATTCCTAATAATAAAAAAATACTTAAACTTGAAGCCTTGAACTCTTGATAATCTTGATACTCATGAGTCTTCTATCTTGATATCTTAAATCTCTATACTGTACAGTCTTCATTCTTAGTACCTGCATGGTTAAATCCTTTATATACATATGTATCTAAACTTATATTGTTAGTATTTATATTTTACAATCTATTGTAAGGTTGTTGTCATCAGAACCACCATCTCATGGACTAACAAAGCGAACAAAGAATTCAACACATTTTTAAGTTTACTTATTTATCTTTTTCACATCATTTAATGTTCATCCATTTTTTTCATACAATGATTTTTCTTAATTCACCTTCATTACTTACAAAAAAAATTTAATTCAAGCATTCCTGTGAGGCATATTTCATTAATTTTTAATTCAAACATTCCTATGAGGCATATTTCATAGTTTGCATTCTTTACTTACATAAGTTATATCCATTTAAATTATTTGGATCATAAATGAATTTATTATAGAAGATTGATATACATTATATTTTAGTTTACTTCACATTTGCAATTTGGTTTGATTTTCCCTTTTTTTCATCATAAAATTTTCTTTTCTTATTCATATAATATTTATCTTCATAAATTTACATTCATTATTTTTTACAAAGATTCCTTTCCCTTTTATTCATACCATGCCATTTTCTTTCATTTTATTGCTTTACATTCATTGTTTAAGTAAGCATTTTTTCAACTATTGAATTATATATTATTAGGTAGGTTTCTTCACAATCCAATTCACCTTTATAGTTTTCACATTCACTCTTCCATATATATTATTATTGAATATTAAATCCATTTTTAAATTTTCTGAAATTATAATCATTCGGTTAATATAGTACTCACTTTATTTATAATTGGCTTCAATATTAATTCAAGTTTATAATTATTTTGCTTACAATATTCATCTTATGCTATTCAATCTGATTATAGATGGCTTATATCCCAACTTAAGCTTAAAATAATTTTTATTACATTATTTACTTTTATTACATTTGATTAGTAGCATTTCATACTATTTACTTTAGTTTGTAACAATTTATAAAATTGAAATTCTTACTTACATGGGAAGTTCCATAGAACACTTTAATTTTTCCTAAGTTTTACATGTATAATATTCTATTACATATTCGTATTAACATTTCGACTTTTAATAATTTTGTATGTTATATACATCAATGTCCTTTAGAATGTAATATAAAGTTACAAAAATTTCTACTATTTGTTTAGCCAACAAAAGGTTCAATGGTTAACATTTCTTATATTCATTTCCTTTTTATTTATAGTTTTCAAAATTTCGGTTTCTTAACTATTTCAATAATCATTTTTAATATTAAATTTCTTATTTTCAGCTTAGTAATTTCCACTTATTAATATAGTCAAGATTCCATTCATTACCATAATTTCACTCCTAATTTACAAAAACTTAAGAACTACACAACCGGGTTTCATTCCAATTATTTTTAAATACAATATATATAATCACATCTTTTATATGTATCAAATTATATTGGGAATTCAAACTTAAGATTAATTTACCCAAAAAATTGTGTAGTACTACACGGTCTTTCCACTTTGAAACTCGAAAATGAACGTCGATGATGCGTGCCCTCATCACCGAAATTATTTTCCAACGACGTAGAGGGGAGTACAAAACTTATTTCCTTCCAAAATTGTTTTAAAACATTCCTTTCAAATCACATTGAAATGTTTATATTATAAAATGCTTCCTAATAATATTTATATTCCAAATTTTTTTGAAATAAATTTTAAAAAACTCGGAAATTAAGTTATCAAATTTTCAGTTTATATTCATTTTATTTAAAATCTCATTTTTCAACCAATACTTATAAATTTCACTACCTAACAAACAAATATATTATAACCGAATATATCATTCATAACATTTGTTATTTTATTTAACAAAAAATAATAGGCCAAATTATTTCATTTACCTACGATTCAAAACAAATATTGTGTTAGTCTGCCCTATTAAGTGTTTAGAAATCCCTATCGATGTCATAGCGTCCTATGCACCAACTGGAATTTATAAATACAAAACGAAATAAATTAAAACAATATCAAATCCTTTTATAACACTAAAAAATATGCTCTCTCATATACATACACTCTATGACTCATTCTAGGGTATTACTGCCTTTTTTCATATGAGTCAGACCCAACAAAGCTAAGGTTATCGCTAAAACCAAAGCTTTGATACCAACTACAACGACTTGCCTTTTTGGACGTTTTAAGCAGACATACATGCCAGATTCAAACCATTCAAAAAGGCAAATTGTTATGAGGTAAATAAGAAAAAGAGAAAGAAATAAAACGAATACATAATCTCACAATGGAATGGCAAAATATAATATACAAATAATAGTTCATGAAGCTATCTTATAAATACATTTGACTATTCTTTTACAACGCAGAAATTAGAGTTACATGAACATGAATAAATAAATAAATAAATAATGCAATAGAACAACATGATGTAGTGGAATACATATCATAAATAATAATAGTACAAATCTTCGTCTTTGTCCTCCATAAATAATGTCTTCAACCCTGAAATACTCTGTCTGACCCGAACGAACTGAAAAGACGAATCACTCGAGTGAGTACTAAAAGATCTTATGTAAGTTATATCAACGGTAAATATGAGTGTGACAGCGTCATTGATTTTTACTGGGTTTGACATCTCCTATTCAGTGTCTAAAGTGATTGCAATAACTTAATGAGATGTTTGGGATTTGCATCTCCTAATGATCCATTAAACTGTCTACTATGTAGTACAATACGTTATTGTAATAGTCTACAGTAAAGTAAAAGTATTAAAATAGCGTTAAGGCTTTACCCGTGCCCCCCTTAACACATTTTATATATTCCCATAGTCTATACAATACCATACGCTCCTCCGTAAACTAGAGGTTTACAAAGAGGGCATTTTATAGGTATGGTACAAAACAAACTCGTAGAAGGCACGTTAGGGCATGTGAAAATAGCACTCGAGGCAATGCCAGGGTAGATATACCAATTGCTTATCCAGACTGGTGGTAACACATAACAGCTACTACCGCACATCTCGGAACACGCTGCCATAATCAAAATCAAGGGGTGGCCACCAAAACAATCACAAAGCAACAAATATGGTATCGAAGAAATGTATCTGATAGGAGGAATGCCGTCACTTGGATCGGCCTGGCTCCTATTTTAGTCACATCTAAGCAGACTCACAGGAGTTAGGGACACATTATGCCTCATAAAGAAATCGTTCGCCAAACCATCCTACTTCATTTCTGGAATCTCCACTATGTACACAGTTGTTAAAGTGGTTTTGGTATTGGCAAAGAGTATGACAATATCCCGTCCTGGACTCTTTAATAACCAAACACTTATTACACACATGATGGTTGTTTTAAATTTCAAAAAAGTTAATTCGCCATTTATATCTAAATATTATATTCAATTTCAAATCATATCTCTTTTGAAATTAGATTCACTTTGAAGAATCATATTTAATCAAATATATCATTTCACAAAAAGTATCAATTTCAAATTCCAACTTAGGTTGTATCATCATTGTAACGGCCCAATATTTCGTGCCATTCGCATCCACACGTGTTGGACTTGAATTGCTCGAAATAACAGTTTGCTATTTTATACTTGGTAAACTTAGCATATACAGTAAATAAAATAATCATAGAATCACAAACAAAGAATAATATACCAATAAGAAGCTGAAACAAATGAATTGTAGTTCATGAAGCTACTATATATATACATATATCAGAGTTAAACCAAGATACAACAAAAGTCTCGAAGACATAGAAGTTTCAATAAAATAGTCAAATAACAAAATCTGAATATATCATCGGTGTCAACTGAATAACTGAAGGCTGAATAGATATAAATGGATCTCCAAGCGAAGCTCCAACTCCAATAGTGAGTCTCAAATGCTGCGACACTTAGTCTGAACGGAGCATATAGCAAAACACAAAACACTCGAGCGAGGACTAACCTTCTTATATCAATAAATCAACCTCAAGTTAAATATCAACTGAAATACAAGTAACTCAAAGGATATTTGGGATAACCATCCTCTAAGGATCCGTGAAACTACCTAGTATGTAGTAAAATACACTATTATAATGTGTCTATAGTAAGATAAACTATTAAATAGCATTAAGTCATTATCCATAACCCCTTAACACATTTTTATATATTCCTATAGACTATATAGTACCGTAACTTCCCGGTAAACAAGAGGCTTATCAGAGTGCACTCCATAGGTGAAACGACCCGGTTTTTCGACGCCCAAAAAAAACCAGACCATTAGGGTTTAAAGAAGAAAGAGGTTGAAGAAGAAAATAGAAACAACATCATAGTATAACCATTGCAACGGAATAAAATATAATAGATAATAACAGATTATTACAGAAAAGAAAACTATTTCTGTTTTATACATACACCATCAGAATACATCATAGAGTTCAACAACATCAATGACATACAACTAGACAATCATATAAACTTGTCCTCAAAACTGGGTACACAGTGGAATAATAATCAAGTACGGAAGTACATATCGCCATCCAGCTCGTCTCCTGAGCTTCGCAGCATCATATCCTGTATTATATAATACTCGGTCTGCCCCGAGCATTATAAATGAGTAACACCATAGTCAGTGTGGAAAACCATCGTGAGAAAACACACTCAACTTGGATTATTAAAGTTTTCAAAATCCTTTGAAATCAAAAGAATCTCGTAAGACCACGCCATAAATAAACATGTCGGGTTTTTACCTTACGATAGCTAAAACACTTTTTATCAAATCCGTCTGATATTATAATAGTGTCTATAGAAAGTAAAATAGAATGTAGCTGAAATGCTTGCTTCTCACATTTCAGCAATAGTTGGGCACAATCAAAACCGTATAGGCGCGTAGGGAGAATGGATTTCCAACTAATGACTAGGTACTGCGGTACCACGTGTCATAGTAACTGGTCTAGATCAGCGTACCGAGGATCCATGCTAAATCCCTTGCAACACAAGACCCGAACTACCCCTTACTCGATAATCCTGAGTAAGATCACCACGCGGTTGGGATCAGCATCCGCCACACAACCGAAATAAAAAGGGACATCTAGACAGGGATGTCCTCACCCTAATGGGTGCTACCCACTTAGCCTTGCTGCATAACCCCTGATTTTCCGTCATTCACGGTTGATGAGGCTCGAGGCTAAGTATTACCTTTTTAGAACATATCACTTAGAATGCTCACCGTCCATCTGACAATGTTCTGAAAGCATTCATCCATACAAATCCATCCCGGGTTCGAACGGAACCGAAGGCACTACTCCTACTACATCCATTTTGGAATCACCTCAGGATTAGTAGCGACTAGCCCTTGCACTTCACTACTCCATCTTCGATTCCAACTCTTGTTTTCCCCACGAAAACGTACAAACCAAATCGAAGTAGTTTTCGAGAAATTAATCCCGATCCCGGTCTCTTCGAAACCATCAACGCATTGGCCAATATTGATAGTCGTTTCTTTAACTATCAATTAACATCCACAAACAACCATCAAACAAAAATAATTTTCCAAATTATTTACTAACCTCAAAATATCTTCGCAAGATATATTTCCAGTTACAACCCTTTGAAAACAGTTTCAAACCATCTTCTTTCTACGGAATAAATTCCCCAAATATTTTCTATTTCCACTGAAATCACCAAGTAAAAACACTTTAGATTTCAGAATAATTTAAAAACACTTTATAATAAAATATACTTTAAAATATTTAAATTAAAAACTACTTTAATACTTTATTAAAAATATATACTTTAAGAATATTTAAAATAATGCTACTTTATAAAATATAAAATTATATTTTCTCTTTTTAAAACAAAATACCAAGTCACCTTTAAATAATTACCACTAAGATAAATTTGAAACATACTTAGTTTAAACTTAAACATTTAAAAATAAGAGACTTCTTAAAACATGCTGACGCGGCGGATTAACAAACTTTGACGTGCTATTAATATTTGATGCAAATTGATGCAAATTTCTTACTCACGAAATGATTCGTGTCAAGTAAAACAAGATAAATTCCCAAATCTGTTGATCTCTCGAGATACCAGGTTCTAGCTATCTTCAACACGTTGATCGCACACGATTCCGCGTTAAAAGATCTACGATTCCTCAACGTTGATCTCGCGCACGAGATTCCGTGAATCGGCTTCAAGTTCGTTGATTCGAGCGCACTCGAATAACCAAAGATGGAAGATGAAGGAGATCACACTCAACTTGAACAAAAGTGGCACAAAGCACACAAACAAATTTTATTCAAAATAAACCATCTTTTACAAACGATCAACACCCCTATTTATAGAAATTTTGCAACACATATACACGACTCAACATACAGGCGACCTAACAGGTGGCCGACCTACGAGCTAGCATATACAACACATGTGACCTACGACTCAACATGGGTCATTAACGACCCAACACAGACGAATTACACAACACTTACGACACGAGTTAATATTACACGACCTAACAAAATACAGTATTACGCGACTTAACATCATAAGCGACCTAAGTTTCAGTGACCTAAGGATAGCATCAGGTGAGGACCTAAGAGATTCAGCATACTTGAGCGACTTATAAGAATTGAGCGGCATAAGATATGGACGACCTAAGAACCTTCAGCGACCTAAGAAAATAGCTTTTGGAAATCTGGAGCGACTTAACTCTGGAGCGACCTAAGAGATAGCATAAGGTGAGCAACCTAACTCTTTAGGTCGTAACTTGTTAGGTCGTAGTTCGATAGGTCGTAGCTCGGTATGTCGAAGCGACCTAAGGAAAAGCGGCCTGAGTGATTCGCTGCTTTACCCGCCCATCGTGTCTTGTTAGGCCGTAACTTGTTAGGTCACGGCCGACTTAGGACCAGGTATCCATCCCCTGATTGACTCGCTAATTCGATAGGTCGCGGCCGACCTATGGCATGTGACTTACAAACATGGTGCGCTGCATCACATGCTTTTAACACTTTTAACTTATACATAAAAATTTGCTTCAAAAACGTGCTTGGCTATCCATGGAAACACACTTCTCCTCCACATCCTTTAAAAATAAATCATTATTTATTTTTAAACAAATTTATCGATTCCTTTAATAAATTTCAACCGTGAATTTATTCTTCCAAATATCTGCTAATATATTACTTCACTTTCAAAACCCAGTTTAAAAATTTCTTAGTCTTAACCTCCCTTTAACATCTCGGTTTCAAACACTTAATCAATTTTCAAATTGATTTCCAAATTACTTCATTTTGGAATAAATTCTTTTACTTACTCATTTATTTCACAGCCCATTAACTTTAGATTTTATTCCTTAATTATGAATGAAGATCTTTTTAATTGAAAAATACCAATTTCAGATTTCCCAAATTCCTTCTTTATCCTTTTAAATAAATTTAAACCTTGGATTTTAAAATAAATTATTATTCCTTTATACAATATCACTTGGGTTTTAAAATTCATTATTTCCTTTTTAATCAACATCTCCCTTCCAATACTCGGATGTTATTTATTAAAATTTAAAAATCACTTTCATTCTTTCCAATTCATTCTTCAATTTATCCCAAATTTTCAATAACCATTTTATTTACAAATTCTCCCTTTCAATTTTCTTTTCAAAAATCCAATCGATATATTTTTGGTAACTCAGTATGCCTAAATATTTTCAATCAAACATAGCATCCAATATTCCAATTATCAATATAATCCATCACAGAATATTCAATAATCATAAATAGAATTATTAGAACAATCTAAATAATTTTGAGGAATCCAGTTGGATCCCTCCAACCTGTTTCCCTGCATCCACAGACGTTAGCACAATATCAATTCCACTTCGAGGAGGAATATCGCGATATATGGGATTAATATAATATAATCACTACAAGAAAAATACCTTTTTATAGCGTTTAAAAAACGCTGTAAAAGGATACGATGGCGTTTTTATAAACGCTGTATATCAACAAGTTGTAATATGTCAGGGATCTATAATAGCAACCTCAGAATCGCTATAAAAAACATGCTATAAATGACGTTACTTATAGCGTTTCTGAATTGCTATTAAATGGACGATTCATGACATACAAGTACCTTTCTATAGCAATTGTAAACGCTATAGATATATCATTACCTATTTATTATAGCAATTATAAATGCTATAGAAATATCATTGTCGGATTATTATAGAAACTATAAATGCTGTAAAAACACTATAGAATGTTTACTTTAGTCTTTCATAGCATTATTTGCTTGCTATGAAAACTGTTTAATCATTGCAGAGTATTTTTATTGCACTAGCATAATGCTATAATATGTATAGCCATGGCAGTTTTTTTTCCTAGCATTAATGTAAAAAGGATGTAATATACGGTATTTCACACAGTATTAACAATTAAGCATAAAAAAAATATGAATAAAAGCATTTCATGCACAATATTAATCATATAAATATTAGTAACAACTCATACAATCGTAGCTAACCAAAACAATACATAATAAAAGTAACAATCCATACAACCATAGCTAACCAAAACGATACATAGTAAAAGTAAAGATGTAAGAACATCGACACAAAATACATTTGAAGGAGAATGAATGCGGCAACATATTTTTTCATGCCTTCCACCATAGCGTAAACCCTGAGTATCATACACCACCTGTCAAAAAGCACATACGTCTATTAGTCATAAAAAGTAAACATAAATTATCATGAATACCGATTTGGTCATTTTATCGATGAAGAAAAATATTAGTTAAGAAATTATGTTCGGTTTTTAACAAAGCAACATGCTTAGTTTTTAACTGAGCAAACCAAACAAGTTTTTAACTAAGCATATGCTCAGTTTTCAATTGAGCATATGCTCATTTTTCAACTGAGAATGCCTCATTTTTTAACTACGCTCAATTTTAACTGAGCAAACTCGCACAATTTTCAACAGAGCATAGCTCAGTTAAACACTCAGTTTTCAACTGAGCATAGGCTCGGTTTTCAATAGAGCATATGCTCAGTTTTCAATTGAGCATTTGCTCGGTTTTCAAGTGATCATATACTCAGTTTTCAACTAAGCATAGCTTAATTTTTAACTGAGAAAACACTTAGTTTTCAACTGAGCATGGGCTCAGTTTTCAACAGAGCAAACTCGCATAGTTTTAACTGAGAAATCTCTAAGTTTCTAACCCAGTTTTTAACCGAGCTTATGCTCAGTTTTTTACCCAATTTTTAACCAATCTTATATTCCATTTTTAAACGAGCTTGTACTAACCTTTTAACTGAGCAACCTTGCTCAACTTTAAACTGAGCATAGACTCAGTTTTTAACTGAGCATAGACTCAGTTTTTAACTGAGAAAATGCTCGGATAGATGTTCAGTTTTTAATTGATAAAACTTGCATAGTTTTTAACTGTCATTGTATCAGTCTTTTTTACTCTTTTTTTACTCTGATGTGTAATGCATTTGACTGTAAGCAAATATAACGAATACAATTCATTCTATAATGTGAAGATTTACCGGGAGATCAGCAATTGCTTGGCTAACTGAACTACAAGCTACCGCGGTTGCACCTGTTTGTAACGCATTCATTGATACGTCAATTAGGAAAAAAAATACAGCGGGCATTGGATCGCGAACCTGTAGTATAGTAAAAAAAGAAAGGGTAAGCAAAATTGCAAACATCTAAGATGACAGCGTGATATTCATGAACAAGAAATTTAGTTGTGACAAATGTATTTCAGGATTGCATCTCTAGCAAGTATATTTAATGCACAAGATACTATTGGGGAAAACAGGTAAATGTACAAAGAAAATAAACAATACAACTGGTTATAAAAGAAATTCGTTCTGCAGTTTATAATCACTTAAGCAGCATGTGTTACCTACTAGGTCAATACTTCCAAAGAATTTCTGTCTGATAAACTTTCAATTTACAAATACACAGCAGGAAGAGTTACCATCATTAAAACAGTAACAATTAACAAAACATAAATGGAAAGTCGAGTGCGAATTTTGCAAGTTCACGTAATGATATAGTCTTGACAAATAAACTAAAAGAAATATAAGATAGATTATTACTTTACAAGCTTGCATACCATGTATTCTTTTGTAGCAACAAACTCCACCGTTCCTCTACATATCTCAGCTCTCTCATTAGCATCTCGACGCCTACCGTCTGGACCAATGTTGCAAAAATAATCTCGTGGAGTCTGATCAGTAAATCCTGCCAAAAGTAAAGATGCATGTTAAGCTACATATAGCTTTTTCCATATACAAATAGGATTTATAGACTTCTCTTCTTATAGGTAGACTAGCTTAGAACAGTTGAGATCGCGGACCCACATAAAAAACATGAAATTTAAGGTGGAGAAACAGGACTGAAAACAGTGGAGAAAAGCACAACATGTCCAAGTTTGCAATATCAGCTACTAAATTTTCTCAAAAAAAAAAAAGAAAGGTACTAACAAGCATTTTTCCTGTAGGGAAGACTTATTCGTTGATTTTGCTGCTGTAAAGGGTGATTTTAAGAGTGCTATTACAAATAGCACACTTATACTTTGATTATCAAGCAAAAGTGTCTAATTACTGTGCATACGCAACAGGAAAAGCATGACGCTATATCCCACATAACCAATTTTTTGAGTCGGCTTGCTGAAGCCTTTAGTACCTTCTACCAACATTGTATATGGACCAACAGTTTTAGATGGTAAGGAGTATTCAACTTGAGATTGACCATTTAATAACTTTTTAATTGACAATATATGTATGCAATTCGATGTTTAAGTGGGTAGTCAATACAATGGCAGTTCACGAACTTATTTCCACAAGAAATCGTAATGTAAAGCTTTAAATATGTTAGACCAGCTACATTTAGAGATTTAAAAATAAATAAGAAAATAAACATGCAATCAACATCAAAAGTGAAACAGTGAACCACAAAGATGAATTGTTAAGCAGAGAAAGCGCACCTGAAAGCACTCATTTTTAGCTGAAGGCCATTCGAATATGGCTTTGGGTAAAAAAGTGCATTTATAATAAATATTCATATATTTAGTGCATACAAAACTACTTAATACTAACGTAACTAAAGTTTATATGCTTTAGTGCTCAGTTTGAGTTTAAGGATTATCACAGACAAATGTAAGGCTGGTTTTAAGTTTTACAAACCAAAATCTCACTAGTCTTAGAGTCTGAGGAAGGACGATTATTTAGTTCTTTGTTTCTCATCAGGATGAGGGTTTTCGTTTGAAAGGTTTCAAAAACTACCATAATCAACATACATAACTTTTAGTAATACATAAAAAATATATGAAAATTAAATTTTAAATAGAATAACACTATATGGTTTTATACATGATTAGTACTCATCTTTCTTTACGTTGAACTTTTGAACTTAAAAACATTACAGGGAATTCAATCAAAATGAACACTGCCGGTTGAATTCATTTTATACTTTTACACTGTTTATCTCACAAATAATCCAAATCACCAAGCTTATGTTCATCATTGTCATTAATTTGCTGCATAATAACAAGTAAAATAAAAAAACAACCCTAAATAATATAGTTTTTGTTGAGAAAACATAATATCAATTACTTACCAAATATAGAGAGAGACACAGAAGTTTTACTCATATCACTAAAATTTAATATGCCACCTATTTATATGAACAAAAAAACCAAAAAAAAAAAATCAGTGCAAAAAGCTTAGCTGTGACATTAAGCAACTTGGTTGCTAAGAAATGTTATAATAAAGATAAATCATCTACAAATTTTTAGGTTTTTGAGTACGGAAATCAGGAAAATTGTACAAACAATACCGTCCGTGGAATCTGTCATGGAGATTGATGACCTTTTCCTAGTAACGACCTCCAATTCTGGTGGCATGAAAAACAAAGAAGAAACCCTATCCACAAATTATAGAACAAAAGGATAAAAATATTTAAAAAATATTATGCGTGAGCCATCGTACATCTCATTAAGCGTGGACTACAATTTCCAGTATCCCTAACAATGAAATCGCCTGTTGTATATACTTTAAAAGTCAAATACCCTACAGGAAAAAAGAAGCAATTAGAGCATGTCCTAGATTACTACTTAAAATCAAATTAGAAAGTAAAACTAAAGCAATTAAATCAAATTAGATAAATTCGAATTGAAACCGGATTTAGACTGGAGTTTTCGTCTTTGCTGATCTCGTCGTTGTTGATCTCGTCTTTGCTGATCCCCTTAAGTCGCATCTTGTTGCGAGACTTGCTGCTTCGTTTATAAGAGTGTGAAGGTCTGCCCCAGTAAAACCAGGAGTTCTCCTTGCAATTTTCTCAAAATCAACATTCATTCCTACTGCTTTTCCTCTTAGATGCACCTAGTAAGAACAAAATCACCTAAATCGGTTCCATCAATCATCGAGAGATATGAAGAAGAAAGTTAATTAAAGGAATATATTACAGAGAGACAACTTTGGAGTGTAGGATTCTAAAGATGCGATAATACCGAAAGACAGATTCGAACGCGTTAGGATTTTGATGAGTGATGAAAATGGGGAGTTTTCATTGATTTAGGGTTTTGGACTTGGCAGTGAAAATGGAATTTCGCAGTAATGAAAATGGGAGGGAGGGAAATAATACGGACCGCCTAATTTTTCGTTTTGCTGTAGGAAACTTTAACAGCATGGATAATGCGTTGTATTTGACGCTAAGCAACTAATAATTAAACAAAGACAGCAATTTATGTTTCAATGCTGTCCATTCTTGCAATAAATATACCATTTTCTTGTAGTCACCCTAATGGGACATCTAGACAGGGATGTCCTCACCCTAATGGGTGCTACCCACTTAGCCTTGCTGCATAACCCCTGATTTTCCGTCATTCACGGTTGATGAGGCTCGAGGCTAAGTGTTACCTTTTTAGAACATATCACTTAGAATGCCCACCGTCCATCTGACAATGTTCTGAAAGCATTCATCCATACAAATCCATCCCGGGTTCGAACGGAACCGAAGGCACTACTCCTACTACATCCATTTTGGAATCACCTCAGGATTAGTAGCGACTAGCCCTTTTACTTCACTACTCCATCTTCGATTCCAACTCTTGTTTTCCCCACGAAAATGTACAAACCAAATCGAAGTAGTTTTCGAGAAATTAATCCCGATCCCGGTCTCTTCGAAACCATCAACGCATTGGCCAATATTGATAGTCGTTTCTTTAACTATCAATTAACATTCACAAACAACCATCAAACATAAATAATTTTCCAAATTATTTACTAACCTCAAAATATCTTCGTAAGATATATTTCCAGTTACAACCCTTTGAAAACAGTTTCAAACCATCTACTTTTTACGGAATAAATTCCCCAAATATTTTCTATTTCCACTGAAATCACCAAGTAAAAACACTTTAGATTTCAGAATAATTTAAAAACACTTTATAATAAAATATACTTTAAAATATTTAAATTAAAAACAACTTTAATACTTTATTAAAAATATATACTTTAAGAATATTTAAAATAATGCTACTTTATAAAATATAAAATTATATTTTCTCTTTTTAAAACAAAATACCAAGTCACCTTTAAGTAATTACTACTAAGATAAATTTGAAACATACTTACTTTAAACTTAAACATTTAAAAATAAGAGACTTCTTAAAACATGCTGACACGGCGGATTAACAAACTTTGACGTGCTATTAATATTTGATACAAATTGATGCAAATTTCTTACTCACGAAATGATTCGTGTCAAGTAAAACAAGATAAATGCCCAAATCCGTTGATCTCTCGAGATACCAGGTTCTAGCTATCTTCAACACGTTGATCGCACACGATTCCGCGTTAAAAGATCTACGATTCCTCAACGTTGATCTCGCGCACGAGATTCCGTGAATCGGCTTCAAGTTCGTTGATTCGAGCGCACTCGAATAACCAAAGATGGAAGATGAAGGAGATCACACTCAACTTGAACAAAAGTGGCGCAAAGCACACAAAAAAATTTTATTCAAAATAAACCATCTTTTACAAACGATCAACACCCCTATTTATAGAAATTTTGCAACACATATAAATGACTCAACATACAGGCGACCTAACAGGTGGCCGACCTACGAGCTAGCATATACAACACATGTGACCTACGACTCAACATGGGTCATTAACGACCCAACACAGACGAATTACACAACACTTACAACACGAGTTAATATTACACGACCTAACAAAATACAGTATTACGCGACTTAACATCATAAGCGACCTAAGTTTCAGTGACCTAAGGATAGCATCAGGTGAGGACCTAAGAGATTCAGCATACTTGAGCGACTTATAAGAATTGAGCGGCATAAGATATGGACGACCTAAGAACCTTCAGCGACCTAAGAAAATAGCTTTTGGAAATCTGGAGCGACTTAACTCTGGAGCGACCTAAGAGATAGCATAAGGTGAGCGACCTAACTCTTTGGGTCGTAACTTGTTAGGTCGTAGTTCGATAGGTCGTAGCTCGGTATGTCGAAGCAACATAAGGAAAAGCGGCCTGAGTGATTCGCTGCTTTACCCGCCCCTCGTGTCTTGTTAGGCCGTAACTTGTTAGGTCGCGGCCGACTTAGGACCAGGTATCCATCCCCTGATTGACTCGCTAATTCGATAGGTCGCGGCCGACCTATGGCATGTGACTTACAAACATGGTGCGCTGCATCACATGCTTTTAACACTTTTAACTTATACATAAAAATTTGCTTCAAAAACATGCTTGGCTATCCATGGAAACACACTTCTCTTCCACATCCTTTAAAAATAAATCATTCGATAAATTTGTTTAAAAATAAATCATTATTTATTTTTAAACAAATTTATCGATTCCTTTAATAAATTTCAACCGTGAATTTATTCTTCCAAATATCTGCTAATATATTACTTCACTTTCAAAACCCAGTTTAAAAATTTCTTAGTCTCAACCTCCCTTTAACATCTCGTTTTCAAACACTAAATCAATTTTCAAATTGATTTCCAAATTACTTCATTTTGGAATAAGTTCTTTTACTTACTCATTTATTTCACAGCCCATTAACTTTAGATTTTATTCCTTAATTATGAATGAAGATCTTTTTAATTGAAAAATACCAATTTCAGATTTCCCAAATTCCTTCTTTATCCTTTTAAATAAATTTAAACCTTGGATTTTAAAATAAATTATTATTGCTTTATACAATATCACTTGGGTTTTAAAATTCATTATTTCCTTTTTAATCAACATCTCCCTTCCAATACTCGGATGTTATTTATTAAAATTTAAAAATCACTTTCATTCTTTCCAATTCATTCTTCAATTTATCCCAAATTTTCAATAACCATTTTATTTACAGATTCTCCCTTTCAATTTTCTTTTCAAAAATCCAATCGATATATTTTTGGTAACTCAGTATGCCTAAATATTTTCAATCAAACATAGCATCCAATATTCCAATTATCAATATAATCCATCACAGAATATTCAATAATCATATATAGAATTATTAGAACAATCTAAATAATTTTGAGGAATCCAGTTGGATCCCTCCAACCTGTTTCCCTGCATCCATAGACGTTAGCACAATATCAATTCCACTTCGAGGTGGAATATCGCGATATATGGGAGTAATATAATATCATCCACTATTATACGGTGCATAAGGTCTCATCCGCTATATAATGTGGGAAATCAATCACTCCAATATATACTATATACTACTATATATAATATAGCACATCAAATCAATTCAATCATTCAACCAATTATTTAAATTTAACCATTTATATTTAAATAGAACCCAGATGAGTGAGATTAACCCACCTTTGATTTTTCTTTTATTTGCTAGTCGTTCCAATTGAATCCTTTACATATCTTCCACAGCTCCGAACCCCACCGCACTAATTTCGTTTTGTCTAAACCATGTATAAGTAATTTCCTATTTAATATAAATTAGCGATTTTATCCTTAATAAAAGTTTATCAATTAATCACTTAGTTAAAATTAATTACCCATGAACGAATTTAATTAACCAATTTATTGATTAAATACAAATAATCAGCCACCTAATTACCTCATATCAAATCATTATTTAATTATAACTCATTAAAGTTTTAAAGATATTACTCTAACAACTAATTAATAAAAAATTATTCGAATGGTTACAAATTTTTTCCAACCTCATTTTTACTTTACAAAGGAAAACCATGGATAAAAATCTCACCAAAACTCACAAGGCCAAGGCCTGAGCGACGAACCTACACTCCAACAAGCTACGGCGTCTTCTTCTTCTTCTTCATGTTGACCACCACCGAGACGAGCCCAAGCCCCTCTTCTCACGCGACGTATCGGCCCTTCCAACCTCGCACTCAGAACGGTGGCCTTGCCTACGAAAACTGCTGCGCCCAAAACTCGACTTGCTGAGCATCGCCGCTTTTGCCGTAGTCGTGGTCGACAATGAAGCCCAACTTCCCAATTGCGGAACCCTTCCCCGGCCACGCTGCGACGACCCGACTTTCTACTCCTAGAAAATCGAGTCATCTTGAAGAAAGAAAGGGATGGAAGAAGAAAATAAAGAGAAAGAAGAACACAAACAACATCAGAGTACTCACAACGGAACGAATAAAATATAATATATCTCATAAAATATTACATAGTATCTCATTATATCAGAGTACACAACTTATTCAACACATATATTTGACAGTTATAAACATCTGTCTAATTCATACAACTCAAGTATACAAGAGAAACAGATACAAACAAACACAGCGGAACCATAATATAACTACACGTCGAAGCCTCCTGCTCCATATCTCCTCCAAAAGTTTGTCAAGCTAACCTGAATCACTTGACTACTCATACATAATATGAGTACCCAAGAGTTTAATAAAACAGAAAATAAAAACTCGGGTCAGACAGGGGTCTGGTGTGAGTAAACGGGTTAAAATTGCTTAACTTTAGAAAACCTTTGAAAGAAAAAGGTATCACGTAAGACTTCCCACACATAAACATGGAAAAGTTTTTACCTTACGCTAACCAAAACATTTGATAGGAAATCCAGTGATATTATAATAGTGTCTAGGGTTTTCAAGTAAATAAGAAATAGCCGAAATTGTTACATGATTAAATTCCAGCTACTAGCCACAAAAGTGGGTAATACAAACAAAACCGTAGGGTCTCGTAGGGAAAATGGGTTTCCATCAATGGCAGGGCTACTGGGGTACCGCCCGTCACAGTACGGGGCCTAGATCACCGTACCGAGGATTACTCCCTTCATCCCCTGCAACACAAGGCCGGAACCATTCCTTATTGAACAGTCCCGAACAAGACAACCCCGTAGTTGGCCGCGACCCAACTGCCCACACAGCCGAAAAAAAGGGACTTCTAGACAGGGGAAAATCTTGCTCTCCAGTGGGAGCTACCCACGAAGCCTTGTTGCACCTCCCCTGTTTTAGCCATTCCCGGTTGATGAGGCTTGAGGTTACGATTACCTTTATAGAGCACATCAAATCTTGGAATGCTCATCGTCCATCTGATGATGTGCTAAAAGCATTCAATCCATACAAGTTCGTTCTGGGTACGAACGAAACCGAAGGCACTATTTCGTTGCACTCATTATTGGAATCACCCTCAGAGTCAACGACCATAGCCCTTGCACTCTGATTCGCCATCTCGAATCTATAAGCACTATTCCGTCAAACTCATTACGGAATCACCCACAGAGTTATACTGACGTATAGCCCTTACACCTCGAGTCTTCACTTGCTCCACTTGGATTAACGACCTAACGTTTAATTGGAATCGGTGTGGTTTTCGGATATCCAAATATGGAAACCTGATCCCGGTCTCACCGAAACCAAACGCCATTTTAATGTCCAAGTTATACTTAAGGGTTTAAACAATTTAAACTTATATACAGGCTGATATAAATAGATAGATGAATCATATATCTCAACAAATAATTCATATCAACATTTATCTCACCAGCAGCATATCACAAATATCAGAGATATTCAAATCATCCAATGTCAACCAATCACCCAATATCATTCAACATCCAATAAAAATCAATCAGCCAATATCAATCATCCATCCAATAACAGAATTGATTAACTTTAATCAATTTGATAACCTAAATCCTTCTTCATTTATTTATTCCAATTAAATAAATTAATCATCTCTAATGATCTTCTTTAATTAATCTTTCTTGATTAATTATCTTTTAATTACATTCAAGTAATTATCCTAAACCATATTCAGTAATTAACCTTTTTTTACTATCATTAATTAACGATCCTTTATTAATTAATTAACTAAAATTAAACCTTAATTAATTACAATTAATTAATCATACCTAAATTAATTACTTTTATTAGTCAACCATGATTAATTTCATTATATTAGTTAATAATCCTTATTAATTAATAATTACTTTAATTAATTAAATAATTAACTTATAATTAATCATCTAATTAATCCTAATTAGTAATTATCAATTCGTAATTACTTAACTAAATTAATTAACTTCTTACTTAATTAATTTCTAATTTAATTAAATTAATCCTTGATTAATTAATCCCATTAATTAATCCTTAATTACTTCATTAAGTAATTATTAACCAATTTAAATTAACAATTAATCCTTATTTAATTACTAAATTAATTTATTACACTTTAATTAATTACTTTTAGTATCTATTCTTAAATTAATCTCATTCATTAGTTAGTTAATCACATTAATTAATTAACTAAAATAATTAAGTAATCAACTCTTAATTACTTACATAAGTAATTATCCCTAATTACTTCCATTAATAAATCTTAATTACTTCCTTATGAACTACTTAACAAATAATTAATTCCATCATTAACAATCCTTAATTCTTTAATTAATTAATTAATTACCCCATAATTAATTAACTTTTAACAAATAAATTAATCAATTCCTTAATTGATAACATTAAGTGATTATCCACTAATCACTTCCATTCAATTACACCCATGAGTAATTTCCTATTAATTACTTCCATAAGTAATTATCATTCTTAACTACACTCACTTGTTAACCATTAATTACTTCATTAAGTAATTACACTTAATTAATTCTTAATTAAGTAATTGTTTAAAATTAAATAAATCATTAACTAATTATTTAAAATTAATTAAATAATTAATTAATTGACTTCTTATAATTTCAAAATCCTTAATTAATTAAGAAAACATTAATCTTAATTAAACTTTGCTTATTAACAAATCGTACTAATTAAGTATCCATAAGTTCATATCAATAATAATTTAACCTTATTTAGCTTCATAAATAAATTATTTGAAATTAATCAAATTTTATACTTAAACAAATTATTCTTCTTTAATTTCAAAATCATAATAATAACCTTATTTGGAAATAAATCAATTTTAAATTTTATACATTATAAATTATCTAAATTAAACTTATTAATTTTCAAAATAAATTTGAAAACATTACTTAACCATTTACTTAAACTTTGATAAATATAAAGTTCAAAACACTCTTTTTAATTGAACTTTCAAATTTAAGATAATCACTTTCAAAAAACCCAACATCTTAACAACTTAAATTATAATAAATTCAATTAATATTTTTAAAAGTTTGATTATTTTCCTTAACTATAAAACAACAACTGTCAACTTTGTAAATTTATATATTTTATAAAACTTGTTTATAATTTAATCCTAATCCAAAATTATTCATCTACAAGTTAATCTGTGGTTACACTACCGAACCCAAAACATCAAACAAAAGACAATCACTCCATCTCATTACTCCGAGTCATTTCCCAGCCTAACGCGAGAACCCACCGAGTCTTCCCACGAATCACATCCCAGTCGCCCAACCTCGAGTTACTCCCGAGTCATACGCGAGTTCCCCTCGAGCATAACTCGTCTTCCCCAAATGAGCTTCCCCCAGAACTAAGACCGTGCACACTATCGTGCCTGTGCACCTAGCACTCCACCTCTGGCCAGCGATTATCATCGCGACCATCAACATCCATCACACTAACCCCCTCGAGCAAGAATCTGAACTCAGATTTCATAATTTATTTGTGAATCAAAATATGACCGGTTATCGACTGCTTCATTAACCTGCTTGCCCAACTTCACCCACGGCCGATCACATCGACACCACCAGGACTCGCCGACCCCACCATCTAGTTGCCATACCCAAGAACATCAACCACCCTAAGTGCGCGCGCCTTCGGTTCACCCGTCACGCCGCAAAGATCTCTACAGTAAAGTTGAACAGAAACTAGCTAAAAACCCTAGTTTCCTCTAATTCACTCAATTTACTCATTTGAAAAATTTCCTGTATTTTTCCTATGATCATTAGCTTACATACAAGCTACGATCCAAGAATCAAATCGAATTATTATATATTCAATCTGCAGTTCATGAAAATCCCAAAAATGTCCACCCACGAAATTCTCTTGATTCTTTAAACTAAAAATCATGAGTCTTGTATTAAAATTCATTATTTACAAACGCGAATCCATATATTCAATCTAAACTATAAATTTAATTAACTGATTTTAACATGCATTAAAGGTTACAGTGTTCTTCCCATTTTTTAAACTATTTAAAAATTTAAAATTTCAGAAATTATTTTTACAATCATCTTCAACATCAACATAAATCTTTCATTCAGTCAAACAAGGGAAATATTGATGTTTTAGTGGGAGATTCAAATTTTACTAAGTTCAGGCCTGAGAAACTATAGTAACAGAGGGTTTGATTTTGCAGTTTACTTACTTATGTGAACTTATCAACCAAATTCAATAATATAAACCTGGAAAATTCTTATACAACTCACAAATCAAACTACAGAACATCAAATGCATTTAAATTTAAACAAGATTAACCTGTTTTTAAAATATTTACTCACCTTTTTAGATGATATGCAGAGCACAGCAGAAAACAGAACATAGTAGAATGAATTTCCAGGCCTTGCTAATTTAGAAAATGCATTTGCTTTTGATTCCTTGTTGTTACTGAAGAAAACTTTTGCATGCTTTAAATTTTGTTGCTTAAACTTGCAGGTTGAACTCATTTTGGTTGAAGTAGATATTGATTTGAATCTTTGCATTACAGGTTCAATTTTGCTTTTCATTTGAGATGCAGGTTTTGATCATTCCAGATTTGAAGTTAAGAATTATTTTCTCTGTTTTGAGCTTTTAGAAAAGAAACAAAGGAGAAACAAATTTCCTTTTCTTCTTTTTTTTTTAATGATAAATTTCAAATAAATGAAAGATGAATGCCACATGTCTTTATGCATTTACATTTGTCATATGCTTGCTTAATTTACTTACATGTGTTTTGTTAAGGTAATCAACATGCTTACACATGTCATTAAATGTTTTGAATAAATTTTAATTTAATTTAAATGTTAACATAAACTAACATACTTAATTTACTTTATTAATTAATACTTACATATGTATATATATAAGTTTATCTTTAAAAGAAAATGTTTCAAAACTAATATAAATAATTTCTTTGTTTTCTAAAAAAAAAAAATCTAAAACCATTATACATATGCATTTATAACCATTTTCATTTAAGCATTTTAAAGAAAACAAAATAAAACTTTGTTTAACTATCACATTTAAAATAAATAACAATCCTATATTTTGCAAATAAATGAATCAAACTTAAATTAGCTTTTGGAAAAAAAATATTAAGTTTTAAAGCAAAGCTTTGAATTACAATTCATTCATATTAAATTATCAATAGATTAAACTAAATTTCAACACTACTCAAATTATAACATATACATATATATATATAACAATTTGAAAATTCATCTTTAATTTAAAACAAAAACTCTTCTATTCACAATATATATCAATTGTATATATTATAAACAGAATAAAATCTGATTAGCTTTGAAAAATAAATCTTATCTATTTTAAATTGTCAGAAAGATATTGATTACTATTAACAGATTAAATATTTATTAACCTTTAAAAGAATAAATTAGTCAAATTTAAATTAAAATTATGAAGAAAATTATCAAACCCATTTAAATTATTAACATAGATTATTAAATTGTTATTGCCCAAAATTCCGGGTCGTTACAATCCTCCCCCCTTAAAAGAATTTCGTCCCCGAAATTTAAAAGCAAAGGTAATTTAATAATCCAGTACAGATTTTAATTTAAATTAGCAAAGCATTCCTAACAACTAGTTACTAACATCCATAGCAATCACATAAACAAACAAACTTAACTAATTATTCTGACACAAATCAGAATAAATTTCTAATACTATCTCGAGTTTCCCAAATATAAATCACCGGGAGACTCGCTCTATAAAAGCCAACAAACTAACTACACAAGCAAAATTCAGAGCTCCACTCATCTCTAGATCCTTCAATCTGAACAAGACATCAGACTACTCTCAAATCCAGCTCAACTTCCAAATCTAACTGAACTATAGATTCAACAACCACTGATGAATCATATACGTACTCCCTTAGAGACACGTGTTACAAAATGAATTCCAGATATCCAAACTGGCAATTCAATCTTATCCTATCAAAACACAGATAAGAAATCCTCAAATGCCACAGCACTAACCAACCAATCTTATCCAATATTTGTTCTCTTAACCAGAGAGATCTAACAACACTGAAGTCTCCAACTTCAAATGCCAAACTCCTTATCTTATATCTGTAACACATCAGACAATCCAAGGCTGCTAATATTCTTCTGATCAGCCCAACCTATGCTGATACTTCCACAAACAACTAGACCAAAGCAAACAAGATTCCGGACCCTATTCAACAGAACAGTCATCCGAAATCCATCGAAATCCAGAACTTAAGCTCTAATATCAAACAGAACTTGCTTCCTTCCTTGCACAGCTGCTACCTTGCTTCCGCTGCACAACTCTGATTCTGAAATGGATGAGAATATCTGTTAATGAACACAGATACAAACTTATCCAATGTACCAGAAAACTTTGTTCATCAAATCCGTAAAAATCTGAGTGACTCATCTGACTTAGTCACACATCAATACAACAGAATCCAAATCAAAAGCTAGATCAGTCCAATTCCAATTCCAAAAATAATTCTGAGCTGCTATACCAACTCTCCTTTCTCCAAGAACCACCCAACTATCAGGCTAACTACCAGCATCGCTTCTGGAACCAAATCAATATGGAACTCAACTCCAGATGCAGACAAACTTCTGATTACATCAGTAGCTCTTACTTTCACACGAGAATTCTCAGTCTCAACACATAATGCTCAAGAAAAATTCCCAACTAATCGCAAGTCGCTTTTGCGATCCTACCTAGTTCAGATTCCAAATAAAACCGTCCTCTCTTTACCAATTAGAACATCTTTAAACTTTTCCAAACAAAGGTTAACCTTCCAAGAAAACATCACCACCTTCAGCCCGGACTTCTGAAAGGGAACCACAAAGATTCCTGAATCATCGGAGAAACAACCAACACTGCTGCTTCTTCCAAGCTCTACCTTGATGATACTACGAAGCCAAAAGACCTCCTCGTCAGCACACCGAACACTTCGAGTTGCACTGCTATCACAGCTAACCAAAGACTTCAAATCCAAATGCTTCTCCAAAACCCAAAACCTTCAACAAACCACACAACTGACTTCCAAGATGGCATACAACTCTTCAAGAAACTCGACTCCAAGCCAAGCATCTATATCTCGCTTACCTTAAGGAATAACAAATGAGACCATGTCAAAACAATACAACTCATGGACCTTAGTCTCATATTCCAAAACAGCCAAACTCCTTACTAAAGATCCAAACAACTTATACACAGTCGAATCTTCCCCGCGGCAGGTAAAGACTACTCCTCAACAACCACTACTAAAACTGCTTCCAGAGAAAACACCTTCGGAAAATATCCATGGATACTGCATCTCATCACGTAGTTATCAGGATATCATCACTTACTTCTGCACTTCCGACAGATCCAAACTCAAGAATAATTCGCTTACCCGAGCGAAATTCAAACTTATACTTCAAAGACAAACTCCGAATCTTCAAAAGATTTCCTTCGGATATCAGAGAAATCCTTACTCCAAACTCAAATCTTACTCAAGACGGTATTAGGTTTACAGTCTCGACAAAAACTTCCAACCTCAAACATATGGACCCTCTTCCATCAGTGGTAGTCGTGTTATACACACAACCACTACTCCATCTATCTACCTCTAAAACTTATGTTGGAAAATCCGTATAGATAGCCCAACAGATCAGGTAGATATATATATCTATAGTTATATATAAAAATTACAATTACGCTCTCTCAAGAAAGACAATACTATAGAGCCTAGGTATTCACTCAACCTAAAGCTCCCTAAAGAAAGACATACTTCAGAGCCTAGGTATTTACTCAGCCTAATGCTCTGATACCAAATGCGACGACCCGACTTTCTACTCGCAGAAAATCGCGTCATCTTGAAGAAAGAAAGGGATAGAAGAAGAAAAGAAAGAGAAAGAAGAACACAAACAACATCAGAGAACTCACAGCGGAACAAATAAAATATAATATATCTCACAAAATATTACATAGTATCTCATTATATCAGAGTACACAACTTATTCAACACATATATTAGACAGTTATAAACATCTTTCTAATTCATACAACTCAAGTATACAAGAGAAACAGATACAAACAAACACAGCGGAACCATAATATAACTACACGTCGAAGCCTCCTGCTCCATATCTCCTCCAAAAGTTTGTCAAGCTAACCTGAATAACTTGACTACTCATACATAATATGAGTACCCAAGAGTTTAATAAAACAGAAAATAAACACTCGGGTCAGACAGGGGTCTGGTGTGAGTAAACGGGTTAAAATTGCTTAACTTTAGAAAACCTTTGAAAGAAAAAGGTATCACGTAAGACTTCCCACACACAAACATGGAAAAGTTTTTACCTTACGCTAACCAAAATATTTGATAGGAAATCTAGTGATATTATAATAGTGTCTAGGGTTTTCAAGTAAATGAGAAATAGCCGAAATTGTAACATGATTAAATTCCAGCTACTAGCCACAAAAGTGGGTAATACAAACAAAACCGTAGGGTCCCGTAGGGAAAATGGGTTTCCATCAATGGCAGGGCTACTGGGGTACCGCCCGTCACAGTACGGGGCCTAGATCACCGTACCGAGGATTACTCCCTTCATCCCCTACAACACAAGGCCGGAACCATTCCTTACTGAACAGTCCCGAACAAGACAACCCCGCAGTTGGCCGCGACCTAACTGCCCACAAAGCCCAAAAAAAAGGACTTCTAGACAGGGGAAAATCTTGCTCTCCAGTGGGAGCTACCCACGAAGCCTTGTTGCACCTCCCCTGTTTTAGCCATTCCCGGTTGATGAGGCTTGAGGTTACGATTACCTTTATAGAACACATCAAATCTTAGAATGCTCATCGTCCATCCGACGATGTGCTGAAAGCATTCAATCCATATAAGTTCGTTCCGGGTTCGAACAAAACCGAAGGCACTATTTCGTTGCACTCATTATTGGAATCACCCTCAAAGTCAACGACCATAGCCCTTGCACTCTGATTCGCCATCTCGAATCTTTAAGCACTATTCCGTCAAACTCATTACGGAATCACCCACAGAGTTATACTAACGTATAGCCCTTACACCTCGAGTCTTCACTTGCTCCACTTGGATTAATGACCTAATGTTTAATTGGAATCGGTGTGGTTTTCGGATATCCAAATATGGAAACCCGATCCCGGTCTCACCGAAACCAAACGCCATTTTAATGTCCAAGTTATACTTAAGGGTTTAAACAATTTAAACTTATATACAGGCTGATATAAATAGATAGATGAATCATATATCTCAACAAATAATTCATATCAATATTTATCTCACCAGCAACATATCACAAATATCAGAGATATTCAAATCATCCAATGTCAACCAATCACCCAATATCATTCAACATCCAATAAAAATCAATCAGCCAATATCAATCATCCATCCAATAACAGAATTGATTAACTTTAATCAATTGGATTACCTAAATCCTTCTTCATTTATTTATTCCAATTAAATAAATTAATCATCTCTAATGATCTTCTTTAATTAATCTTTCTTGATTAATTATCTTTTAATTACATTCAAGTAATTATCCTAAACCATATTCAGTAATTAACCTTTTATTACTATCATTAATTAATGATCCTTTATTAATTAATTAACTAAAATTAAACCTTAATTAATTACAATTAATTAATCATACCTAAATTAATTACTTTTATTAATCAACCATGATTAATTTCATTATATTAATTAATGATCTTTATTAATTAATAATTACTTTAATTAATTAAATAATTAACTTATAATTAATCATCTAATTAACTTATAATTAATCATCTAATTAATCTTAATTAGTAATTATCAATTCGTAATTACTTAACTAAATTAATTAACTTCTTACTTAATTAATTTCTAATTTAATTAAATTAATCCTTCATTAGTTAATCCCATTAATTAATCCTTAATTACTTCATTAAGTAATTATTAACCAATTTAGATTAACAATTAATCCTTATTTAATTACTAAATTAATTTATTACATTTTAATTAATTACTTTTAGTAATTATTCTTAAATTAATCTCATTCATTAGTTAGTTATCACATTAATTAATTAACTAAAATAATTAAGTAATCAACTCTTAATTACTTACATAAGTAATTATCCCTAATTACTTCCATTAATAAATCTTAATTACTTCCTTATTAACTACTTAACAAATAATTAATTCCATCATTAACAATCCTTAATTCTTTAATTAATTAATTAATTACCCCATAAGTAATTAACTTTTAACAAATAAATTAATCAATTCCTTAATTGATAACATTAAGTGATTATCCACTAATCACTTCCATTCAATTACACCCATGAGTAATTTCCTATTAATTACTTCCATAAGTAATTATCATTCTTAACTACACTCACTTGTTAACCATTAATTACTTCATTAAGTAATTACACTTAATTAATTCTTAATTAAGTAATTGTTTAAAATTAAATAAATCATTAACTAATTATTTAAAATTAATTAAACAATTAATTAATTGACTTCTTATAATTTCAAAATCCTTAATTAATTAAGAAAACATTAATCTTAATTAAACTTTGCTTATTAACAAATCGTACTAATTAAGTATCCATAAGTTCATATCAATAATAATTTAACCTTATTTAGCTTCATAAATAAATTATTTGAAATTAATCAAATTTTATACTTAAACAAATTATTCTTCATGAATTTCAAAATCATAATAATAAACTTATTTGGAAATAAATCAATTTTAAATTTTACACATTACAAATTATCTAAATTAAACTTATTAATTTTCAAAATAAATCTGAAAACATTACTTAACCATTTACTTAAACTTTAATAAATATAAAATTCAAAACACTCTTTTTAATTGAAATTTCAAATTTAAGATAATCACTTTCAAAAAACCCAACATCTTAACAACTTAAATTATAATAAATTCAATTAATATTTTTAAAAGTTTGATTATTTTCCTTAACTATAAAACAACAACTGTCAACTTTGTAAATTTATATATTTTATAAAACTTGTTTATAATTTAATCCTAATCCTAAATTATTCATCTACAAGTTAATCTACAGTTACACTACCGAACCCAAAACATCAAACACGAGACAATCCCTCCATCTCATTACTCCGAGTCATTTCCCAGCCTAACGCGAGAACCCACCGAGTCTTCCCACGAATCACATCCCAGTCGCCCAACCTTGAGTTACTCCCGAGTCATACGCGAGTTCCCCTCGAGCGTAACTCATCTTCCCCAAATGAGCTTCACCCAGAACTAAGACCGTGCACACAATCGTGCCTGTGCACCTAGCACTCCACCTCTGGCCAGCGATTATCATCGCGACCATCAATATCCATCACACTAACCCCCTCGAGCAAGAATCTGAACTCAGATTTCACAATTTATTTGTGAATCAAAATATGACCGATTATCGACTGCTTCATAAACCTGCTTGCCCAACCTCACCCACGGCCGATCACATCGACACCACCAGGACTCGTCGACCCCACTATCTAGTTGCCATACCCAAGAACATCAACCACCCTAAGTGCGCGCGCCTTCGGTTCGCCCGTCACGCCGCAAAGATCTCTACAGTAAAGTTGAACAGAAACCAGCTAAAAACCCTAGTTTCCTCTAATTCACTCAATTTACTCAGTTGAAAAATTTCCTGTATTTTTCCTATGATCATTAGCTTACATACAAGCTACGATCCAAGAATCAATTCGAATTATTATATATTCAATCTGCAGTTCATGAAAATCCCAAAAATGTCCACCCACGAAATTCTCTTGATTCTTTAAACTAAAAATCACGAGTCTTGTATTAAAATTCATTATTTACAAACGCGAATCCATATATTCAATATAAACTATAAATTTAATTAACTGATTTTAACATGCATTAAAGGTTACAGTGTTCTTCCCATTTTTTAAACTATTTAAAAATTTAAAATTTCAGAAATTATTTTTACAATCATCTTCAACATCAACATAAATCTTTCATTCAGTCAAACAAGGGAAATATTGATGTTTTAGTGGGAGATTCAAATTTTACTAAGTTCAGGCCTGAGAAACTATAGTAACAGAGGGTTTGATTTTGCAGTTTACTTACTTATGTGAACTTATCAACCAAATTCAATAATATAAACCTGGAAAATTCTTATACAACTCACAAGTCAAACTACAGAACATCAAATGCATTTAAATTTAAAAATGATTAACCTGTTTTTAAAATATTCACTCACCTTTTTAGATGATATGCAGAGCACAGCAGAAAACAGAACATAGTAGAATGAATTTCCAGGCCTTGCTAATTTAGAAAATGCATTTGCTTTTGATTCCTTGCTGTTACTGAAGATAACTTTTGCATGCTTTAAATTTTGTTGCTTAAACTTGCAGGTTGAACTCATTTTGGTTGAAGTAGATATTGATTTGAATCTTTGCATTACAGGTTCAATTTTGCTTTTCATTTGAGATGCAGGTTTTGATCATTCCAGATTTGAAGTTAAGAATTAATTTCTCTGTTTTGAGCTTGTAGAAAAGAAACAAAGGAGAAACAAATTTCCTTTTCTTCTTTTTTTTAATGATAAATTTCAAATAAATGAAAGATGAATGCCACATGTCTTTATGCATTTACATTTGTCATATGCTTGCTTAATTTACTTACATGTGTTTTATTAAGGTAATCAACATGCTTACACATGTCTTTAAATGTTTTGAATAAATTTTAATTTAATTTAAATGTTAACATAAACTAACTGTAACAACCCGGTGTTTACCATCAATTGATAATCAATTTTTTTTTGAAAAAAAAATTAATAATAAAATTAATTAAATTAAAATTCTTTTATAAATTATTAAAAGGAATTATTGGGCTTTAAATGTTAAATCTCGGCCCATCAATTTTGATGCCGTGTTGTTCGATTACAACCCGTTCCCCCTTTTTTATTTTTCTCATTTAAAAAACCTAAAATAAAAATAAACGAAGGAAATTAATGGCGGCCCCCTTTTGCATTTCTCGTTCGCCCCTTCATCTCGCTCGTGGCTGCGTCGATCGATGATCTCGTGCTCGGCTTCTCCTAAATTCATCGACAAGGTGAGTAATTTACATTACTCACTTCTAATTCGAAACTGCTTGTCTTTGTATGCCAAATTTGAATTCGTTGTTGTTAATGATGATTTTCTACTTTCACTTGTTTCGAATTTTTGGCCTTTGTTAAATTTGACTCTGGCTCTGATTTGTTCAACTTGAAATTGTTTTGATTCAATTTCGTGATGACCACGGCTTTGAATCCCCTGATGCTTTGACTTTGATTTTGAGTTGCTTATCTTCGGTCACTTTCTCACCTGTATATTATGGCTTTCTTGGATACACCATTATGCTGTTTTGAGGCTTATTAAGTGTTTGTATCATCCCTGCTTCATCATGTTGCACACACTCCATTTTTGCAAACTGCTACTTGTCTCTAACTTCGGCATATACTCACTGAGGTGTTCTAGCCCTGTTGCGTACATGATGCTTAATTTACCTTCTAGTCATGTTGACTTGTAACTTGATTTTTATTGCAATGAGTCTTATGCACCATGTTTTCTACTGTGACCTTCATACTGCAGTGACATTTGTTTTGGTTGTCATGTATATGGAGTAGAGTTGCATTCCCTTGTCATTGTCTCAGGCCACTTGATCACTTGTATACTACTGTTTGCATTTGGTCTTGATCATACTTGATGTCATGATTTTACTGGTTTCACTTGGGTACACTCTCGAGTTGCATTGAGTAACTGTCGTCTGCACTTGCACACTTTCATCATCATTACCTGGTCGTCTTGATTATCTTGACTTGGTCATATTTGATGTTTTTGAACTTGGTAGCATGCTTTTTGTGGTCTGCCTTGTTGTTGTATCATTTCTGTTGACATTTTGTTGCATTCTCTTCAGTCTGTTGGCACTGCTGTTAGTTTTGGTGTATGTAGATTGGTTCATGTAAACACATTTGTGTTGCATCGCATTTGATTCATTAGATCATTTGATATGTTGTCCACCTGAGTTTGAGCATTTGCACAATTGTAGCCTTGGTCTTTGTTGTTGTACCATGCACGGCCATGCTTGTAAGTAGAGTCTGTATATGACTACTTGATAGTCTGCACCACTGATATGCAGCAGCTTGGTCATTTTGTACTTCTGGTCTTCATATTTGTGGTGACAAGTCTTTGTGATCCGCACTGTGCATATGTTTGGTCTATGTAGTTGTAGTACTATTGTTTTGTACTAAGCTCGACATTGCTCTATGTTGCCTTTATGCAGCTTGTTCTCTACACTCACTTGATTGTTGCAGTCCATGTTCTTCACTGTTAACATTACTGAACTTGATTCTGTAGTCACTTATGCACTGATTCACTTGTTCATGCATTCAACTTTGCCATGCTATTTACAAGTACATTTCATATACTTGATACCATTCACTCAAAATCAGTTGCATTAACTTTAGACATACTTGATGTCTTTGTGGTTTTGTTTTCAGTCAGCACTTACTACCTTCATGTTTTTCATTTTTGCATATTCTCTGTAGCACTACTTTTATGTGTTGCTGTGTTGCGTAGTTCGCTGCACTACCATCACCATATCTCCATCATCTATGCTGACTTCGGCCTTGATGCTTTGTCGAGGCTGCATTTTTTTTAGCCTGCACATCCATGTGCCTTCTCTGTTTCATTTTGTTCTTCCGGTTTCACTGTCTTTTATCCATGTACTGAACTGTGTTGCACCTATATATGCACAGTACTTGTTCATGTGCACTTTTACGTTTCTTGATTTCGTTCTGGTGTACATGACTAGATACTTTACTCTTCGCCTTGTGTTGAGCCTAAAATTCATTGGGCTTGACCTCGCATTTATCTCTGCAATTTAATCGACACTTGGCCTTATGATATTCACGGCGATGCTTGTGAATATTCATTGGGTACATCATCACTGTAGTGGCAAGGCAGTGCACGCAAGCGTGAACTGCAGCCACACGGTAATCATTGGGTACATCATCACTGTAGTGGCAAGGCAGTGCACGCAAGCGTGAACTGCAGCCACACGGTATGGCTTTTATGGTATTCTATCTGGTTTTGATTATTTGATCTTTTGCATATTCCATATGCTGTAGTGGCGAGGCAGTGCACGCGTGCGTGTACTGCAGCCCTACCTGAATTAATATTTTAATTGATATTTCAATGGTTTGAACTGTTTTGTTTATTCAATTCAATATTCTGAATTTCATTCTGATTTGGTTTAATTACTGTCGTCTATTCATTATTTAATTATTATTGCTTCTGTGCACTAATAACTGAGTTTGAATTAGACTGACTCGAGTATTATTTTCTTTTGAATCTAATACTCGGGTCAGGCCGAGTATTTCAGGTTGTAGATATTCTGCTTTGGGTTGCTACTAGAGCTATGAAGTTCTTTCATATCTTTTGGAGTAGTCGTCGTTATTTGTAGTAGTCTCTATAATTGTATAGGAAGATATGTGTTCATGTATACTATATACGTTAATGTACTTGTATATGTAACTTCCTGAGTCGACTGTTGTAGTTGTATCATATGTACTGTGTCATATGTATTGTATCATATGTATTGTGTCATATGTATTGTATCATATGTACTGTGTCATATGTATTGTATCATATGTACTGTGTCATATGTATTGTATCAAATGTATTGTAACTGACATCAGTTATTGTATATATATGAAACTTTCTGTTTTATCTGTGTTCCGCATTTATATTATCTGTGTGATATTTTATATTTACTGTTCTAAACTATTACGAACCATCGTAGTTCGTTTTATACTGGAATTGGGGTAGGTCGATGGGAGAAAATAAATCAGAGATGAAAAATGAAAGAAAATATTTATATACCACTCCCATTGAGATAACCAATACTAGTATAAGGCCTAACTATTGATGGTCGCTCCTCAACAGCCTTATTCTCCGTGCTAGTTGACAGCACTACACCGTAGTGTTCTTGGCTAGCGTGTGTATAGAGGTGGGGCGTCACAGCTTGGTATCAGAGCCTGGGGTTTAGAACAAATATAAAACATAACTTAGATAGTACATATGTTACAACTATTTGTTGACGTTTTATCTCTCATATTTGCATATGATTGTCTTTGATTGTTAGGTATGAATTCCTAACGCCTATTCATATGCATTTGATTTTGATTCTTGTGTTTTCGGCTATGATTTGATTTAGCCGATGATTGATTTTGTTCGAATCTCAGCAATTCTGAACTTGATATTTTATGTTTTCCTCGGCTTGAATTCCATTCGACTTCGGTCACTTTGTTTTTGAGAAATTTCTAAATTCTTGATTTCCAAGACTCTTACTTGGTTTGCCGTTGAGTCCTTTGATGATGATGTTGAATCGTTTTGTACTCTATTATGGCCATTAATTGTTGACTTCGACATTGACTTGATTTTTATTTTTGTTGAAGTCATTTATGCATTTCTGCTCGTTTTGCTTCGTTATCCCATTTGTTAATCGATTCTTCTTTTCCGATTAGTTGTTATCTCCTTTGTTGACTTTGATAACTTCTATTTCTGGAATTTTTGGATATTCCAACTTTGATGGATTTAGAATCGAATTCTTTGGATTTTATTCACATCTTCGAAGGTGAATTTTAGTGAATTGATTTGGTTTCCAAATTTAATCGATTCTTGTTAATTCCCCGATTTATTGCTATCATTTATCAGCAACTTTGATAACATTTTCTTTGAGATTTTCGTGAACATACTTTTGGATGGATACATTATCGATTTCTTTGGATTCTATTCACATCTTTGTATGTTAATTCTTGTGATTGATTGTTCCTACAATCATTTGTGTGATTTGTCACTTTAAAAATATAAAGGTTTTCTATACTAGTAGTAAATATCAAAACCCTTTTCTCCAAACGATTTCAAAACTATTTTACTACAAAACTCTTTTCCTAAACCGTTTTCCAATCTATTAGTATATAGTAACCTTTATTTCGCTCGTATGAGAAATCTAATTAAACGGCTTAGCAAAACAGGTGGTATGAAACGCTTGCGTTTACTTCATCGGTTAATTTTTGGACTTGTTCGATTGAACCACTTGTGACATTTTTCTAGTGAAGATCTACAATTTGTTCGTAAATATTCAAGTTAAGCTAGTGGTTATGGGACATGAAGCTAAACTTTTATATTCACTTGCTTAGTGTAATTGACACTTCTCGTTGATCTTGATGATCGCTTTATGAATTAGACTAGCAATTGCGCGATGTCTCTTTCATTGCAAGGTTAGACTAGACACCACTTGTGTGATTCCATTCACACATACCTTTCTGCTTTTTGGTTAGTCTTGACTTCAATCTGTGTGATTCCATTCACACATGCGAGGTAGCTCCCCTTGGTCTTCGGACCGTCATGTGATAGGCCTCTTTCCCTTTTTCTGTGATATTGATTGATCTCTGGATGATTATGACGATCATCTTTGTGATTTAGACTAGCAATTGTGTGATGTCTCTTTCTTTGCTTTCTGGTTAGGCTAGACACCACTTGTGTGATTCCATTCACACATACCTTTATGCTTTATGGTTAGCCTAGACACCATTTGTGTGATTCCATTCACACATATCGTTTTGCTTTCTGGTTAGGCTAGACACCACTTGTGTGATTCCATTCACACATATCTTTTTGCTTTTTGGTTAGCCACCAGGAGATAGCGTCTCGATTCGTGTTGCACGTGTTGGTGATTTTTCATGCTCACGTGTAGGTGAGTTTCCATACTCCCATTCGAGTTTTCGTACTCCCATTTGAGTTTTCATACTCTCATTTTGTGATATCTGGATTTCTTGTGTAGATTTCTAGAATTTGTGTTTTCTGGATTTCTTGTGATGATTTTTAGAATTTGTGCTTCAAAAAATTTTGTGATTTCTATTGATAAGTTTTATCAATTTTTGTGCATTGGTGAATTCGCGTGTTATTGACTTGTTATGAATACAAGTTTAGGGTATGATACCCCTTCCTATCTTTGAGAAGATTCTTGTGACATTTTTGATGAACGAAAATTCATTGGTATTAAATTTTGATGCCATTTATTTCGATGAAATTTTGACGTATGTCGAAGTTGCTACTGACGTTGCTATTTTAATCACGTGTTTTAAAAATTTGTTATTCTTCAAAAAAAAAAATTCAAAATAAAAATTAAGATTGTTTTCAAAATTTTTACAGTTTACGCTTTCAAAAGAATGAGGAAGCGATTTAAACGTTTCAGAAAAATCGAGGACTGTGACCCCTTTCTTTTACTGATTCGCTTAATTCCGGACTTGTCCGTTTGAGAATGTGAAATGTTATTTTTAAAATACACCATTATGCACTTTCAAGAAAACGATGAAGTGAATTAAACGATTTAGTAAAACTCGTGGTTATGGGTCATGTGCGTTTGCTATTTCGGTTAATTCCGGACTCGTTAATTGAATAATTTGTGATTTCTGATTATCGTTTCGATAATCAGATGTTGGTGATTTCTGATTTATCATTTTTGATAATCAGATATTTATTGTTTCTAATTATCGTTTGTGATAATTAGATATTTGTGATTTGATTATCGTTTGTGATAATTAAATATTTGCGATTTAAGATTTAATTATCAATTGTGATAATTAAATATTCGTTGATTTGTGATTTCTGATTGTCGTTTTGGATAATCAGATATTTATTGTTTCTAATTATCGTTTGTGATAATTAGATATTTGTGATTTGATTGTCATTTGTGATAATTAAATATTTGCGATTTAAGATTTAATTATCAATTGTGATAATTAAATATTCGTTGATTTGTGATTTCTAATTATCGTTTTTGATAATCAGGTATTTATTGTTTCTAATTATCGTTTGTGATGATTAAATATTTGTGATTTAAGATTTGATTATAGTTTTGATAATTGAATATTTGCTGATTTGAAATTTGATTCCCGTTGTGGTAATTGCTGATTATCGTTTTTGATAGTTAGATATTTGTGTTTTCTAATTATCTTTGTTGATAATTAGATTTGCTGATTTTGTTGTTTTCTAATTATCGAATCGGTGATTAGATATTGCTGTTTTGTGATTTCTGTATTCTGATTATCTATGTGATAATTAAATTTTGTTGAGAATTTGTGAATTTCATATGATATTAAAAGATTTCTTTGGTGTTTATATAGTACTACGCCGGTGTACCGGCTCAGTTTTCTGCTATTCATGACGTTTTCCACGTCTTCCAATTACGAAAAAAAAATTAAAAAAAAAGGGATTTTCGATTTTTATTCTTGAGCAACCTTCTATTCACATCATTGCTTCGGGGGTGTAGCACCTCCGAAATAAAGATGTTTCTCTTATGGAAATTCTCAATGATTCTCCAATTCTTGGGATTTCACTTTGGAATCCAGAGAATTCATCGAGCAAACACGTTCAGGGTCTCTCTCTCTCATGCTCTTTATGGTGAACTTCCTATTTCGAATTTCTTCATCTTGAGATGATATGCTCTTATGGTTGTTACCTTTTGTCCATTTATTCCTTATGATTGCGAGGACGCAATTTCTTTAAGGAGGGGAGTCTGTAACAACCCGGTGTTTACCATCAATTGATAATCAATTTTTTTTTTTTAAAAAAAAATTAATAATAAAATTAATTAAGTTAAAATTCTTTTATAAATTATTAAAAGGAATTGTTGGGCTTTAAATGTTAAATCTCGGCCCATCAATTTTGATGCCGTGTTGTTCGAGTACAACCCGTTCCCCCTTTTTTATTTTTCTCATTCAAAAAACCTAAAATAAAAATAAACGAAGGAAATTAATGGCGGCCCCCTTTTGCATTTCTCGTTCGCCCCTTCATCTCGCTCGTGGCTGCGTCGATCGATGATCTCGTGCTCGGCTTCTCCTAAATTCGTCGACAAGGTGAGTAATTTACATTACTCACTTCTATTTCGAAACTGCTTGTCTTTGTATGCCAAATTTGAATTCGTTGTTGTTAATGATGATTTTCTACTTTCACTTGTTTCGAATTTTTGGCCTCTGTTAAATTTGACTCTGGCTCTGATTTGTTCAACCTTAAATTGTTTTGATTCAATTTCGTGATGACCACGGCTTTGAATCCCCTGATGCTTTGACTTTGATTTTGAGTTGCTTATCTTCGGTCACTTTCTCACCTGTATATTATGGCTTTCTTGGATACATCATTATGCTATTTTGAGGCTTATTAAGTGTTTGTATCATCCCTGCTTCATCATGTTGCACACACTCCATTTTTGCATACTACTACTTGTCTCTGACTTCGGCATATACTCACTGAGGTGTTCTAGCCCTGTTGCGTACATGATGCTTAATTTACCTTCTAGTCATGTTGACTTGTAACTTGATTTTTATTGCAATGAGTCTTATGCACCATGTTGTCTACTGTGACCTTCATACTGCAGTGACATTTGTTCTGGTTGTCATGTATATGGAGTAGAGTTGCATTCCCTTGTCATTGTCTCAGGCCACTTGATCACTTGTATACTGCTGTTTGCATTTGGTCTTGATCATACTTGATGTCATGATTTTACTGGTTTCACTTGGGTACACTCTCGAGTTGCATTGAGTAACTGTCGTCTGCACTTGCACACTTTCATCATCATTACCTGGTCGTCTTGATTCTCTTGACTTGGTCATATTTGATGTTGTTGAACTTGGTAGCATGCTTTTTGTGGTCTGCCTTGTTGTTGTATCATTTCTGTTGACATGTTGTTGCATTCTCTTGAGTCTGTTGGCACTGCTGTTAGTTTTGGTGTATGTAGATTGGTTCATGTAAACACATTTGTGTTGCATCGCATTTGATTCATTAGATCATTTGATATGTTGTCCACCTGAGTTTGAGCATTTGCACAATTGTAGCCTTGGTCTTTGTTGTTGTACCATGCACGGCCATGCTTGTAAGTAGAGTCTGTATATGACTACTTGATAGTCTGCACCACTGATATGCAGCAGCTTGGTCATTTTGTACTTCTGGTCTTCATATTTGTGGTGACAAGTCTTTGTGATCTGCACTGTGCATATGTTTGGTCTATGTAGTTGTAGTACTATTGTTTTGTACTGAGCTCGACATTGCTCTGTGTTGCCTTCATGCAGCTTGTTCTCTACACTCACTTGATTATTGCAGTCCATGTTCTTCACTGTTAACATTACTGAACTTGATTCTGTAGTCACTTATGCACTGATTCACTTGTTCATGCATTCAACTTTGCCATGCTATTTACAAGTACATTTCATATACTTGATACCATTCACTCAAAATCAGTTGCATTAACTTTAGACATACTTGATGTCTTTGTGGTTTTGTTTTCCGTCAGCACTTACTACCTTCATGTTTTTCATTTTTGCATATTCTCTGTAGCACTACTTTTATGTGTTGCTGTGTTGCGTAGTTCGCTGCACTACCATCACCATATCTCCATCATCTATGCTGACTTCGGCCTTGATGCTTTGTCGAGGCTGCATTTTTTTAGCCTGCACATCCATGTGCCTTCTCTGTTTCATTTTGTTCTTCCGGTTTCACTGTCTTTTATCCATGTACTGAACTGTGTTGCACCTATATATGCACAGTACTTGTTCATGTGCACTTTTACGTTTCTTGATTTCGTTCTGGTGTACATGACTAGATACTTTACTCTTCGCCTTGTGTTGAGCCTAAAATTCATTGGGCTTGACCTCGCATTTGTCTCTGCAATTTAATCGACACTTGGCCTTATGATATTCACGGCGATGCTTGTGAATATTCATTGGGTACATCATCACTGTAGTGGCAAGGCAGTGCACGCAAGCGTGAACTGCAGCCACACGGTAATCATTGGGTACATCATCACTGTAGTGGCAAGGCAGTGCACGCAAGCGTGAACTGCAGCCACACGGTATGGCTTTTATGGTATTCTATCTGGTTTTGATTATTTGATCTTTTGCATATTCCATATGCTGTAGTGGCGAGGCAGTGCACGCGTGCGTGTACTGCAGCCCTACCTGAATTAATATTTTAATTGATATTTCAATGGTTTGAACTGTTTTGTTTATTCAATTCAATATTCTGAATTGCATTCTGATTTGGTTTAATTACTGTCGTCTATTCATTATTTAATTATTATTGCTTCTGTGCACTAATAACTGAGTTTGAATTAGACTGACTCGAGTATTATTTTCTTTTGAATCTAATACTCGGGTCAGGCCGAGTATTTCAGGTTGTAGATATTCTTCTTTGGGTTGCTGCTAGAGCTATGAAGTTCTTTCATATCTTTTGGAGTAGTCGTCGTTATTTGTAGTAGTCTGTATAATTGTATAGGAAGATATGTATTCATGTATATTATATACGTTAATGTACTTGTATATGTAACTTCCTGAGTCGACTGTGGTAGTTGTATCATATGTACTGTTCATATGTGTTGTATCATATGTACTGTGTCATATGTATTGTATCATATGTACTGTGTCATATGTATTGTATCAAATGTATTGTAACTGACATCAGTTATTGTATATATGAAACTTTCTGTTTTATCTGTGTTCCGCATTTATATTATCTGTGTGATATTTTATATTTACTGTTCTAAACTATTACGAACCATCGTAGTTCGTTTTATACTGGAATTGGGGTATGTCGATGGGAGAAAATAAATCAGAGATGAAAAATGAAAGAAAATGTTTATATACCACTCCCATTGAGATAACCAATACTAGTATAAGGCCTAACTATTGATGGTCGCTCCTCAACAGCCTTATTCTCCGTGCTAGTTGACAGCACTACACCGTAGTGTTCTTGGCTAGCGTGGGTATAGAGGTGGGGCGTCACACTAACATACTTAATTTACTTTATTAATTAATACTTACATATGTATATATATAAGTTTATCTTTAAAAGAAAATGTTTCAAAACTAATATAAATAATTTCATTGTTTTCTAAAAAAAAAAATCTAAAACCATTATACATATGCATTTATAACCATTTTCATTTAAGCATTTTAAAGAAAACAATATAAAACTTTGTTTAACTATCACATTTAAAATAAATAACAATCCTATATTTTGTAAATAAATGAATCAAACTTAAATTAGCTTTTGGAAAAAAAAATTAAGTTTTAAAGCAAAGCTTTGAATTACAATTCATTCATATTAAATTATCAATAGATTAAACTAAATTTCAACACTACTCAAATTATAACATATACATATATATATATTACAATTTGAAAATTCATCTTTAATTTAAAACAAAAACTCTTCTATTCACAATATATATCAATTGCATATATTATAAACAGAATAAAATCTGATTAGCTTTGAAAAATAAATCTTATCTATTTTAAATTGTCAGAAAGATATTGATTACTATTAACAGATTAAATATTTATTAACCTTTAAAAGAATAAATTAGTCAAATTTAAATTAAAATTATAAAGAAAATTATCAAACCCATTTAAATTATTAACACATATTATTAAATTGTTATTGCCCAAAATTCCGTGTCGTTACACACGCATCGTTCCCAAACACGATGAAACAAGCCTCGTGATTTGATTCGACTCCACTTCGAACGCGATGAAAGGCAACTTGATTTCGCATATTCAGTCGCCATTTTTTTCTAAACGATGCATTTCAATTTGAAGGACAAAAAGATCGCTGGCCATAATTATTTTTAGAAGAGGGAAATTTGTTTTTTTAAAACAATGCTCGGCGATTAAAATTTTTAAAGCTAGCGTATATTTAATTTGGCTGCTGAATTGAGCGAGGACGTGATTTAAAAAAGAAACAGAGAGGGGGAAAAAGGGACCAGAAATGTACGCGCTTTGAAAAGGCAGCAGACAAGGTAGGCAGTAGGGTGGTTGGCAGAAGAAAGAAGGGCACTGGATGTGATGGGAAAAAGGGTTGATGTGAAAAGAATTCAGCTGATGTAGGTTGACTATTGTATATGAATACATATATTTTTAATTTAAATTCAAACTCAAATCGTCTCGATTTACACTGTGTTAAATTTCGAACCCCTATCGAGGCATGTCGCAAGGTGTTTGTAATGTTATACTCCTATTTCGAACGCAATGGAAAAAGTTTCGAGTCCTAGTTCGATTGTATGGAGAAGATAGCTTTTTGGACCTAGTTATTATATTGAATCTCGATATAAATTTCAGCCCATTTATATATCGTACGCTCCCGCAATGACTCCAAACACTACGAAAATTGAAATCCGATAATAATATAATATTACGGATCCAATGGAACTGGATTCGTCGAATTCCGAGATTGCACCCAGGAAAGCTATTTTTAAATATCAATTTAAACGATATATTTTCAAAACTTAACACAACACCTCCAAATTCAATTTTAACACTTTTACTATCTTCGGTACTATCAATATATATTTTATAAGCCTTCAAATTATTTTTAGCAGGCTTAATACTAAAGATTCAATAATTTGCCCAAATTCAGTTTATTAAACCCAATAACTTAATTGCTTAATAATAATAATAATAATTGAAATTCAAGTTAAATTACCTTTCCAATATTTAAAATCAATTAAATATTTCATTTTCAAATATCCAGAAATTCCGGATCGTCACATGCTTCCCTCTTGAAGCAGCGGATTAACAAACTTTGACGTGTTATTAATGTTTGATACAAATAGATGCAAATTCTTCCTTACGAAATGATTCGTGTCAAGTAAAAACAAGATAAATGCCCAAATCCGTTGATCTATCGGGATACCGGATTCTAGCTATCTTCAACACGTTGATCGCGCACGATACGGCGTTAAAAGATCTACGATTCTTCGATGTTGATCTCGCGCACGAGATTCCGTGAATCGGCTTCAAGTTCGTTGATTCGAGCGCACTCGAATAACCGAAGATGGAAGAAGAGGGAGATCACACTCAACTTCAACAAAAGTGGCACAAAGCACACAAAGAAATTTTATTCAAAATCAATCTTCTTTTACAAACGACCAACACCCCTATTTATAGAAATCTTACAACACAGCAGACCGACCTAACACATGCGACCTAACGGGTGGCCTACCTACGAGCTAATGTACACGACTTAACAGATACAAGTTACAACACACGCGACCTACAACATGCAAGTCAACAAACGACCTAAGACCTAACACATAGGCGACTTAACATCCCATTACAACATACATGCGACATAACATCATACACGACCTACGACATAAGAACATACGACTTAACAATAAGCGACTTACAAACCATGCGACTTAAAGGCAGCGACATAAGGAACTTCTCGCGGCCTAGGCCTTCGCGACTTAAGAAAATAGCTTCTGGAAATCTGGAGCGACTTAACTCTGGAGCGACCTAAGAGATAGCATAAGGTGAGCGAGCTAACTTCATGCGACTTAACTTCAAGAGCGTCATAAGCAATGGAGCGACTTAACTGGAATGACTTAACATATACAAGCGACCTAACTCTTTAGGTCGTAACTCGCTTGTGAGCAACCTATGGAAAGCTCGCATAGATCGTTATCCTGGTGCACTGCTTCCTCATTCCCTCGTATATCGCTAAGCAGTAACCCGCTAGGTCGCTGGCGACTTAAGGCACGCGACCTAAGGCAAAGCGGCTTAAGTAGTTGGGTCGCTGGCGACTTCATACAGCTTGCTAATGACCTACGACTAAAAGCATGGTGCGCTGCATCATCCTCCCCTGGTTGAAAAGAATTCGACCCTGAATCACACTCTCCTCTTCTTCGACACACTTATCACCAGGATATGGAATTAAGTGTTTGACGTTGAAAGCGTCTACAGTATGGATATGATCCGGCAGTCTCAACTGGTATGCATTATCATTGATCTTCTTCAAGATTTCTACTGGACCAATATTTCGAGATTTCAATTTGTTGTAAGTTCCAACTGGAAAACGATCTTTCGTTAATACTGCGTAAACATAACCATCCTCTTTGAAGTCCACACTCCTTCGCTTCTTATCTTCCAGTTGCTTATACTTCTAATTTGACTTAAGCAATCGTTCATGAACAATCCTGTGACACTCCTGCAACTCATTCACGAAATCACAAGCTCGTTTAACAACCCCTTTCTGACATGGAACTGTCGAAAAATCCAACAGTCCCTTCGGAATTGCTGAATATACTACTTGAAATGGACTGAATCCAGTACTTCGATTAACAGCATGATTGTGTGCGAATTCTGCCTGACACAAATTCATATCCCAGCTCTTCAAATTATCCTTCACGAGACATCTCAACAAGTTTCCCAAAGATCTGTTCACCACTTCTGTTTGCCCATCCGTTTGTGGATGATAGGCGCTACTAAAATTCAGCTTAGTTCCAACCATCTTCCACAGACTCAACGAAAAATGACTAAGAAATCGAGTATCCCGGTCAGAAACAATGGTCTCAGGTAGCCCCTGTAGTCGATAAACCTCTTTAAAGAACAATTGAGCAACACGGACTGCATCAGCGGTCTTTTTACAATTGGGCTTCCACTATATATCAATATATCATCAAAATATACCACCACGAACTTTCCAATAAACGGTCGAAAGATCTGACTCATCACTCACATAAAAGTACTAGGTGCATTCGAAAGACCAAATGGCATGACTAGCCATTCATACAAACCCTCCCGTGTTCTGAAGGCTGTCTTCGATTCATTCCCTGGTCGAATTCAAAACTGATGATACCCACTCTTCAGATCAATCTTTGAAAAAATAACAGCTCCACTCAACTGATCTAACAAGTCATCCAATCTTGGCATCGGAAATCTGTACCTCACTGTAATCTTGTTTAGTGCTCGACTTTCTGTACACATTCTCCAAGTTCCATCCTTCTTTGGCACTAACAAGGCTGGTACTGCACAAGGACTTAAACTTTCTTGTACGCGCCCTTGTTCAAGTAACTCCTCCAACTGTCTTCTCTACTCTTCGTGCTCCTTTGGACTCATTCTATAGTCTGGTCTATGTGGTAACACAGCTCCCAGAACAAGATTAATACGATGTTGTATGTCTCTCAACGGTGGTAATTCTTTTGGTAATTATTCAGGAAATACATCTTCAAATTCCTTCAACACTGGCTTAACTTCCTCAGGTATTTCAACCGTTTCACTACTTTCACGTCCAATCAACAGAAATACTTCAGACCCATCCTCTACTTCTTTGACAAACTCCTTCAAAGATAACAGAGTTTTTAGTTCCTCGATTTCCTCCAACTTGCTTTCACTTTGTTGTTGCTTTTTAGGAACTAAAGTGATTCTAGTACCATTGAACATGAAACTATAGCAGTTAGTTCTACCATCGTGTTGCACGGCTCTATCAAATTGCCACGGTCTTCCCAACAACAAATGACATACATCCATACCTACCACATCACACCAAATTTCATCCCTATACTTCTTTCCGATGGAAAAAGTTACACAAGCTATTCGACTAACCTTCACTTCCCCACCTTTCCTCAACCAAGCCAATTTGTAAGGTTTGGGATGCTTCTCTGTCTTTAACGCTAACTTCTTTACAGCTTCTGTAGAGATGATGTTAGCACAACTTCCTGCATTGATAACAAACTTACAAACCTTTCCCAAAATAGTACATGTCGATTGAAAAATATTACTCCTCAACCAGCTAATCTCCTCTTCCTGCTTTGGTGTTAAGCAAGATCTCCTCATCATTAAAGAATATCCCTCGTCTCCCGTCAGTAATTCTTCTTCCTCCTCAACTTGTGGTGAATTGGAACATCCTATTTCTGCATCCTCATCCTCAACCTCAGCAACCATCGCTCGCTTCTTAGGCTTCGGGCATTCATTGCTCTTATGACCAAGCTCCTGACAATTGTAACACTTGAAATTGTTGTTGACCTTGGTCTTAGCAACTTCATTGACAACTGGTTTACTAACAGCCTTGGAAACATTAGTATTGCCACTAGCCCCTTTCACATGATTGATCGAACTTGGAAGTGCACCACCTCCTCTTCTACCTTGCTTCTCCCAAGCTAGAGCCTTCTGGTGTGCTTCAGCAAAGGATCTTGGATCAAACATATTCACCATATCCTGAATTTGCATTCTCAATCCTCCAACAAATCTAGATGTAAACAGTTCCTCTGTTTCCATGATATCGTTTCTAGCAATCAGTTGATAAAACTCATCTGCATAATCATTTACCGACTTTGTCCATTGTCTCAAATTCTGTAAGCGCTGATACATAAGAGAATGATAATTATAAGGCAAAAAAGTAGCCTTCATCAACTTCTTCATCTTTTCCCATGTAATAATCTTCGACTTTTCCATTCTTTTCCATGTAAGTTTAGTTTGTTGCCACCATGCCATAGCTCTTCCCCTCAATCATGTAGCAACCAACTTAACTCTATGATTCTCGGGTACTTCCTTGAAGTCAAAAATTGCTTCAACATTTGATAACCAATCCATAAATTCTTCTGCTATCATTCCCCCTTTGAATTCTGGAATCTCTGTTCTCATCCCTGACTCCAATTTACGATCGTTCTCTGAATCAATATATCAATTTCGCAATTGGCCTCGATCTCGATCATGAATACTTCCCCTATCACCAAATTCTTCAAAATCATATGGATGTCGATATCGATCTCGTCCATCTAAATCTCTACGACTATGCATGTCCCTTCTATCATGTCTATCGGCATCACGATACGGATCATCTTCAAATCCACAATGAGTTCTTCTTTCTTCACCACGATACTCATGATGTTCTTGCCTCATAGAAACTGGTGATTCTCTCCGATCTCGATAAGATTGGGGTGGCATTCTTCTTTCTCCCACAACTGAAGGTGAAAATCTGTTTCCACTATGGTGCGAAACTAGTGAAGTTCTCCTTTGACATTGATTCATTTCTCTCATCAACTTCTCTAATTTTCCAATACCTTCATGAAACTTTTCATTGATACGCTGCTCCATCTGTTCGACTTCTTGTCTTCTATATACATCTTCAACATTTTGCAATCGATTAGCACGTCTCGGAGGCATGATTATTAACTAACTCTTTTCCGATCTAACTTTGATATAGTTCAACTTAACTCGACTTGCACTAGCACTTAGCTCGGCACGGCCTAAGTTGGATTCGACCTAGCTTAGCTCGGCTTCGACTTAACCCTTCAAGCTCTTCAAGCTATGATACCAAACAGACGCAGCGGATTAACAAACTTTGACGTTCTATTAATGTTTGATACAAATGGATGCAAATTCTTCCTCACAAAACGATTCATGTCTAGTAAAAACAAGATAAATGCCCAAATCCGTTGATCTCTCGAGATACCGGATTCTAACTATCTTCAACACGTTGATCGCGCACGATAACGCGTTAAAAGATCTACGATTCTTCAACGTTGATCTCGCGTATGAGATTCCGTGAATCGGCTTCAAGTTTGTTGATTCGAGTGCACTCGAATAAACGAAGATGGAAGAAGAAGGAGATCACACTCAACTTCAACAAAAGTGGCACAAAGCACACAAACAAATTTTATTCAAAATCAATCTTCTTTTACAAACGACCAACACCCCTATTTATAGAAATTTAACAACACAGCAGACCGACCTAACACATGCGACCTAACAGGTGGCGGACCTACGAGCTAATGTACACGACTTAACAGATACAAGTTACAGCACACACGACCTACAACATACAAGTCAACAAACGACCTACGGCCTAACACATAAGCGACTTAACATCCCGTTACAACATACATGCGACATAACAGCATACATGACCTACGACATAAGAAGTACGACTTAACAATAAGCAACTTACAAACCATGCGACTTAAAGGCAGCGACATAAGGAACTTCTCGCAACCTAGGCCTTCGCGACTTAAGAAAATAGCTTTTGGAAATCTGGAGCGACTTAACTCTGGAAAGACCTAAGAGATAACATAAGGTGAGTGACCTAACTTCATGTGACTTAACTTCAAGAGCGTCATAAGTAATGATGCGGCTTAACTGGAACGACTTAACATATACAAGCGACCAAACTCTTTAGGTCGTAACTCGCTTGTGAGCGACCTAAGGAAAGCTCACATAGCTTGTTATCCTGGTGCACTGCTTCCTCCTTCCCTCGTATCTCGCTAAGCAGTAACCCGCTAGGTCACTGGCGACTTAAGGCACGCGACCTAAGGCAAAGCGGCTTAAGTATTTGAGTCGCTGGCGACTTCATATAGCTTACGAACGACCTACGACTGAAAGCATGGTGCGCTGCATCACTTCTTAAAAGAATTTCGTCCTCGAAATTGCTAGTTAAGAAGAATGGTCCAATACCCATTTACTTTTTCCCAAAACCAAACAATTCAAAACAATTCTCAAAACAATCTTTTTACTGAAGACAAACTAACCCTTTTTCTAGCTTTCCAAACTTATGCATAAGTCCCAAACAATATTACTTACTTAACAATTCAAATTTGAATTTAAAACCAAATTTTCACTTATCAAAATTTTGCCAAAATTTTTCTAACTCCCTAAATATTCGAAAAATTTCGTCAGCGTCTCCTTTGCGCGGCTAGCTCGGAACAACTACAAAATGCCTCTACGGGCTCCCAAATTCCAAAAGAAAACAAAAGGCCAAGTGGCTAGATCAAAAACCCAATCAAATTTCGTATAGAAATTTAAACACATACCTTTTTGTCGAGCAATTCAAATTTATCTTCTGAAATCAAAAACAATTTTCCTTTTCCTTTATAATACCTATATATCTTACTTAGCAATAACATCCAATCACTACATCCAAAATCATTTTATTGACTACCATACAAAATTTCAATATTTATTCATCCTAGCCCGTACAATGTACATATATCATCCGTACTGCAATATCAAATTCGATCACTCACTCGATCACACAATTTCACTTTCGAACTAGTATCGTTCATCCGACTTTCTAGTGCGGACTCGGATCTGGTTTCTTAATCAGAAACCTTCATTCTCCTTGCATAGCCACAAACTATGATAGAGAATTTTTGAACAAATCAAAAATCCATATCCAGGGTTCGCCGTCGAAAATCGAGTGAAAAATCCTAACTCGGATCGATACAACTATCTCGAAATTCTGTGCTCGAATCTGGATCAAATCGCTATGTGAATAAAATAATATATGTATATCATACGTATTTATATCCATTGATTATCAACTATATCAATTCTCTTTTATTCACATTCATTTGATTTCTATCTACTTATTCACAATTTCCCCATTTCACAACTTCCAAATTAAATTTCATCCATTTTTTAACTTAGTATATTTCCAATATCAAATTTACTTAAGAACTTTCACCCTTAAGCTTTCCTAAGTTTAATATAAGCACTTTATATACTCTTATATTATTACTTTCACTTACCACTTGGTTTTTATTTAATCAATTTGGATACCAATTTCAAATAAATTCAATTTGCGTCAATTTTCAAATTAATTTCAAACCTCAACACTTTTTCCCAATTTCATCCACATTATCACTTTCAATTTTACTTGAATTCAACTTCCATTTCGTTTTGAATATTGAATTCTAATCACATTATCACAGTCCATATTTAATTAACCATTTCTCCAATTAGTTCCACTTACTAATTTATTTGAATCCCAATGGATTTATTTCTAATTTATCTTATCTCGAACAATATTAAATTGATCATACTTTAAATTAGTTCCACCTACTAATTTATTTTTAAATCTCAAATAAAAGTTTATATGCAAATTTTTACATCCTTTAGTTCCTTCGAACAAATTCTTCAATTTTCACTTTACTTTAAATTAAATTTCAATTTTCAGTTTCAATTCTATTTGCTTACCAATTTAAATTTAATTTCAATATTAAATTTCACTTCCAAGTTGAATTTGATTTATAACGCAAGTTTAGCTCCATAAAATCCATTTTTAACTCATAATTCAAATTTTATTCAACCAATCAGAATTCCATTAACATACTCACTTAACTAATTTATTCAAATTAGTTCATTTCCCAATTTTAATTGAATACTTGATTTTTACCCTTCAAAAAATCTCTTCACTTAATTTTATTGAGTTCAATCTATTCTATAATTCAAGTTTTGGATTTTTATTCATTTCCTAAAATACAGAACAATTTTATTTTGGCTTATTTATTCCACTTCTAAGTTTTATAAGTCGCAACTTATTTATATCCTTACTTTCCTCCACGTACAATCATTCCCGTTCACACTTTGCTTTTTAACTCGGAAATACACGCTTAATTTAGCCAAGTTTGTGTATATATATATAATGGGTTTTCAATTATTTTATCAGCCCTCAAAATCTATTTATTCCCATTCAGTCTTATTTAACTAAACTCTAGTTAAATATAACTTCCTACTTTTCTTTTGACTTCACAATCCATTTAAATTTTATTATGTAAGAGCTTAATTTCATTTAATCTATCCACCACATGATACAATTCCATCTCAATTATATTTCAAATTTGATTCAAATCTAATCAAAATATTATTAGACATAGCTTGAGTTCATTTAATTCGACTTACTCTTCTAACTTATTAACTTTTTACAAGTTAATTCCATTCCAAGAAATTTTCAAACTTTATAAATTTCCAAACCTGTTTATAATCCCTAACATTTTTAGTTAAACCTCTATACCTTAAGCCATTACTTAGACACTCAAAACATTTAAACCAATTCCAGAGTCTCCAATAATCACTTAAGTATTTCAAAATCATTTGAAATCAATTATATCCAAAATTCTTTGGAAAATTCAATTATCTCTTTGAATTTCAAGACCAAACCCAGTTTTGCAAACAATTCCAATTTAAAAAAATTTGGTAGCAATTTCTTTCTTGGAAACTCGAAAATGAACATCGATGATGCTGAAGTCGTCACCGAAGTTATTTTCTAGCGACCGAAAAGAGTTTAGTGCTTTTATCCTTCCAAAACATTTCAAATATTTTTAAATTCCAAATTTCACTAGATTTCATATGCAATTTTCAAAATATTTCCCAAATAGTATTACTACTAGTTCTCCAAAACCTTTGAAAGCCATTGTCAAACCCAAAAGAATTTAGACCTTTCCCAACATTTCAAATATTAAATTCATTCAATCTATATCGAACATTATCTAGAATTTACCTCATTTCAATTATAATTCACATTCGCATATGAATTTATTTCTTATCTTTCGGTTATGATTTCAATTTCTTATTCAATTTTACACAACAATGATAATAATTTAATATTATCATTCCTAACAACCAAGCATCCATATATAACTATAATAATTTGCGAAAAATTATTTCCTTTGTATACAAAAATAATTTGGCTAAATCATTTACCCTATTTAAAATAATGCTGTATCGTTTTATCTTGTTCAAGAGTTTAGAATTCCCTATCGATGACATGGCATCCCACACATCTACCAGAATCCATAAACACTCAAGCGATAAGTCAACACAATGTAAAATTAATTTTTATGTTTGCTAACAAATGCGCGCTCATATCTATTAATATACTCAAACTCATTCTGGAGTACAACAGACTCTATTTAATGAGTAATTCCTACCAGAGTCAAGGGTCTCGCTTAACGTTCAGCTTTGATACGAACTGAAATGACCCGATTTTTCGACGCCCGAAAAAAACACCAGACCATTAAGGTTTAATGAAGAAAGAGGTTGAAGAAGAAAACAGAAACAACATCAGAGTCCAACCACCGCAGCGGAATAAAATATAATAGATAATAACAGATCATTACACAAAAGAAAACTATATCAGTTTTATACATACACCATCAGAATATATCATTAGAGTTCAACAACATCAATAACATACAATCGGAAAGTCATAAAACTTGTCCTAAAAACTGGATACACAGCAGAATAATAATCAAGTACGGAAGTACGTATCACCATCCAGCTCGTCTCCTGAGCTTCACAGCATCATATTCTATATTCTATAATACTCGGTCTGACCCGAGCATTATAAATGAATAACATCTGAGTCAGTCTGGAAAAACAGCGTGAGAAAACACACTCAACTTGGATTATTAAAGTTTTCAAAACCCTTTGAAATCAAAAGCATCTCGCAAGACTACGCCATAAATAAACATGTCGGGTTTTTACCTTACGATAGCTAAAACACTTTTTATCAAATCCGTATGATACTATAATAGTGTCCATAGAAAGTAAAATAGAATCTAGGTGAAATGCTTGCATCTCATGTTTCAGCAATAGTTGGGCACAATCAAAATCGTAAAGGCACGTAGGGAGAACAGATTTCCAACTAATGACTGGGCACTGGGGTGCCACGTGTCACGGTACCTGGTCTAGATCAGTGTACCGATGACCACCTTAAATCCCCTACGACACAAGACCGGGACTACCCCTTACTGGATAATCCCGAGTAAGATCACCCCGCGGTTGGGATCAGCAACCGCCACACAACCGAAATAAAAAGGGGCATCTAGACAGGGATGACCTCACCCTAATGGGCGCTACCCACTTTGAACACGTATGAAGGATGTTCAGAATACCTTCCTCAGTTAGGCAAGTGGATGGCCGAATGGCTTCTGAAGTGTGCTCTTTAGCAGGAGCTAACTACGGCTGTTTCGGATTGTGAGCAATTACATATTACGATTCAACTGCTGGTGTAGGTTCAAGTTGAGTTGGCGTAGGAATCTTGAGATTTGTATCATGATGCTCAATACCTAAAACTTCTACAACCTCCGAGTGTTGGGTGTCAAGCTTCTCCCTTTCATGTGAAATCATCGATTCACGGAGAGTCTTTCTTTCATCTTCATTCAGCATACGATACTCAAGCTCAAACTCATCGATTGATTCATCTGGATGCGCCGCCTTCTCCTCCTCGACCAATCGGCCCCAAGCATTGTGAAGATGTATCGGATAATTTTCGTGCCAGGCTAGGTTCCTATGTCTAAGCACATTAGCGTTATAAGTGATGAGGAGATCTTCGATATCAGCCTCCAGCATGGACTCCGCCGTACAGATCTCTCCTCGACCTCGGTCTCCACCATATAGACTTTAGCCACTACCACTTCCTCCTCACCCTGGAGCACTACCGCTTTCTCACATGCCTCTTGGGATGTGCAATTTGCGTCATTCCTTTCCTTGGTAATTTCGAAGAATTTGGCTTTAAGCTCATTGAATTCTTTGAGAGCCGCATCCCGTTCGGCAGTAATGGTGGTGTTCCGATGGCCCATCTCCTCCACCATAGCATAGTGTGTCTTCCTCATCCTCTCCATGGACAAGTTCGCCTCGTCGGCCTTTTTAATGGCCTTTATTTATGACTTTCGAGAGGATTCGGCTTCATCATGAAGCACTTGGATAATTCGGTCCTTCTGTGCAAGCTCATTTTCTAACTTCTCCATGGTGGTCGCCCGATCAATAGCCAGCTACGACGCTTTCTCTATGGCTTTCGACCATTCCCTATAATGAGTATAGAAGTCATGAATATAATCGTGCATCATATTCCCCACTTCCACCGGGATTCTCTTAAGCACGAAAGAAGATTTAGCCATCAAAGCGGATGTTCGGAAAATCCTTTTTCAGCTTTGCAATTTTGATAGCTCCTTCTCTGGTGGGCACAGTAATAGCCTATTCAACGACAACTGGAGTTTAATCTCATGTCTCCGGCGGTGACGGTCAGGCCTTTGAGCAGGGAAAGGCGGTTTGTGATGTGGAGACTCCTGGGATGTGTAACATAAGCAGACGGTTTAGTAAGGATTCGAGGAGATGGAGAGCGCGATGGATCGGTACCTTTGCTCTAGGTTCCTCTCCCTATTCCTATCTCTATCATAGTATTCCTAACTGGAATAACCGTAGTCGCAGTTTCTATCATCTCCCCTTCTACGCGGCTCATAGTGTGAACTCGATGCCTAGCGCGTTGAGTGGAGGCTTCCAAGATTAGAATCTTTCCTAGTCATTGTACCTGCAAAGTAAAAGAGGAACATATTTAGTAATCTCCCAAAGTAAATAACTGATGGTGGAGAATCGTGTAGTTCCGTGAAATGTATATGTATGTGCAACCCTCCACCAACTGGAAATGTAAGCTACACTAGTGGGAAGAGACTCGCTTAAGTCCATGATGAAGCCCCTCCAATCCGGCATCATGTTGAAGTGACACATAACCCAAAATTGGAATGTCGTTGAGTCCTTCGAAAAGGTTTTCAACCTACGAAGGGGAAGCCTTCGAAAATCTAATCTTGGAAACAGGCAAAGACACGACCATGGATTTCCATCTCAAGGATTTAGGGCGCAGGAAAGTAGTTGCCTTGACTTTTATTTTTCCTTTGGAATCCTAAAGGGTATCATAAGGTCCGGCTACATGTTCATCGTTGGTGGGTGTTCTTTTTGAATCAACCCCTTCAGTTAAAACAACTCTGAGCGTCTTATGTTTCACTCGTTTCTTCGAGACAACCCTTAGTGCTCCCTCAAGCCTAATACTTTGGCTACCCTCGTTTAACCCAAGGATTCTTGAATTTCTGTCTTTCAGAACCGAATCGATGTCCCTCGTCTCACTTGGAACTTCTAAGGGAACCTGTACTATCTGCTTAAAATGCGTACCTTCGGGTCGTGGAATTACAACTGTAAAGAAAAGGAGATATTAGTTTGACGTCGGTTAAGATCACTTTGCTAACTACTTGAAAAGGTTGTGGTACTTAGGTCTGAATAGCCATCAGCTGGCGAATACCGGAGGGCAGTAAACATCTAACCATTCCGTTTTAAAGTAGCTCAACCTGGTCCAGGACCACGTTACCACTTAAAAATTACTAACCGCTTCCAAAAATGTAAAACAAGGGCTATCTCCTGGGCTCTTGACATTGAATAAGTATCTAATTTCGAGAAGGGTCGGGGCCCGTAAGAGATGCACCATAAATACAATTAATAGGCTATTCAGTAGAGCATATCCGTTGAGGTGTAACTGAGATGGAGCGATTACAAAGAAAGACAGCACTTCCCTAGCGTGTTGGTAAAATTGCAGAAGTGTTCCAACTGCGTACGCATGGCGATTGAAAGCAGTATACCCCTTTAATGGATAATGCGGCGTATCATTTGGTCCTTGTAGCAGAACATCGTCCAATGACAAGACATGACTTAAGCATATCCGTCGCAACATTTCTTCAGAAACGTTGGACTGTACAAAATCTGGTGGATTACCAATGAAAGTAACGCTTGGTAGCTCATTCGAAGCTGGATTTATAACTTTGGCCACAATGGCTAGTATCTTGATGGTTAAGGAAAGTGAACTCTTAATTTCCTGCTGTTATGAGCTTGTAGACTCCATAACTAAATAACTTATGAAAAATAATCATTAGATGATAATAAGCCCGTGTATCCTCTAGTGTGAACTGTGTAAATGTGTTGTGCAGTGTAGTGGCACATATTACTTGAGAAATTTAACGAAATTTAAGAGATGCTTAAAAAACAAGACTTTTAGATTCAACCAGAGTGACCGTCATCGCTGACCATCACAACCGAGCTGTTTAGACTCTAGAGACCAATTCAAGTTGAAGTTTACTAAGTTTAGTTAAGTTATAGTTCCATCGACGAGATTTGGAAGGCAGTCCAATGTGCAGTGAAAAATTAAAGTCTAGTTATGCAAGGCGGAAGCTCGTCGGAATCGGAAGTTCGAGTGTGAAAAGTTTCAAGGTCAGGACTTGGATCAGTCATGAAGGGCTCTGTTTGTATCGATCGTGGTGAAGGCTATTTCACATCGACCTCTAAGGAGTAACTTCGTATCGATCTAAAGGCTCTTCTTTCGTATCGATCTTGGGCCACGTCTTCATATCGGTTAACATGCCCGATCTATCGTATCGATGGAATAGTTAATCTTTCGTCTGAATCGATGCGATCTCCTAGCACCTCCTATCGATACGAAGCCGCTTCTTTATTCAATACGAAACTCAGTCATGTTTCATCTGAATCGATATGAACTTGCCCCTCATCCATAATCGATATGATGGCTCTCAAACTCTTTCTTCTCCAGATCGACTTAAGCTTTATCACCTCCTTCCCCAATCAAGCCTCTGCTTTACTCCAGCCTTGGCATCACTAGAATCGAACACACACACAAATTAAATGGCATACAAACTCTAGTCTCATCGTTTGAAAGTGGGATTGATCAGTTAGCTACCTAATTTAAGTATTGGATTCGAAGGAAAGAGGGCTATTCAGTTTGGAGACGAGGGCCGTTTCATTTTCTTTTTCTTTCCTGATCGATGCGAAAGTAGTTCGTGAGAAATAGAAAACAAGTGAAATTTCCTAAGTCCAAACTGTATTTATAAGGACTCAAATGTCAGAGAGGAAACGATTTGTATTCTAGTGATAGTGAACTAGTCAAAACAGTTAGGCGAGATGCTGCGAAAGAGCATCCTTCGTTTCCATCCATGGTTGCCTGTGAGTAAAGCTTTTTGAATCCATCAATTCATCGATGCGAAAAGAGTAGCCAAGCTACACTGGAGTCATGTAATATCATTGTTACGAAGCATCATTTTGTATCCATAGGATTGGAGGCCTAAGCTTCATATCAATGATTCGAAATGACAATTTTGCGTCCATCACTTTGAAGACCAAAGGGATTCGAGACACATCGATACCAATTTCACTGTTTGTATCCATCGATGCACGGCTCACCAAAACTCATATCCATCGATAAGAGAATAAACTTTTGATCTTTTCATCGATCCAGGAGAGGATCTATGCGAAGAGACATTCCAAAACAACCATTAAGCATTGTTGCAACTCGAATTTCACATTGGTTCAGGAGAGGATCGATACAGATTCGATGCAAGAAAACTGACAATGACTTGTGATAGTGCGAACATTAACAAGAGTCAGGTTAGCATACATGCATGTATGTCGAACTAATTTTCAATTTTCAAAATTCACAGGTCAAATGCTTACACGATGAATAAATTACAACAACAAACAGCTAATCAATATCATACATCAATCAGTTAGAACGGCACACGGTATAACAATCGGCACTCTACAGTTCATAGTTTATGTCTCTATGGATCTGTAACGACCCGTAAAATTTTAATAATTTTAATGGTTTTATTTACGTATTTAATTAAAATTTTGAGAATCTTAAATAATAATATTTTGATATAAAAATTTAATATTTGGATTACGTCCAATTGTACATAGCAGATGGTAGGTTTTCAATTTATTTTATGGAGGTTTATTTATTAAGTAATTCTACCACATTCAAATCAGTTAATAATTGATGGTAATAAATATATTTTCCAACATAAATATTTTTCTACAGAAATTTTCTAAATCCTCTCATAAGTGAGACATCATCTTTCGTTTTTCCAAATTTGGACTTCTTTTGCTCCGTTTATCTTAATTCTGATCTAATAACAGCATTTTCAGTGTCGATTATCGACTTTTGATTGGAGGATCGTACCTCTGATATCTGTGTACCGTTTTGATCGTCTCGTCGTGCTGATCTTCGCTGTATATTTATTTCTGTATTTTGGTATCCGATACGCAACAGAAATCATAAAACGATACGTTGTATCGGTACCATAAATTTATGACAGTTAGCTTTCTTTTGCTTTTCAAAACTTGACCCGTGACTGCCAAGCAATATAATTAATTGCTTTAAAATTTTCAGCTTAATGCAAGATGACAATTGTTATCCCATGGCTATTTTAAAAATCAACGTGTAAAGTGGTATACGTTATTCCCTTTGAACGGTTCCTTTTGCATTTATATCTTTCCTTTTGCTTTAATTGATTTCTTGGTTTCACTAGCTTTCGTTTTAACATTTATTCCATAAGTTACAAAATTCGACCGTTGCCATACCATCTTGAAGTGTGAACGTACAAAACTGATGTACGTTTGTATTTATTGAATGCGAACGGCTCATTTCTAATTGTCTTTATATCTTCATAGAGTTGTTTATCATCTTCACTTCCAATTGCTCAACAGAGGGACAAGGCAAGGCTTCAGCCTTTTTCTCAAAATCTTTTAGCCTGTTTCTCTTCTCTTTGTCACGCCATCACCACGTTTTCACCACAGAGACCAAGTCTTCCCCATCCCTAACCTTCAAACTGCCGAGAACCACCTCTCCACGTGATCAACCCTCGCCGCCTCATCCCTTCCACCGCTCAACCACACCTAGATCCGCCGCTCCTCCCACCATGTCAAGCCTCTGGCCACCACATAGCAGCCCACACCTCCTCAAAAAGCTGCATCACCACATGAACCACCTCTCGACAGAGATTGCTTCGCCTCCACCTATGCCTCTGCCTGCCTCACAGCCAACCGAGCTGCAGCACTCGGCGACCACCCCTCCTGCGTCCGTGTGAACCATCCTGCCGACCCCGACATTGCTGACAGCACCCTCTTCCACCTCGGCAACCCAGTGCCGCATCAACCTCCGCCTTTATCTCCTTCTACAGAGATCACCACCGCACCGTCCACCGTGGCTTCCCAAAGCACAGCTGCCTGCCGTGCTCCCTAGCTATGAGTTCGCCTCCACCTCCGGCAGTAGCCACCATCACTCCTCCATGCACCCGACCTCCACGTTCAGGTTCTCTCCTCCGCTCCACCGTGAGACCCCATCTGGTCGAGTTTCTCTGTTAATTGTTTAAGGTTTATATATATATATATATTGAATTACCTAGAGAACCAAGCTTCGCTTGTAAACTCTAGGGAAGTATGTGCCTGCCAAACACATACTTCGGGTAATTGTTACAGGGTTATCAGTTTCAGGGCTCCAACTCGTGACCTTCGATCACGCAGTCCAGACCATCAACCAACTGCGCCAACCCTGCTGGCTATATATATATATATGTATGTATGTATGTATGTATATATATATATAGATATATATATATATTTACTACAAACATACGTCACCTGCATAGCTTATATAACAGTATTCGTATATTATATCAGTTTATATGTCCAAGTGGTTTCACATATACAAGCCAACAAAAAGTAGTCGAGGTTTTGGATTGAGTAGTTACAATATTTGATTTGGAAAATAAAGTGTATGCATTCATAGAGGAGCTTGCATTGTAATAGCTCTCTACATAAAACTGTACATCTGTCGTTACCTATATATACGCATCACATTTATGTTAAGTGATATTTGCTGTTGCTGAGGGGTATTTCTTTGTTTATTTAATATTAATTTGTAAATTTATAATATATATATATATATATTCTATATTACTAAGTTTTGGCCAGCCCATATGTATTCGAGTCTGCATAGTTTAACATATCGATGTAATTATATTCCATTTTGTGTATAGTGATAACCTGTTGCCAAAACGTGGGTATGTATACATTATATAATATTTTAATAATGTTTACTGGTATAAAGTTAATTGGTTATAAGGTTTTAGTTAGCAACATGTTCAGTCGATAAAGTGTTTATGGTGTGTACGTTTATTTATAAGCGCATATACATGTATAGTCTGGACAAGTTTTAAAAGTGTGTTTATATATAATAGTTTACTAGCATGAGTGTAGATATATATTTAGTTGTATTCTTTATACAGTGCGGTCTGCATTTGTTTTCAAAATTTTATGTTGCTCGCATTTTGTCTCCATACGTTTTTGTAACTTAGATTTGTTATATATTGTTTACATATATAGCTTAGTTGTTAATCTCCACTTATTTTGAAAGGGTTTTGTCATTTATATTTGACTATATAAATAATAAATATTGATTTTTAAATGATATAAGTATAAGTGATATGTGGATATGTCATTCTATATATATATATATATATATTTACGTATAGGACTTTAATTTTAATAAAAGTTTAAATTAAATATTTAATCTATATAGTTATGTGTATTTATATATACAGATTTTGGAAGTCATGTGTTTATTTTAAATTATAGGTTGTATGTGATTTGTATATTGCATATATAATATATATATGTTCATTTATACCATCCACCTTCGTCAATCGGGTTCTGATTGGTTCCATCTATTCTTATTATCAGCTTTGTCTGTCCAATTCATGCCAATTCTGTTTTGCTTTGGAGTTCGTGCTTGGATCCGTAACTCGTTTCATTGTTATTCTCTCTAGCCTCGGAAGGTGGCCAATCACTCACGATTAACATTCTTTTATTTATTAAATTTGATTTCAATTGAAACGACAATTGAAATATGTGGCTGTAGTTATTTAAATTGTTATATAAGATATTATCTATAACTGTTCACTTGTGGGATATGACACCATATCCTGTTGTTTATATTATATTATTATTGATGATATATGCCTGTTATTTTATTGTATTTTCTGTTATCACTCTACAAGTTCCCTGTAGTTTAGAAATCACTATGGGTTGAAATGATACATACCCGAACAGACTTTAGAATAGGAGAAAATCGTTATGGGTTGAAATGATAAACCAAAGCGATTTTCATTTAATTGAATTTGGGATTACGGGTTGAAATGATATCCACCGGTATATATTTAGTATACGGATTGAAATGATAAATGTCCGTAGCACTTGACTATATGATAGGAAATATATACAGACACCGTTGGTCCATATAAATATTTTGAAAATAATTTCTATAATTTTGGAAAGAAATATATGGTTTAATAAACTTGATTCTTAAGATATTATATAAATGAAAATTGTATATATAGATTTAGTAGTAATATTTGATTTAAATTAGATTGATTTAATGCATATATTACGGTTAAGTATTTATGTAAATCTATATTTCAAATAGATTCTTTTGTAATAAATTGAATAATTAAGATTGGGAGATAAATTTGGGTTTATAAAATGGTATTTAAATAAGGACTTATTTAATTAAATCGATTTGAAATTTTTGAATGCGAAATTTAAAGGGTATGATTTTATAACTGGATTTTTGATTTAAGTGATTTAATGAATATTTCACGTTTAAATAAATTAAAGAAAATATTGAGTAAAATATAATTTAAGGTTACTTAAATGATATTGAATCTAACAAGGGAGTACTTCAGGATTAAATAATAATGAGATTAAATCGAGATCTATATGAAACTGTTATATAGAACATTTAAATATTAAAGCCTTGAACTATATTGGAATTTAAATGGCTTGTGTTGAGATTCGGATCCGTATTTGAAATCAACATAGTTGAATTTGTTATTTAGCAAATAAATTGAATTAAAATGAAAATTTAGGTTGAACTAAATTTGAATTTATTATTTAGAAAACTAAATTGAATGAAAATTTAAATGAAACGTTGAATACTTAAAGTTTTGAAATATATGGAAATATAAAGGGGTATTTGTGATTATAAATCCGAATTTGAGATCGATAAAATTTAAGTGGTTATTTTAGAAATTGAGTTGAATTTAAATTGATAAATTGAGATTGAATTTAATTTGAATGGGAAGGTCGGGTTGATGTTGGAACGATTTGTTAAGTTGAGGAAATCGAAAATACTTTACTGTATAAATTATTTAATATATATAAATACTATTTTGGGAAATATAGAGATATTTGAAGTGAAAATGAGATTTGGTTTTGAAGTATAAATTAAGTTGAAATGACCACGGTGTTATAGTGTATATTTCTACCTTGTAGAAAGTTCCATGGACCCTTAGTTGATGGTTATCCTAAACATCCTTTAAGTTATTTGTATTTCAGTTGATATTTCACCTGAGTTGGATTTATTGGTATAAGAATGTTAATCCTGACTCGAGTGTTTTGTGTTTTGCTTTACGCTCGGGTCAGACTGAGTGATACAGCATTTGAGACTCACCTTTGGAGTTCGGAGCTTCATTTGGAAATCCTACTATCGATTCAGATTCCAGCCTTTCCAGTTGATTGGTTCAGAGAAGTCATCTGTTGCATTGGAGACTTCACTGCATTTGAACTAATCGGTTGTATTTTTCTAACTCTGATGTATATAGTAGCTTCATGAACTACTACTCTTTATCTAATCCGCTGCATTATATTACTCTGTGATCTGTGATTGATTTATTTACTGTATATTTTAAGTTTTACCAAATTTTAAATTAACAATTCGGTATTTTGAATTATTCAAGTCGGATATGTATGGTTTTATTGTCGATTTGAATGGTCCAAAATAGCGGGTCGTTACAGTTGGTATCAGAGCTTTGGCTCTAGGAAAAACTTAGCATATATGGTAAATTTATTTATAGAATCACTTTCGCTCGAGTTGAATCTCTTCTTTTTGACTCGATTTCCTTTGAATTTAGGATTGTCCCACTTTTTCGAAATTCATTCTTGTCTCCCCTTATTTATATTCGTTCGATCCTAGAGTATCCCATGACTCCATTGAATGATTTGTAAAGGGGATGAAACTCCTTTACAATTGGCATTGATTCACTGGAGATTTATGTATCCCTCGGTTTAGATGCTACTATCTCCTGTTATTACGAATTCTATCTATGGCGATCGAATGTCGATTTGCCTTAGAATTCTGCACCCATTATATTGCTAAATTCACGGTTGATCCGGTTAAGGTCACCCGCAATTTATAGAAGCATATCCATCTTCTATTTTGTAATTTAATTATCGCATCTTCGATCGAGTCTATCTTCGAATCAGAATTCTATTGATTTGAGTTCCTCTAATTCAAATCTCTATCTTTGTTCTAAAATCCATTCTTAAAATTATCCTCTGAAAATCGCGTATGTTTGCATTTTTGAAATTGTTTTATATATCGAAATTATTATTTTGATAACTATGATTTTATTCTATAAATAAAAGTGAAAATGTTTTCGATAAGGATTATATACCTAAATATAAAACAAATAAGAAATGTTATTTTATATAAAAGGGATTTGAAAGGATTTGAAATTTTGAAAAAATATAAGAAATTGATTTATATTAAAATGATTTATAACTGAAGTGTTAAATTTGATATTCAAGAATTGAATTCCGGTGTTTTGAAATTGGTTTTAAGATTTTTGAAATTATATAATAATACGATTTGAAAGTATTTTCTGAATAAGAAGTGTTTCAAATGAGTCAAATGAGTTCCAATGATTTCAATGAAATTTCATGGAAGTTTTAAGAAAATAGAAGTCCAGAACTCACTTTGTCGCTGGAAAATAATTTCGGTGATGAGTGCACGCATCATCGATATTGATTTTCGAGTTTCAGAGTGGGGGAGAGGCCAATCTAGTAGCTTTGCTATGCGAGTGATATTGTGAAACAAATTTTGATTTCAAATTCTGAAGAATAATTCGATATTTGAAAGATATATGTATATATATTTAAAATGATTTAAAGGAAACCGGTATTCAGTCCTCGTGTTTCGGATTTGATTTGGTATAATCCTATCTATTTATTGTTGATTTTCAAGTTTTGAATTTGGAAATTTGATTTCCCTAACTATTTTGAATGTTCGAACACTTCCAAATTGAGATTAAATTTTCAAAGCTAAGAAATTTCGAAGAGTATAAAATGTTTGATAAAGAATATAAATTCAGTTTTGAAATGTTTTGAAAAAAAATAGTTTTGAATAATGGTTTTCGGAAAGGTAAATTGGATATTTCAAATAGAAATATATAGTTTAAAAGTTTTAAAGGGATAATTATAAATTTGGAAACCATTTTAAGTATAATTGATTTTGAGAAAATATTTGGTTTTGAAAATTAATTTGAAATTAAAAACCAATACTTATATGGTGATTTTGGAAATGAATTTGTTTGACTTGAATTATTTTAATTTGGAAACTGGGATAATTTTCTAAGCCTATTATTTTTGGAACTTTGAAATTTAGATATTTAATTTGGAAGAAAATTTGGTGAAATCATATATGATTTTGAGACTGAATTGATATTGAAATGATTTGAAATTTGAGAACCTTATATTATTAAGCACTTGATTTGGGAGTGGTCGAACTTATATAAAATGGATTGTATAAGTATGAAGTTGATTTGAAATCTATTGATTTGAAAGGTACTCAATTTGGAAAGAGATTTTATATAATCGAAGTCTATATATGTATGATTTGATCAACTATTGATTTTGGATAGTATTCGATTTGGGAAAAAGGGAATCCTATATATATGGACTTTATATAAGTACGATATTTGAAAGTGATTTTAAAAGGTACTATATGATATATATTTTCGAAGTAAAGATATGGAAAGTGCCTTCTGCTTGATATCCGCTTTGTGGCCACATCGTGGATTCATTCTATCGATGTTATTCTCTCTGATTTTTGGTTTTCCGGATGCAATACTCGAGTGTTCCCACCGTGGCGTAACCCATGGTTTTTTTTCTCTCGCGACTGCATAGCGCAATTGCCTGGCTGAGTCTGGCCTAGGGGTACGGATTGTTTCCTGGGGGATCTAAGCGTAACCATTGTTTATCCTGCAATCTGTGTAGTTCGCGAATAGTAGCGAAAATGCCTGGCTGAGATAGCCTAGGGGTACGGATTGTTTCCTAGGGGACCCAGGCGTAACCATTGTGTTTCCTGCACTCTGCTAGTCATCATGGCATAACTCGCAGTGTTGAGAAAGCTTACAGATACAGATTGTTTCCTGGGGGATCCAGGCGTAACCATTGTGTATGTGCGAACCATGGTCGGACAAAGGTTTCGGTTTGGTTGTTCGTTGGATTGTACTTTCCATATCTGTTTTTAAAGGTTTTTCAAGTATTTTCACTAGGTGTTGAAACAGGTCTACTAAGTACTTGAAGAATTCAAGCTTTGCGCCTAATCAACGCATGGCCAGAGTCTGCAAGAACGAGGTTAAACTTGTTGAAACATCGAGTTATTAAAGTATTTTCGAAAGGAAAATTTGTTTTGATATAAAAGTATATTATTATAAAGGTATTTAGTATAAAAGTATTTTTCCCAGCAAAGAAATTTTGAATTAATATTTGAAATTTAAACTCTTTTGGTTTGAAATTAACTATTCATGCCCGATACTATTCGTTTGAATCTACCTTATCTGCTCAGCTTATTTATTCACCTATATTCTGTTTCCTGAATCTACCTTTCTTTCCTTTTGAATGGAATCTTTAAAATACTGTTTATTTACATACTACTTGGTTTAATAGAAGATTTTAAATATTGTAAATATTTTGAAGTTATTAATTAAATAAAACATGTTTAAAGAAAATGATTATTAATTTATTGATAATATTTGAAAGGTATCTTGAGTTAAATTAAAAATTTCATAAATTTTGGACTTAATATTTTCAATAGTCTTTGTAAATATAAATAATAATGTAAATAATTGTTTTCAAAAGGAGTTTGAAAGGTATTAAATATTAAAGAAAATTTAATTGCAAATGAAGTTTTCAAATGAATATTTCAAGTAAAATTTATATAGTTTTAAATTAATTATTTACCCTTGAATTACAATTTACTTTTATTCCTGGTTGTTCTATTCTCCTACCTCCTTCCTTTTCGAGGAGGAAAAGTTTTGAGTGGGAGAGAGTGTAATGACCCGTAAAATTTTAATAATTTTTAATGGTTTTATTTACGTATTTAATTAAAATTTTGAGTATCTTAAATAACAATATTTTGATATAAAAATTTAATATTTGGATTACGTCCAATTGTACATAGCAGATGGTAGGTTTTCAATTTATTTTATAGAGGTTTATTTATTAAGTAATTCTACCACATTCAAATCAGTTAATAATTGATGGTAATAAATTTATTTTCCAACATAAATATTTTTCTACATAAAATTTATAAATCCTCTCCTGAGTGAGACGTCATCTTTCGTTTTTCCAAATTTGGACTACTTTTGCTCCGTTTATCTTAATTCTGATCTAATAACAGCATTTTCAGTGTCGATTATCGAATTTTGATCGGAGGATCGTACCTCTGATATCTGTGTACCATTTTGATCGTCTCGTCGTGCTGATCTTCGCAGTATATTTATTTCTATATTTTGGTATCCGGTACGCAACAGAAATCATAAAACGATACGTTGTATCGGTACCATAAATTTGTAACAGTTAGCTTTCTTTTGCTTTTCAAAACATGACCAGTGACTGCCAAGCAATATAATTAATTTCTTTAAAATTTTCAGCTTGATGCAAGATGACAATTGTTATCCCATGGCTATTTTAAAAATCAACGTGTAAAGTGGTATACGTTATTCCCTTTGAACGGTTCCTTTTGCATTTATATCTTTCCTCTTGCTTTAATTGATTTCCTGGTTTCACTGGCTTTCGTTCTAACATTTATTCCATAAGTTACAAAATTCGACCGTTGCCATACCATCTCGAAGTGTCAACGTACAAAACTGATGTACGTTTGTATTTATTGAATGTGAACGGCTCATTTCTAATTGTCTTTATATCTTCATAGAGCTGTCTATCATCTTCACTTCCAATTGCTCAACAGAGGGACAAGGCAAGGCTTCAGCCTTCTTCTCAAAATCTTTTAGCCTGCTTCTCTTCTCTTTCTCACGCCATCACCATGTTTTCACCACAGAGACCACGTCTTCCCCATCCCTAACCTTCAAACTGCCGAGAACCACCTCTCAACGTGATCAACCCTCACCGCCTCATCCCTTCCACCGCTCAACCACACCTAGATCCGCCGCTCCTCCCACCATGCCAAGCCTCTGGCCACCACATAGCAGCCCACACCTCCTCAAAAAGCTGCATCACCACATGAACCCGCTCTCGACCAAGATTGCTTCGCCTCCACCTGTGCCTCCGCCCGCCTTACAGTCAACCGAGCTGCAGCACTCGGCGACCACCCCTCATGCGTCCGTGTGAACCATCCTGCCGACCCCGACATTGCCGACGGCACCCTCTTCCACCTCGGCAACCCAGTGCTGCATCAACCTCTGCCTTTATCTCCTCCTGCCGAGATCACCACCGCACCGTTCACCGTGGCCTCCCAAAGCACAGCTCCCTGCCGTGCTCCCTAGCTACGAGTTCGCCTCCACCTCCGGCTGTAGCCACCATCACTCCTCCGTGCAACCGACCTCTACGTTCCGGGTCTCTCCTCCGCTCCACCGTGAGACCCTATCTTGTCGGGTTTCTCGGTTAATTGTTTATGGTATTTATATATACATACATACATATATATATATATTTACTACAAACATGCGTCACCTGCATATCTTATATAATAGTATTCGTATATAATATCAGTTTATACGTCCAAGTGGTTTCACATATACAAGCAAACAAAAAGTAGTAGAGGTTTTGGATTGAGTAGTTATAGTATTTGATTTGGAAAATAAAGTGTATGCATTCATAGAGGAGCTTGCATTGTAATAGCTCTCTGCATAAAACTGTACATCTGTCGTTACCTATATATACGCATCACATTTATGTTAAGTGATATTTGCTGTTGTTGAGGGGTATTTATTTGTTTATTTAATATTAATTTGTAAATTTATAATATATATATTCTATATTACTAAGTTTTGGCCAGCCCATATTTGAGTCTGCATAGTTTAACATATAGATGTAATTATATTCCATTTTGTGTATAGTGATAACCTGTTACCAAAATGTGGGTATGTGTACATTATATAATATTTTAATAATGTTTATTGGTATAAAGTTAATTGGTTATAAGGTTTTAGTTTGCAATATGTTCAGTCGATAAAGTGGTTTTGTTGTGTACGTTTATTTATAAGCGCGTATACATGTATAGTCTGGACAAGTTTTAAAAGTGTGTTTATATATAATAGTTTACTGGCATGAGTGTAGATATATATTTAGTCGTATTCTTTATATAGGGCGGTCTGCATTTGTTTTCAAAATTTTATGTCGCTCGCATTTTGTCTGCATACGTTTTTGTAACTTAGATTTGTTATATATTGTTTACATATTTAGCTTAGTTGTTAATCTCCACTTATTTTGAAAGGGTTTTGTCATTTATATTTGACTATATAAATGATAAATATTGATTTTTAAATGATGTTAGTATAAGTGATATTTGGATATGTCATTCTATATATATATATATATATATATATATGTATGTATGTATGTATGTATGTATGTATGTATAAATTTTTACGTATAGGACTTTATTTTTAATAAAAGTTTAAATTAAATATTTAATCTATATAGTTATGTGTATTTATATATATAGATTCTGGAAGTCATGTGTTTATTTTAAATTATAGGTTTTATGTGATTTGTATATTGCATATATAATATATATATGTTCATTTATACCATCCACCTTCGTCAATCGGGTTCTGATTGGTTCCATCTATTCTTATTATCAGCTTTGTCTGTCCAATTCGTGCCAATTCTGTTTTGCTTTGGAATTCGTGCTTGGATCCGCAACTCGTTTCATTGTTATTCTCTTTAGCCTCAGAAGGTAAGAAATCACTCACGATTAACATTCTTTTATTTATTAAATTTGATTTCAATTGAAACCAATTGAAATATGAGGCTGTAGTTATTTAAATTGTTATATATGATATTATCTATAACTGTTCACTTGTGGGATATGACACCATATCCTGTTGTTTATATTGTATTGTTATTGATGATATATGCCTGTTATTTTATTGTATTTTCTATTATCACTCTGCAAGTTCCCTGTAGTTTAGAAATCACTATGGGTTGAAATGATACATACCTGAACAGACTTTAGAAAAGGAGAAAATCGTTATGGGTTGAAATGATAAACCCAAGCGATTTTCATTTAATTGAATTTGGGATTACGGGTTGAAATGATATCCACCCGTATATATTTAGTATACGGATTGAAATGATAAATGTCCGTAGCACTTGACTATATGATAGGAAATATATACAGACACCGTTGGTCCATATAAATATTTTGAAAATAATTTCTATAATTTTGGAAAGAAATATATGGTTTAATAAATTTGATTCTTAAGAAATTATATAAATGAAAATTGTATATATAGATTTTGTAGTAATATTTGATTTAAATTAGATTGATTTAATGCATATAATACGGTTAAGTATTTATGTAAATCTATATTTCAAATAGATTCTTTTGTAATAAATTGAATAATTAATATGGGGAGATAAATTTGGGTTTATAAAATGGTATTTAAATAAGGATTTATTTAATTAAATCGATTTGAAATTTTTGAATGGGAAATTTAAAGGGTATGATTTTATAATTGGATTTTTGATTTAAGTGATTTAATGAATATTTCATGTTTAAATAAATTAAAGAAAATATTGAGTAAAATATAATTTAAGGTTACTTATATGATATTGAATCTAATAAGGGAGTATTTCAGGACTAAATAATAATGAGGTTAAATCGAGATCTATATGAAACTGTTATATAGAACATTTAAATATTAAAGCCTTGAACTATATTGGAATTTAAATGGTTTATGTTGAGATTCGGATCTGTATTTGAAATCAACGTAGTTGAATTTGTCACTTAGCAACTAAATTGAATTAAAATGAAAATTTAGGTTGTACTAAATTTGAATTTATTATTTAGAAAACTAAATTGAATGAAAATTTAGATGAAACGTTGAATACTTAAAGTTTTGGAATATATGGAAATATAAAGGGGTATTTGTGATTATAAATCCGAATTTGAGATCGATAAAATTTAAGTGGTTATTTTAGAAATTGAGTTGAATTTAAACTGATAAATTGAGATTGAATTTAATTTGAATGGGAAGGTCGGGTTGATGTTGGAACGATTTGTTAAGTCGTGGATATTGAAAATACTTTACTGTGTAAATTATTTAATATATATAAATACTATTTTGGGAAATATAGTGATATTTGAAGTGAAAATGAGATTTGGTTTTCAAGTATAAATTAAGATGAAATGACCACGGTGTTATAGTGTATATTTCTACCTTGTAGAAAATTCCATGGACCCTTAGAGGATGGTTATCCCAAACATCCTTTAAGTTATTTCTATTTCAGTTGATATTTCACTTGAGTTGGATTTATTGATATAAGAATGTTAATCCTGACTCGAGTGTTTTGTGTTTTGCTTTACGCTCGGGTCAGACTGAGTGATACAGCATTTAAGACTCACCTTTGGAGTTCGGAGCTTCATTTGGAAATCCAACCATCGATTAAGATTCCAGCCTTTCCAGTTGATTGGTTCAGAGAAGTCATCTATTGCATTGGAGACTTCACTGAATTTGAACTATTCGGTTGTATTTTTCTAACTCTGATGTATAAGTAGCTTCATGAACTACTACTCTTTATCTATTCCGCTGCATATATTACTCTGTGATCTGTATTGACTTATTTATTGTATATTTTAAGTTTTGCCAAATTTTAAATTAACAATTCGGTATTTTGAATTATTCAAGTCGGATATGTATGGTTTTATTGTCGACTTGAATGGTCCAAAATAGCGGGTCATTACAGGATCAATCAAAAATTACAACTTTCGACGAAAAGACAACAGTCGTTCAACAAGTTAGACAGAACCATTTATAATGAAAGATGTGACTATTCAAAACACGTTATGTTATCACGAGGCGTACTTTGGGGGAAAATGTTGTCTCACTTTTGGCAAGGCCGAGATATTAACGAATTGACTAAAGATCAAAGACCACTCATCCCGAATGTCGAGTATTCTTAGTTTCACTATAGATGTCAATAAATTTTATCCAAGTCTGGATCAAGCTACGATTGTTATGACATGACAAACAAAGCGAAGGAAGCCAAGGTACCAAATTTCAAGTCAATCGGAGTTCATATGCTAAAGATACGATCAATACAAACCAAAGAAATAAGCACAACCATGTCCATCACTTCACAACCGTCTATTCGTATCGATTTGTTCGTGTCCATCGACGAGCATTTTTATGTATCCATCAGAATGCACTACTTCGTATCCATCAGTGGAATCATCTTTATTCGTATTGATCTATTCGACTCCATCAGTGAAACAACTCTAATTCGCATCGATTGGCAGCTCTCTTGTTCGTATTCATCGACTGATGGTATTCCTCATATTAATCAAGATACAAGTTCACTTGGTATCCATTGACTGCCATACGAGTGCTGAATCCTGTAGGATCGATTTCACCCTAGAGGGGGGGTGAATAGGGTGATAGTGTTAATTATAAAAATTAATCGCGGAAGCTTACAAAATATTCAATTCAGATCACAGAATAGCAGCACAGATATCACAGAATATAAATAACATAAAAAACAGAGCAACACAGAATTTACCCAGCTACGGCAAAACCCTGCCTACGTGCTGCCCCCAAGGTTTCTACTAGAAATTAGATAGTCCCTCGCTTACACACGTAAACTCGCTATACCCGCTATTGACTAATCTAACTCTACACTCAAAACCTTGCTACAACTCAACCACCGAGTTGCGAATTCTCAAGCTACGCCACGTAGCTTGTGCCCTAGTCACACGACTAGAAAATTAAAACGGTTTAAAAAGAAAATACAATTAAAAACAATTTAAATAAATTAAAACCCTATTTAAAAATAAACTAAAGCCTTATAATAAAACAAGGCCGGCCCCTATTCACTTCTTCAACCCGTTCCTTTTTCTTTTTATTTGCTCCGTTTGTTGTTTTGAGATAGCGGCGACTTTGTCCTTCAATCCAGATTAGGGCTTTCGTTCGTGATTTAAATTAGGGTTTTTTGCAAATTGAAGCACCGACCTTTGATACTGTTCGACTTCGATGCTCTTTAATTTGTTCACCGCGGCTGCTTCGTTGATGATGGAGTTCGACTTCGATTCGGTATGTGATTTTCGTTTATGCTATACTGTTATGCTTGATTGAACTCCATGATCGATTGCCTGTGATGATTAGGGTTATATATGCGTTCGAACTTCTTTATCTTCGTTCGTATAAACTTATTTGAATTTGTCAACTGATATTGCTTTGATCGTTGATTTTCGAATGGATGTTTATGATTAATTCTGACCTGTTCATGTTACTTGAATAACACGGATTTAAACCGTGACTTGTTCAATTTGCTTGACCAATACGCCGTTAATCTTCACTTGGTTCGATTTGCTGATTGACTAGGCTTCGGCTTGATGTTGAATAATGTTTGACTTCGACTTGGTTTTTGACTTGTTCAAACTTATCCACAGCTTCAGCTCCGATCATATTTCTGTTGATTTTATTCTCATGGTTTCACGTTTCTTGATTGACACGGTTTTGAATTCATTTTCGTGTTGACTTGATAAAGACACGGCTTTGATTTTGTGACCCTCATATATGTGTATGCATACTGGTTACATTCTTGGTTATGTATCATATATTTGCAGCACTTCGGCATTGACTGGTTTCATGAATTACGTGAATTTTTGGTCATCTTCGTCTCTGGCCATATCTGTGTTCATCCCTCTGCTATTTGCATTCTGGTCTGACCTGCACACTTGTTTATGCTTGAACACTGCACTTGTATATATATGTATATTTGTTCATCATTGTTGTAGTCTTTCCATGAGTCACTTGCGCTCGGGCTCACCGTACACTGATGCATTCTGGTTTGATTTGCTGTCAGCTTCTTGCTTGTGAAAAATAGTTTCTCATGTGCACTGTGTCATTTAAAGTTTGTTGTGGTCTATGTATGGTGGTCTTGTGTTTCTGGTGCATTCATTGTTCTTGCTTCGACCACTGTCTTGCATTTTTGCTGCGGCCTGTACTTGTATACTGTGTTGGGATTGTAGAACTTGGATATTTGCAGTTTGTAGTTGTCGTGTTGATCTTCCTTGCTACCTAGTCGACACTTGCACTGATATTCATTTGAGTTGGGCATCTTGTATTTGTTGCAGTCCATGTTGCTGCTTGAGTCTCTGTTGCCTTGCTTCTGACCATGTTGCACATGCCTTGTTAAGGCTGCTGCTCGTATGCTCTATCATTGTGTCATTTGTTTCTAAGACTTGAATGCGATTATGCATTGTTGTAGATGATTGTGTTTCATGTGTTGGTTTGCTGTACATTTCTGGTTTTGGTCTTGTTTCATGTTTGAGGTTGTGCTTGCATTGACATGTACTTGTTGCTGTCTTCATTTAGTTTGTATTACTGGTCCTCTGCACATATGATCTTGGTGGCATTTCTTTGTTTGCATATATCACTAGCTGTGTTGAATTTGAATTGTGTAACTTGTGGTTTCATTGCTGCACTCGAGTTTTGTTACTTGAGCTGCTTTGTTGAGTTCCATTTGACTTGACTGTACTTGTACGACTTCATTGTTCTGCTGCATGCAGTCCATTATGTTTGATCTGACTTGAACTTTCATTGAGTTTTGTTGCACTGTTTTTGACTTGTGACCTGCCCTGTGTTGAATCCAGTTTTTCAAAAAACTCGGGTTTGACCTTGTGCTCGAGTCGTGATTTTTATGTTATTGCACGTGAGTTGAACCCGGCTTTTTTTTATTTGGGTTTGACCTGTGCTCACCTGTCACTGTAAATCAATCAAGTGTATATGTCGGCGTGCACGGCCTTGTGGCATATACAGTAATACACTGTGTATGTCACAAGTTGTTCGTGTATGATGAATTCAAATTTAAATTATGACGAACAACCCAAATAACTGAGGCAAATCATATTTTTTAAAAATCACGTTTTATTTTATATTGCAAAAATATTTATTTTCAATTTTACTGCGTTAGTAAATATTTTTGCAGATTGCTCAGATGCTGGATTCACACTGGAAGGAAGTTGAAGATAAATATGAGTGTGAGTGATATGTAGTGAGGTGAACTGTAAATATGAAATGTGATGTAATTGTAATCAAAGTTGTATAGTTATAGTGAGAGTTTGAAATTGTACTATTCAAAAATGTAATAAATATTTATTTGAATAAAATATCTGTTTGAATTCAAATTCTGTGTAATTTATTTTATTCAACAAATATTTATTTAAACTGTGAAAAATAGAATAGTATATTAACAAATACATTTAAAAGAATGTATATATGTTTATTATCATCAAATAAAAATCATATAAGCGCATATTCAACAATCTCCCCCTTATGATGATAACAAACATATATTTAAGATTTTGAATATGTTAAATGTATTTGATCATGGATATGCATTGCTCCCCCTATTTAAATGCTTCCTCTTTACACAATGCCCCCCCTACATATATGCATACAAATAGAAATATGCAAATGATCCTAGATGCAAATAGAAAATTATTTGACCTTTGCTTGATTTTATTTGACAAAATCTTAACTTTTCTCTCCCCCTTTTGTTATCAGCAAAAGAATAATAGTGTTAGAGAAAATAGAGATAAAGTGATCGATATTAATCCAACATTAAAACTCAATTGAATATAAATATTAAATTTCAATAAAAAATCAAACAAAAATCATAAATATTTTGTTAGGCGCATATTCCACTTTTAGAATGATGGAAATGATGTCATCATATAAAACCATACAGTTGTGTCTATTTGTGGTATATTTATATCAGGAATTTGAATATCTACTAACCATGCATAACCGTTAGGACTTTTAAATGAGATTAGTAGTATTCCAATTTTATTTTAAAAAAAATGAATTCAAGTATCTTCTAACCACGCATAACCGTGAGGACTTTTACATGGGATTAGAATCAACTTGTTTATTTTAAAAAACAACTTTTGATATGCGTTCCATACATGCATAACCGTGAGGACTTTTAAATGGGCATGGAAGCACATAACAAATTCCAAGTAATTCACCCATGCATAACCTTGAGGACCTTTAAATGAGAGTGAATACTTTGGTATTTATTTATTATTATTATTATTATCCCTCTTTTTTTTAAAAAAAAATGTGAAAATGAAAAAACGAACGATTCCTGTTTAAAGTACCACATATCGACAAACTATATAGAATTTTGATGAGTGATGGTTGTTAGAAATATGATAGATATAGAGATGGTCATGGAATTTTTTACCAACAAAAAGTTTTATAACTCTTGTTTAAATTTCTAAAGAAATTTATTAATTATACCATCTCAAGTCATAATATTTGATCAATATTAACACTCATCACTTTTTCAGTCACTATTTTTCTTTTCGATAAACATTAGGGAGTCAGATTAGTCAAAATAGTCATTTAAAATCAAATTCAAAAATAATTATGAAATTAATTTTTCAAAATGAATAATTTGAAAATATGGTCAAAAATGATTTTCTCCAGGGGGTTTTAAAAGAAAATTTTCTGCTATTTGCAAATTAGTTGAAATGAAGAATATGCAGATATTTTCTTTGAAAAACGATGCAATTACTATAATGTCTCAATAGAAATCACGTTTCACTAGTAATTTTTCTATCAACTAAATTACCAGTGTAATCTGCATCTGAATTTCTTTTTCACTCAAAATTATCATTAATTGAATTTGATTAAACAAACCATGAAGTGTGCACCAAAAATTTCAAACTCAATTTTTACAACAATTTAAATGACATTCTTTTGAATTTGAATTGAAGCCGTGTAAATAATCGAAAACCGTGAATATAGAATTAGCCGTATTATAACCAATTGTATTATCCAACAAAACACTATTTTTAATCCAAACTGATATATATGAAGTAATTCAAAGAATCTAGAGATTATTATAGTGTTTTTGGCATAAGAATATACTTGGCTAACTATGTTGAATAAGTCAGAAACAAAATGATCATCTTTTTATCAATCTCAATATTGGCTGAATTTTAATTCAGAATATGGTGCAGATTATCACATTTAATATATCGTACAAATAAATATACCTTTACCTGTTTTACCTTTACGATATTTTGCGTTGTTGTCCATTGTGATTCTGTCACCTTTATACTAGGCTATGGAACTTTGCTTTGTCGTCCGTTGTGTTTCTGGAATAGCCAAAAATCCAGAGAACACTGTTGTTGTTCCTTAGCCTGCCACCACACCTACACGATGAAAGATTTATGTGACCTATTTGTTTTTATAGGTCCATGGTTGTTAGTGGCAGAAAATTTTGAAAAACAATTTTGTAAAGACCCAAAACTATTTATAATTGTTCCCTTCGGAACCCAAATTTGTTTAATTTTGAGAGATTTTATATTTGTGCCTTTTGGAACCCAAATCGGTATAGTTTTCACATGTTTGGGTCTATACCAACAATTATTGTGATTGTGTCCATATTTTCTACAAATCGTGCACATTGAATTTTCTTGATTAATCTTGTTTTCAACAATTTTCGAACTATTATATCCAAGTCCTTGTCTAACCGTATTAACAGTTTGCTTTCCTAATAGCATATTCAATGATTTTTCACTTTTGGAAAATTTATCTGAAGTAGTAGACAATTGTTGGACTTGTGTTTTGAGAGACTCATTTTCGTTTAATAATTGTGTGCACTTTTTAATAGAATTCTCTCTTCTAGTATTTTCATTCTCTTTTAAAATCAGAATTTCATTTTCAAGTGATTTTATATTGATTTCTGATTTTTTAATTTCCTCTTCGAATGTTGGACACTTATCACACCTAGGAATCCTACTTTGATAGGTTTTAACTAATTGATCAAGTTGTTTATTACATTCTATCAAAGTATCCTTTTGAGATTCAAGTTTGGCGTATTTTTCCCTATGTCGTTCAAAACAACCGTTTACTTCATGAAAATATATAAGCAACGCAGAATGAGTAAATTTTGATACCTCACTTGGCTCGTCATCGTCACTGTCAGTTGTATCACCTCGAAGACACAATTCTGCCTTTTCGCTTTCACTGCCAGTGCTTTGATCATTCTCGTCTATTTCATCCCAAGTGGCTGCAAAACTTTTCTTTTTCTATTTCTTTCCATGGCTGAATTTAATTTGTGGACAATCGGGCTTGATATGGCCGGGTTTGTTGCAATTGTAACAAATAATATTTTGTTCTTCTGAGTAGTCTAGTGCTTTGGCTATTCTGCTTTTTGCTTTTTGAATTTGAGCTGAATTTCCATGTTTCTGATTCCATTTTTTGAATTTCCTTATTAAAAGCTCTAGTTCTTCTGCACCATCGTCATCATCATCGTCATCACTTTCGGTTGTTCCTTTGAGCGCTATTGATTTATTTCGAGTATCTCCTCCTTCACGCTCTTCCTTGAATTTCATTTCTAGCTCATAAGTGGTGAGATTTCCGATGAGTTCTTCGATTTTCATTTGTTTCAAATCTTTTGATTCTTGAATGGCAATCACTTTTGCTTCAAATTTTCGTGGAAGGACTCTAAGGATTTTTCGGACTATCTCCAACTCTGTGTATGATTTTCCAAGAGCTTTTGATTCGTAAACGATATTGGAAAGTCATCCATGCATCTCTTTGACATTTTCTTCCTTCGCCATTGTGAAGTTCTCGTATTCCCTGCTTAGCATGGCAAGGCGAGATTCTTTGACTTGAGATGTTCCTTCGTGAGTCACTTCTAGTGTGTGCCATATTTCCTGTGCAGTTAGACAATGTGAGACACGATTAAATTCAAATTGATCTAATGAACAAATAATAGAATTCATAGCTCTAGCATTAGCATTTTGAAATCTATTTTCTAGTTCTGTCCATTGATCCTTTGGTTTATCTACTTCCTGATTATCTACAGTTATAGTCGGTGTTCTATAACCTGTCTCAACAATATTCCAAGCGTCAATGGTTTTCAGAAAGATTTCCATCCTATTTTTCCAATAAGCATATTCACCATTGAACATTGGTGGTCTAACTATGGATTGACCCTCAGCAAAAGCAGTATTAAAAGAAGCCATTTCAAAAATTCAAATTTTTAAAAACAAAAATTGGTTTTTTGTAAAAAATCAAATTTTTAAAACAAAAAAGGTTTTTGTTCCTAGCTCTGATACCACTTGTAGGATCGATTTCACCCTAAGGGGGGGTGAATAGGGTGATAGTGTTAATTATAAAAATTAATCGTGGAAGCTTATAAAATATTCAATTCAGATCACAGAATAGCAGCACAGATATCGCAGAATATAAATAACAGAAAAAACAGAACAACACAGAATTTACCCAGCTTCGGCAAAACCCTGCCTACGTGCTGCCCCCAAGGTTTCTACTAGAAATTAGATAGTCCCTTGCTTACACACGTAAACTCGCTATACCCGCTATTGACTAATCTAACTCTACGCTCAAAACCTTGCCACAACTCAACCACCGAGTTGCGAATTCTCAAGCTACGCCACGTAGCTTGTGCCCTAGTCACACGACTAGAAAATTAAAACGGTTTAAAAAGAAAATGCAATTAAAAAAAAATTAAATAAAATAAAACCCTATTTAAAAATAAACTAAAGCCTTATAATAAAACAAGGCCGGCCCCTATTCACTTCTTCAACCCGTTCCTTTTTCTTTTTATTTGCTCCGTTTGTTGTTTTGAGATAGCGGCGGCTTTGTCCTTCAATCCAGATTCGAGCTTTCGTTCATGATTCAAATTAGGGTTTTTTGCAAATTGAAGCGCCGACCTTTGATACTGTTCGACTTCGATGCTCTTTAATTTGTTCACCGCGGCTGCTTCGTTGATGATGGAGTTCGACTTCGATTCGGTATGTGATTTTCGTTTATGCTATACTGTTATGCTTGATTGAACTCCATGATCGATTGCCTGTGATGATTAGGGTTATATATGCGTTCGAACTCCTTTATCTTCGTTCGTATAAACTTATTTGAATTTGTCAACTGATATTGCTTTGATCGTTGATTTTCGAATGGATGTTTATGGTTAATTCTGACCTGTTCATGTTACTTGAATAACACGGCTTTAAACCGTGACTTGTTCAATTTGCTTGACCAATACGCCGTTAATCTTCACTTGGTTCGATTTGCTGATTGACTAGGTTTCGGTTTGATGCTGAATAATGTTTGACTTCGACTTGGTTTTTGACTTGTTCCAACTTATCCACGACTTCAGCTCCGATCATATTTCTGTTGATTTTATTCTCATGGTTTCATGTTTCTTGATTGACACGGTTTTGAATTCATTTTCGTGTTGATTTGATAAAGACACGGCTTTGATTTTGTGACCCTCATATACGTGTATGCATACTGGTTACATTCTTGGTTATGTATCATATATCTGCAGTACTTCGGCATTGACTGGTTTCATGAATTACGTGAATTTTTGGTCATCTTCGTCTCTGGCCATATCTGTGTTCATCCCTCTGCTATTTGCATTCTGGTCTGACCTGCACACTTGTTTATGCTTGAACACTGCACTTGTATATATATGTATATTTGTTCATCATTGTTGTAGTCTTTCCATGAGTCACTTGTGCTCGGGCTCACCGTACACTGATGCATTCTGGTTTGATTTGTTGTCAGCTTCTTGCTTGTGAAAAATAGTTTCTCATGTGCACTATGTCATTTAAAGTTTGTTGTGGTCTATGTTTGGTGGTCTTGTGTTTCTGGTGCATTCATTGGTCTTGCTTCGACCACTGTCTTGCATTTTTGCTGCGGCCTGTACTTGTATACTGTGTTGGGCTTGTAGAACTTGGATATTTGCAGTTTGTAGTTGCCGTGTTGATCTTCCTTGCTACCTGGTCGACACTTGCACTGATATTCATTTGAGTTGGGCATCTTGTATTTGTTGCAGTCCATGTTGTTGCTTGAGTCTCTGTTGCCTTGCTTCTGACCATGTTGCACATGCCTTGTTAAGGCTGCTGCTCATATGCTCTAACATTGTGTCATTTGTTTCTAAGACTTGAATGCGACTATGCATTTTTGTAGATGATTGTGTTTCATGTGTTGGTTTGCTGTACATTTCTGGTTTTGGTCTTGTTTCATGTTTGAGGCTGTGCTTGCATTGAAATGTACTTGTTGCTGTCTTCATTTAGTTTGTATTACTGGTCCTCTGCACATATGATCTTGGTGGCATTTCTTTGTTTGCATATATCACTAGCTGTGTTGAATTTGAATTGTGTAACTTGTGGTTTCATTGCTGCACTCGAGTTTTGTTACTTGAGCTGCTTTGTTGAGTTCCATTTGACTTGACTGTACTTGTACAACTTCATTGTTCTGTCGTATGTAGTCCATTATGTTTGATCTGACTTGAACTTTCATTGAGTTTTGTTGCACTGTTTTTGACCTGTGACCTGCCCTGTGTTGAATCCAGTTTTTCAAAAAACTCGGGTTTGACCTTGTGCTCGAGTCGTGATTTTTATGTTATTGCACGTGAGTTGAACCCGGCTTTTTTTTTATTTGGGTTTGACATGTGCTCACTTGTCCCTGTAAATCAATCAAGTGTATATATCGGCGTGCACGGCCTTGTGGCATATACAGTAATACACTGTGTATGTCATAAGTTGTTCGTGTATGATGAATTCAAATTTAAATTATGACGAACAACCCAAATAACAGAGGCAAATCATATTTTTTAAAAATCATGTTTTACTTTATGTTGCAAAAATATTTTATTTTCAATTTTACTGCGTTAGTAAATATTTTTGCAGATTGCTCAAATGTTGGATTCAAACTGGAAGGAAGTTGAAGATAAATACGAGTGTGAGTGATATGTAGTGAGGTGAACTGTAAATATGAAATGTGAAGTAATTGTAATCAAAGTTGTATAGTTATAGTGAGAGCTTGAAATTGTACTATTCAAAAATGTAATAAATATTTATTTGAATAAAATATCTGTTTGATTTCAAATTCTGTGTAATTTATTTTATTCAACAAATATTTATTTAAACTGTGAAAAATAGAATAGTATATTAACAAATACATTTAAACGAATGTATATATGTTTATTATCATCAAATAAAAATCATATAAGCGCATATTCAACAACCCTATATCGACGAAACACTTTGGATACTTCGCATTGATCAACCATAGAATGATATGAATTAAACACTCCCAATCGATACGAACAGAACCAGACGATCAATTGGTACGAATAAAATAGGTCAGTCGATCAATACGAATAAGAGCAAGACCATCGCTAAGAACAAGGCCAAAATCAATTGGTACGAATAGAGCACATGATCGATATGAACAAGGGGAAAACCTTTGAATGACTCGGTCAACTCGGCATATGATGTGGATCGATCCAAAGAGTGAGCGCCATGTCAACGTGCGAGCTCATGCTCAGTATCTATTCGAAGTGATCGATACGAACGCGTCGATAGGAACTGGCCAGCGTAAAGAAAATGCAATCTTGTCCAATGCTGTGAAATTTTCACATGAGCATACGTACAACCGAAAGAATTTTTCAGCCAAATTTCAACTCAATTGTTTCTAATCTTGATCGATACGAAATTCGTTCGTATCGATCATGGATCGAGTTAAAAACACGTGGGATCAATCGCGTAGGCCCACCCATATGCCAGAAGAGGTCTCTCGAGATCCGGGCGAGATATTGCATCCTACGCCTATAAATAGCACCCCAGAGCTTATAGAAAAAGGATCCTTTTTGCTCTTTAACGTCCAGACTCTGCCAAAACCATTTTTATACTTCAAGGCTTCTATTGTACTCGAATTTGATCACTGTAATCTGCTATAGTCAGTTGTAATCAGTAAGCGAGTATCAATAAAATCATCAACTTCATAGTGGACATAGGCCATACGTCGAACCACTCTAAATCATTGTGTTTCTACATGTTTTCATTATTTGCTTTTGAAGTGTTTGTTAGATAATCCTCTATTTACACTTCTATTCTTCATTTTTACCTCTTCAAATACTTTCAAAGAGTTTAGTGCCCAATTTTGGTACAAAACAAATTGATTTGTGAATTACTTATCATTAAATAAGTACATGGAAATGTTTTCCAATAGTGAAATGCGAAATGGTTTGACAATCTATCTTTTTAAAGATAATTTGAAGTCAACATTTGACGAATGATTCAATTAATAAAAGATTAATTAAATGGCATATTTATTGCTTATGGTACTAAATATTTATTCGTTTGTTATGATAGTTAAATAACCGACTATCAAATCTGGCCATTTTAGTTCCCGGACTTGATGCGGGAACTATTTAGTCGTACACTTACTATATAGCCTTCTATTTAGGCTTGATTATCATTTGTGTTGTGCAGAGTATTACACGAATCTATGGAGCTTCCTTCTTGGCCGAAGGATAGCAAGTTGAAAGTTGGAGACATGGTAAGTCGGTTATTTTGAGTAATTTTGAGTAATTCTAGTCCGACATGTGTGGATGCGAATGGCTGAAAATATCGGGTTATTACGTATCCAATGCAAGGACTATTCGCTACTAATCCTAGGGATTTCCCGACAGGACGTGGCAGGAAAGAACATTCGCTTTGTCCTGATCCTAGACAACTTGTATGGACATTTGTCTAACATTGCATTTATTAATATTACATACATTGGTTTTTACAAATGTACATCAATGGTGGCGAAGAAGGCAACTTCTTTTAGCTTAACACCCTCCTTGAGACGTATGAGCTCAAGGGTTGTATTTTTGTGGAAGGCAATTTGTAGTCATAGGAAATGGCCGTGTGGCATTCAAAGCGATGTGATACGTGAAAGGTAATCCTTACCTCAGGCCCCATCAACTGGAAATGTCCAAAACAGGGTTAGATGCGACAAGGCTAAGTAGACAAGGCTAAGTGGGTCGCTCCCAAGTAGGATATGATCATCCTCTTCTAGATATATCATTACACGCTATGATGTCGTGTATCCGATTATTGTGGTTTGTATGCTTAGAGGCCCTAGGAAAAGTTCGGTTACAACCGGAGGATGATATAATCGATACCATCAAGCTATAGAGGCAGGCCGGTCTTGTGTTAGCAAAGGATCCTTTGTGACTATCCTCGGTAGATTCCTCTAGAGATGTACTGCCGGAAGGTAGTCCCTTCAACTGGTAATTTATATAGAAACGCAAACTCCACTACGTACCTACCATTTTATTTGTAGAGCCTAGTTTGGTGGAATTTAATAGTGGTAACAATTTCGGCTATTCTGATTGTTTTTTGTGTACTGGAGAATAACATAATATAACATGAATTTGATATGAATTGTTTTAGTTATCATAAGGTAAAAACATGTTCGTGTTTATGTGCAGGCGTGTCCTACGAGATACAGTTGTTTTGAAGGAAAAGATTAGTAATTTAATAAATTCAGTTAAGCGTGTTTCTCACACTGCTTTACCAGACTAATCCGAACATTCTTCACTTTCAATGCTCAGGTTAGACCGAGTATACTTATAGGTTCAGATTTGGTGCTCTTGGAGCTTCAGCAAGAGAGTTAGAGATCTTCATTTTCGTATGCACGTATCATTTTATTATTCGCTACTTAGTTGTTGTATATTATCGGCATTTGTGAGGACATGTTATCATAACTGTCCAGGCTGTTAACTATTGGTTGGTTGTTGAACTTTGATTTATGTATGTGTATACCGTTTCTGTTTGGTAAAGATCATTGATACGATATTATATGTTTTTTGCTGCGATGTGAGATTATGTATTGTTTTGTTTGGTTCTCTTTTCTCCCTTTCTTTTCTTCTTTTCTTCTCTCTTCTATTCTTTCTCTTGACTTTCCATCAGTCTATACTTTTTGGGTCGGAAATGTGTGGTTTATTGTCGATTCAAAGGGTACGGAATTGCAGGTTATCGCAAAACTTATTAAATTTGTTTAATCTGTTTTAAATATATTCAATATAATTTAAATCCATTTATTCTATTTTACATTTATTTAACCAATTTAAAAATCCACTTAATATGATTTAAATCAATTTAGTCAATAATTAATCTATTTAAAACCTAAAAAAATATATTTAATTTATTTAAATCTATTCAAATCATTTTAAATCTAACTTAACACAATTTAAATCTATCTAAAGCTTTTTTACTATTTAAGCTATATTAAATCTATTTTAAGCTATTTTTAAAATTATTAAAATTATTTATGAATACCTAAACTACTTTCTACAAATTCAGACTGTGTAAAGTTTTATATTTATATCCATAATGATGATACAACCTACGTTGAAATTTTTAATTGATAACTTTTATGAAATGACATATTTGAGTTAATATGATTTTGGTGGTAAATGTTATTTTGAAAGTGAATATTATTTGAAAATAATATGGTTTTGAGAATATGATATTTTGATATCATGTATTGACTTTTGAAATGTAAAAGAACAATTCGGTGCGAAATAAGCGTTTGGTTGCTAAAGTGACCGGGATCAGATATTGTCATACTCTCAATCAATACCGTAAACCAATTTAACAACTTTGCACATTGTGGAGATTCCAGAAATGAAGTAGGATGGTTTGGCGAATGATTTCTGTGTAATGTATGACGTGACCCAGGCTCATATGAGTCAACTTAGATGTGACTAAAACAGGAACCTTGTCGGGCCAGGTTGGGTCGCTTCTCTAGTTGGACACATTTCTTCGATACCATATTATGACTTTGTGTTGATTTGGTGGCCACCCCTTAATTTTGATTTAGGAGTTAGTTTTTTGGTGGAAGGTAGTAGCTGTTATGCGTTAGCACTAGTCCGAATCCCCAATTGGTATATCTACCTTGGAATTGCCTCAAGTGCCGTGCTCATATGCTCTAGAGTGCACCTACGAGTTTGGTTTGTCCCATACCTATGGAACGCCTATGACGACCCGGAATTTTCGAGCTTTTAAAATTGAAATATTTAATTGATTGTAAATATTCAAAGGAGTAATTTTAACTTGTATTACGAATATCACAATTTATTTGATAATTAAATTATTAAATTAAATGATTTGAATTGGATAAAATATGAAACATGAGATTTTAAGCCTGTTAAAAATATAATTTGAAAGCTTATAAAATTTATATTGATAACATCGAATATAATAGAAGTGTTAAAATGGAATCTAACACTGAATCGGTCAGTTTTGAAATTTAATCGTTTGAATTGAATTGAAAAATAGTCTTCTGAGGCACAGTCACGGGAGTTGATGAAACTAGTTTCTATGGACCCGTAATATTATATTATCGTCGGATTTCAATTTAAGCTAGGTTCGGAATTACCGCTTGATCGTACAACCTGTAAATGCATAAAGAAAGATAATTAAATTTAATTTACTTAGACAAATCTTTTTATAGAAGTCTTACCCCTAGCTTCTAACGCAAGCTTCATTTTCACCTTTATAAAATTTGGCTGAAGCCTTATCTTCAGAATCAAAACCGAGATCTTTTTAAAAAAAAATTTATTCAAATAAATATCAGGCCGAAGCCTTTCCCTTTCCTTCAAATCAAAATCACGAAACATCTTGAATTTTTTTTTTACAAAATTAATGGCCGCATGCGAGTTGAATTCGAGCGCATAAAAAAAGGGGGACGCGAATGAATTCGCGAGCTCGTCGATGCGTGGGAGGGTTGTAGTTTGTCTTCGCATGGTTGATTTGCGTGGGACGCGAAGCGATGACAGAGGTGCAACAGCGGTTCTAGCAACTCAATGGGGGAACGCCTATTGGAGGATTGAGGTGCGACAGAGATCGAAGACGAGGTGAGGGTAGGGGGATGAGCTCGGTCTTGTGTGGGAGTGGCGTGGTTTTGGTTTCGGGAATTTCGATTTGGGCTAGGGCAACTCGTGCTCCAAAAATCTGGTAATATTCTTTTACCGTGGGGTATTGAATAATAAATTTTGTTTTTTAAAAAAAAATTAAGTTTAATATATATATGGAGTTAAGTCTATAATTTTCCAGTAAGGTAGATTTCATTTTATTTTAGGGAAAAGGAAGTGTTTAAAAATATGTGTGTATATATATATATATATTTACACTTCTAGGTCAGTAAAGCAGAAAGAATTTTTTTTTATTTGCTATTAACAGAAGAGTATCCATATTTTATTCCATTCCCTATTAATTTTGATTTTTATAAATATTTATATACACACATATGTAATAGAAACAAAAATATTCATATATAGATATAATTTTGTAAAGAAAAAGGGGAAGAAAAATATGTATGCATGGGAGTTGTGGATATTGTAAATTATAGAGATTAACTTATTTAAAATAAATTATTTAATTAGTTTAAAGAAAATTATATATATATATATATAGCCTATGAGTGGAAATTGGTTGAAACTAGAATGTATCCGGTTAAAATCAAATTGTTAATTTAAAATTTAAATATGAAATGGTAAGTGATTGTTGATAAGTTCAAATATTAATAAACTGTATAATGTTATACAAGGTTATAAACCGGGAAAACCAAGACAGAATTGATGTGGACTGCAAACAAATGCAAAGGTGAGTTAATCTCACTCAGTTAGATTTAAATTTAAATTTAAATTTAAATGATTAATTTAAACAGTTGGTTGAATGGATGAATTGATTGATTTTATTATGGTATATACTACATCTAGGGATGTTTGATTTATATTGTGCTATAGTATGGTATATTTTGGAATTGGCTTATTATATTGTGCTAATATCTGTGGATGCAGGGAAAACAGGTTGGAGGGATCCAACTTGATCCCTCAACATATATTTAAGTTATTTATGATCCTCTGCTGTAATTATTAGATATTCTATGATGAATTATATTGGGATATTGAATGCTATGGCTTAATTGATATAATTGGGTATAATGAATTACCAAAATATATAAATTGGATATTGGAAAGGAAATAAAAGAAGTGAATTCGTAAGTTAAATTATTTAAAAAAAAAACTTGAATAAATTTAGGAATGAATTGGAAAGGTAATAACGTGACTTTAAAATTCTAATAGATAAATATTGAGTACTAAAATTTTGAATAATCACAAGATTAATGAATTTTAAATTTCAGTATTATTATTTAAAGGAACAAAACATCTATTTAAAATTTAAGATTTAAATTGTTGAAGTGTAAAGAAGAAATTTGGATAAGATCTGAAATTTGTATATTTCAGTTAAATGATTTAAAATCAAACGGAAGATAATAATAATGAAAAATATATATAATAAAGTCCATAATTAATGAATCTTGAAAGGAATTGAGTAATTAAAGAAACTTATTTCAAATGGAGTAAATTGGAAATCAATTTGGGAAATTGATTTAAGTGATTGAAGTTGGAATTCTCCCTGGATAACTAAGTACGTTTTCAAATAAATTTTAAATATAAGTTAATAGTTTTAAAATTGTTTTAAAAGGTATGTTTTGAAAATTTATTATTTCTAATATTTAAATTCTAAAGTAAATATTTTCTCAAATCTATTATGGTAGTAATTATTTAAAAAGTGACTTAGTATTTTGTTCCAAAAGTGGAAATCTAGTTTTATCTTTTATTAAGTAACTTTATTTTCAAATATTCATATAAGATGTATTTTTAACAAATTATTAAAGTAGTTTTAATTTATATGTTTTAAAGTATATTTCAAAGTAAAGTGTTTTAAATTATTTTAAAATCTAGTTTTGTGCTTGGTGATTTCAAAGGAGATAGAAAATAATTGGGAAAGTTTGTTCTGAAAAGAAAGATGGTTTTGAAACTGTTTTCAAAGGATTGAAAATAGAAATATATCCGGTGAAGATATTTTTGAAGTAAATAAATAATTTGGAAAATTATTTATTGGTTGATGGTTGTTTTGTGAATATAATTGATAGCTAAATAACCGACTATCAATATTGGACAAATGCGTTGATCGTTTCGAAGAGATCGGGATCGAGATTTATTTCTCGAAAACCACTTCGATCCGGTTTATACGTTTCGTGAAAACGATTTTGGATTCGAAGATGGAGCAGTGAAGTGCAAGGGCTAGTCGCTACTAATCCTGAGGATATTTCCAAAATGGATATAGTAGGAATAGTGCCTTCGGTTCCGTTAGAACCCGGGACGGACTTGTATGGATGAATGCTTGCGAAACATCGTCAGGTGGACGATGGGCATTCTAAGGGATATGTTCTAAAAAGGTAACGCTTAGCCTCAAGCCTCATCAAATGGGAATGACTGAAAATCAGGGGTTATGCCGCAAGGCTAGGTGGGTAGCACCCAAGCAGGATGAGGTCATTCCAGTCTAGATGTCCCTTTTTATTTCGGCTTAGTGGGCGGTTGCTGATCCCAACCACAGAGTGATCTCACTCGAAATTATCCAGTAAGGGATAGTCCCGGCCTTGTGTTGCAGCGGAGCGGGCATACTCCTCGGTACGGTGATCTAGGCCCCGTACTGTGATAGGTGGTACCCCAGTGCCTAGTCATTAGTTGGAAATCCATTCTCCCTACGAGCCTTGTACGAGTTTTGTTTGTATTACCCACTCTGTGGCTAGTAGCTGGAATTTAATGAATGTAACAATTTCGGCTATTTTATAAGTATTTGTATATAGACCCTATTATAATATCAGAGATAAAAATTGTTTTAGCTATCGTAAGGTAAAAACCCGACATGTTTATTTGTGGCGTGGTCTTACGAGATGCTTTTATTTTCAAATGATTTTTGAAACTTTAATAATCAATTGGGTGTGATTTCCTCACGCTGGTATTCCAGACTGACTCGGGTGTTATTTAACTATAATGCTCGGGTCAGACCGAGTATTATAGGATACAGGAGATGCTGTGGAGCTCAGGAGACGAGCGGGATGATGACACGTACTCTCGTACTTGTTTATATATATATATTTCCGCTGTGTTGAGTTGTTGTTTACCCATTGTATGATATTGTTGTTGAGCTATGATTGATGTACTCTGATGATGTAATGTATAAACAGAGATATTCAATTTTGAGTAAAGAGCATTATTATCTATTGTATTTTATCCGCTGCGATGGTTAGATTCTGTTGTTGTTTTCTATTTCCTTCTTCTACCTCTTCTTCTTTAACCCAAAATGGTTCGTTTCTCTGTGCAACTTGAGTTGATTTAGGTAGAATAGTGTTGACTCAAGGGGTACGGATTTACGGCCTGTTACACTTGGTATCAGAGCTTAGGTTGGAGATAACCTTGGCTCTGTTGGGAATTACTCATTTAAAATAGAGTCTATAGTACTCTAAAATGAGTTTAAGCGTATTAATAAATAAGAGCGCGTATTTGTTAGTGAATATAAATTGTTTTAATATCGTGTTGAATGGTTTATTGAGTGGCATATGAACCTTCGTCGACACAGTCTGCGCAACTGTATCGAAGGGGTTTCTAAACACTTGAATAGAACAATTGACACGGTATTGTTTTAAATGTAGGTAAATGAAATAATTTTACCCAAAATATATTTTGATATAAATAAAATTTTTGTAAACTATTTAGCTAATATATGGTTGCTTGGATGTTAGGAATGATAATATTAAAGTATTATCATTGTTAAGTAAAAATTTAACTAGAAATTGAAATATAACTAAATTTTAAGGGAATAAATTCATTATAAAATGAAATTTATAAATATGAATTATAAATGTAATTTATGAATTGAAATACAATCAAATGGAAATTTGTATAAGCATAAACTATACAAATGCATTATACTTAAAATTTGAATTAAAACAGAATTTGAAACTTTAAAACCCGGAGATTTTGAAAGTATTTTGAAAATAAATAGTATTATTGTTGTTTTTGGGTTATTTCTGAAAGGAAATTTGTTTAAAAATTGATTTTGGAAGGGAGATGGCATTGAATTCACTTCCGTCACTGGAAAATAACTTCGGTGATGACTGTAGCATCATCGATGTTCCTTTTCGAGTTTCTAAGTGATGAATTGCTACCAAAGTGATTTGTTCAGGAAAACCCGTTTATTTTTGAAATTTCAAAAGAAATTTGTTGGGAATAAAACCAGGATTGGTTTGGCCTTTGAGAAATGTGATTTGTGATGTAGGAGATTTTAAATGATTTGAAACCAAAAGCCGGGTGTTTAAAAATCCTGACGAGATAGTTGTAAGCTTATAAACTGAGATGATTTTAAATCATGAAGGAAACATAAGCTTTGAATAATGGAATTTAAATTTAAAAGGCTAAAATGAAACTAACTTGGATTGGGAAATAAAATTTTTAACTGGATTGAAATTAATTGAATAAGTTGAAAATAATATCCAGTTGTATTCGAATTTAGTTGTAATCGAATTGAGTTAAATAAAATTGAGTTAAGATAGAATTGAATTGGAATAAGAATTCAATTGAATTATTTGATGGAATTTGATTCTTACCTGAATAAATGGAAAATAAATTGGATAAGGATTGGAATTGAAATAAATAAATAAATAAGAATAATGAGTAAGAGAATTAAAAATCCATAGCAATAAAATATGCTTGGGCTATAAATAAATAGAAGGCTTGAGTTAAAAATAAAAGGTGAACATATTAAAGCCTAAAATGAATGGAAATGTGTGAAAATAATAAGTTGTGAGTTATAAAATTTAAAATGGAATACAAAGCCCAAATTTAATATTTTGATGAATTGGAAAATGAAAAGAAAATCCAAACTTGAATTATAAAGTATATTGAACTTAAGAAAATAAAATGAAGTGATATTTGGAATAAAAAATCGAGTGTTGGATTATAAATAAGGGAAGAACTAATTAGATAATAAATTAGTTAATGAAATTGATTTGTGAGTTTATATTGATGTTTGGAAATAAACCCAAGTTATAAATTAAAATTGATTCAAATTGTTGATGAAGTGAAAGTAATTGAGAATGAAATTGAATTGTGAGTTTATATTGAAGTTTGGAAATAAACCCAAGTTATAAATTAAAATTGATTCAAATTGTTGATGAAGTGAAAGTAATTGAGAATGAAGCTGAATTGTGAGTTAATAAATTGGATGGTAAATTAAAGGTGAATAATAGAATCAGAACTTGAGTTATTAATTAAATTAGATTTGAAGTGTTAACAAATTAAATATAATTGGAAATGTATCGAATAAAAATGTGCAATATAAGCTTTTAAGTTAATAAATGAAATATGACTTGAAATATTATTTAAATGAGCCTGGATTATAAATAAATTTGTGACTTGTAAAACTTAGAAATGGAATTGTAAGTGAATTAAGTATAAAGTGGAGTCGGTTAGAATTGGATTACAATAGAAATGATCTAAGTTGCAAATAAAATCCAAGATGACTTGGAAAATAGCCCGGTAATAAATTGAATGAGCTGAATCTAGAAAGTTGAAATGTATAATAATTGATCAAATAAATTTGTAGTTTGAAATGGGATTGGATTAAAATAGAAGCAAGTTAAATTGAAAAGAGAACTTTGTTTACAAAATGAGAATGAGCTTAAGTGTAAAATTTGAATAAATTGAAGAACATTGACTTAAGCTAAATGAATGAAGGAGATTTGAATTGAATTCAACTTAAAAAAAGTTTAATAATATTGGATTGGTTTTAAATCAAGTGAAAATAAGTTTTTAATTGAAATAAAATTCGGTGAGATGCCGATAATATTTAAGGAAATGAAAAATCCTAATGGATTGTGTGGATAAACTAATTATGTTGAATAAATAAATGGATAGAATAAATAAGAATCAAAATGAAGTGTGGTTTAAATAAGTTGGAAAATTGAAATAGTTATTGAATGAAATAGCTTAGATGGTCTTTGAGCTAAATAAAATGGTTTGGGATGAACAAATATGGAATGAAATTGAAATAAACGGATTGTAAATGAAATTTAAATGGAATGTGTCAAGCTAAATAAATGATTGTGAATAGATTAGAATAAAAGGGAAAGTTAATTGGCAATTAAGATGAACCTAGGTTGTAAATGGTTTTGAATGAACTAGTGGGTTAATAAAATGAAATGTAAGTGAATGTATTCAAATTTGATATGCAATGAAAATGAGAGTATATGGGCTGTGAATAAATTGAAAATGGAATAGAATTAAGTACAAATTGAGTTGAAATCAATTTAAATTGGTTATAAACGTAAATACTTATTTAATTCACATAAATCTCGCCAAATTGCATAGAATTAATTGGTATTTGATGTAAATGGAAGTAATTAAAATTCTATGAGTTGATAGAAGTAAAATAAATTGATTTTGAAAGCAATTGAATTAAATATGAGTTCAGTTTGCATAAGAATAAATTAAACGTAAGCGATTGAGTTTTAAACCATTCGAATTGATGAAGTGGTATACGAATGGATTGAAAACCATTCAGATTGAATGAAAATGGTTTATAAATTAACTGAAACGGTTGAATTGGCATGGAAACTATATAAATTGCTTACGGAAAAATGTTTGGTATGAGTTTCTTTTAGAATTCATGTGTGTAACTATTGCAAACAAGTGAAATATAGTTAAACTTCATTTATATGGCACTTACATGTTTAAATTAAGTAAGTACATGTACCTGGAAGCCGTGTGGCTGGATTGGGTTGTGCTATTTGCTAAAAATAATAAGCCGCTTGCTTAAAATGCTAAATAAGGTACACCTACGCAATAAAAATAGGAAATATGAACTGTTTTTGATTTTTCCGACCGTGTGGGTCGATGTATATATATTTATCTCTTTTGTCAAATTGCAAAAGCTCCTCCGTACAAAGGGGACTCTGCCAAAAAAATTCGAAAATTTTGGGCGTTAGAAATTTTTTGGAAATTTCGGAAAATTTTGTTAACGACAAAACGATTTCAAATTGGAAAATTGAAATGAGTCAGTGAATGAAACTAATTAAAATAATGACATGAATTAGTTATAAATGAAAAATAAAATTTAACATTTAGAGTTGAAAATAAATTGAATTCATATTGAAATGAAAAGATCGGTTTGAATAGAAATAGATAAACTAAATTGGTAAGGTGAAAAATAAGTATAAGAAACATATAAAATGCTTATATTAAACTTAAATATAAGGAATGGTGATTCTTAATTGGAAATTGAACTTCAAATAAATTCTAGGTTAATATTTGAATGAATACATATTAACATTGGGAAGGAAGTCGATAAAATGTTATTTGAATATTGTGATTGGATATTAGTGCTAAACAGGATATGCAGGTATTATAAAAAGGAAAAGGAAAATTGGATTTGATTTCAAGAGATAAATTTGAATTGCCCGACAAAAGGTATGTATTTAAATTTGGTATGAAATTTGATTGGGATTTGGATTGAGCCACTAGGCCTTTTTGTTTTCTTTTTGGATTTGGGAGGCCGTAGAGCCATTTTGTAGTTGTACCGAGCTAGCCACGCAAAGGAGACGCTGGCGAAATTTTTCAGAAATTTAGAGAGTTAGAAAAATTTTGAGAAAATTTTGATAATTCAGAATTTGGTTTTGAAATTGGAACTTGAATGGTTAAACAAATGGTATAGTTTGGAACTAGGGAAAGGTTTGGAGGTCAATAAGAATAATAATGAGTCTTTTATAAGAAGATAGTTGGTGTGATGTTGAATGGATAGAAACTGTTTGGTTTAAGGAAATAATAAACGGGTATTGGACCATTCTTCCTAATTAGTAATTTCGGGGACGAAATTCTTTTAAGGGGGGAGGAGTGTGACGACCCGGAATTTTCGAGCTTTTAAAATCGAAATATTTAATTGATTGTAAATATTCAAAGGAGTAATTTTAACTTGTATTACGAATATCACAATTTATTTGATAATTAAATTATTAAATTAAATGATTTGATTGTGATAAAATATGAAACATGAGATTTTAAGCTTGTTAAAAATATAATTTGAAAGCTTATAAAATTTATATTGATAACATCGAATATAATAGAAGTGTTAAAATGGAATCTAACACTGAATCGGTCAGTTTTGAAATTTAATCGTTTGAATTGAATTGAAAAATAGTCTTCCGAGGCACAGTCTCGGGAGTTGGCGAAACTAGTTTCTATGGACCCGTAATATTATATTATCGTCGTATTTCAATTTAAGCTAGGTTCGGAATTACCGTTTGATCGTACAACCTGTAAATGCATAAAGAAAGATAATTAGATTTAATTTACTTAGACAAATCTTTTTACAGAAGTCTTACCCCTAGCTTCTAACGCAAGCTTCATTTTCACTTTTATAAAATTTGGCCGAAGCCTTATCTTAGAATCGAAACCGAGATATTTTTAAAAAAAAAATTATTCAAATAAATATCAGGCCGAAGCCTTTCCCTTTCCTTCAAATCAAAATCATGAAACATCTTGAATTTTTTTTTTACAAAATTAATGGCCGCATGCGAGTTGAATTCGAGCGCATAAAAAAAAGGGGGGGCGCGAATGAATTCGTGAGCTCGCCGATGCGTCGGAGGATTGTAGTTTGTCTTTGCATGGTTGATTTGCGTAGGACGCGAAGCGATGACAGAGGCGCAACAGCGGTTCTAGCAACTCGAGGAGGGGAACGCCTACTGGAGGATTGAGGTGCGGCAGAGATCGAAGACGAGGTGAGGGTAGGGGGATGAGCTCGGTCTTGTGTGGGAGTGGCGTGGTTTTGGTTTCGGGAATTTCGATTTGGGCTAGGGCAACTCGTGCTCCAAAAATCTGGTAATATTCTTTTACCGTGGGGTATTGAATAATAAATTTTGTTCTTTTGAAAAAATTTAAGTTTAATATATATATGGAGTAAAGTCTATAATTTTCCAGTAAGGTAGATTTCATTTTATTTTAGGGAAAAGGAAGTGTTTAAAAATATATGTGTGTCTATATATATATATATTTGCACTTCTAGGTCAGTAAAGCAGAAAGAATTTTTTTTTTCTTTGCTATTAACAGAACGGTATCCATATTTTATTCCATTCCCTATTAATTTTGATTTTTATAAATATTTATATACACACATATGTATTAGAAACAAAAATATTCATATGTAGATATAATTTTGTAAAGAAAAAGGGGAAGAAAAATATGTATGCATGGGAGTTGTGGATATTGTAAATTATAGATATTAACTTGTTTAAAATAAATTATTTAATTAGTTTAAAGAAAATTATATATATATATAGCCTATGAGTGGAAATTGGTTGAAACTAGAATGTATCCGGTTAAAATCAAATTGTTAATTTAAAATTTAAATATGAAATGGTAAGTGATTGTTGATAAGTTCAAATATTAATAAACTGTATAATGTTATACAAGGTTATAAACCGGGAAAACCAAGACAGATATGATGTGGACTACAAACAAATGCAAAGGTGAGTTAATCTCACTCAGTTAGATTTGAATTTAAATTTAAATTTAAATGATTAATTTAAACAGTTGGTTGAATGGATGAATTGATTGATTTTATTATGGTATATACTACATCTAGGGATGTTTGATTTATATTGTGCTATAGTATGGTATATTTTGGAATTGGCTTATTATATTGTGCTAATATCTGTGGATGCAGGGAAAACAGGTTGGAGGGATCCAACTGGATCCCTCAACATATATTTAAGTTATTTATGATCCTCTGCTGTAATTATTTGATATTCTATGATGAATTATATTGGGATATTGAATGCTATGGCTTAATTGATATAATTGGGTATAATGAATTACCAAAATATATAAATTGGATTTTGGAAAGGAAATAAAAGAAGTGAATTCGTAAGTTAAATAATTTAAAAAAAACTTGAATAAATTTAGGAATGAATTGGAAAGGTAATAAGGTGACTTTAAAATTCTAATAGATAAATATTGAGTACTGAAATTTTGAATAATCAGAAGATTAATGTAATAACCCTGGTTTTTGAGATTACCTTGAATATTAAATTATAATGGTGATTACAATTTAGTATTGGAATTAATTGGACTAATAAGTAGAAAATATTATTTATTTTAGTAAACAATGGATTTGGGTTAGCTTGGGCTAAATAAAATGATAAACATGAAAGAAATAAAGTTTTACTTTATTTCATGAATGTTGAATGTATTATTTTGGGTACATTTAATTGAAAATTAATAATGTGTGCAATATTATGATTTTTTTTTTCTTTGCCAATACTACCATTTTATTAATTTAAATATATATGAGAATTGGATAATATAATAATTATTCATGGGGAATATGATTAATAATGATGCAAAATATTTTATTAGTGTTAGAACATGTATTTACATTCATTGGAATGTAATATACGTTTATATTTAATCAATTTGTATCATATTGCAATTTATTTTGCAAAAGTGTAGAAATTGCTTAAATTTAGTAATATCAGTAAAATAAATAATAAAAGTGTAAAATTTGGGTTTTTACATTTTTATTTGGAATCTAGGTGTCGAGACGATTCCAACAAGTCCAAGTTTGCTAAATTTGGATTTAAATTGGAGAAGTTATGAAGATTTAAATAAATGACATGAACATAATTTGATAAAGTAAAATTTGATTAAGTGTTATTGGGTTGCTATTGCTTTTGGCCCAAACCCATTGCCTAGAGAACTTCTGGATGAGAAACATTTTCTTCTTTCATCTCCTTCCTCAGAAAACATCCCGAAGCTTTCCAAATGGCCTCCTCAACTTAGAATTCATCCAAATCTCCATTTTATTGCTCGAATTAGATAGATTTTCAGTCCAAAAACAAGAGAAGGTAATCTATAATCTATTTATCTCTCCAATTTGAGTAGAAATCCATTTTTCATATACTGTAACTTTTATTTACCCCTCTTTTTGGTTTGCATGGCTTTCTTCTAGCTTCTATAGGTGGAATCGAAGCTCCAGAGTGCTGAAAGCTCAAGTCTTCTTGCCAAAGATCGTCTCCTTTGCTAAGTACAGTAAGTATAAAACTTACTTGAAAAAAATTGGTAGCTTATTTCTGTCTATTTTGAAACTGAAACAAGATCACCCATAACTTTTTCGTTTCTAAGCCAAATTTGATAATTTTTAATGTTTCGGAAATCTTGGAGATATTGCTACAACTTTTGTTTATATCATTTTCTGAAATTCGTTGATTAAGATGTTGAAAAACCTCTTGCAAACTCGTTGTCCTGTTGTTGTAAGGTACTCAGTGTTTTGTGCAAACCTGAGTTAGTATTTTGGGCATAACTTTTGCGTTTCTTATCCAAATCCTATACTTTTTAAATTTTGAAAACTGCAGAAAAAGTGTGACAACTTTTATTTGTATCACTTTCTGAAATTCGTTGACTAATATGTTGAAAAAGCTCTTACAAACTCGCTGTCCTGCTGTTGTAGAGAACTCAATGTTTTGTGCAAACCTGAGTTAGTATTTTGTGCATAATTTTTGCGATTTTTATCCGAATCCTATAATTTTTAAAGTTATGAAAACTGCATAAAGAATGTGATAACCTTTATTTGTATCACTTTATGATATTCATTGATTAAAATGTTGAAAAAGCTCTTGCAAACTCGCTGTCCTGTTGTTGTTGAGTACTCAGTGTTTTGTGCAAACCTGAGCTTGTATTTTGCGCATCACTTTTGCGTTTCTTATCCAAATCCTATAGTTCTTAAAGCTCTGGAAACTACAGGAAGATTGTGACAACTTTCATTTGTATCACTTTTTGAAATTTTGTGATTAAAGGGTCGAAATAGCTTATGCAAGATCGCTGTCCTGAGCACTTGCATGTAGCCTTGAGTGTTGTATTTGCTTTAGTTGAGGAGTTTTCTGATGATTATTTTTTTTCTCTTTTACTTGATTTGCGAATTGTTTGAGCTTAGATGATTAAACCATTATATAAATAAATCATATATGGTTGGGGATTTGAGGATTTTTCTTATTTTCTAAGATTTTATAATTTATTAGAAACTCTGAAAATAAGCCGTTTTCTCTCTAAAATCTTTTCTATAAATTGCTGGAAATTGTTTTAAAATCATGTTTTCTCGTGAAAAATATTATATGTATGATTTTACTTATTTTTACTATTTATATATATATATATTCGAGCGTATAAGAAAATAAATTAAACGACTTAGTAAATCCGCGAGGAATGGGACTCGTGCATTCACTTAATCGGTTAATTATGGAATTGTACGATCGAAACGACATTGAAAAATCTTTTTGATTTCCTCCTTGGGATTTACCACTTAGTGGTCTGGGATAGAGTGTTATATTAGTCTTTTAGACTAATAACTTTGGTCTAATATTTCGTATTCGGAAGCATATACGACATGGGACTATCTTGGGAAAAACACTATTGCTGATGATATGAGGCAATTGTTTTATATGAGATTTTCTGAGATTTATGATTCTATGGAATTTTCCACTTGTCAATGAGATGAGACAGGTTAGATATTTTATGCCTTACGTCAATGACATGAGGCAATTCTTTGAGATTTTGATGCTTTTGTTAGTGTGGCATCGACTAGCGGCTAGAAAACCGTTGAGTGAGGACGTACGGTACGGGACGTACGTAACCACTTTTCGGGTTACTATCCGAGGGTTTCTGACACATTCTGCGAATTACTAGTGCCATGACCTTTGGGTCATCTGAGAATCTGGGAATCTGAGAATCAAGGAAATTAAGAATCTGGGAAAGTGTGACTTCGGTCGCCTTAGAGATTCATGTGGGTACCTAACCTTTATACAAGCGCTGGTCTGAGAACTTTAGCACGTGCAACATGCTTTCTGCATGTAACAATTGGCCAATCTGGGATTTTCTTTATGAGTTATGATGATTTTGATTTCACCTCTTTGATGTGTTTTACCTAGTCTTATAGAGATAAATAAGGCTATATGACTTATTTGAGGACTTTGGTGATTTCGAATTAAAACTTATACTTGAGACTTTACAATGAGAAATTTATTTATGCATGGATAGAGTTGATGGTATTCTTGTATTATATGCATAAAGCCCTCTTTATCAAACTTAGTAGATGTAGATGCAAACCTCTAGCGTAGTGTTATAGTCATGCTATCGAGCTAAGTTACTCAAATTCCTTTATACTTCGCTCGATACATGTTTCCCTTATTTACCTTATCTTTTATCCTTTGGCTAATGATAAGATTCAGTTGCCTGACCCATGTGTTTATCACTCGGGTCAAACCGAGTTGCAGGTTAGGTTGGATGACTATCCTTTATGCTTGGATCCGTTTTGCTATCTTTTGTGGGCTCATGACTATGGACTTGGATATCTCCACTTTTGATGGATCTTTTATTTATCACTTCATGTATATATTCTTTTATGGGATGATGTTGTATTACATTATGTGGTGAATGGTATTACATCAGATGTTTGGTTTTATATCAGTATACATATTATCTGTGGCTGCTGTTTCTGCGACATGTTATGATGTTATTGTGCTTTGTTCTGAATAGATCCGTTAGCCGTGTAGTATCGTATTAGTTAATCACTGAGTATGTCGACTACTTGAGATTCGCAAAAAAAATGGTAAGCATCGACATACTTAGTCATTAGCTAGTGCATTGCTATTCGGTCGCCCTTAACCAGCCCTATTCTCTGCATTAGTAGACGGAATTACTCGTTAATTCTCTTTACTAATGTGGGTCTCGGGGTGGGGCGTCACAGCTTGGTATCAGAGCTAGCTTTCAGAACAAAATAGAATAAATACAGAATAGCTGACGCTAAGAACCATTCATCTAGTGTAACACCTTTATGCATCTCATCCCTTAGAAGTGGCCAAGCCTAGTCATGTCCTTATCCTTTCGATTCCTTCGGGGTAGATAGGAGGGAATACGTCTAGGAATGTTAAATACTATTCCATAGTATTCCTTACCTACTGCATTTTTATTGCGATATATATGTCTACCCTGTGAATAATCTTTTCTTATCTTATCTTTCAGCTATGTCTGGTAAAGGTAGAGGTCGCACCTCGACAGCAGGACCATCCAGTGGTTCCCGACCCGAAGGCATTTATATGACTACCGATCAGATTCTAGAGCTTCTTGGGAGCACACAACCTTCCGCTCCTGTTCCATCTTCATCTCCTTGCAAATCTGTATTCGCACGTCTATGCAGTGATTTCACTCATCTCGGAGGCAAGCCATTCAAAGGCTCCGAGTCAGTTCTTGATGTGCATGCTTGGCTTCGCATTTGCGAGCGTGTGTTTCTTCGTATAGACTTATCTGATCATCATCGAGTTCTTGTGGCATCTAGTATGCTACAAGAGCATGCTCTTGACTGGTACGAGCTTCTTATAGCTGAGGTGGATGAGACTACCCTCACATGGCAGCAGTTTCGAGATAAATTTGAGCTTAAGTTTTTTCCCGCTTCTGAGAAGGCTCATCTCACTTGTCGCTTTATTGAGTTGAAGCAAGGCAAGTCATCGGTATCTGATTATGTCTCCTCCTTCGAGTCTCTATCTAAGTATGGGTTGGAATTCATTGATACTCCATACAAGAAAAATCTTAAGTTCGTATCTGGAATTAAAAAATATTTGAAGAAAGCTTTGATGCTCCAACTCAAGTTATCTTTTGAAGAATTAGTTGATGCAGCTCTCAATCTCGAGACAGTTGAGAATGAGAAAGAGAGTGATGACGAAGGTGGTCCTCAGTCCAATCCTAAGAAGAAGAAGTTTCCTTTCCGCAAGTCTCGATTTCCGCATTCCAAGAAGAAGAAACAAGGTGGATCGTCTTCTTCTCAATCTCAAGCTCCTTCTCAGCCTAAGCCTTTCGCATGCTACAACTGTGGTTCTCCTAACCATCCAGCCCGTGAATGTCCAAAGCCTAAGAAGTGCAATTATTGCAAGGCCTAAGGACATATGGCTTTCTCTTGTCCTAAGAAGAACAAAGGTTCTCGTCGGGGAAAACTGAATATAGCAGCAGCTTCTAGTGATGCATCTCAGCCGAAAGGTATATTTCCTTCTGTTCTTGAAGGTTCCATTCTATTTCATGATCGATCGATTAGAGTGCTCTTCGTCACACTCATTCGTATCAAAGAAACTCGTGGATGCTTGTTCTTTGGATGTTTAATGTTTGCTTACTTCTTTGCGGATTTCAAATCCTGTTGGGGGGTTTGCAACCCTTAGCTAATATTGTGATGATGTTGAGGTTATGCTTTGTGGGTTTTCTTTCCGCGTGAATCTGCACGTGATTCCATCGCTTGGTTTTGATGTGATCTTTGGTATGGACTGGCTAGTTCGATACAATGCCAGGATTCTTTGTTCAGACAGAGTCGTTTATCTTCGACATCCAGATTCCTCTTCTCAGTTATCCCTGGTCCTCCGGGATACTGATGTTGATTCCTTAGCATCTTTGCATGCTCTTGATTCGCGAGACAGTGATGATGATGTGTCTCGTATTCCGATTGTTTATGACCTCGCTGATATTTTTGAGCCTGTTTCGGGTTTGCCACCCAAGCGGGCCATAGAGTTTCATATTGACCTCATTCCTGGTGTGCAACCCGTTAGTCGTCCTCCCACGAGGATGTCTACTAAGGAGAATGAGGAACTTAAGAAGCAAATCATTGAGCTCGAAGCTAAACACTTCATTCGATCTAGTTCTTCACCGTGGGGTTCCGCGGTGGTATTCGTGAAGAAGTCCGATTGTACTCTTAGGCTTTGCGTCGACTATCGCAAGCTTAATGAGTTAACCATCAAGAATCGCTACCCATTGCCTCGTATTGATGACATGTTCGATCAGTTGAGTGGTGCAAAGGTCTTTTCTCAATTGGACCTAGCCACGGGTTTTCATCAGCTTCGTATTGTGAAAGATAGTATTCCACTTACAGCTTTCCGCACTCGAAATGGTTCATATGAGTGGCTCGTCATGCCGTTCGGATTGACGAACGCTCCTGCTTTCTTCGTTGACTTTATGAATCGGGTATTCCGGGAATATCTCGATAAATTCGTGCTTGTATTCATCGATGACATCTTAGTCTATTCCAAATCCGAAGAGGATCATGCTCGACATCTTAGAATTGTCTTGAGTACTCTCCGCAAACATCAACTCAAGGCAAAGCTTTCTAAATGCCACTTTTGGGAAAGGCAAGTGAAATTCTTAGGTTATGTTGTATCTTCCGATGGTATCTCAGTCGATCCATCGAAGGTCGAAGCCATTCAGAATTGGAAGAGGCCTGAGAATGTTCGTGAGATTCGTAGCTTTCTGGGTTTAGCGGGTTATTATCGCCGTTTCATTAAGGATTTCTCTCGCATCGTACTTCCTCTTACAAACCTCACTAGGAAGGGCGTTCGTTTTATCTGGTCTGACAAGTGTGAGGCTGCCTTCCAGCGATTGAAGGAGCTTCTCACACATGCTCCTGTGCTTGTGGTTCCTGAAGGGAACCAAGATCTCATTTTTTATACTGACGCAAGCCACAGTGGGCTTGGTGCGGTTCTTATGCAGAAGGATTGGGTTGTTGCCTATGCTTCAAGGCAATTACGTCCGAACGAGGTTCGGTACGCGACCCATGATTTAGAGCTTGCAGCCATCGTCTTCGCCTTGAAGATATGGCGTCATTATCTCCTTGGTGAGCATTTCGTCCTTTATACCGATCATAAGTCTCTCAAGTACCTCTTTTCGCAGAAGGAATTGAATATGAGGCAACAGCGATGGTTAGAGTTCCTCGCCTCATATGATTTCGATATTGAGTATACCCTTGGGAAGGGTAATCGTGTAGCTGATGCGCTTAGCCGCAAGCATTCGGCAGTTGTTTCCATGATGTTAGCCGAATGGGATGTTCTTGAGATCTTATCCAGCTTCGACATTCGTGATCGAGCACCGTTATCTGATTCACCGGTCTTATTATTCAGTATGGTGGCTCGACCTTCTCTTCTTGATCGTATCTCTGAGGCCCAGAGACGTGACGTTTATATTATGCGCTCCATTCAGTCTTGCTTATCTGAGTCCCATGATGAGGAGTTGCGGGATTATTCGATTGATTCTCATGGTTGCCTTCGTCTAAGGAACCGTATAGTTGTTCCATCTGATTCAGCACTTAGGCGTGAAATACTTGATGATTGTCATCGCTCTAAGTATACCATCCATCTGGGTAGCAGTAAAATGTATGCGGATATGCATCGTCTTTATTATTGGGATGGTATGAAGCGTGATGTTGCGAGATATGTGAGCCAGTGTCGTACTTGTCAGCTTGTTAAGGCCGAGCATCAGCGGCCTTCCGGTCTTCTTCAGCCTCTTGAGGTTCCATAGTGGAAGTGGGACCAAGTATCGATGGACTTCGTTGACGGCCTACCTCGTTCGAGGTCGGGTCATTCTAGCATTTGGGTTATTATGGATCGTCTTACTAAATCCGCCCATTTCATCCCTATTAAATCTAATAGGAATGCTCCTCCTTTAGCGAAGCTTTATATTAAGGAAATTGTTCGATTACATGGTGTTCCTTCTTCGATAGTTTGTGATCGTGATCCATTGTTCACTAGTTACTTCTGGACTAGCTTTCAGCAAGCTTTGGGAACAAAGCTAAATATCTCTACAGCTTATCATCCCCAGTCTGATGGTCAGACTGAGAGGGTGAATCGTGTGCTTGAAGACCTCCTCCGTGCGTGTATTCTTGATTTCGGTGGCTCTTGGCAAGATCACGTTCCATTGGTTGAATTCTCTTATAATAATAGCTTCCAATCCAGTATCGGTATGGCACCCTTTGAGGCTCTTTATGGTAGACCGTGTCGTTCTCCTTCTTGTTGGTTAGAATCTGGTGAGAGGCTTATACTCGGTCCAGATTCGATTCGTGATTCTTCGGAGAAGATATCTCTTATTAGACAGAGAATGAAAGAGGCACAGAGTCGCCAGAAATCCTACGCGGACAACCGTAGGAAGCCTCTTGAGTTCTCCGTGGGTGATCTTGTTTATATCCGTGTATCCCCAATGAAGGGAGTAATGCGCTTTAGCTCCACTGGAAAATTGGCTCCTCGCTTTATAGGGCCATTTCCGATTACCAAGCGCATTGGTCCAGTTGCTTGTAGATTGTCACTTCCATCTCATCTATCTGGTATTCATGATGTCTTCCACATTTCTCAGCTTCGGAAATGTATTCGAGATTCAGATTCAGTCATTGATCCTTCCGAGCAGCTTGAGCTTGAGATTTCACCGAGTTTATCTACTTCTCAGCAGCCTATTCGCGTGCTTGATTCGGAGGTGAGACGCCTTCGAAGCAAGAACGTTCCCTTAGTAAAGATTAAATGGTCCGACAATCCCAATGATTGCACTTGGGAAACCAAAGAATCTATCGAGCGTTCATATCCGGATTTTCTTTCTTCTTTTGATGAAGGTGAGTATTTATCTCAAGTTATTTCTTGTTTCATTCGTTTGTATTGTGAGTTGTTAGAGATTTACCCCTAGAAATTGCGTGGACGCAATATTATTAAGGGAGGGAGTCTGTAATAACCCTGGTTTTTGAGATTACATTGAATATTAAATTATAATGGTGATTATAATTTAGTATTGGAATTAATTGGACTAATAAGTAGAAAATATTATTTATTTTAGTAAACAATGGATTTGGGTTAGCTTGGGCTAAATAAAATGATAAACATGAGAGAAATAAAGTTTTACTTTATTTCATGAATATTGAATGTATTATTTTGGGTACATTTAATTGAAAATTAATAATGTGTGCAATATTATGATTTTTTTTCTTTTCCCATATTACCATTTTATTAATTTAAATATATATGAGAATTGGATAATATAATAATTATTCATGGGGAATATGATTAATAATGATGCAAAATATTTTATTAGTGTTAGAACATGTATTTACATTTATTGGAATGTAATATACGTTTATATTTAATCAATTTGTATCATATTGCAATTTATTTTGCAAAAGTGTAGAAATTGCTTAAATTTAGTAATATCAGTAAAATAAATAATAAAAGTGTAAAATTTGGGTTTTTACATTTTTATTTGGAATCTAGGTGTTGAGACGATTCCAACAAGTCCAAGTTTGCTAAATTTGGATTTAAATTGGAGAAGTTATGAAGATTTAAATAAATGACATGAACATAATTTGATAAACTAAAATTTGATTAAGTGTTATTGGGTTGCTATTGCTTTTGGCCCAAACCCATTGCCTAGAGAAATTCTGGATGAGAAACAGGAAAATGAACGTATAGTTCATTTTCTTCTTTCATCTCCTTCCTCAGAAAACATCCTGAAGCTTTCCAAATAGCCTCCTCAACTTAGAATTCATCCAAATCTCCATTTTATTGCTCGAATTAGATAGATTTTCAGTCCAAAAACAAGAGAAGGTAATCTCTAATCTATTTATCTCTCCAATTTGAGGAGAAATCCATTTTTCATATACTATAACTTTTATTTACCCCTTTTTTGGTTTGCATGGCTTTCTTCTAGCTTCTATAGGTGGAATCGAAGCTCCAGAGCGCTGAAAGCTCAAGTCTTCTTGCCAAAGATCATCTCCTTTGCTATGTACAGTAAGTATAAAACTTACAGTAGCTGAATTTTGCCTCTGATTGAAAAAAATTCGTAGCTTATTTCTGTTTATTTTGAAACCGAAACAAGATCACCCATAACTTTTTTGTTTCTAAGCCAAATTTGATAATTTTTAATGTTTCGGAAAGCTTGGAGATATTGCTACAACTTTTGTTTGTATGACTTTCTGAAATTCGTTGATTAAAATGTTGAAAAACCTCTTGCAAACTCATTGTCCTGTTGTTGTAAGGTACTCAGTGTTTTGTGCAAACCTGAGTTAGTATTTTGGGCATAACTTTTGCGTTCCTTATCCAAATCCTATAATTTTTAAAATTTTGGAAACTTCAGAAAAAGTGTGACAACTTTTATTTGTATCACTTTCTGAAATTCGTTGATGAAAATGTTGAAAAACCTCTTACAAACTCGCTGTCCTGCAGTTGTAGAGAACTCAGTGTTTTGTGCAAACCTGAGTTAGTATTTTGTGCATAATTTTTGCGATTTTTTATCCGAATCCTATAATTTTTAAAGTTTTGAAAACTGCATATGGAATGTGATAACTTTTATTTGTATCACTTTATGATATTCATTGATTAAGATGTTCAAAAAGCTCTTGCAAACTCGCTGTCCTGTTGTTGTTGAGTACTCGGTGTTTTGTGCAAACCTGAGCTTGTATTTTGCGCATAACTTTTGCGTTTCTTATCCAAATCCTATAATTTTTAATGTTCTGGAAACTACAGGAAGATTGTGACAACTTTCGTTTGTATCACTTTATGAAATTTTGTGATTAAAGGGTCGAAATAGCTGATGCAAGATCGCTGTCCCGAGCACTTGCATGTAGCCTTGAGTGTTGTATTTGCTTTAGTTGAGGAGTTTTCTGATGATTATTTTTTTTCTCTTTTACTTGATTTGCAAATTGTTTGAGCTTAGATGATTAAACCATTATATAAATAAATCATATATGGTTGGGGATTTGAGGATTTTTCTTATTTTCTAAGATTTTATAATTTATTAGAAACTCTGAAAATAAGCCGTTTTCTCTCTAAAATCTTCTCTATAAATTGCTGGAAATTGTTTTAAAATCATGTTTTCTCGTGAAAAATATTATATGTATAATTTTACTTATTTTTACTATATATATATATATATATATATATTCGGGTGTATAAGAAAATAAATTAAACGACTTAGTAAATCCGCGAGGAATGGGACTCGTGCATTCACTTAATCGGTTAATTATGGACTTGTACGATCAAAACGACATTGAGAAATCTTTTTGATTTCCTCCTTGGGATTTACCACTTTGTGGTCTGGGATAGAGTGTTATATTAGTCTTTTAGACTAATAACTTTGGTCTAATATTTCATATTCGGAAGCATATACGACATGGGACTATCTTGGGAAAAACACTATTGCCGATGATATGAGGCAATTGTTTTATATGAGATTTTCTGAGATTTATGATTCTATGGAATTTTCCACTTGTCAATGAGATGAGATATGTTAGATATTTTATGCCTTACGTCAATGACATGAGGCAATTCTTTGAGGTTTTGATGCTTTGTTAGTGTGGCATCGACTAGCGGCTAGAAAACGGTTGAGTGCGGACGTACGGTATGAGACGTACGTAACCACTTTTCGGGTTACTATTCGAGGGTTTCTGACACATTCAGGGAATTACTAGTGCTATGACCTTTGGGTCATCTGAGAATCTGGGAATCTGAGAATCTGGGAAATTAAGAATCTGGGAAAGTGTGACTTCGGTCGCCTTAGAGATTCATGTGGGTACCTAACCTTTCTACAAGCGCTAGTCTGAGAACTTTAGCACGTGCAACATGCTTTCTGCATGTAACAATTGGCCAATCTGGGATTTTCTTTATAAGTTATGATGATTTTGATTTCACCTCTTTGATGTGTTTTACCTAGCCTTATAGAGATAAATAAGGCGATATGACTTATTTGAGGACTTTGGTGATTTCGAATTAAAACTTATACTTGAGACTTTATAATGAGAAATTTATTTATGCATGGATAGTGTTGATGGTATTCTTGTATTATATGCTTAAAGCCCTCTTTATCAAACTTAGTAGATGTAGATGCAAACCTCTAGCGTAGTGTTATAGTCATGCTATCGAGCTAAGTTACTCAAATTCCTTTATACTTCGCTCGATACATGTTTCCCTTATTTACCTTATCTTTTATCCTTTGGCTAATGATAAGATTCAGTTGCCTGACCCATGTGTTTATCACTCGGGTCAGACCGAGTTGCAGGTTACGTTGGATGACTATCCTTTATGCTTGGATCCGTTTTGCTATCTTTTGTGGGCTCATGACTATGGACTTGGATATCTCCACTTTTGATGGATCTTTTATTTATCACTTCATGTATATATTCTTTTATGGGATGATGTTGTATTACATTATGTCGTGAATGGTATTACATTAGATGTTTGGTTTTGTATCAGTATACATATTATCTGTGGCTGCTGTTTCTGCGACATGTTATGATGTTATTGTGCTTTGTTTTGAATAGATCCGTTAGCCGTGTAGTATCGTATTAGTTAATCACTGAGTATGTCGACTACTTGAGATTCGCGAAAAAAATGGTAAGCATCGACATACTTAGCCATTAGCTAGTGCATTACTATTCGGTTGCCCTTAACCAGCCCTATTCTCTGCATTAGTAGATGGAATTACTCGTTAATTCTCTTTACTAATGTGGGTCTCGGGGTGGGGTGTCACAATTAATGAATTTTAAATTTCGGTATTATTATTTAAAAGAACAAAACATCTATTTAAAATTTAAGGTTTAAATTGTTGAAGAGTAAAGAAGAAATTTGGATAAGATCTGAAATTTGTATATTTCAGTTAAATGATTTAAAATCAAACGGAAGATAATAATAATGGAAAAAATATATAATAAAGTCCATAATTAAAGAATTTTGAAAGGAATTGAGTAATTAAAGAAACTTATTTCAAATGGAGTAAATTAGAAATCAATTTGGGAAATTGATTTAAGTGATTGAAGTTGGAATTCTCCCTGGATAACTAAGTACGTTTTCAAATAAATTTTAAATATAAGGTAATAGTTTTAAAATTGTTTTAAAAGGTATGTTTTGAAAATTTATTATTTCTAATATTTAAATTCTAAAGTAAGTATTTTCTCAAATCTATTATGGTAGTAATTATTTAAAAAGTGACTTAGTATTTTGTTCCAAAAGTGGAAATCTAGTTTTATCTTCTATTAAGTAACTTTATTTTCAAATATTCATATAAGATGTATTTTTAAAAAAATATTAAAGTAGTTTTAATTTATATGTTTTAAAGTATATTTCAAAGTAAAGTGTTTTAAATTATTTTAAAATCTAGTTTTGTGCTTGGTGATTTCAGAGGAGATAGAAAATAATTGGGCAAGTTTGTTCTGAAAAGAAAGATGGTTTTGAAACTCTTTTCAAAGGATTGAAAATAGAAATATATCTGGTGAAGATATTTTTGAAGTAAATAAATAATTTGGAAAATTATTTATTGGTTGATGGTTGTTTTGTGAATATAATTGATAGTTAAATAACCGACTATCAATATTGGACAAATGCGTTGATCATTTCGAAAAGATCGGGATCGAGATTTATTTCTCGAAAACCACTTCGATCTGGTTTGTACGTTTCGTGAAAACGATTTTGGATTCGAAGATGGAGCAGTGAAGTGCAAGGGCTAGTCGCTACTAATCCTGAGGATATTTCCAAAATGGATATAGTAGGAATAGTGCCTACGGTTCCGTTCGAACCCGGGACGGACTTGTATGGATGAATGCTTGCGAAACATCGTCAGGTGGACGATGGGCATTCTAAGGGATATGTTCTAAAAAGGTAACGCTTAGCCTCAAGCCTCATCAAATGGGAATGACTGAAAATCAGGGGTTATGCAGCAAGGCTAGGTGGGTAGCACCCAAGCAGGGTGAGGTCATTCCAGTCTAGATGTCCCTTTTGTATTTCGGCTTAGTGGGCGGTTGCTGATCCCAACCGCGGAGTGATCTCACTCGGGATTATCCAGTAAGGGATAGTCCCGGCCTTGTGTTGCAGGGGAGCAGGCGTACTCCTCGGTACGGTGATCTAGTAGGCCCCGTACTATGATAGGTGGTACCCCAGTGCCTAGTCATTAGTTGAAAATCCATTCTCCCTACGAGCCTTGTACGAGTTTTGTTTGTATTACCCACTCTGTGGCTAGTAGCTGGAATTTAATGAATGTAACAATTTCGGCTATTTTATAAGTATTTGTATATAGACCCTATTATAATATCAGAGGATTTCTATAAAAATTGTTTTAGCTATCGTAAGGTAAAAACCCGACATGTTTATTTGTGGCGTGGTCTTACGAGATTCTTTTGTTTTGAAAGGATTTTTGAAACTTTAATAATCAATTGGGTGTGATTTTCTCACGCTGGTATTCCAGACTGACTCGGGTGTTATTTAACTGTAATGCTCGGGTCAGACCGAGTATTATAGGATACAGGAGATGTTGTGGAGCTCAGGAGACGAGCGGGATGACGACACGTACTCTCGTACTTGTTTATATATATATATTTCCGCTGTGTTGAGTTGTTGTTTACCCATTGTATGATATTGTTATTGAGCTATGATTGATGTACTCTGATGATCTAATGTATAAACAGAGATATTCAATTTTTAGTAAAGAGCATTATTATCTATTATATTTTATCCGCTGTGATGGTTAGATTCTGTTGTTGTTTTCTATTTCCTTCTTCTACCTCTTCTTCTTTAACCCAAATGGTTCGTTTCTCTGTGCAACTTGAGTTGATTTAGGTAGAATAGTGTTGACTCAAGGGGTACGGATTTATGGGCTGTTACAACGCCCTTGGATAGCCTTTAGTTTACGGAAGAGTTATGGTATTGTATAGACTATGGGAATATATAAAAATGTGTTAGGGGGATATGGATAACACCTTAATGCTATTTAATACTTTTACTTTACTATAGACATATTATAATAGCATATTGTACTACATAGTGGATAGTTTAATTAATCCTTAGGAGATGGGAATTCCAAACATCTCTTAAGTTATCGCACCCACATTAGACACTGGATAGGAGATGTCAAAACCTATAAACATCTCCGACGTCGTCACAATCTTATTTACTTACCGTTGATTTAACTTACATAAGGCCTTTTAGTTTTGATTCGAATGTTTTGTCTTTTTAATTCGCTTGGGTCAGCCTGAGCATATCAGGGTTGAAACCTCACTTCTGAAGGAGGAAGACGAAGATTTGTACTATTATTATTTATTATATTATTCCCCTATTTATGTTGTTCTGCTGCATTTATTATTTATTTATTCCCGTTTCTATAAATTTGATTTTGTGTTGTAAAAGAATAATCAAATGTGTTTATAAAACAGCTTCATGAACTATTATTTGATTGTTATATTTTGTCATTCTGCTACGAGATTCTGTAAAAAAAATATTTCTTTCTCTTTTTCTTATTTATCACATAACTATATATCATTTTGAATGGTTTGCGTCTAGAATGTATGTCTAATTTAAACATCCAAAAAGGTAGGTAGTTACATAAATGTAGGTTTTTATAACCATCAATGCTGATGTTAGTACTTTGTTCAGTAATTCTGAAATGCTATAATATTTGGGTTTCTTTGTGTATTGGCTTTTGAGATTATTTGTTATCAATTAGCATATGAGATCTTTATGTTTTTGTCCTCCTCCTTCTTGCTCTCTTTCTTTTCTTCCTTCACTTTACCTTAACGTTTTTTCTTTCGGGCACTTCGATGATCGGCATGTAAATACTATGGACGTAGCAGTGTTCATATTCATGTGTTGAAAAGATGGTCATTAAAAAAATTCCATGGATTTCACTATTCCACCAAATACATCTATGATGTAAACATTCCACCAAAATTTTCGGTTCCTACATATTTTTGTTAACTAAAACACTTTGACTTCCATGTATAAACAACATTTAGAAAATGGTATTAAAAATATGTAACGACCTGATATTTTCAACCATTCGCATCCGCACATGTCGGACTTGAATTGCTCAAAATATCAGTTAGTTTATTGAAATTTGGCAGAACTTAACATCTACAGTAAATAAATCAATCACAGATACAGAGTAGTACAATGATACGCAGCGGAATAAGTGAATAGTAGTTCATGAAGCTACTATATAAACAAAGGTAGAAATAAAATAAATCAGAGAATCCCAGATGCATTGAAGTCTTCAGTACGCGCAGATGACTTCTCTGAACCAGTCGACTGGATGATTGAAAGGATAGATAGCTGGATCTTCAAGCAAAGCTCCAACTTCGTAGGCGAGTCTCAATGCTGTATCACTCAGTCTGACCCGAGCGTAAAGCAAAACACAAAACACTCGATTCAGGATTAACATTCTTATATCTATAAATCTGTAACAACCCGGTATTTTTAGCGATTCGCAGCCGCACATGTCGGACTTGAATTGCTCAAAATACCGCATTGTAAATAAATTTGGAGCAAATGAAATACAAATCACAGAATCACAGACACGGAACAAACAGAATACCTTGCACCAGAATATAAAATACATAGCAGTTCATGAAGCCACTACGGCAGTGTCTCAAACCAAAAACATAATACAGTCTAAAACCAACAAAATAGACATCCCAAATACATAGAAGTTCACTAATACATCAGATAAACTAGAATAGCTGAAACAGAAAGTAGATATAAATGTAGATAAGTAGAAACTCCAGCAAAGACCAGCTCCAGAAAGAGAATCCAAAGCTGTGAATACTCAGGCTGACCCGAGCGTTTAAAACACAAAACATTCGAGTCAGGACAATATATACTTATATAGTGTAAATCAACTCTAGTGAACTGTAGTAGAAATGCACCGTAACTTAAAGGATGCTTGGGATCGCCCATCCTTTAAAGACCAGTTAAACCATAAATTAAACACATCCCGTGATTAAAATTTCAAAATAGTATTTATACTTCGAAATCAAATATCATTTAAAAATTCAATATCATTCAAAATCCATTTCAAAATCTCAATATATCATATCTTCCAAACCACATTCATTTTTATTTAATTTAAATACCATTTCAAAATACATTTCAAAATAGTTATATTTCGAAACAAATTGCTTCATTTAAATCATTAAAATGAAGATATTATATTTAATAATTAAATTATTAAATTTCCAAAATTTTAATCTTTCAAAGTTCATTCATTCACTTAAATTTATTAAAACAATGAAAATTCAACTTTCGCAGCATTTAGAAAATGCTACGGAAAGTCACACTTAAAACAGTCAATTTAACAAAAGACAACATTTAAACTGCTGTAATAGGGTTCCATTAGTTTCAAATAAACTTAGTTAAACTCAACCATTAAAACATTCACAAAAAAGCTATAATAGCCTTTAATTAAATTGAGCCATTTGGTTCATTATTATCAACTACAGCATTTACAAATGCTGTATTATCCTTTACATTAGAATTAATAGCATTTTAGAAATGCAGTAAATTAACTTCAAATATTCAGTATAATTTCACAAACAATTATATTTTTATTTAAACCATTTTTAACTTATAAAATCATATAATTTCACTTTTACAACAATCATTCAAATACCCTAATATTCATGATTTTATAAAGTTAAATCTCTATTCAAAAATCAAAATTTAATAGTAATTCACTTATTAAATTCCAACATTAAATTTTAAATTCATTAAATTAAATTTAACTTAACACTTAAGTTTAAATTTTAAAATATAACTTAATTTCATTTTTATTTACTTAACTTAAAATTCACTTTTAAGCCAAATTAACAAATTTCCAATTTTAGTTATATTTCAAAATTTCAACTTAAATATTCGTTCATTTCACATTTTAACTTAATTCAAAAATCGTTAATATATTATAAAATTATTTTAAATTCATTTAATTCAAAATATCATATTTTCGTATTTAATTTAAATTCCATTTATCACAAAATTATAATTTCCAAAAGAACTTACATTTCAGATTTTTTAACTTTACCATTAATTTATTTCACTTATAAATTTTCAGAAAGTCAATAATGCTTTACAAAAATCATTTTTAATCAAATTTAAATCAAAGTATTATAATATTAACATTTCTAAAATATTTTAAATTTTAGGAAAAACATATTTTAACAACGGGTCTATATTTCATTTTCTAGCCTAGGTAAAGTGATACGGGAAATATATCATTTCAACCCGTAATTTACAAAGAAAACCCGGGTTTGATCATTTCAAACCTGCAATCCCAAGTAAATGAAAATAATTGAAAATCATTCAGGCCCATCATTTCAGCCCATAACGATTTTCTCATATTTTAAAGTCTGTTCGGGTATGTATCATTTCAACCCATAGTGATTCTAATCTAAAGGGAACTTGCAGTGTGATTAACTGATAAAATAACAAAACAGCAATAATCTAACAGTAACATATGATATAACTGGTGTTTAATCATGTGTGAACATCATATGATAGTGACATAGCAAATAAAATATGGTGATGCAGTTTACATATTCACAAGCGATCGATTTACTATACATATAAGTATAAAACTGTCTGGTGAGAATAACTCACTGGTTTGAGCTGATGACCTAACGAAAAATTTCACAAACGGGATCTACTCAAGCACAAAAGCACGACACAGATTCGAATGGAGGAGCCAAATGTCAAATTCCTTGGATACACATCAAACAAAACAATATAACAACGATGAGTTAAAATCAACTACGATCAAAACTACACTAGAATAGACTGCACAGAATCAAATAGAAATGCTTGCACTTGCTTTTAACCTTTACTAGGCTCAGCCATAAGGGGAAATATAAAATAATGGCAGGTGTTTGGGTCAGGTTATGGTGGGTATGGGTTGGCCTAGATGTCATTTGTGATGGTGCCAAAGTGGGTGAAGGGAATAATACACATAAGCATGAATACATGCATTTGGTCATGGATTTGGGCTCGGGCAAGGCTCCAAGTGTCACGGCCAGTGGTGTGGGGTCCACTATGGTATTGTGGCCGAGGGTGTTGGAGGTGCTGGAGGTGGTGGGGCGTGGTAGGTGGCGGCTAGAGGGGTGGTGAGGTGATGGAAGTGATGTTGTGCTCGGCTAGGCTAGGAATTCGGGTAGTTTTGAAAAATTTGTGGATGGGCATCACCAAGGGGGGTCACGGCATGGTTGGTTGGTGAGTAGGAGGTATTGGTGGTGTTCCATTAGGTGCTGGAGACGGCTAGGCAGCAATGGAGGCATGGCCGATCCTAAAAGAGGTGAAAGCATGTGCAAAAAATCAAACTAGAATAAACAGTATAAGTAGAAAACGAGATAAAAGAAATAAATTTTTTTACCAACTTCCCAAGCATGTGATGGCCGAAATTTTTTTCTCAGGAAGGAGGAAAGGAAGATACATGAAATGAAAATGAATTAGTCAGCTGAAATGTGGGGTCTTATGCCAAAAGAAATGAAGAGTTGTGAGGAAAATGAAGAGGTGGAGTTCAAAAAGGCAAAAGGAAATTCAAAAGTAAAAAATTCTTCATATATCCTTATTTAATTTATATAACGTTATATTTCTGGAAATAATAATAATCCAAGATAAAATTTCGAAAATTTATCAAAATATAAAAATTTATATAATATTTATTGATTATATAAAGTTAAATTAAGAAAAATTGCTAAAAATAGCGAACTAGACTAGAAAATTTGAAATTAAATAGAATAATTTTTAGAAAATTCATATAAGCTTGTAAAATATTTTTGAACATAAATAATAACATAAAATAAAACACAATCAAAAAATAAATATTTAAATTTTAATTAAATATAATTTAAATGAAGAAAATAGCAAAAAATAGAAAACAACCTTTAAAAATAGGAAATAAATACAGTAAATTTTGGGAATTTTTTATTATCACATTAAAAATATTAAAAAACAAAATATACATAAAATAACATATTAACACATATTAAAATAGAAAATACGATTTATATAATTTAAAATAGACAAAATTTCAAAATAAAACAAATTATACTCAAAATTGAAATGTACATAACTTTCAGAAATTAAATCCATTTTCAACGAAACGAAAAGTAGTATTCAAGTTATTAAATCTATTTTCATAATAAAAGATAAAATTTAATAATTTAAATATTTAAATTCAAAATTTAAAAGTCAAGGTTTGACCAGTTTGAACAGAAATTCATCTTTCAGTAAAATATCCAATTTATACCAGTTTGAAATTATAATTCACACAATAATCAACACCTACATTTAAAAATGAAATGTTTGAAATAAAATAAGTTTAAAATAATTTCAAAATAAAAAAAGTCAAATATTAAAATATATGAAAAATCTATGGTTGTTACACTCTCCTCCAGTCAAATCTTTTCATCCTCGAAAAGGAAGGAAGCGGAGAAACAACAAGAAAGAACAATAGGTTGGAAGACATCCTGAAAGAAGGTTGGGAAAAAGTAGCTAGGAGGGAAAGCAGGTTGAAAGACATGGATGAACCATTATTTTAATTTATTTTTTAATTTGACATGTTAAACATTTAATATGATAATTAGTTATTTGATTCAAATTTGATAGTTCGAAGTAAACAATATTTAAGACATTTTAAATCATGATTAGAATATCCTTTATACAATACTTTACCAAAATACTTTTATAACTCGATGTCTTAACAAGATTACTTTCGTTCCTGCAGACTCTGGCTATGCGTTGATCAGGCGCAAAGCTAGAATTCTCCAAGTACTTAGTAGACCTGCTTCAACACCCGGTGAAAATAATAAAAAAAATAGGTATGAGAAGTTCCGCTCAAAATCCAATGTCAAATGATGATAATAAGATAGCAGTGGCCCGCTGCTGATTCAGTATTTACGAAATGGACAAAACACTTTCCAGAAGATCCTTTTACCTTTCGGATTCCAGAAAATATCGTAGCCAGTTCGTAAACAAGGGACCATCGACCCCTGCTGCAGTGGTACGCTACTGATTCAATGATTTATGCAATGGATGCACTTCCTTCCTGGAAGATCCATAAACAACAGATCCCATGATCGAAAGCGCCTCCATTGGGTAAACCAAAGAACCATCTACCCTGAAAAAAAATTGAGGAACTCATGAGTTTAAGTCTGCACAACCATATCAGTTCGAATCCATTTCTGAATTCACCCAAGTCCATTAGGGTTTATCGGTTGAATCCATTCCTGGATTCCCCAAGTCCATCTGGGTCGAAGCATATCACTATACTTCTTCCGGAGGGTACTTCCCATACCTCTTACATCAAAATATAATATACCATATATAGTAGCCCTTCAAAATCATAGCTTCAAATATCGCACTTATATAAATTCCATTATGTATAAGATTTCATTTTCAAATCGAATACTTTCCAAAATCAATAGTATATCAAATCATACTTATATAAATTTCGATTATATAAGATTTTAATTTACAAATTGAGTACCTTTTCAATTCAACGTTTTCAAATCAACTTCATACTTATACAAATCCATTTTATATAAGTTTGATAACTCCCAAATAAAGTATTTAGTAAAACAAGGTTCTCAATTTTGATTTGTTTCAATAACATTTCAGTTTCAAAATCATATATGATTTCGCCAAATCATTTCTTCTGAATTACATATACTCAGTTTCAAGTTTCTTAAAACAATAGATTTAGAAAATAATCCAAATTTCCAAATCAAAAAAAAATTAGGTCAAACAAACTCATTTCCATTTAAAACATATATTCACTTTCAAAAATCATAATACTTTCGAAGTTATAAATCTTTCGAAACCAAAATACTTGAAATCATTACACTTCGAAAATCATAAATTTTCTAAATCATACATTTGAAATCATAAAACATCCCTTTAATTCTTTACATTTCACAAATTTATTCAATTTAAACCCAAATCTACAAGTTCCAGCTTTAATTCAATTCAATTTAGTTTTCCAACAAAACCATTTCAAATATTATCAAATTTCAAATAAAGATTTGATCCGCAAAATAAACTATTCAATCTTTAATATATTTCAGATCTTAAATGTACCGTATTCCAAAACTAAATTTTATAATTTCATATATCTCAAATTTTGCTTCATTATTACTTAGTTTTGACATATTCATTTCATAAATCCATCATTTTTAATTAAAATCAAATTACAAGTAAACCAAATATCCTTTCATACAAATATAAACTTTAAATTTCATTTATCAAAATCAGTTATCATTCCTGATTCAAATTCTTTATCAAATAAAGATTATATCATTCAAAGCCTCATTATCAAATCATTATTTGAATTCAATTTCAAATATTTAAATTTAAATATCATTTAAAAAAATCAAATATGTTATTCAATTATTATTTCAAATATCATTACAAAATACGTTTCAAAATTCCATTCAAAAATTCATTTATCTCATTACATTTCATTCCACTTAACACATAACCAAGTAAACCTTATTTAAATTCAAATTAAATTTAAATTCCTTAAATTTCAAATTTAGATATTAAATTATATTCAAAACTCCTTAAATTTCACAAATAATCAATTCAAAAATTAAATCATTTAACTTTTCAAACATAACTCAACAGTGTTAAAATCCATAACATTACGAAACATTGTCAAATTATAACAATGACAGCATTTAAAAGTGCTATCGTAACTTATAGTTTCCAAAATAGTTTAGTTCAAGAATAACGGCATTTATAATATGCCAAACAGATATTTAGTTAATTCAAACAAAGTTAAATTCAAAAACAACAGCATTTTAAAGTGTTGTCATAAAACTATAGCATTTTAGAAATGCTATTAATAAAATTCCAGATTTTATTATAACTTTTAAAAAAACAATACAACTTCAGTTTTAGCAAATATTAAACTTATAAATCATATTTCTAGACTTCAAAATTTCACATATAAATAATTTTTAACATATGATTTATCACAAAAAAAAATTTAAATCAAATATTCAATTTAAAACTCACTTTCATTTGTTAAGTCAAAATTCACTGTTTTTCTTAACTTATAAATTCAACAAAACTCAACATTTTACTTCAAATATCTTTTCAAAACTATATTTCATACCAGTATAATTCAAAATAGTTTATTTATTTCACTCCACAACAGTTTCAAACTTATATAAATCATATTACTTTATACATTAATCATACCAAACTAAACTTATACTTTATCAAATACCTTATACCATTCAAAATTTCTTAGCTTTGAAATGTTAACCTTGATTTAGAAGTGCTCGAACCTTCAAAATAGTCGAAGAAATCATATTTTCAATCCAAGAGTTGGAAATCACCAACAAATTAGTAAATCGATTTCAATAGGTAAGGTTATACCGAAACAAATCTGAATCTCGAGGATTGAACACCGGCTTATTTTAAATCATTTCAATTATATATATACACACATATCTTTCGAATATCAAACCATACTTCGAAATCGGAAATCAAAATTTGGTTTCATAAAATCACTCGCATAGCAAAGCTACTAGAGTGGCCTCTTCCCCACTCAGAACTCAAAAATCAATGTCGATGATGCATGTATTCATCACCGAAATTATTTTTCAGCGACATAAGTGGGTTCTGGACTTTTATTTCTTGAAACTTCTTTGAAATCTCTTTGACATCATTGGAATTCAATCGAATACATTTGAAACATTTCTTATTTGAAAAAATATCTTTAAATCATATTATTATTATTATATATTTTCCAAAATCTTAAAAACCCATTTCAAAACACTGGAGTTCGATTCCTCGAAATTAAAATTCAAAACCCTTCATTTATAAATCATTTTTATATAAATCACATTTTCTTATAAATTTCCAAAATTTCAAATCCTTTCAAAGCTTCAAATTTTCATTTTCCAAAGGTAAAAATCCTTATTGGAAACATTTCACTTTTATATACAAAATAGGGTGATCCTTGTCAAAATAATAATTTCGATGTATGCGCAAATTCAAAATACAATCAAACACAAATTTCCAAAGAATGATTCAAGGTTAGATTTCAAGTAATAAGGAGATTCGAATTTAGAGGAACTCTAATCAAATAGAATTCTGTTTCGAAGATAAGCTCGAACGAAGATAAGATAATTTTATTACCAAATAGAAGATGATAAGCCTATATAAATCGCGGGCGACCTTAACCGGTCAACCGTGACTTCAGTAATATAATCAATTCGGAAATCTAAGGCAAGTCGACCTTCGATCGCCAAAGATAGAATCCAGGTAGAGCAGGAGATAGATAGCATCGAAAACCAAGGATACAGGAATCTCCGGTGAATCAGTGCCAATTATAAAGGATTTTCACCCCTTTACAAATCATTCAAAGATTTGCGGAATCACCGATCTTTATAGAGGTCATTCCAAAGTGGAGTTATGAAATGCTCCAAAATCAAAATTGATATAATAGGGAAGACAAGACTGGATTTAAGAACAAGTGGGAGCATTCCAAAGTTCAAGGAATCCTAATCGATAAGAATCCTAACCAAGAGATTTCTAACAAGATGGATACTGAAGGGATGAAGTTTTGAAAATCTTGGTTTCAAAATAAGAAATTTTTTATATCAAAATAATCTTTGAAAATCCTTTAAAAATCAATTGGAAATTATTTTGTACTTCGAAAATACGTTCTCTCACAAGAAAGGATTCTGAGATTGATTTCACTCATTCTTGGGTATTTCTACCCTATCTCTAATGATTTTTTGCTCCGCAGGCTATGGTTTGCCTAAAACCAAAGCTCTGATACCAACTTTAACAATCTGGTATTTTCAGCCATTCGCAGCTGCACATGTCGGACTTAAATTGCTCAAAATACCGCATTGTAAATAAATTTGGAGCAAATGAAATTCAAATCACAGAATCATAGACACATAACAAACAGAAGACCTCGCAACGGAATATAAAATACATAGTAGTTCATGAAGCTACTAGGGCAGAGTCTCAAACCAAAAACATAATACAGTCTGAAAACAACAAAATACACATCCCAAATTCATAGAAGTTCACTAATACATGAGATAAATTAGAATAGCTGAAACAGAAAGTAGATATAAATGTAGATAAGCAGAAACTCCAGCAAAGACCAGCTCCAGAAAGAGAATCCAAAGCTGTGAATACTCAGGCTAACCCAAGCGTAAAGTAAAATACAAAACACTCGAGTCAGGACAACATATACTTATATAGTGTAAATCAACTCAAGTGAACTATAGTAGAAATGCACCATAACTTAAAGGATACTTGGGATCGCCCATCCTTTAAAGATCAGTTAAACCATAAATTAAATACATCCCGTGGTTAAAATTTCAAAATAGTATTTATACTTCGAAATCAAATATCATTTAAAATTCAATATCATTCAAAATCCATTTCAAAATATCATATCTTCCAAACCATATTCATTTTTTATTTAATTTAAATACCATTTCAAAACACATTTCAAAATTGTTTATATTTCAAAACAAATTGCTTCATTTAAATCATTAAAATGAAGATATTATATTTAATAATTAAATTATTAAATTTCCAAAATTTTAATCTTTCAAAGTTCATTCATTCACTTAAATTTATTAAAACAATGAAAATTCAACTTTCGCGGCATTTAGAAAATGCTACGGAAAGTCACACTTAAAACAGTTCAATTTAACAAAAGACAACATTTAAAATGCTGTAATAGGGTTCCTTTAGTTTCAAATAAACTTAGTTAAATTCAACATTATAACATTCACAAAAAATGCTATAATAGCCTTTAATTAAATTGAGCCATTTGGTTCATTATTATCAACTACATCATTTACAAATGTTGTATTATCCTTTACATTAGAATTAATAGCATTTTAGAAATGCAGTAAATTAACTTCAAATATTCAGTATAATTTCACAAACAATTATATTTTTATTTAAACCATTTTTAACTTATAAAATCATATAATTTCACTTTTACAACAATCATTCAAATACCCTAATATTCATGATTTTATAAAGTTAAATCTCTATTCAAAAATCTAAATTTAATAGTAATTCACTTATTAAATTCCAACATTAAATTTTAAATTCATTAAATTAAATTTAACTTAACACTTAAGTTTAAATTTTCAAATATAACATAATTTCATGTTTATTTACTTAACTTAAAATTCACTTTTAAGCCAAATTCACAAATTTCCAATTTTAGTTATATTTAAAAATTTCAACTTAAATATTCATTCATTTCTCATTTTAACTTAATTCAAAAATCATTAATATATTATAAAATTATTTTTAATTCATTTAATTCAAAGTATCATATTTTCATATTTAATTTAAATTCCATTTATCACAAAATTATAATTTCCAAAAAAACTTACATTTCAGATTTTCTAACTTTACCGTTAATTTATTTCACTTATAAATTTTCAGAGAATCAATAATGCTTTACAAAAATCATTTTTAGTCAAATTTAAATCAAAATATTATAATATTTACATTTCTAAAATATTTTAAAATTTTAAGAAAAATAAATTATAACAACGGGTCTGTATTTCATTTTCTAGCCTAGGTAAAGTGATACGGGTAATATATCATTTCAACCCGTAATTTACAAAGAAAACCCAGGTTTGATCATTTCAAACCTGCAATCCCAAGTAAATTAAAATAATTGAAAATCGTTCAGGCCTATCATTTCAGCCCATAACGATTTTCTCCTATTCTAAAGTCAATTCGGGTATGTATCATTTCAACCCATAGTGATTCTAATCTAAAGGGAACTTGCAGTGTGATTAACTGATAAAATAACAAAACAGCAATAATATAACAGTAACATATGATATAACTGGTGTTTAATCATGTGTGAACATCATATGATAGTGACACAGCAAATAAAATATGGTGATGCAGTTTACATCTTCACAAGCGATCGATTTAATATTCATATAAGTATAAAACTGTCTGGTGAGAATAACTCACTGGTTTGAGCTGATGACCCAATGACAAATTTCACAAACAGGATCTACACAAGCACAAAAGCACGACACAGATTCGAGTAGAGGAGCCAAATGTCAAATTCCTTGGATACACATTAAACAAAACAATATAACAACGATGAGTTTCAAATCAACTACGATCAAAACTACATTAGAATAGACTGCACAGAATCAAATAGAATTGCTTGCACTTGCTTTTAACCTTTGCTAGGCTCAGCCATAAGGGGAAATACAAAATAATGGCATGTGTTTGGGTCAGGTTATGGTGGGTATGGGTCGGCCTAGATGTCATTTGTGATGGTGCTAAAGTGGGTCAAGGGAATAATACACATAAGCATTAATACACGCATTTGGTCATGGATTTGGGCTCGGCCAAGGCTCCAAGTTTCACGGCCAGAGGTGTGGGGTCCACTATGCTGGTGTGGCCGAGGGTGCTGGAGGTGGTGGAGGCATGGTAGGTGGCGGCTGGAGGGGTGGTGAGGTGATGGAAGTGATGTTGTGCTCGGCTAGGCTAGGAATTCGGGTTGTTTTGAAAAGTTTGTGGATGGGCATCACCAAGGGGGGTCACGACATGGTTGGTTGGTGAGGAGGAGGTATTGGTGGTGTGCCATTAGGCACTGGAGGCGGCTAGGCAGCAATGGATGCATGGACGATCCTAAAAGAGGTGAAAGCATGTGCAAAAAATCAAACTAGAATAAACAATATAAGTAGAAAAAGAGATAAAAAAAATAAAAAAAATTTACCAACTTCCCAAGCATGTGATGGCGGAAATTTTTTTCTCAGGAAGGTGGAAAGGAAAATATTTGAAATGAAAATGAATTAGTCAGCTGAAATGTGTGGAGTTATGCTAAAAGAAATGAAGAGTTGTGAGGAAAATGAAGAGGTGGAATTCAAAACGGCAAAAGGCAATTCAAAAAGTCAAAAACTCTTCATATATCCTTATTTAATTTATATAACTTTATATTTCTGAAAATAATAATAATCCATATAAAATTTCGAAAATTTATCAAAATATAAAAATTTATATAATATTTATTGATTATATAAAGTTAAATTAAGAAAAATAGCTAAAAATAGTGAACTAGACTAGAAAATTCGAAATTAAATAGAATAATTTTTAGAAAATTCATATGAGCTTGTAAAATTTTTTTAAACATAAATAATAACATAAAATAAAAATACATTCACAAAATGAATATTTAAATTTTAATTAAATATAATTTAAATGAAGAAAATTGCAGAAAAATAGAAAACAACCTTTAAAAATAGGAAATAAATACAATAAACTTTGGAAAAATTTTATTATCACTTTAAAAATATTAAAAGACAAAATATACATAAAATAACATATTAACACATAGTAAATAAAATATAACATATAAAATATGATTTATATAATTTAAAATAGACAAAATTTCAAAATAAAACAAATTATACTCAAAATTGAAATGTACATAACTTTCAGAAATTAAATCCATTTTCAACGAAACGAAAAGCAGTATTCAAGTTATTAAATCTATTTTCATAATAAAAGATAAAATTTAAGAATTGAAATATTTAAATTTGAAATTTAAAAGTCAAGGTTTGACAGTTTGAATAGAAATTCATCTTTCAGTAAAATATCCAATTTATACCTGTTTGAAATTATAATTCACATAATAATCAACACCTACATTTAAAAATGAAATGTTTGAAATAAAATAAGTTTAAAATAATTTCAAAATAAAACAAAGTCAAATATTAAAATATATGAAAAATCTAGGGTTGTTACAAAATCCAACTCAAGTGAAATATCAACTGAAATATAATTAACTTAGAGGATGTTTAGGATACCCATCCTTTAAGGATCCAAGGAACTATCTACAAGGTAGAAATATACACTATAACACCGTGGTCATTTCAATTTTATTTATATTTCAAAACTAAAATATCATTTTCATTTCAAATATCTCTATTTTCCAAATTAGTAAATATATATCCAATAATTTATGAAGTAAAGTATTTTATTTCCTCAAACTTCACAAATCGCTTCAAAAATCAACTCGACCATCCCGTTCAAATTTGATTAAATCAAAATTTATCAATTTCCATTCAATTTAGTTTCTGACTAAACTAATTCAAATTTTATCCATTTTAAATACGGATTTGAACCGCAAAATAAACCATTTAAATTTCAATATAGTTCGAAGTTAATATATTTCGAAGCTTTAAATATTCAACATTTCAAAGACTAAACTTTGACAGTTGTGTTTATCTCCCAACTTGACTTCACTATTATTTAGTTTTGAAATATTCACTTAATAAGTTCAATATTATTTATATGACCTTAAATTTACATTTTCTATATATTACCTTCGATTTCTTTAGACATGAATCATCCATTAAATTTCTTAAATAAAAATTCAAGTTATAGGATCATATGTTAAAGTTTCAAATTTAATAATTTCAAATTGATTTAACTAAATAAAATCCTTAATTAATGAAAAATTCAAATAAGTCCCAAATATATCTTCAAACCTTAGCTTATAAAATTTATTCCACAAATTTATTTCAGAAGTACAAATTTAATAAATCCTTAAACATATTTCATATTAATAAAATCAATCTTAATTAAATTATCTTAATATTAAATCTATAAATAAAATAACCTTTATATATAATACTTTAAATCAATATTCATTAAAACCATATATTTCTTTTCAAGACCATAGAAATTATTTTCAAAACATACATATAGACTACGGCGTCGATGTAAAATTTTCTATTCTATGTACAAGGGACACAGATATTTATCATTTCAATCCATAAGTTAAATATATACAGGTGGATATCATTTCAACCCGTAATCCCAAATTCAATTCAAATGAAAATCGCTTGGGTTTATCATTTCAACCCATAACGAAATTCTCCTATTCTAAAATCCGTTCGGGTATGTATCATTTCAACCAATAGTGATTTCTATACTAACAGGGGACTTGCAGAGTGATAACAGAAATGAAAATAATAACAACAACAGGCATATATCATCAAAAATAAATATAAATAATAGGATATGGTGTCATATCCCATAAGTGAACAGTTACAGATAATAGCATATATAACAATTTAAATAACTACAGCATCATATTTCAATTGTCGTTTCAATTTCATCAAATTTAACAAATAAAAGAATGTTAATCGTGAGTGATTGATCACCTTTCGAGGCTAGAGAATACAAAAGATGACATGGATACGCACACTGATACGGACACTGAAATTTGAACTATAAATCCAAGCACGAATTTCAAAGCAAAGTAGGATTGGCACGAATTGGACGAACGAGGCTGATAATCAAGAATTTATGAATTGAATCAGAATCAGTCTGATATATACAGAAATTTTTGCTATTTTAATAAAAATCAAAATTGCATCCCTAAGAAAAATTTAAAGTCAAATCACACACACACACACACACATATATATGTATATATATGTATATAATTTACCCTTTTTTTCATACATAAACCAATAGTTTTAACATTTGAAATAAAACATATATGTTAAATAAAAATCCTTATAATTTTTCCAAACCATTTTAATTTTACACATAGATTAAAATTTCTATTTACAAATCTAAGACCCAAACCACCCCATACAACCTATGTATATAATATCATTAAGATTTATATTTTAAAATAAGATTAATATATAAAACTTCAACAAATTAAACTGTTCAAATCTCATTTATAAACCACTTTATACATATGGTACAAAATACACTTCATAATACAATTATAAATTTTAAACACTTTACCTATATATATAAACTAATATATAACTACCCATACATAAACAGTAAAGCCTATACACAGACTTATATAAAATTTTAGACAACGAACATACGAATTACTTATATAACTTATATTATAACTTATTTTATAAATATACATAATAATGTAACCTGTGCAGACCGAAAGGATAAGTTAGAATGTAAACTTTATACAATATATATTAATAGCAACTAATATAACTTTAATTTTTTTTTTGCGAAAGCAACTGGTCTACACTAAAAACATATAAACCCTTAAATTTTATGCAAACATGCATGCCAACTGAAATGAAAACTTATATATTAGAAAACTAACTCCATACATAAGTGTATCTAAAGTATATAGATATATATATATATAAGGCCATAAAGATATATCTATAATTATTATAACTTTATATAAATACATGTCATATACGAACTTAGGAAAATAAACAACTTTAAAAATCCTATACAACTTCCATAATAATAAGATGTAAATTGACCTTCAATAAAAGTTATAAACCTGTTTATTATAAAACTATATATATAATAACGGATTTACAAAACTTATAAAATAAATCATACAATATGTTTTGTAAAATATACATATATGGACTCAATGTTAACACAAAAATGAATATAAATCTACTTGCCAAATATGCAGACTCCATTTGCATATCCAACACAACTCACACATATTAAATATGCATACACTTCTAGAAACAAAACAAACTTTTCAAAAAAAACAGAACCACGTTTGGTATATATATGTATTCAAATCCAACAACTTTATATAAACCACTATATGTATTCATCTTATATTTTTATACCACTATCAATATATCATAACTATACTCCATATAAAAAAATATGCGTACCAACTTTGAATGCTAGAATATGCATCAACAGCACGTACAGGGGACGTGTATTGATAAAATCAACCATATTATAGCTAAATATAAAACTATATATAATATATATATATATATATATATATATATAAATAACACTTGCAAATGTAAACTTAACTTACTTGTGCCTGTTATGCGAACAGTAGAGGAAACAGGGGAGGGTCGCTGCGTCTTCGATGGATATTACGCAAGGGGAAGAGTGGGTTCGGTGGAGGAGCGGAGTTTGGAAAAGGTGAAGGAGAGGCCGAAATTAGTAGTGCTAGGAAAATTTATATAGAAGAGGAAGAAACAATAGAGAGGGAAAGAAGAGCAATCTGGGAAGAAGCAATAAAAAAGGGAAGAAAATGCGAACAGAAGTGAATGGAAACGACAAAATAAAAGTAACCAAAGAAATAGCACAATTACATGCTATGATTCAGTGGAGGATTTAAGGCAAAATATTCACGTTGATTCAGGAAAATAATCAAAGCAAATAAATGGTAGCACGTTTCAAATTTGAATGGAAGGAAAGAGAAAAGTCACAATTCCGGAAAAATATCAAAGTAACAGCTACACATTTATTCAAGAGCTATTAAAGCAATTTTTAAATTGTGAAGGCAACGTTACTCTTCGGTATATTTTTAAAATAAGAATGCTGAACGAAAATCAACAGTCAAATATGGTGTGGTGTAAATGGCAAGAGTCACACTGATTACTGAATAAAATAAACGAATAAGCATTTATTTATTTATTTTACACGGTGGAAAAATGAAAAATAGAAGGTTAGTGAAAGTAGGAATGAATATATTGGAAAAGTAACGATTCTAGTAGCAACGGTCATCTTAGATTAAGTTGAAAAATTTATAATAATTTATTACCGTGGTTATGGTTCAAATTTTTTTGAAAGCAAGGAAACCAAAAGATTACAATTAAAGGTAAGCTTTAAATTTTTAATAAATACAAAACGTATCTAAGTTTATACTTTTATAATTTTCCAATTGTAGTGTATATATAATGAACGGTCATAATGAAAGAAGTGGAAACAGGAAGCGTAGGAAAGGAAAGGTTAGAAAAATAAAATTTTCACCCTAAAATATACTTTCTTAATTTTTGATGAAAATTTATTATTTGTCACATTTAACTATACGTAATCCAAATGTAAGATTTTATTTCAAAATATTATTATTTAAAATTTCTCAAAATCAAATTAAATATGCTAATTAAAACCGTTAAAAATTAACAAAATTTTACCGGTCGTTACAAAATGAAAGTAGGAATATTTGAAATAAAGGACACTATATTAGTTTTAAACACTCAAACTCTTCATTTATCATTTGGCCAACGGTATCATCCGCGTTTAATTTATTTAATACATTGTTATAGGATGTTTTATTTAAATTCAAAACATAAATTTATCAAGATAGTTGTATATAACTTATATTTTATAATGAATCTCAACTTAAAAATATTCAATTAAAAGGAAAATATTAAATATTATTCCAATTTACATGAGTTTCGAACTGAGACTTCTTATATTTATAAGTCTAAGAAATGAGTTATAAGAATAAAAAATATATATGATATGCATTCGCTAAAAAACATTGACTTCGTAACATTTTTACAGCAATTCATCTCGAATAAGTAAAAGACTTTATTAGGCCATTGTATAACATTCTGATGTTATACCTATTTCTTTTTATTCTACTCGGCATAAATGCAAATGATAAACATAATACCACCAAATAAAAACAATGATGTTTATCTAGACAAGATAATTTCATGATTATTATTAGTTTTCCTTTAATCATTTAGCTTAATAAGCATTTTATCAAGGCATATATTAATCTAATCATAAATAAAAGAACGAAAGGAATAAATTTGTTCTTTTTTGGATATTTTTACTTTGTTAAAACAAGTTACATCGATCAATGAATGGAGGGTAACTATTCGCAAGCGGCGGTCCATAATCTTCCCTTTTATCCATTGAGTAACTAACGTTCATTAATGTCGAACTTTCAACATTTGATCAACTAAATCATCCATTAAACTTGTGTACCCTAAAGTTAAAAATGATTCGCCAAATTATTGTAGAAAAAATAGGTTAAAATCATTATATTGAGTCTTTCATATCATAGAAGAGCTAATTTTTAATGCTAATAAAGCTATTTAAATACTGTATGTTTAATATATATATATATATATATATATATCTATGTATATGTATGTATGTATGTATGTATATTATATGCATGTGTGTTTATTTATTATTTTGCTACCAGCATGATTCACTCCTAAATGGAATAAGATTTTATTAACTGTTCAAAAGAATATTTGTTTGGAAATAACAAAAAATTATGAAACTTATTTTTTACATAGGTATCTTTGCCAAGTTCTCACAAATTAGAAAGACTATTAAAATGAAATAATCTCAGTCCATTTTTAGCCATTTTATTTGTTTGTTTTCTTCAATGGTTGTAATTCACTTATTAATAGTTTTTTTAGTACACTTATCCAAAAGGAACTTCAAAGATAAGATTTATTAGCAATAGCTTCCTTTCCTTCATATAAGAAGTTAATAAATTTACTTATTAACTCTTCATTCATCATGAATTATATTTTATAAATTATCCACTTGTGAACCTTGGAATTATAAAAAAACAAAGTAGTCTAAGGATATAGTACATCAATTTAAAAAAGTACAATTAATTTGCATTAATCTTGTTTCAAATGAATTCAGATTAATTTGTTTTCTTATAGCAACAAGAACCACTAAAGAAACTAATATAATAAAATGTATTAAAAATATACAATTATTATGTAAATTAATTAACCTCTAAAGATATAAGAAAAAGAAGTAATAGTAAACAGTCATATCCATTATGTTCATCTTAGATAAGTGTACACGGAAACTATATATTAGGGCATCAACATCATTGAAGAAAAGAAACAAAAATGATGGCTAGGAATGGGATAGTCTTCATCATGGTTTTTATGTTCATTATGACTAGTGTGAATTGTGTCAAAGATATCCCAGGTAAAAAAAAAGTTGATATGTTATCTTCATTGTTATTATTACTTTTCTTATTTCCTGGCAAATATTCTTTTGAAATAGTGAAGTTAATCGAATTCCATATAGGAGTTATTTATTTTAATAACAAAAGTAAAAGAAAAAACACAAACAGGAATAAATATATAAGTATATGTATCTGTGTGTCTATATATTAGTTTGAAAATTACAATATTTGAATTGTTGTATTAACATAAAAAGTAGTTCTTCTTTAATGTAAATACTTAACTTAAAGATTTTAGCCTATATTTTTCTACGGCACCGGGAGAATTGTTTTCATCTTCTGGGCACACAAGTTTAATGGATGATTTACCAACTCAAATGTCTAAAAGTTCAACATCGATGGATGTCAGGAACTCAATGGCACAAACTGAAGATTATGGACCACCACATGCCAATTGTTGGCCACCACACTGTAATTGATGTAAACAGTATTTACTAAAATTACAGTATCCAATAAAGATCAATGCATTTTCTTCATTTCTTTCCCTTTGTTTATGATTAGAGTAAATATGCCTTGATACTTATGCAAATCACTCAAAATGATCAAAAGAAATAATTGACAATAATTAAGCAATTGTCTTATCCTGATTAACATCATAGTTATATTTGGTGTTATTATGTTTATTCATTTGCATTTATGCTAAGTAAAGATGAAAAAATATAGATAAATAATATTGGAATGCTACATAATTGCAAAATGCATTTTTTATTTATTCGCAACGAGTAACTTAAATCATTATAGAAAACACAAAAATATTGTCAATGTTTTTAAGTGAACGCTTATTGTGTAGGTTTTCTTTTATTCGTATAACTCATTTTTTTGTTTTAGGAATGAAAGAAATTCCATTCGAAATTTCATGTATACTTAATATTTCTAATTATTTTTTATTCGGTTGGATATTTTTTTTCAAGATTAGTTATTAAATAAAAGTAGAAGTAACAACGTTGTCTAATTGTATAATTTGAATACAAATGTATATCATATAAAAACGTTCTCAAGTAAACTACACATAGATGGTCCACTCAGCCAAATGGTAAATATAAATTTCTAGTAGTTTAAAATACCGTAGTTTACTTTATTTCAAATTTTCCTAGTTTCATTTTTACTACCATTTCTTTGGTGGAGTTTCAATACAAAGCTCAATATAATCAATGTGACAACAACTAGAGTAAATGGATATTTTTGTGGAATGATTTGCACTATAATATGTATTCTAGTGGAATCTGATGATTTTTCTATTGAATATATTGAGTCTTACATGATACAACAAGTCCATAAAAAGTATGACACCTAATGGTTTGTTATCATACTGACATTTGGTTCAATGGTGTAAAAACAATATACATGGGGAAGGTTAATTTACAAAAAATTAATACTTTTAACATAAAGCAAGGTATCCATAAAATCTCTTAAAAATGTTATAATCAATTTTTCATGACACCAAAATTTGTCTAAACCATATAAGCTGAATTAATCCACATTTACATAAAAAAAGTATTTTATAGTGTTACAAAACATTTGGAATTTATGTTTATGGCAATGAATATGGAATATTATAAGTAAAGAGTATCACATGAATGCCCCACCAATGTCTCGTTTCCAATTTCCAAAAAAGGACATGGTTAGTATGTACTGTGTAAGGTTCGAAAGACCATGTTAGGCACAACCAAACTTAGCAAAAATGACCACGTGCTAAAGTACTTCACCTCGCCTTACCTATATTGCAACCTGAAGCTTGTCTACTTCGAACCCGATGTAATTGCTCGAAAAAGTCCAACCCACACAAGGTCGATTTTGACCATTTGCTTCTCTTTCACTTTTTCCTAAGTCCCAAAAATTCCCCCCACTACTTAATATGCCTGGCCGAAGCCTTTAACATTGAAAAAACTTGATATGCTACCTTATTTGATTCGAAATAGCGCATGTGGTAATCCAAAAATTTCCCTTGCTAATTATCCCTTAATGATGTGTTCAAGCTAATTAAGTTCGAAAAAGATGGTGGTAGGAATCAAATTTAATGGAGGTTTAGTTCTATTTTGTGACGTGGGAAAATGATCTAGATATGTCTCATCATCCCCAATTATACCCCAACTTCGAAACGGCTTAGTAGGCTTAAGTTTGGGCTTCCCTATACCAACTAACCTAGCCAACAATAAATTAAATTTTAGAAGGTCATTTCTCCTAAACGGTTAGTCCAAATCTTGATTATGACCACTTTGCGAAAAGATAAACCATCTCCCTAGTGTAAAGAAAGTGGTTTCATACCCTAGTTCGGCTCCGATAAAAAGTTATAAACTTTACGAGAATTTCCAGGTAAAAATCATCTAATCAAAATCCTAAGGATAGAGAATGTTCCTCGTAGCCTCAAAAAACGTATAGAATCACAACCATAAAAGGATTTAATAATAATATTATACGATTCTTTGATACATAAAGTACTATATTGACTAAAATTATAGAGTCATTAGTATAACAACCCTAGTTTTGGTGATTACGTGGACTATTGAATTAATAGTAGTTATAATTTAATATTGGAGATATAAAATAAATTGGAGAATTACAATTTGTAAAAAAAAATTGTTCATTTTAAATGAACAATTGGTTTTAAGTATAAAATGTTGAAAATAAGGTTTTACAAACATTATTTTGTGTTGTTTGTGATTTAAAATAAGAAGTTCATGATCCTAATTTGATAAATGAAATATTTTTAGTAATTATTGCCAAATGTTGGTTTTATTAATTTTAAATGAAGTATTTGAATTAATATGTTCTATATTGTAAATAAAAGATGGAATTTTGTTTTAAAATAATATTTGGATGTATAAATGATTTTGCTATGTTTTGTAAAATATTACTATACAAGAAAATTAATTTTTTTCTAATTTTTGGTGTTAAAAATAGTGTTTCATGTAAATTGTAATGTAATTTGTGCATTTAATTAAAAATGGTGTTTTAAATAATGGGAAATTATTTTTATGGCTAAATCATCTTTTATTTGTGGTAAAAAAAAATTTGTGAACATATAACATGTGAGTTTGATTTTATAAAAGTTGAAAACATGAGAATATGCTAAAATATGTGAAATACGGTGAGTTAAAAATGGTAACACATGAAATAACTTAGTCAAATTTTAACAAAGTATTTTCAACTTGGCTAATGGGTATTAGGTTGGCCTAAACCCATTTATTTACATTTCACATACATCTCTTTTCTCACTTTCCACTTCTTAAAACAATCACTAAAAAGAATAATGGCTACCACTTCTTTGTTTTCTTTATCTAACATAATGTTTAGCAAAATCAAGGAGAAAATCAATGAAACAATCACTAAAAAGAATAATGGCTACCACTTCTTTGTTTTCTTATGTCGAATATTGGAGATTTTCGATGATTTCTAATGATTTCAATCATGAGTTTTCTAAAACATTTTCGAAAGGATTTTTAACATAAAATGGATTTTGAAATAAAAACGTATAAATTATTTTAAAGCTATTAAAATTAAATAATCTATATAATAAATTTTCCAAATGATTTTAGAAAATTGTTTTAAATCTATTTTTCCCAATCAATTTATTTTCCATATAACTGCACTACTTTACATTCTTTAGGTGTATGAGAAAGATAATTAAACGATTTCGTAAAACATGTGGTATGGGATACATGCCTTTACATTTTCGGTTAATTCCATACTTGTTCATTTGAAGCTACACATTCATTGATCTGCGGGTTGTATTTGCCGATGAGATGAGGCAATTGTTAATACATAAATGATTTGTTTTCTAGTGTGGCACTGACTAATAATTAGTAAATCTTTAAGTGAGAAGGTGTGTTATGGGATGCACTGTTACCACTTTCCGGGTTCCTATCTGAAAGTTTACGATACATTCACAAGTTATTGCCTGTACTTAAGCTGTTGGTCCACTTATTGGACTGTTAGGTCCTATGTGTATTATATAGCTGTCAGGAAAATTATGGACCTCTGGGTCCTATTTGGGACAGTTGGGTCTCTTATACATAGTACTTGGCAGGCTATAGGGCCGCTTATTAGATTGTTGGGTCTTATCTACAAATAGCTGTTGGGCTAATTTTTGGACTGTTGGGTCCTATTCTTTACATTGATGTTTTTAGATTTCTTTATGATTGATTTATAGAATTTTGATGATTTATAAATATTTTCTCCATAGTTGCCTTTGTTGGATTATTTATTTAGCCTAGGTGCTACCGTGTTGATTATATGGTGATCACATTTTGTAGTTTGAAACCTTTATCGAGTTCTATACATTCAGATTTGTGATTGCCAATCCTTGGCATATATTTTAGGATTTATAATCTCTATTTACGGAGATATATATGTGTGTGTGTGTATATATATATATATATATATATATATATGAGTTCCATTATTTTGGCGCTTTTGAGATTTTAATCTCTTATTTAGGAGGTATAGTTGATGAAAGCCAATATATTGGCTATTGCTCTGCCAATGAGATGAAGCGTTTATTTGTGGATAATTGATGTTGTTATTTAACTTAGCCTTTACATTTTCTATTGGATTAGTTCGATGATATGAGGCATACACTTGTGGAGGTTTGATATTGTACTAAACTTATATATGTCTAGAAACCCTGGTGACATAAACTTAGTGTTGCTTCCTTTTTTTCGAAAAGAATTATTATCATTTATCCGTATACCTTAACTATTATACGCTAATCAGTTATTTAAGATAGACGGACCAGTGTATTTGTATATACTTGGGTCAGACCGAGATGTTTCAGGATGGTTACTTGCCATAGGACTTTGCTTTGTTGCTTCTACTTTGGATATCTGCTTATCACCTTTTGTAGTTTTATAGTGTTTTTGCAACTCTGATATGTATCTTTTATTTTTGACGCGATGTATATAATGTTGTCCTTGTACCACTTTTGTTGTATCATTTTGTATTGTATTGTGATGTATCTGTGTATATGTACATAAATATATGTTTTACTGTTGTTCTGTGTTGTGTTGCATATATTATTATTGTATTTTCTTCTAATATATCCGTTAGCCACTTGTTAACCCTCAATTTTCTACGATTTAAGAACTGTACGACTCAAGCAAGGTATACGACTCAAGCAGAGTGCGCGACTTAACGAGTTAAGGAAACCTCACGACTTAAGGTATGTGATGACTTAACAAGTTAAGGCATGAACGACTTACGACTTAAGGTCGCCACGATCTAACAGCTCAAAGTACTCCACGACTTAACAACTTAAGGTCTGGACGACTTAAGAATTGAAACGGTCTAAACAGTTTTCGACTCAAGCAGGTCTACGACTTAAAGCAATATACGACTTAAGGAAGTCTACGACTTAAGAGATGGCACGACTTAAAAGGTCTACGACTTAACGGCTCAAGGCACGAAAAGGTTAAGACAACTACACTTAAGTCACAACCGACTTACGACCTTTGCTAGGTCGATCACGACCTAAGACTACAGAGGCAAGTTCAATACCACGCCATGATTCGTTAACTCGTTGGCGACTTGGGACTTGAGATGTGAATCCAAAAGGGCAAACTTACTCCAGTTAAGCCGCAAGCCAAGACTTAGTTTAGGTCGGTCATGACCTACGACCTATGATGAGTCGCACACGACTTAAGCAAACAGATAAGAAGTCGCATCTGGTTAACTCGTGCACGACTTAGGACTTGTAACATGAATTCGAACAGATAAGCAAACTTCTACCAAGCTACGAGCTGGACTCAATAGGTCGGCCACGGCCTACCCTAAGTCGGTCACGAGTTACGACCTAAGGGGTAAAATTCTCTATAAACACCAACCTACATTAAACGTGAGGGGGACTTTTTGGACAATCTCTTCAAGCGTCGATACTCTGCCAGTTTCTAAACCGACTCTATACTTGAAGTTTCGAAGAACACTACAAGCTACTTTGAAAGACTTTCACATGTTCGACATGGATTCGAAGACTTTCATCTACATCGAAGCTTAAGCTACTTGTTCAAAGTGTTTTGTAACTAAAGAGATTTGTACTTGAAGAGAATTGTATCGTTTTGTAACAAGATCAGTAATAAAGATACTTAAAGTAGACGTAGGCTACTCCTTAAGCCGAACCACTATAAAATCGTTGTCTCCTACTGTATTTTCTGTCATTTTAGCTGATATTCTGTTCCCGAACCATCGGGTGGTGCTTTCACATTCACACTTCACACACCGGGGTGTTAGCGTTCAATTTTAAGCGTTAACATTTTTGATGCTTTCACTGAGAAATAAACTCAGGACACTTCCATCATTGCTCCGAAAAAGTTCGTGGAAAGGATTTCTTTTAAAACCAGAAGTTTATTGAAAATAATGGCTCCTGGGAGAAAACGAAGTTCTGTAAGATCCGACAATGTTCAAGAGAATACCGCTACCTCTCCTCCTTCAAGTCAAGCAGCTCTAACTGTTGGAGTTACGCGAGCAGAATTGGACGCCATAGTTTTGGGGCTGAATTAACAATTGAATGCCCAGAATGCACAGTTGGAGGCTCAGAATGCCCAGAACGCCCTGATCTTAAGTAAGTTGAATGATTTACTTGGGGCTAACCGTCAACCGGTTGATAATGATGGAAACCCTACCGCGGGAGTTCAAGACGTTGAAGGAGGGAACGTTTCTCAAAGAGCCGCAGACCCTGTGGAAAAGACACCTCTCCAGGCTGGGGGATCAGGACCGCAGCCGACCCTCCGTGAACGGTTGTCAAGACAGAATTCAGAGAGAATGGCTGATGTTTGCCCTCCAGAGCCTTTAGATGATGAAGAGTATTTCTCAGGCATGGTTCGTCAGATCATGAAGGAAAGTATGCGAAGGGATGAAGATGAGAAAGAATGGGGTTTTGCTCCAAGCAAAACTCCGTTTACTGAGAAAATCAAGAAGGCCGAATTCCCAAGAAATCTCGTTCCTCCTACTATTCCGGCATACAAAGGTACAAGCGATCCTAATGAGTTTCTGTATAAGTACGATTGGCATATGATGGATGCCAGAGCGTCCGATGAAATCAAATGTCGATATTTCCCGGTATATCTGGAAGGTGTGGCTCTATTGTGGTTCACAAAGCTGCCGGTCAGGTCCATTGATCAGTTCTTCGATTTGACCAGGAAATTCAAGGAGCAATTTCGATTGTATGCTTCAAAAGCAAAGGATATAATGTCGCTGTCAAGTCTAGAGCAAAATCCAGGAGAATCCATCAGATTATTTTTGAATCGTTTTAACATAGCATTGGCTGAGGTAGATAATGCTGAGCCACGCATGGTCCTAACATACTTGATGAGGGCGATTGACAAATCGAGTGAATTTGGAAAATGGTTGAAAATGAAAGAACCAAACTCGCTTGACAAATTCTACAAGAAAGCGGATGAATTCATGCGCTTGGAGAGCCTCCAAACACCAGCTAAGGTGGTATCGCAGAAGCCGGGAACAATGGTGCTCCTTCGAACAAGAAAGAACCTAACACTCAGAAAAGGGGAAATGATGGTGGAAAGAAACAGGGAGATGCTAAGAAAGGCTGTCCTTTCAATTTCACACCCTTGACTGATACCCCTGAGAACATCTTTGTTAACGTCAAAATTTGAACGCTAACACCCCGGTGTGTAAAGTGTAGTTGTGAAAGCACCACCCGATGATTCGGGAATAGAGTATATGCAGAAAACTGCAGAAAAAGCAGTAAACAACAGCAGTTTTATAGTGGTTCGGCTTATGATCAATCCTACGTCCACTTTAATTTTTTTATTGCTAACTGAATTACAACTTATTACAATCTCTTTCAATTACAATCCAACTCAATTCAAAAAGACAAGTAGCTAGAAAGGACTTCAGTGCCGCAGAGTTCTTTGAATCCATGATTGGATATGTCGAATCTTTGTGCGAAGTTTGGTCTAAATGTCTTGCGTGAGTTTGAAGTGATGGAATTTAGATTGTCTTGAAGATAGTAGAGCCTTGATGTCACGAAGAGAATGATACAAAAGTCCCTCGAATGTTGGAGATGGCTTTCTATTTATAGGCAAATCTGGGTAAGAATTTTTCACCCAAGTCCTGAGTCGTCACCGGCTTTAGTTGAGTCGCGGCCGACCTATAGAGGAAAATTCACGGTCTTGTAGAGTTAAGCCGACTTACCTGATTTCATGCAAGTCCCAAGTCGTAAACGAGTTATGGGGCCATGTCATAAAATGATGAGGTATCTGATTCGCTTGCTTAGGTTGTGAACGACCCACCATAGGCCTTAGGTCGGTTTTCCCCATGAGTCGGCCAACATCTTTAAAGCATCATGGTTATAACCCGGTGAGTCGCTGTCCCTGTTAGTTCGACAATAAGTTGAGTCGTCACTCATTCTGAGTTGGTTCATACGTTAGGTTGGCAACAAGCTAAGGCTATTGAGTCGGAACTTCCTTTGAGCCTTAGGTCGGACTGCTTCTCAAGTCCCTTAGGTCGGTATCCTTCTTAAACCTTATGCAGTTAGGTCGGTCTTCCATGCTAAGATACTAAGTCGGCATCCCTTGTTAAGTCGGCAGAGTGTTAGGTCGTCCTCCTTTAAAGCATTAAGTAGTTAGGTTGGTGCCCATTAGAGCCTTAGGTCGGCATCCTTTGTTAAGTCGGCAGAGTGTTAGGACGTTTATTATCTTGGATCGGTGAGCCACGGCCGAGGCGAGGTTAACATTTGCCCCTCGAAGCATGCGCCTAATGGATAGGTCGTATGCTTCGATACTCTTTAACCCATTCCTTTTTTAGATCGGTAGGTCGTAAACGACCTAACAGTTAGATGCCTAAGTCGCTTCAGTCTCTACCTTAGTGAGATATAAGTCGTCCACATTCTCTTCTTTTTCCTCTTTATTACTTACTCCCTTGTTCGATTTCGCCATTAAAATTTTCTCAAGCTCCTAAAGGTGATCTCATCTCATCTGATCATCTATAACCTCTACCATTAATCGCGTAGGTAACCTCATTCCTCTTCTGATTGTAGGTCACTGTCGATTCGTAAACCTTGTTGCTCAAACTCAAATTGTTCCTTTGCACAACGCCCCATCACGAAATTCATCATACTTATAATCGGCAAGGTGTAGGTTGCTCGAGGTGATCATTGGTGCAACAAAGGCAGTTTACTACCTCAAGTTAGATGATTTCTAATGGCATGGCATTGAACTTGTGACAATTTTGAATCGTATTATTGGGTGATTGGTTGGTCATGAATGGAGACGGCTGCTAATGGAATGGTTATTGGGTTAACGGGTTGGTGGAGTGTGATGTTGGTTTGGGAGCGAGTTAGTGAATTTGGGCGGCTTAGCCTTGGCCGACCCGGCTCTTAGTGACCTTAAGTCGCGGCCGAGATAATACTTGGAGAAGTTCTTGCCTTTTTGGATCGGAGCTTACTTTCTTATCTCTTCCTTGCGACCTAGAGGACTGAGCTGCCGAACTAACTTTGACTCTGACCCGTTACCGACCTAGCCTTATCTCGTGAAAGACTTTTAAAGTCGTAGCCGACCTAATACTTGAGCTTTGGATGTGTCGTCATTTAGGAGACCAGTCCCACTCTGAGTATTTGACTTGAATTGCCGAACTTAGTTTGCCTAAATTCAGAACTTCACCAACTTTAAATTAGCCTGAATCCCATTGTATTATTTCACAGACCGCATTAACTTATAAGCTACTAACCTGCTGAAAATAACAAACAAAGAAACCAGGGCGAAAATACTGCCATTGACTGCCCACATCAAATGACAGATTAGTCGAGACGAGACAAGCAACTTAAATATATTGCATGAAATGTTTGTGAATTAATCAACTAAAGTTAAACATTGATGCAAAATATCAACAATCTGAACTGATTTGCCTGCATCAATATTATACTTGCATATTTAGGCTTAAAACAATAATCCCTGGGTTTCATAACTAACAAATGCTTGCTAGTTTTCATTCCAGTTATATTTGTTTATTGCTTTGTTAATTTTATACAACACCTCACACACATTTTAGGAAACGTGCACCTTGATGTTTGAATATCCAGTTATTTATGTAGAATGACTTCTCATCAAGAAGAAATGGTAGCTCAAGAGGAAGAAACTTTTCCGGTAGCTCTTCCTATAGAGAACCCTCCATAGAGAACTCCAACCATGCTAACCCTGAGAGCATTTACTCAGTTGCGCACTCAATTTGGTTTTACTGAAAGTGATGTCCTGCTCCCTGGGCCAAGTGATACTGCCGACAGTCCTCCCCGTGGCTTTATTGCAATCAATCGTCAAATGTGTTTAAGCGGAGCGATCCCTCCTTTTAATGACTTTCTCTGAATTCTTCTCCTTCGGTTGTCAATCTCTCCATCCCAACTTCATCCTAATGGTTATGCCATCTTGATGGGGTTGTGCGTTTTGTTCAGAAGAACTTTTGATCGCTTACCAAGTTTTGAAGAAATTCGTTACTTATGCTCGTTTGCAAAGAGTAGAGATCATCCTTCCCTTATAATTGTGAGGAGTGCTAGAAACCGCAAACTTATTTCTGACCTTACCGAAAGCGTTCATGGATTACTGAACCAATTTTTCTTTGCTCACTGCCCCCCAGGGTTTTATGCCGATTGGAGAGTAGGAAGTAAGATTACTTGTCTCCATTTTTAAACTTTCTTGAGATCTGAATTACCAACTGCTAACTTCATTCTTTGCTCTTTTCAGCACTTCCTCTTCCCTCTAGAGATCCGGTCCATAAGCAGACTTTTGATAGATTGAGTGCCATGGCCGCAGCAGAGAGAAGCATCAAGTTTTTATTGGGGGATGAATTTTTGCACCAATACGGGCTTTTACATACTTCTCGTTCTACACATCCTCATGAAATCCCAGACTCCCCGGCTAGAGCATTGGATGCCCCAGTTTTAAAGATACATCCAAACCAAAAGGACCTGCTCCCGAGGCTTCGCTAGTGAAGTGTTCCACTTCAGTTGGTGTTGCGGGGCCATCTAACGAACTTGCCCTGGTTATTGAGGAAGAAGAGCCTCAGGGACCTCCCCGACGTTCACAGAAATCTGGCAAAGAAGCCGAGAAAACTAGCCTTGCCAAGCAGAGCAGGGATGATACTTTCGAAGGGCTGAGCGACCTCTTTGCCACCTCGCAAGAGATCTTTAAAGATGATCCTATCACTACCGGGGTTTCTTCTTCAGTAGTCGAAGCAACTTCCATCCTGCAACAGACTCCGTCAACTCAAGAGTTGATGCTAACTATTACACCCACAACCACTCCTCAATTAAAGAGTGGTTCGTAGTTTGATGCGCGTAGTCTGCACATCACACACACTTAGAATTTTTTCGGCACTTTTATGTTTCTGACTTTTTGTACTTTGAAGACCTCTAAAACTTATCTCTTTTTATGTCAGATTCTCCGATGGGGCGCAGCAGCTCACACTACGATGACTTCCAGCGCTACGGGAGGCGTAGCCAATATGATTATAGGCGTTACCTCCCCTCTTACAGAGAATCCGATGAAGAAAGAGCCGCCCGAAAGGCTCAAGAGATGAGGGCTCAAGAGGAGCGTTATGAAAGAAGAGAGAGGGAGGAGCGTCACGATTCTTCGCAGAGAGGTGACGATTCCCATAAAAGAAAATCCCATGATGACCGAGGAAAAAGTCATATGGTTGAAGATTCGAGCAAGCGAGCCCGACATTGTGAGAAGCACACCTCTACAACTCCTGAAAAGTTTACTGCCCCCCCTCGCTTGACATTCCTTCTGGCTCTCCCGCTCTTGGGAAAGCAGATACCCAAACAATAATTAGCAGGCCCAAATTCCAAGTTGGACCGGGCCCGGCCACTTTGCAAAGTCGGTTTCCACAGTGGTGTCTGAAGGGAGTAAGGTTCGACCTTGACTTGGTCCCCATTGACAAGTTTGCCATGTTACGAAACCTCGATGCCGTCAAGCTTGATATTGAATGGATGTCAAACTGGCAAAAACTTGTTGACGAGCTCCAAAGGGTTAATCGTGCAAATATAGAGGCCATGCTCACTATGGAAAATGATAAAGCCGAATGGCAAAAGGTTCTTGAACAACACGATATTGAAATGAGGAGCATCGCTTCTTACAATGAAGAGCTTGAAGGAAAAGTTGAGGAACTGAAACAAGAGCTTGCTACTTCCTCTACTTCCTATTCTCAAAAAGAAGAAGTGCTCCTAAAACAAGTTAGAGACGCTCATGCCAGCCAAAGAGATGCCGAAGTCAGGCTCGAAGTGCAAAAAAGAATCAGTGAGGGCTATATTGCTGATGTTGTAGAGCTTCGGAAGAAAACCAGCTCCCAAGAGGCGGAGATTCAAATGCTTAAGCTTCAACTTTCCAAAGCTGAAAGAGAGCGTGATGAGGCCGTTGCCGGCAAAATTGCAGCTGAAGAATCCCATGAGGCGACGAAGACCAACATTAGCTTTACATTATTTGACTTTTACCTGCACAGCGTCTTAGGGCGCGGTAGCCTCGCCTTTCTAGGCCCCAAGTATGAAACTACTCTGGCTGAAGTTTGGGAGGCTGCACTCGATATGCTTGGCGGTAAAGGCACTGGCTACTCTGAGTCAGCTCTTGAGGAGCATTATCTTGATGATGATGCTCGCGCCGCTCTTACCAAGGGGAGAGAACAGCTTGTGAAATTAAGGGACGAAACGGCGGCAGGAGAATATTCGGGAAAAACCATCTCAACTGTTCCAATTCAACCTTCTCCTTCGGCCGAAATTGACATTATCGGTTCTAGTTCTCATTCTCCATCCCCTACTAAAGTTACTACCAAGATCACAAATATACAGGGTGGAGATGAAGGCGACGAGGGTGCCGAGGCACAGGCTTATGAGGTTGATGTCAGGAAGCCAACTTCTCCAGGTAACTCTACTGTCAATCTTGCCCAAGTAGACTGCTCATTTGTTTCTGAGGAGTTTTATGAGCTTCTTGACTATTTCCTGAATCACAGCGAGCCTTTATCTCCTCTCTTTACTGACTTTAACTTCTTTTCTTCTATAGAGAAAGCACCGAGCATTGTTCAAACTTCTCCTCCTCCAACTATTCCTCCTTCGGTTCTTCAAGTCACTCCTCCGTCCGCCTCTCAACCCGGGTCACAAGAGGAGCAAATAGAAGCTCTTCACGACTTAGATGATCCTGTTGCTTCTAAGGATCCGAGAGGAGAAGAAACTGAAGGAAGCAAGAAGACTCCAGAACCAACTGGCTCCGATGCTGAACCGTTAGCTAAACTTTTCTCTCCAGGGAGTGGGTCATCCTCCAAGAAAAGAGGAAAGCAGGGTGTTTCCAAGAAGAGGAGGAAGAAGGGATCCTTAACTGGCGAAGAAGAAACGGAAGAAGGTCCGACTGAGCCCCTTTCTCCTTCATCCCCTACTCTTACAAGTCGGCCTGAGAAGTTGGTTATCCGGCAGGGTGCGGGCTCAAAAGGTGGACGGAAGAAGAAATGATGGCTCTGGTTCTGTGGCTTTCATATCGCTTTTTGCCTTTTATGCATGTACTGACCAGAAATTGTGCGGGTACCGGCCCTCGCATTCTCTATTTCGAAACTTGCATCTGTAAAAAATTGTAACAGAATTAAATAAAATGATTCTTTATCTGTACAAACTCCTGTTTGAATTTGAGAATGCATTTATTATTCATTTTTATACAAGTTTATTTATATGATATTGCAGTGAGCTTGTGGTATATATTGTTTGAGCGCAATTTTACCGATGTAGTTATACCATGTTGCCCCTATACCATAAGCTCATTGTAATATTTTATTTTATGAGGAACTTGTACTTTTATTTTTTTAAAGAATAATCATTCCACATTTGGAGGAATATTATCTCATTAAAAAACAGAGCACAAATAAGTTTTTACGCTTCATTCTTCGAAGATATCACTTTTTATTTTGTGCATATACACATTTTACTGAATGAAATCTTCTATGTGGTAGAGCGGGTATTTGAAAGGTACTTCAACTTCTTTTTGAGGAAGAGAATTTTCTAGAATAAGTAATTCATTCTTCCTTTGAAAGTTAAAATGTGCCTTTGATGAGGATTTTTTTTTTTTACTTGCCACAGTAAAGGGCTTCTTGATTTTTGTTTCTTTGAAAAGTTGCACCTCTGAGGAAGACTTTTTCACGTTTCAACACCTGGAAGTTTTATTTCGATCTTGGTGAAACGTGTGCCTCCGAAGACGTCTTTCTGCTTGATTGTGCCTTCGGGAGGAGGTCTTTTAATTTTTGCCTCTGGGAAGAGGTCTTTCTGTCTTATTGTGCCTCTGGGAAGAGGTCTCTTTGAAACGGGCCTCCGAAGAGGGCTTTTATTTTGTTTTGCATTTCAACTCTGGTGAAGTGAAACTCCGAAGAGCGGCTGTCGCACTTCAACTCCTGGAGAAATGGGCCTCCGAAGAGGGCTTTTATTTTGTTTTGCATTTCAACTCTGGTGAAGTGAAACTTCGAAGAGCGGCTGTCGCACTTCGACTCTTGGAGAAATGGGCCTCCGAAGAGGGCTTTTATTTTGTTTTGCATTTCAACTCTGGTGAAGTGAAACTCCGAAGAGCGGCTGTCGCACTTCGACTCCTGGAGAAATGGGCCTCCGAAGAGGGCTTTTATTTTGTTTTGCATTTCAACTCTGGTGAAGTGAAACTCCAAAGAGCGGTTGTCGCACTTCAACTCCTGGTGAAATGGGCCTCCGAAGAGGGCTTTTATTTTGTTTTGCATTTCAACTCTGGTGAAGTGAAACTCCGAAGAGCGGTTGTCGCACTTCAACTCCTGGTGAAATGGGCCTCCGAAGAGGGCTTTTATTTTTTTTTGCATTTCAACTCTGGTGAAGTGAAACTCCGAAGAGCGGTTGTCGCACTTCAACTCCTGTTGAAATGGGCCTCCGAAGAGGGCTTTTATTGCCTGGAAGTTACTCTCTCATGGTTGGAGGGTCATGACTCCTCCAATCTTTTTTTGTTGAGTAGAGAACTTTCTTTTTTGCGGCGTATGCCTCGTTAGAGGTCTTTATCCTCCGAAGAGTTGTGCCTCCGAAGAGGGCTTGTGCCTCCGAAGAGGGCTTTAGTTGTTCCTTGTCTACTTGCTTATGCCTTTTCAGTGATCCTCTGTTTTTTATTTTCAAGCTCACACTCCCTTCTCTTACTAGTAGTTAGTTTAATCCAAAGAAGTGTACTTCATTGTTAGGCAAGTTCACGAGAATGGGCATAAGCTTCTTAATTGAATGTTTGTTTGTTCAAACGATCTCAATTTATGAGCAATGGCCCATTTTCCAGCGAAATCATTGGCCGTTCAATTGAAGCACTTCCTATCTAGGATTTGAATTCGGGACTTTTGTGACTCGAAATTTGCTTGCTGAATGATAACCAGAATCACTTGGTCTTGTAATGTGCAAGTTTTATTTTTACTGTCTGCAAAAATTTAAATCGACATTTCAGCAATACATTTAATGTACTTTTCATATCGAAAATAAAACAAACATGTAATAATAATAAGGAACACAAGATTTATAGTGGTTCGGCCAAGAATTTGGGCCTACATCCACTTTATATCATTATTCACTTGCATCGGTTTTACAATTGCTTTCAATTACAAGAATCATACATTCATAATTCTTTTTACAATATTTCAACAAAGCTATCAAGTAAAGTATGGACGTAAGTGATTGCTGTTCCTAGCCCTTGGAATTTGATCTCCTTCGACGGTAGCGAGTTTGAATGTGCCGTCAAGAAGCTTCTGACCTATGACATATGGTCCTTCCCAATTTGGCCCAAACACACCTATCGCCGTCATGATTCTCTTCAGGAATAGATCTCCAATCTCAAAGCTGCGTTGGCGAACTTTGGAATTGAAATGTCTGGCTAACCTTTGCTGATGAGTTGCGATTCTGAGCTCAGCCTCTTCTCTTTTTTCATCAAGGAGATCTAGTGCCTCAAGCTGTAGTTTTTCATTCTCTGCTTGATTGAAATGAATTCTTCTATGTGAAGGGACCTCTGTTTCTATCGGAATCATTGTTTCTGACCCATATGCCAATGAAAACGGAGTATGCCCAGTTGTAGTTTTGTGGGTAGTTCTGTATGCCCATAGTGCTAGTGGTAGCTAATCGACCCATCCACCTTTTGCTCTTTCAAGTTGCTTCTTGATGGTTGACTTGATAATTTTATTTACTGCTTCCACCTGCCCGTTTGCCTGCAGATGAGCTACTGCTGAGAAGCTTTTTCGGATTTTGAATCGTTTGCAAAAATCTTGGAATTCTTCACTTTCGAACTGAGTACCATTGTCTGTAATTATCTTTTGAGGCACACCATATCTGCAAATGATACTTTTAGTCACAAAACTTATCATCTTTTTAGAGGTGATAGTAGCCAGTGGGTTCAGCTTCTGCCCATTTAGTAAAATAACCCACAGCAACAATGGCATATTTGATTCCAGATTTGGCAGTTGGTAAAGGTCCTACAAGGTCTATCCCCCATATTGCAAATGGCCATGGACTGACCATCTGTGTGAGTTCAGTAGAAGGTGCTCTAGGAATTTTGGCGAATCTCTGGCATCTGTCACATTTTCGGGAATAGTCTGCTGCATCTCGATTAATTTCTGGCCAAAAATATCCATATCGGAGAATCTTCTTTGCTAAAGTTTGACCACCTAAAGATCACTGCATTCTCCCCTATGTACCTCAGCTAGGATTGTTCTGGACTCTTCCTTGGATACACATCAAAGTAACGGCATTGAGAATCCCCGTCTGTATAATTGGCCATCCTGGACTATATAGCGAGAGGCTTTCCTTAGTAGCTTCTGTCGTTCTTTTGAAGTTTCCGGTAAAGCGCCATTGAGCAGGTATTCTGTTATTGGAGTCATCCATGATTCTTGCTCTTGAGACACGCTCATGATCCAATCAATATCCATCTCATTAATGCTTGGAGCCGACAGGACTTCCACTGGAGCTAACCCCAGAAATTGAGTTTCACGTGTGCTAGAGTACTTTGCGAGAGAATCTGCTTTCATGTTTTCTTCTCGGGGAATATAGCTTATCGTGCAGTGGTCGAAGTCACACAGAAGTTCCCAGTCCTTTGACAAGTAGGCAGGCAGATTTCCCCCTTTTGCTCGGAATTCCTTCTTGACTTGGCATATAATAAGCTGAGAATCACTGAAGATCTGTAATGCTCGGATGTTTAGTTCTTTAGCAATTCTCAAGCCAGCGATAAGAGCTTCGTATTCTGCTTCATTGTTCGTTGAAGGAAATTCCAATCTTAGTGCATAGCATAATGACCGCCCTTCAGGGGTTTCAAGTACAACTCCAGCTCCTGAACAGTAGTCATTTCTCGCGCCATCAACATATAACTTCCATTGGATTGGGGAATCATCGATCGTTTCCTCCTCACTGTTACCCTTATCTGTGAATTCTACGATGAAATCCGCTAAAGCTTGTCCGTTGATTGCTTTTCGGGGGTGATAAGTGATGTCATATTGACTGAGTTCAATGTTCCACTTTAGAAGACGACCCGAAGTCTCAGGGCGAAGCAGGACTTGCTTTAAAGGTTGTTCAGTGACGACTCTGATAGGATGAGCTTGGAAATATTGCCTCAACTTCCTTGATGCAATCAGTAGGCAATAGGCGAGTTTTTCCAACTTGGAGTAATTCATCTCTGCCCCAGTGAGTCTTTTGCTTATATAGTAAACCGGATGTTGAATCCTCTTGTCTTCTCGTACCAGCGCTGCACTTAAAGCATGAGATGATACTGCCAAGTATATAAGAAGATTCTCACCATCGCCGGGCCTAGAAAGTATTGGAGGCGTTTCCATATGGCGAATCAACTCATCAAAGGCTTTTTGGCATTCGTGAGTCCAATCAAAGTTTTTCTTTCCTTTCTTTAGAGCGTCAAAGAATGGGATGCATTTATCAGTAGCTTTGGAAATGAACCGACTCAAGGCGGCGACTTTTCCGTTAAGACTTTGCAATTCCTTCTTCGTTCTAGGAGCTTTGACTTCTTTTAAGGCAGTAATTTGAGCTGGACTAGCTTCAATGCCCCTAGCGCTCACGATGAAACCTAAGAACTTTCCAGACTCCACCCCAAATGAACATTTTAAAGGGTTAAGCTTCATTTCGTATTTCCGGAGGACTGCGAACATTTCTGCTAAGTGTTCTATGTGATCCACTGCTTTCTTAGACTTTACTAACATGCCGTCGACGTAGACTTCCATAGTCTTGCCCAATTGCGGTTTGAACATAGCATTAACAAGTCTTTGGTAGGTTGCCCCCGCATTCTTCAACCCGAAGGGCATAACTATGTAGCAGTAAAACCAACATCGGTGATAAAGCTCGTGTCCTCCTGATCTGGCTCATGCATCATGATCTGGTTATATCCAGAGTAGGCATCCATAAAAGATAACAATTCATGTCCCGCTGTTCCATTTACCGGTTGATCGATCCTCGGTAATGGGAAGCAGTCTTTGGGGCAGGCCTTATTTAGATCTGAAAAATCGACGCACACTCTCCATTTTCCGTTGGCTTTCTTAATCAGCACTGGATTTGAAACCCAATTCGGATAGATAGATTCTTTGATAAAGTCATTCTCCATGAGCCGATCAACTTCTTCTTTTAATGCTGCTGACCTTTCTGGACCTTGGGTTCTCCTTTTCTGTTTCACAGGCGTAAATTTCGGATAAATATTCAGAGCGTGTACTGCAACTTCTGGGGATATTCCGCACATATCGGCATGAGTCCAAGGAAAAACATCCAAATTCGCTTTTAAAAAAGATATTAAGATATTCTGAATTGACACATTAAGTTGTGAACCCACATTCAACACCTTATTTGGGTCCTTCGGGTCAACAGGTACTGGTACTGTCGTTTCCACTGGTACCACTCTATTCTCCCCTGCACTGGCTTTTCTAGGATCCATCTCTTTTTGTGCTCCGCTGTGCTCGCCAGTGCAGGGTCCGCCCTGTAATTGCTACAAGGCTGGTTCTTTGATGCGGACTGGGGTTGCCGCATCCTTTCCCATCTCTCTTTTCTTTGCCTCTCGCAGCTCTGTCAGATAACACTCCCGCCCAGCATTTTGATCCCCTTTTATAACTCCTACTCCTTTATCTGTGGGGAATTTAATGGTGAGGCACCATGGGGCCAGAACAGCTTTGAACACTGCAAGAGTTGGACGGCCAAGGAAAGCATTATGAGCAGAAAATTCGTCGACAATTACAAAAGGCTTGCGGACTACTTTTCTTTCTCCCTCTCCAAGTTCTACAAGCAACTCAATGGTTCCTTTCGGCTGTTTTGGCTCCCAGTGAAGCCAGCGATTTTCTGTGACGAGGCTTGCACATCAGCCATAGGGATCTTCATTTGGTCGAATGTTTTCTTGAAGAGGATATTGCAGGATGCGCCACAATCAATGAGAACTCTTCTGACAATAGCTGGCCCGATACCAGCCGAGATGACTAAGGGATCCAAGGTAGGAGCTTCAACACCTGTGGAATCCCTGGCTCTGAACACAATATTGTCACTGAAAGTTCTTTGTTGTTTCAGGGGCGTAGCATCTTCCAAAACAAAGACGTCTTCTTTGGCCGGTACATATTTCAAAGCCCGGGTATACCTTTCCATCTCACCCCAGCTCCTGCCTGCTGGGTGAGGTCCTCCCGTAATGACATTGATTACAGGCCTTCCGGATTCTTGCCCTGCAGCCTTCTCACTAGTCCTGGGTTGATGAGCGTGAGCTCGTTGCCCCTGACTAGACGAAGCAGGATTCCTGCTATTCTTTTTCACAAATTGCTGCAGCTTGTTTTCCCTTATCAATTCTTCAATCAAAATTTTCAATTGGCGGCATTCATCGGTATCATGACCGGGTTGATTATGGAAGCGGCAGAACTTTCCGCTTTGTACAGCTTTTTTCCCGGTTCTCAGAACGGGAGGTTTAGGATAGTCAACTGAATCTTTAGTGGCAAGGTAAATACGCTCCGGTGTATCTGATAAAGGAGTATATTCCTATGGCTTGAAGGAACGAGGCTTCTTCAGATTTTTCTGTTTCTTCCCATCGTTACTTTCCCTTTTTTGTCCTACAGATTCATTCTTGCGAGGAGCAGCAATGTTATCTTCAGCTTTCTCCAATACTGCCTTCACCGGTACAGGACGGCTTTCCAGGCGTATGAACTCATCAGCTTTCTTGTAGAATTTTTCAAGGGAATTGGGTTCCTTCATGTTTAGCCATTTTCCAAATTCACTCGGCTTGTCAATGGCCCTCATCAGATAAGTCAAGATCATTCGTGGTTCTGCATTGTCTACCTCGGCCAGCGCTATATTAAAGCGATTTAAGAAAGATCTGATAGTTTCACCTGGATTCTGTTCTAAACTTGACAACGACATGATATCTTTGGCTTTTGAAGCATATAGTCTGAACTGCTCCTTGAATTTCCGGGTTAGGTCAGAAAATTGATCAATGGACCGGATTGGTAGCTTGGTGAACCAAAGCAGGGCTACACCTTCCAGATATACAGGAAAATATCGGCACTTTATTTCATCAGAAGCCCTGGCACCTGTCATGTGCCAATCATACTTATGCAAGAATTCGTTCGGGTCGCTTGTCCCCTTATAAGCTGAAATGGTTGGAGGGACGAACTTCCTCGGAAACTCAGCCTTTAAGATCCTTTCGGTAAACGGGGTTTTACTTGGAGCGAAACCCCATTCTTTCTCGTCTTCATTCCTTTGCATGCTTTCTTTCATGATTTGTCGAATCATTTCAGAAAGATACCCATCATCATTTCGAGCTTTAGATCCACCAACTTCAGGAAGTGTCTGCTCAAAGGGGCTGGCAGCCCTCTCAGGAACGTTCCTTTCTTCAGCATCATGAACGTTGTCGGCAAAGTTCCTTTCATTACTCGTTGGTTGACGGTTTGCCCCAAGAAAATCGTTCAACCTATTCAAAATTAGAGCATTTTGGGCATTCTGAGCCTCCAATTGTGCACTTTGGGCATTTATCTGCTGGTTCAGCCCTAAGATTACAGCATCCAACTTCGCTTTTGTAACCCCAACAGGTGGAGTGGCTTGATTAGGTACTGGGGAAGTGGAGGTTCCCTCTTGAACATTTCCAGATCTAACAGATCTACTCCTTCTCCCGGGAGCCATGATTTCATATAAACTTCTAGTCTTCAGAGAAATTACTTCAACAAACTTTCGTGGAGCAATGATGATAATTCGCCTGAGTTCAATTCTCAGTGAAAGCACGAAAAATGTTAACGTCAAAATTTGAACGCTAACACCCCGGTGTGTAAAGTGTAGTTGTGAAAGCACCACCCGATGATTCGGGAACAGAGTATAAGCAGAAAACTGCAGAAAAAGCAGTAAACAACAGCAGTTTTATAGTGGTTCGGCTTATGATCAAGCCTACGTCCACTTCAATTCTTTTTATTTCGAACTGAATTACAACTTATTACAATCTCTTTCAATTACAATCCAACTCAATTAAAAAAGACAAGTAGCTAGAAAGGACTTCAATGCCGCAGAGTTCTTTGAATCCATGATTGGATATGTCGAATCTTTGTGCGAAGTTTGGTCTAAATGTCTTGCGTGAGTTTGAAGTGATGGAATTTAGATTGTCTTGAAGATAGAAGAGCCTTGATGTCACGAAGAGAATGATCCAAAAGTCCCTCGAATGTTGGAGATGGCTTTCTATTTATAGGCAAATCTGGGTAAGAATTTTTCACCCAAGTCCTGAGTCGTCACCGGCTTTAGTTGAGTCGCGGCCGACCTATAGAGGCAAATTCACAGTCTAGTAGAGTTAAGCCGACTTACCTGATTTCATGCAAGTCCCAAGTCGTAAACGAGTTATGGGGCCAAGTCATAAAATGATGAGGTATACGATTCGCTTGCTTAGGTCGTGAACGACCCACCATAGGCCTTAGGTCGGTTTTCCCCATGAGTCGGCCAACATCTTTAAAGCATCAAGGTTATAACCCGGTGAGTCGCTGTCCCTGTTAAGTCGGCAATAAGTTGAGTCATCACTCATTCTGAGTTGGTTCATACGTCAGGTAGGCAACAAGCTAAGGTTGTTGAGTCGAAACTTCCTTTGAGCCTTAGGTCGGACTGCTTCTCAAGTCCCTTAGGTCGATATCCTTCTTAAACCTTATGCAGTTAGGTCGGTCTTCCATACTAAGATACTAAGTCGGCATCCCTTGTTAAGTCGGCAGAGTGTTAGGTCGTCCTCCTTTAAGGCATTAAGTAGTTAGGCTGGTGCCCATTCGAGCCTTAGGTCGGCATCCTTTGTTAAGTCGGCAGAGTGTTAGGTCGTTTATTATCTTGGATCGGTGAGCCACGGCCGAGGCGAGGTTAACAATCTTCTTTGCGACCAAGGATGATGTCAATTATCCGACACCACCTAAAATGAGAGTTGGAAGTAAGATGGAAAAAAGTGGAAGGTTCTTCCGGTTCCACAACTAACCCGGCCATGACACCAACGAATGCCATCATTTGAAAGAGGTAATTGAACAACTCTTGAAAGAGAACAAGCTCCAACAGTATGTGAAAAGGAATAGAAATGCCCCAGCCTCGTCGACTCAAGGACAACAAGTTCCCACTCACCGTCCTGGCTCAAGTGAGAAGGTCGTAGAACATGAGTCGGAAAGACCTGTCATCAATATAATAACTGGAGGGCCTCGCCCAGCAGGCAAAAGCTGGGGCGAGATGGAAAGGTAGGCCCGGGCCTTGAGGCATGTACCGGTTGAAGAAAATGTTTTTGTATTAGAAAATGATGCACCTTTAAAGCAACAAAAGACTTCCACTGATGATATTGTATTCAGTACCAGAGATTCTTGTGGTATCGAGGCTCCTACCATATATCCTTTGGTCATATCCGCTGGTATTGGGCCAGCTACTGTGAGAAGAGTTCTAGTTGATTGTGGAGCTTCATGCAACATTATCTTCAAGAAGACTTTTGATCAGATGAAAATTCCAATGGCTGACGTTCAAGCTTCATCAGTTAAGATTGCTGGGATTGCTGGGGAACCCAAACAGCCGATTGGGACCATAGATTTGTTTGTAGAACTTGGAAAAGGGCTGAGGAAGGTGGCTCGAAAGCAAACCTTTATAATTGTTGAAGAATTCTCTGCCTACAATGCCTTTTTAGGCCGACCAACTCTTGCTGCATTCAAAGCTGTTCTTGCCCCATGGTGTCTGACTATACAATTCACCACAGATAATGGAGTTGGTGTGATTAAAGGAGACCAAGATGCGGGGCGAGAATGTTATCTTACAGAGTTGCGTGAATCAAGGAAAAGGGAAACGGGAAAAGGTGCGGCGGCTCCAGTCCGCATCAAAGAACCAACCTTGTAGCAATTACAGGGTGAACCCTGCACTGGTGAATATAGTGGCGCACGAAGAGAGATGGATCCAAGGAAAGCCGGTGCAGGGGAGAATAGGGTAGTACCGGTAGAGGTAATAGTGCCGGTACCCGTTGACCCCCAAACAAAGTGCTAAATGTGGGTTCACAACTCAACACGACAGTTCAGAATGTTCTGATTTCATTTTTGAAGGAAAATTTGGATGTATCCGCTTGGACTCATGCTGACATGTGTGGAATATCCCCAGAGATTGCAGTACACACTCTGAACATTGATCCAAAGTTTACACCCATGAAACAGAAAAGAAGAACTCAGGGTCCAGAAAGGTCAGCGACATTGAAAGAAGAAGTGGATCGGCTCATGGAGAACGGTTTCATCAGAGAATCTACTTATCCAAATTGGGTATCAAATCCAGTGCTGGTTAAAAAAGCTAACGGAAAATGGAGAGTATGCATTGACTTTTTGGATTTGAACAAAGCCTACCCCAAAGACTGCTTCCCACTGCCGAGGATCGATCAGTTGGTGGACGGGACGGCAGGGCATGAATTGTTATCTTTTATGGATGCATACTCCGGACATAACCAGATTATGATGCATGAGCCAGATCAAGAGGACACAAGCTTCATCACAGATGTTGGACTCTACTGCTACAAGGTCATGCCTTTCAGACTCAAGAATGCAGGGGCAACTTACCAAAGGCTTGTTAACGCCATGTTTAAACCGCAGATTGGCAAGACAATGGAAGTTTATGTTGATGATATGCTAGTGAAGTCTAAGAAAGCAGTGAACCACATGGATCACTTGGCAGAGATATTCGCAGTACTCCGAAAGTACAGAATGAAGCTTAATCCCTTGAAATGTTCATTTGGAGTGGAGTCCGGAAAGTTTTTGGGTTTCATTGTGAGCGCTAGGGGCACTGAAGCTAATCCTGCTCAGATCATTGCCCTGAGAGAGGTCAAAGCTTCTAAAACGAAGAAGGAATTGCAAAGTCTCAATGGAAAGGTTTCTTCCTTGAGTCGGTTCATTTCAAAAGCTACTGACAAATGCATTCCATTCTTTGATGCTCTGAAGAAAGGAAGAAAAAACGTTGAGTGGACTCCTGAATGCCAGAAAGCATTTGATGAGTTGGTTCGTCATATGGAAGTGCCTCCAATACTTTCAAAGCCTGACAATGGTGAAGATCTCTTCATATATTTGGCAATTTCATCTCATGCTCTCAGTGCAGTGTTGGTACGGGAAGACGCAAGGATTCAACGCCCAGTCTATTATATCAGCAAAAGATTCACTGGCAGAGATGAACTATTCAAGGTTGGAAAAGCTCGCCTATTGTTTGTTGATCGCATCAAGAAAATTGAGGCCGTATTTCCAAGCTCATCCCATCAAAGTCCTCACCGATCAACCTCTAAAGCAAGTCCTATTCCGTCCTAAGACTTCGGGTCGTCTTTTGAAATGGAATATTGAACTCAGCCAATATGACATCAGTTATCAACCCCAGAAAGCAATCAATGGACAAGCTTTAGCAGATTTCATCGCAGAATGTACGGATAAAGGTGATAGTGAGGAAGAAGCCACTGATAACATCCCAATCCAATGGAAATTGTATGTCGATGGCGCAAGGAATGATTACTGTTCTGGAGCAGGGGTTGTCCTTGAAACCCCAGAAAGGCGATCGCTATGTTATGCACTGAGACTAGAATTTCCTTCGACAAATAATGAAGCAGAATATGAAGCTCTCATCGCTGGTTTAAGGATCGCTAAAGAACTAAACATCAAGGCATTGCAAATATTCAGTGATTCTCAGCTTATTTTCTACCAAGTCAAGAAGGAATTTCAAGCTAAAGGAGGGACTCTACCCGCCTATTTATCAAAAGCCTGGGAGCTTCTTGAAGATTTTGACCGTTATTCAATAAGCCATATACCCCGGGAAGAGAACATGAAGGCGGATTCTCTCGCAAAGTATTCAAGTACTGGTGAAGCTCAACTATTGGGATTAGTTCCCGTCGAAGTCTTGTCAGCTCCGAGCACAGATGAAATGGATGTTGATTGGATTATGAATGTATCCCAAGAGCAAGAATCATGGATGACTCCGATATTTGAATATTTGCTCAATGGTTCTTTGCCAGAAAGTTCAAAAGAACGATAGAAGCTGTTAAGGAAAGCCTCTAGATATATGATCCAGGATGGCCGATTGTACAGACGGGGATTTTCAATGCCACTACTCCGCTGTGTAACTAAAGAAGAAGCCAAGACAATTCTAACTGAAGTACACGAAGGGGAGTGTGGAGATCATACAGGAGGTTAAACTTTAGCAAAGAAAATTCTCCGTTATGGATATTTTTGGCCAGAGATTAATCGAGATGCTGCTGACTATTCCCGAAAGTGTGATAAATGCCAGAGATTTTCCAAAATTCCTAGAGCACCTTCCACTGAGCTAACATAAATGGTCAGTCCATGGCCGTTTTCCATCTGGGGAATAGATCTCATTGGGCCTTTGGCGACTGCCAAATCGGGGATTAAATATGCTATCGTTGCTGTTGATTATTTCACTAAATGGGCTGAAGCTAAACCATTGGCTACCGTTACCTCTATGAAAATGATAAGTTTTGTGACTAAAAATACCATTTGCAGGTATGGTGTGCCTCAGAAGATAATCACGGACAATGGTACGCAGTTCAGAAGTGAGGAATTCCAGGACTTCTGCGAACAATTCAAGATCCGAAAAAGCTTCTCAGCAGTGGCTCATCCGCAGGCAAACAGGCAAGTGGAAGCAGTAAACAAAATCATCAAATCAACCATCAAAAAGCGGCTGGAAAAAGCAAAAGGTGGTTGGGTCGATAAGTTACCACTTGCACTATGGGCATACGGAACTACCCACAAAACTGCGATTGGGCATACTCCATTTTCATTGGCATACGGATCAGAAGCGATGATTCCAGTGGAAACGGAAGTACCCTCACACAGAAGGATCCATTTTGATCAAGATGAGAATGAAAAACTGCAACTGGAAGCTCTTGACCTCCTTGATGAAAGAAGAGAAGAGGCTAAGCTTAGGATTGCAGCCCATCAGCAAAGGATAGCCATGCACTTCAATTCCAAAGTTCGTCAGCGCAGCTTTGAAGTTGGTGACCTAGTCCTGAAGAGAATTATGACATCCAGAGGTGTGTTTGGGCCAAACTGGGAGGGGCCATATGTCATAGGCACGAAATTTCTTGATGGCACTTTCAAACTCACAACTGTCGAAAGAGAACCAATCCCAAAAGCTTGGAACAGCAATCATTTGCGTCCATATTTTACTTAAAAGCTTTGCTGAAATGTTGTAAAAGAATTACGAATACATAATTCTTGTATTGAAAGCAATTGTAAAGCAAGTGAATAATGAAAAGCTATAAAGTGGATGTAGGCCCAGCTTTTGGTCGAACCACTATAAATCTTGTGTTCTCTACAACTATAAACTGCTTTATTTTATTTCGACATATAAAATACGTTAATTCTGTTACTAAAATATCGATTTAATAACGCAGGCCATAAAAACAAAGCTTACCCATCGCAAAACCGAACGATCTCCGACATCATCCAGCAAGCAAACGCTAAACCATTCAAAATTTCCATACTCAAATCCTACGAAAGAAGTGCTTCGAACAAAAGTTAGTGATGTGGATGGAAGTGGACCATCTCTAACTAACTGCGAATGTTTGTACAAACGAGCATCCAGTTAAATAGCTGTGTCTACCACCACCAATTCGCTTAACAATGAAGTATATTTCTTTGGATAAGGAAAATTGTTGGCAACTAAAAAGGGATGATATTTGGAAAAGATAACGGGGATCGCCGACATGAATAGATGGCAAAGAATCGTGGGCGAGCAAGCATCAAACAGCAAAAGACCTCTTCGGAGGCACAAGCCCTCTTCGGAGGCACAACTCTTCGGCGGATAAAAACCTCAAACGGGGCATGCCAGAAGACTTTCTCGACATGGTATGGAATGATCGGAAGCACCTTCCCAACAGGAAGGCAAAACGCTTGTTCACTAGTTGAGACAGTTTGCGTAGACAAGCGTCCAAGTAACTTGTGTCCGCCCCGTGAGTCCATAAGACGACCGGAGGCACCTTCCCAAGTGGAAGGCAAGGCGATCGTTCACTAGTTGAGACAATCTACGTAAACAAATGTCCAAGTAACTTGCGCTCGCCCCGTGAATCCGTCCAACCATGAGAAAGAATCTTCCAGGTAGTCTCGGAGGCACGCATTCTACCGAGATCTAAAATAAAACTTCACAAGTGCTGGAATGTAAAAAGCCCTCTTCGGAGGCCCATTTCACCATAGTTGAAATGCTAAAAGACCTCGAGCGGGCCTCGCCAGAAAAAGAGAGTTCTTTCTCGACATAAAGTTGCGGACTGATCGGTGATACACTCCCGTGAATCCATCCAACTAAGAGAAAGAAGCTCCAAACTTCCAGGCAAAAGCCCTACTCAGAGGCACACATTTCATCATGATCTGAAATAAAACTTCACACGAGTCGAAATGTGAAAAGCCCTCTTCGGAGGCCCGCTTCCCAGCGAACAGGGAAAAGATAAAAGCCTCTCCCAAGAGGCAGAAACAAAAAGACCTCTTCCCAGAGGCACAATCAAAAACTCTCATCAGAGACTCAAGCAGGTTGACACCTCTTTTTCTTTTCGAAAGGCCCACTGCACTATGAAGTGAAACTCACTAGCCAAAATAAAAGTGATTTTCTCCAAAAAAGCGAAGTGTAAAAACTTCGCAACAAAAAAAAATAAGAAGAAAAGGAAGCCCTCTTTAAAGACACACTTTAGCTTCCAAAGAAAGATTGGTTCATCTATTCTTGAAAATACTCTTCCTCAAAAAAGTTAAAGTGCCCTTCGGAGGCTCGCTTTACCACATAGGAGAATTCATTTTGTAGGAATGTATATCTGCAAAAGAAAAAGTGATATCTCTGAAGGGTGGAGCATGAAAACTCATATGAAACGAGCTGTACTCTATTTTGAGCAAAATAATATTCCTCCAAGTATGGAATAATTATTCTCCAGGAAATAAGAGTACAAGTCCCCTCAAAGTTGAAAATATTGCAACGAGCTTATGGTATAGGGGCAACATGGTATAGCTACATTGGTAAAAATAACGCTCGAACAGCATACCACAAGCTCACTGCAATATCATATAAAGAAACTTGTACAAAAACGAAGAGTAAATGCATTCTCAAATACAGACAGAAGTTTGTGCAAACAGAAAGAATCATTTTATTCAATACTGTCAAAATTTTGTACAGGTACAGGTTTCAAAATAAAAAGAAAAACAGAGGCCGGTACCCGCACAACCTTCGGCCAGTACATGCAAAAAGAAAAAAGTAAAAATAAGGGGAAGCAGGGCCCGTTACTTCTTCTTGCCACTACCTTTAGAGCCTTCACCTGACCTAATAGGTAGTTTTTCAGGATGGCTTGGGAGAGTTGGGGATGAAGGAGAGAGGGTTACTGCCGGATCAACCTTCGCTTCCTCTTCAGAAACAAGAATGCTTTTCCTTTTCTTCTTGGAAGTGGTACGCTTTCTCCTCCTCCTTGAAGAAGACTTACTTCCCGGGGTAACAAGAGCAGCAAGTTTTACGTCATCAGAAATAGTATGCTTCGAGGATTCATCGCCTCCTTCAAGTCCTTCGTCCTTCTGCTCCTGCGAAGCAATTGGATCATCCAAGCTTTGAAGGGCTCCTATTAATTCTTCATGTGATCCCGGCTGGGAAATAGGAGTGATTTGAGGGAATGGAGGAGGGACAGCTGGAGGAGGAGAAGTCTGTGTGGCACTTGGCGTTTTTGCTATAGAAGAAGAAAAGCCAAAAATATTAGTAACTCCCGTGAAGAAAGGAGATAGCGGCTCATTGAGATTTAAGAAATAATCAAAAAGTTCGTAAAACTCATGAGGAGAAAACAAACAGTCCACTTGGGCAAGATTAACAGTAGAATTACCTGGAGAAGTCGGCTTCCTAACGTCAACTTCGTAAGCCTGTGCTTCGGTGCTCTCTTCGCCTTCATCTCCACCCTGTGTGCCTGTGATCTCAGTTACAACTTTAACAGGGGACGGAGAATGAAAACCGGAGCCTGTGATGTCAACATCGGCCGAAAACGAAGGAGGGACGGGAGCAGTTAATGGTACTTCTTTCACAAAGTGCTGCTTCCCTGCCTCAGCTCGTGCTTTGGCAAGCTTCTCTTTTCCCCGGGCTAGAGCAGCTATGGCCTCATCATCTAGAAAGTGTTCTGCAAGAGATTCTTCAGCATAGCCCGCGCCTGCACCTCCAAGCATATCAAGAATTGACTCCCAAACCTCGGCCAGGGTAATCTCATACTTCGGTCCCAAGAATGAAAGGCTCCCACGCCCCATAACGCTATGCACGTAGAAGTCAAATAAAGTGGAGTTGACATTGGCTTTAGTTGCCTCATGCGACTGTTCGGCAGCCTGCCTTCCAGCGATAGCTTCATCACGTTCATTCTCGGTCTTTAATAATTAGGCCTTTAGCCTCATAATCTCCAAATCCTGGGAGTTGACCTTCTCCCGTAACTCTGCAACGTCAACACGATACCTTTCCGTTGTTTTCTGCTCAGCCTCAAGTTGTGCCTCGGCATGTCGCTGAGCAGCGTGAGCATCGTGAACTTTCTTTTGAAGTACTTCTTTTTAAGTATATGAGGTAGAAGAAGTAGCAAGCTCTTGTTTAAGTTTTACAACTTCCGCTTCAAGCTTCTCATTGTAATCAGTGATGTTCCTCATCTCGGTATCATGCTGGCTTAAAGTTTTCTACCACTCGGCCTTATCATTTTCCATGGTCAGCATGGCCTCTAAATTTACGCGGTTGACCCTCTGAAGCTCATCAACAAGCTTTTGCCACCCTGACATCCGCTCGATATCAAGTCTAACAACATCAAGATTTTGCAGCATTGCTTGATTGTCAATAGGGACCAAGTCAAGATCGAACTGCACTCCCTTTAGGCATCAGTACGGGAACCGGCTTTGCAGAGTAGCCGGGCCTGGTCCAATTTGAAATTTAGGCCTGTTGACTATTGTTTGAATGTCTGTCTTCTCGAGAGCAGGAGAGCCGGAAGGGATGTCAAGTGAGACAGGGGCAGCGGCCTTTTCAGAAGTTGTAGATGCATGCTTTTCGCCGTGCCTGGCACGCTTGCCTGGGTCCTCAACTACATGACTTTTTCCCCAGTCGTCATGCAACTTTCTTTTGTGAGAGTCGTCGCCTCTCTGGGAAGAATCATGGTGCTCCTCCCTTTCTGTCCTCTCATAACGCTATTCTTGAGCCCTCCTCTCCTGAGCCTTTCGAGCGGTTCTCTCTTCGTCAGTTTCTCTGTAAACAGTAAGGTAGCGCCTATAGTCATATTGGTTACGCCTCCCGTAGCGCTGAAAGTCGTCGTAATAAGATCCGCTGCGTCCCATCGGAGAATCTGAAATTGAAAAAAGACAAGTCTTAAAAGTCTTTAGAGAAAATAAGTTAAGTACGAATAAGTGCTGAAAATCCTATGTGTGTGTGGTGTGCAAACTACACGCGTCAGGCTACAAACCACTCTTCGGCACAGGGGTGGTAGTGACTTGAGTAACAGGCGTCAAAATTTGCTGAAAAGTGGATGTCGCCTCGACAACAGGAGAAGCAGCTTTAGGAACATCATCTTTAAAAAGTTCCTGTGAAGTTATGATTCAGTCGCTTAGCCCCTCAAAAGTATCATCACCACCATGCTCGACGGGAGTTTCTTTTTCGGCTTCCAGACCGGCCGCATCTTCAGAGCAACGAAGAGTTTCTTCCTCCTCAATAACTGAGGTAAGTGCCAATTTGCTGGATGGACCCGTAACATCGGCAAGTGTCGGGCACTTCACCAGTGAGGTTTCAGTAGAGGGCTCCTTCGGCATAAGCTTTTCAGCAGGGATTGAGACATCTAGTGCCTCCGCTGGAGAATTGGGGACTTCATGAGGCTGAGTGGAGCGAGAAGGGTGAAGAAGTCCGAACTGGTGAAGGAATTCGTCGTTCAACAAAAATTTCATATCCTGCTCTTCAACTGGCACAGCCACGAACCTCTCCAGAGTTGGCTTGTGGCTGGGATCTCTAGAACGAGGGGGGATTGCTGAAATGAAAAAACGAAGTTAACACTTGGCAATTCGGAGTTCGCAAAACTCGGAGAATAGAAGAAGTAAAGGTAGATGATCTTACTTCCTTCCCTCCACACAGCATAAAACCCCGAGGGGCAGTGGACAAAGAAGAACTGAGTTAAGAACCCATGAGCAGTGTCAGGAAGGCCAACGATCAATTTGCGATTTCGGGCGCTTCTCACGACGGTGATAGAAGGGTGATCCTTAGTCCTGGTAAAGGAGCATAAGAAGCAAATCTCGTCGAAGCTTGGAAGTCGATCAAATGTTCTCCTAAATAGCACACACATCCCCCATCAGGATGGCATAGCCATTGGGGTGTAGTTGGAATGGGAAGATGGCTAGTTGACGAAGAAGATTCTGGAGAAAGTTGTTGAAAGGGGGAATGGCCCCGCTTAGGCACATTTTCCAGTTAACCGCTGCAAAGCCAGGAGGCGCCACGTCAGCAGTGTTAGTTTTCTCAGGAAGAATGGCATCTGCTTCAGCAATGCCAAACTGAATGCATAACTGACGAAAAACTTTGTATGATAAAGTGGTAGAGGATCTCTCTGGAGGATTAACTAGGGGAGCCGGAATAAGAGTGGCTTCTCCAGTCTGGGCTGTTATCTCTTCTTGTTGAGAAGTCATTCTACACAAGCAACTGGATATTAAAATGTGAAGGTGCACGTTTCCCAAAAGTGTGAAGTGTTGTGCAGAACTAATAAAAATAACAAGTAAATATAACTGGAATTGAACTAGTCGACAATTGATCGATTACCAAATTTCAGGACTTGTTAATTTAAAGTTCAGGTATAGTATTAGTGCAAACTGGGCAGTTTCAATTGACTATTTCAATGTTGCTTTAATATTTTACTTGAATTTGATGATTTAAAAGAACTTCGTTCACACAATCTATTTAAGTTGATTATCTGCTGTTAACTAATCTGCCATTTGATGTGGGCAGTCAGTGGTAGTATATTCGTCCCAATTTTCTGTAAATGATGTATTGAACAGATTGTTAGCTTGCAAGTCAAAAGTGATCTGTGAAAGAATGCAACAAAGTTTAACAGTTTAAAGACTAAACAGTTCAAAGTCCAAACAATTCAATATTCAAGCAGTTTACTTCAGTAATTTTTCAAGACAGAATTATGCTTCATGACAGTTTGAAGCGCTAACTCGTCCCCGACCTAAAGGATGTGGGACAAGTTAAGTTAGGTCGTTTGTGCTCTAAGTCATTAATGCCTTAAGTCATTCGTTCTTTAAGTCGTAAGGCGTAGTAAGGGGAAAAGACTTCAGTTCGAAGCGACGTGAAATTCTCCAAGTCCTATCCCGGCCACGACTTAAGACTTATGTCGCAAAAGTTGGTAAGTCGGTCCAGAGTTAAGTCGCGGAGCTTATTGGGTCGCTCAAAATTACTGAGTGACGTCCAAGCTAATGTCATGCTTCCTTTGACCGGCCGACCTCTTCTTAAATCAGTAACCCGTCATCCTCCTAACCCGTTAAGCCGTATAGGACAATATCGTCTCCTCTAAATTCGCGGATCAGCTGATTCGAAATATGGTAACCCATTGTCTTCCCCTTGCAAGTCATCTAAAAACTTGATCAAACCGCTCCAAGTTTGTCGGCAATCGATCATAACGTGATTTGAGATGAAGTATGGTGTGAGGATCTGGATTGGGGTTAGAAAGTGGGAAGTCCATGTTCGAAAGATAGCGGTAATCGTGAAATCGAGTGAGTAATGAGTTTACTTACGCAGTGTGATGATGAAAATTGTAGGAACTTTATTGTTGACGAGGTAAACTGATTGGATTCGTTTCTGGAAGCTTCGAAGGTCAATAATGGCGGAAGTAAACACGGAAGCAAGTAGGGGAGGAAGAAGCGACCTAAGCCTTTGATATCTCGGGGCAGTGGAACTTGAATCGGCACGCGAGTTAAGATAAGTCGAAGCACACGACCTACGACCTAGGCGTGTACTTCGAGGGGAAAACGTTAACCCTCAATTTTCTACGATTTAAGAACTGTACGACTCAACCAAGGTATGCGACTCAAGCAGAGTGCGCGACTTAACGAGTTAAGGAAACCTCACGACTTAAGGTATGTGACGACTTAACAAGTTAAGGCATGAACGACTTACGACTTAAGGTCACCACGATCTAACAGCTCAAAGTACTCCACGACTTAACAACTTAAGGTTTGGACCACTTAAGAATTGAAACGGTCTAAACAGTTTTCGACTCAAGAAGGTCTACGACTTAAGGAAGTCTATGACTTAAGAGATGGCACGACTTAAAAGGTCTACGACTTAACGACTCAAGGCACGAAAAGGTTAAGACACCTACACTTAAGTCGCAACTGATTTACGACCTTTGCTAGGTCGATCACGACCTAAGACTACAGAGGCAAGTTCAATACCACGCCATGATTCGTTAACTCGTTGGCGACTTGGGACTTGAGATGTGAATCCAAAAGAGAAAACTTACTCCAGTTAAGCCGCAAGCCAAGATTAGTTTAGGTCAGTCACGACCTACGACCTATGATGAGTCATACACGACTTAAGAAAACAGATAAGAAGCCGCATCCGGTTAACTCGTGCACGACTTAGGACTTGTAACATGAATTCGAAAAGATAAGCAAACTTCTACCAAGCTACGAGCTGGACTCAATAGGTCGGCCACGACCTACCCTAAGTCGATCACGAGTTACGACCTAAGGGGTAAAATTCTCTATAAATACCAACCTACATTGAACGTGAGGGGGACTTTTTGGACAATCTCTTCAAGCGCCGATACTCTGCCAGTTTCTAAACCGACTCTATACTTGAAGTTTCGAAGAACACTACAAGCTACTTTGAAAGACTTTCACACGTTCGACATGGATTCGAAGACTTTCATCTACATCGAAGCTTAAGCTACTTGTTCAAAGTGTTTTGTAACTAAAGAGATTTGCACTTGAAGAGCATTGTATCGTTTTGTAACAAGATCAGTAATAAAGATACTTAAAGTGTACGTAGGCTACTCCTTAAGCCGAACCACTATAAAATCGCTGTCTCCTACTGTATTTTCTGTCATTTTAGTTGATATTCTGTTCCCGAACCGTCGGGTAGTGCTTTCACATTCACACTTCACACACCGGGGTGTTAGCGTTCAATTTTAAGCGTTAACACCACTGTAGTTTTGTATTAAGCATTTATTGAATATGTTGATCCATATGGGTAGAAAAAAAGGGCACTATATCAATATATTTAATATATATTTAATACAAAGCTATGGATGGTCAGTCCTAACCAGTTCTACTCTCCACATCGGTAGACAATATTACTTGGTAATTCTCTTTATTAATGTAGGCCTCGGGGTGGGGCATCACAGCTTGGTATCAGAGCCGATTTCAAAACAAAATATGATAAAAATCGAACATGATATATAATACGGCACATCAAAGTATAGTACAAGTGTTACATACTCCTTAATCACCTTGTCTTTATCCTTTTTGAGTCCTGTGGGGTAGATACAAATTAGGAATACATCTAGGAATGCATTTTATTTCCATAGTATTCCAAAATTGATTTAATGATATCATATCCTACAAATAATCCTTGCCGTGATTATTTTATTCTAGTTCTCTTCGATACGGGTGCTTGATACTCATTTGTAACGACCTGCCATTTTTGGACGTTTTAAGCAGACATACATGCCAGACTCAAACCATTCAAAAGGCAGATTGTTATAGGGTAAATAAGAAAACGAGAAAGAAATAAAACGAATACAGAATCTCGCAGTGAAATGACAAAATATAATAATCAAATAACAATTCATGAAGCTGTTTTATAAATACATTTGACTATTCTTTTACAACACAAAAATCGTACTTACATAAAAAGGAATGAGTAAATAAATAATGCAAGAGATCAACGTGATGTAGTGGAATACGTATCATAAATAATAATAGTACAAATCTTCGTCTTCGTCCTCCATAAATAAGGTCTTCAACCCTAAAATGCTTAGGCTTACCCAAGCGAATTGAAAAGAAAAAACACTCGAGTAAGAACTAAAAGATCTTATGTAAGTTATATCAACGGTAAATATGTATGTGATGATATCAGAGATGTTTATCGGGTTTGACATCTCCTATCCAGTGTCCAACGTGAGTGCAATATCATAAAATATGTTCGAGATTTACATCTCCTAAGGATCCGTTAAACAATCTACTATGTAGTACAATTGTAACGACCCGCTATTTTGGACCATTCAAATCGACTATAAAACCATACATATCCGACTTGAATAACTCAAAATACCGAATTGTTAATTAAAATTTGGCAAAACTTAAAATATACAGTAAATAAATCAATCACAGATCACAGAGTAATATAATGCATGGGAATAGATAAAGAATAGTAGTTCATGAAGCTACTATATACATCAGAGTTAGAAAAATATAACCGAATAGTTCAAATGCAGTGAAGTCTCTAATGCAACATATGACTTCGCTGAACCAATCAATTGGAAAGGCTGGAATCTGAATCGATAGTTGGATTTTCAAATGAAGCTCCGGACTCCAAAGGTGAGTCTCAAATGCTGTATCACTCAGTCTGACCCGAGCGTAAAGAAAAACACAAAACACTCGAGTCAGGATTACATTCTTATATCAATAAATCCAACTCAGGTGAAATATCAACTGAAATACAAATAACTTAAAGGATGTTTGGGATAACCATCCTCTAAGGGTCTATGGAACTTTCTACAAGGTAGAAATATACACTATAACACCGTGGTCATTTCATCTTAATTTATACTTCAAAACCAAATCTCATTTTCATTTCAAATATCTCTATATTTCCCAAAATAGTATTTATATATATTAAATAATTTATGCAGTAAAGTATTTTCAATTTCCTCAACTTAACAAATCGTTCCAACATCAACTCGACCTTCCCATTCAAATTAAATTCAATCTCAATTTTTAATTTAAATTCAACTCAATTTCTAAAATAACCACTTAAATTTTATCGATCTCAAATTCGGATTTATAATCACAAATACCCCTTTATATTTCCATATATTTCAAAACTTTAAGTAGTCAACGTTTCATCTAAATTTTCATTCAAATTTAGTTTTCTAAATAATAAATTAAAATTTAGTTCAACCTAAATTTTCATTTTAATTCAATTTAGTTGCTAAATAACAAATTCAACTACGTTGGTTTCAAATACCAATCCGAATCTCAACATAAACCATTTAAATTCCAATATAGTTCAAGGCTTTAATATTTAAATGTTCTATGTAACAGTTTCATATAGATCTCGATTTAACCTCATTATTATTTAATCTTGAAATACTCCCTTATTAGATTCAATATCATTTAAGTAACCTTAAATTACATTTTACTCCATATTTTCTTTAATTTATTTAAACGTGAAGTATTCATTAAATCACTTAAATCAAAAATCCAGTTATAAATCATAACCTTTAAATTTCCCACTCAAAAATTTCAAATCGATTTAATTAAATAAATCCTTATTTAAATAACATTTTTTATAAGCCCAAATTTATCTCCCAATCTTAATTATTCAATTTATTACAAGAGAATCTATTTGAAATATAGATTTACATAAATACTTAACCATATTATATGTATTAAATCAATCTAATTTAAATCAAATATTACTACTAAATCTATGTATACAATTTTCATTTAATAATATCTTAAGAATCAAATTTATTAAACCATATATTTCTTTCCAAAATTATAGAAATTATTTTCAAAATATTTGTATGGACCAACGGTGTCTGTATATATTTCCTATCATAGGGTCAAGTCCTACGGATATTTATTATTTCAATCCGTATACTAAATATGTACGGGTGGATATCATTTCAACCCGAAATTCTAAATTGAATTAAATGAAAATCGCTTGGGTTTATCATTTCAACCCATAACAATTTTCTCCTATTCTAAAGTCTGTTCGGCTATGTATCATTTCAACTTTAGTGATTTCTAAACCACAGGGAACTTGCAGAGTGATAACAGAAAATACAATAAAATAACAGGCATATATCATCAATAACAATATAATATAAACAACAGGATATGGTGTCATATCCCGCAGGTGAACAGTTACAGGTAATAGCATATATAACAAATTTAAATAACTATAGCAGCATATTTAAATTGTCGTTTCAATTAAAATCAAATTTAATGAATAAAAGAATGTTAATCGTGAGTGATTGCTCACCTTTCGAGGTTAGAGAGATTTGAAATGGGTTATGGATCCAAGAACGAATTTCCAAAATGAACAAGATTGGCACGAATAGGACGAACAGAGCTGATAAATAGAGATCGATGAAAATAGATTAGAAACTGCTTGACGTAGACCGAAACAAAATATATAAAATCCCAAAATATTATTTTCTTAACTAATATTAACTTTGAGACTCATTAAAATTATATACATACGTTTTCCAAAAATATAAATAGTTTAGAAACAACTATTGACCATACGTTCTGTATAATCAACATATGTTCATTATACATTTAAACTATACTATATTTAAATTATACTATGTATAGTAATGTAATATAGTATACAACACACTTATTACAATACACGTTAAGTCTATAAAGATAATATTTAGCAATACACTTATAACAAAATATGTGACTGTAAAATTTCAGTTTTAAATTAAACACAGAGAACAACCTTATATATTTATTAATATTCAGTTATATAAAAACTCTTCCTATATATTTATATTCAAAAGCTAATAACATAACTATACTGCAAACGTATATGTAGTTGAGAACATATATTACCTTTTTATACTTTCTTATGCACTTAATATACTCAACAACGAGTTATATATATATATATATATATATATATATATATATATATAAGCGGTCATGCATTTTTATATGAAACAACAAGTATAAAATAACTTTTAAAACTTTATCATTATATATATATATATATACACACATATACTATACACTGAACAGTTAAAATAACTTTTAAAACTTTTTTTAAAAACTTTATCATTATAAAATAACTTTTAAAATATACATCATACGAATGTTTTTAACCCACACAAAAATATATGCTTCCTTATACATATTATATATATATATATATCTAATTTATTTATTCTTATTATTATTACTTTTTTTATATATAAAAGAAAAGGTGTGCCTGTATAATATTTTCTCATTCTCCTAGAGCATAGGTGACTAACAAAACGCGCATGGTCTAATATGTGATAACATTTATTTTCTATTTTTATAAAAGTGGTGCAAACATATTTACTCTATCTTAGAGTACAAGTGGAGCAAATGATTTTTTTTTTCAAGGCCTTAGCCAAATGTTTATTTTTCTCAAACCAGAATACTTATTAACGTTAAGACCTTGAAAAAACAAAGCGGAGGAGAATATTTTTACTGATTTAAAATTTGAAGTAAAACAGCGATGCCACCTACATCCTTTTTCAACGTGTTTATAAATGATATAAGCAAGAATCTGTCTATACTGTGGAGGGTGCTCTTGATTGTGGAGGAGGGTGGGTGTCATGTGGTGAAATAGTAGAGCCAAAAATTTCAGAACAATGAAGAAAAGTAGAAAAAAAGACGGAGGAAAAATAATTCGGTCATTACCTTATGCTTTGCTCACACGCAAGGAAGAAGGAGAGGAACCCAAAATGAGATGCAGATGAAGTATGGTACGTGGTTTGTATTTATTTGTGACAACACAATTGTTAAAGGGGAAAGAAAAAATTAAGGCACGCAAATTTTAAAGCAAGGAAGAAAACGTGTTTAGCATTTGAAGAAAAGCTTGCGTGCATCAAGGGAAAAATGGGAAGAAATTTAAAGATTATGGAATAGTTAGCAATTTTTTGATCACATTCCTATTAAATCAGAAGGCAAAAGGAAAGTGAATATAATTTGCATGTAAATGGTGAGGCACATTTTATATTTAAAGGGAGTAATTCACGTTGATTGAGTGAAGGAAACGGTATGAAATAAATTGCTTTAGGAATGGTAGAGAAGCATGAAATGAATATTGTTTTATAATCAAACACGCGATGATAATGGTGAAAGAAAAAGGCAGGAGGAAAGTTGATTTGAACCGGATTGGATTTTAAAGATTTTATACCAATTTTAAACAAGAGGAAATTGGAAAGAGTAGAAAAAATTCCTCATGAATCCAAGGTAAACATTTTAAACTAATTGAATGGTTAGGGAATTTAATTCTTTTCCATTTAAAAAAAATACGCCTACGGATAAATTTAATTATTATCCAAGGTAAGAAAATGAGACATGCGTAAAACTGACGGAAAAATATACGCCCAATTTATAACAAAGAAACGGTTTTAAATTTGTACGTTTTTCTTATGTAGTAAATATAGGTTATAATATTACATCAAATTCATACCATTTGTATGCCAAATAAATTATACAAATTAATACGTGTATCATAAATAGCTTATTTATACTATTAACTTAAATTTTTTTACTTAATTAAAATATGATTTGTTTATATCTTTTTGATTTACTTAACATTTAAGAAATAAACTGTTGTATATATGTATAAAAGAAAATGTAGAATGCGTACAACAGACGCAGTGATTTTTGTCCAAAAAAAATGAAAATAATGGATTTAAATTTTATACGTTTTCTTGTATGTATATATACATTACTTATTCCATCAAATAACGCGCCTTTTAAACGTGAAATTAAACAGTTTATTTATACACAAAGTTTTGGAAATTTATTACTTATATAAAAATATGATTTATTTCCACATTTACTAAGAAATTTATATTCAAAAACGTATATAAGTAAAATATAAAATATTAAACTTTTAAAAGTATAAAATCAATTTTTTTTAAAGAACGAAAGGTGAAATAAACGTTGTTACGAATATATTAAATTAAACGAAAAGTTAAAAAATTAAAATTTTAAAGATTTATAACTTCAAAAAAAATGTTAAGTTTTAACCAAAATAAGAATTTTAGAATTTTAACACTAATAAAAATCTTGGGTGATTATTTATAATTAAATTTGGACAATCAAATTTTCGAAAAATAAAACCCCAGAGTTATAAATAAAGAATAAAAGATTGCTAAAATTTGGGCTGTTACACTCTCCCCCACTCAAAACTTTTCGTTCTCGAAAAGGAAGGTGGTAGGAGAACTAAAACAACCAGAAAAAAATAGATTGAAAGACAAGATAAACAATAAATTTTAAAATTATATAAATTTTACTTGAAATATTCATTTGAAATCTTCATTTGGAAATCAATTTTCTTTAATACTTCAAATTTTTTTTTACTACTTTATCTTAAGATACTTTCAACATTATAGATACATTAATAATCATTTTGTTTAAACATGTTTTATTAAATTAATAAGTTCAAAATATTTATAACACTAAAATTTTCTATTAAACAATGTAGTATACAAATAAGCAATATTTAAAAAGGATATATCCAACAAGGAAGGAAGGTAGATTTGGAAAACAGAATCAAGGTAAATAACTAAACTGAGCAGATAAGATAGATGCAAGGAATAGTATCGGGCACGAATAATTAATCTAGAACCATAAGAATTTAAATTTCAAACATTAATTCAAAATTTCTTTGTTGCGAAAAATACTTTTATAATAAATACCTTTATAATAATACTTTTATTGTAAAATACTATTATATTGAAATAAATTTTCCTTTCGAAAATACTTTTATAACTCGATGTTTCAATAAGTTTATCCTCGTTCTTGCAGACTCTGGCCATGCGTTGATCAGGCACAAAGCTAGAATTCTTCAAGTACTTAGTAGACTTGTTTAAACATCCAGTGAAAATATTTGAAAAACCTTAAAAACAGATATGGAAAGTACAGTCCAAACAAAACAACCAAACCAAAACCTTTGTCCGACCATGGTTCGCAGATACACAATGGTTATGCCTGGATCCCCCAGGAAACAATCCGTATCTGTAAGCTTTCTCAGCCCTGCGAGTTATTCCATGATGACTAGTAGAGTGCAGGATACACAATGGTTACGCCTGGGTCCCCCAGGAAGCAATCCGTACCCCTAGGCTGTCTCAGCCAGGCAGTTTCGCTACTATTAGCGGCCTACACAGATTGCAGGATACACAATGGTTACGCCTGTATCCCCCAGGAAACAATCCGTACCCCTAGGCCAGACTCAGCAAGGCAATTGCGCTATGCAGTCGCGAGAGAAAAAAAACCATGGGTTACGCCACGGTGGGAACACTCGAGTATTACATCCGAAAACCAAAAATCAGAGAGAATAATATCCATAGAATGAATCCACGATGTGGCCACAAAGCGGATATCAAGAAGAAGGCACTTTCCATATCTTTACTTCGAAAATATATATCATATAGTACCTTTTCAAATCACTTTCAAATATCGTACTTATATAAAGTCCATATATATAGAATTCCATTTTTCACAAATCGAATACTTTACAAATCAATAGTAGATCAAATCATACTTATATAGACTTCGATTATATAAAATCTCTTCCCAAATTGAGTACCTTTCAAATCAATAGATTTCAAATCAACTTTATACTTATACAATCCATTTGATATAAGTTCGACCGCTCCCAAATCAAGTGCTTAGTAATCTAAGGTTCTCGATTTCAAATCATTTCAATATCAATTCAGTTTCAAAATCATATATGATTTCACCAAATTTTCTTCCAAGTTAAATATCTAAATTTCATAGTTCCCAAAATAATAGGTTTAGAAAATTATCCCAGTTTCCAACTTAAAATAATTCAAGTCAAACAAATTCATTTCCAAAATCACCATATAAGTACTGGTTTTTAATTTCAATTTGATTTTCAAAACCAAATATTTTCTCAAAATCAATTATACTCAAAATGGTTTCCAAATTTATAATTATCCCTTTAAAACTTTAAAACTATCTATTTCTATTTGAAATATCCAATTTACCTTTCTGAAAACCATTATTCAAAACTATTTTTTTTTCAAAACATTTCAAAACTAAATTTATATTCTTTATCAAACATTTTATACTCTTCGAAATTTCTTAGCTTTGAAAATTTAATCTCGATTTGGAAGTGTTCGAACATTCAAACTAGTTAGAGAAATCAAATTTTCAATTCAAGAGATGAAAATCAACAATAAATCAATAAATCAATTATTAAATTCGGAACTCGAGGACTGAACACCGGTCTCATTTTAAATTGTTTCAAATATATACTTATATCTTTCTAAAATATCAAATTATACTTCGGAATTTGAAATCAAAAACGGTTTAAAAAAATCACTTGCATACCTCTCCCCCACTCTGAAACTCGAAAATCAATGTCGATGGTGCGTGCACTCATACTGAAATTTTTTTCTAGCGACATAAGTGAGTTCTGGACTTCTATTTTCTTGAAAACTTCCTTGAAATTTCTTCAAAATTATTGGAATTCATTTGAACTCATTTGAAATATTTATTTTTCGGAGAAATACTTTTAAATCGTATTATTTTTATATATTTTCCAAAATCTTAAAACCAATTTCAAAATACCGGAATTCAATTCTCGAATTTCAAATTTAACTTTACAGTTATAAATCATTTTTATATAAATCAATTTCTTATAATTTTTCAAAATTTCAAATACTTTCAAAACCTTTTCATATAGAATAACATTTCTTATTTGCTTTATATATAGGTATATAATCCTTATCGAAAACATTTTCACTTTTATATATATAAAAAATCATAGTAATCAAAATAAAATTTCGGTATAAACAATTTCAAAAATACAAACAAAACCCAATTTTCAAAGGATGATTCAAGAATGGATTTCAAAACAAAGATAGAGATTTAATTTAGAGGAACTCCAATCAACAGAATCCTGATTCAAAGATAGACTTGATCGAAGATGTAATTAAATTACAAAATAGAAGATGGATATACTTCTATAAATCGCGGGCGACCTTAACCGGATAAACGTGAATTTAGCAATATAATGGATGCAGAATTCTAAGGCAAATCGACATTCGATCGCTATAGATAGAATTCAGAATAACAGGAGATAGTAGCATCTAAACCGAGGGATACGTAAATCTCCGGTGAATCAATGCCAATTGTAAAGGAGTTTCATCCCCTTTACAAATCATTCAGTGGAGTCATGGGATACTCCAGAATTGAACGAATATTAAAAAGGGAGAGACAAGAATGAATTTCGGAACCGAGGGACATTCCAAAATTCAAAGGAAATCGAGTCAAAAAGGAAGAGATTCAACTCGAACGAAAGTGATTCTGTAAATAAATTTACCGTATATGCTAAGTTCTGCCTAGAGCTAAAGCCCTGATACCAACTGTAACGACCGCTATTTTGGACCATTCAAATCGACAATAAAACCATACATATCCAACTTGAATAATTAAAAATACTGAATTGTTAATTAAAATTTGGCAAAACTTAAAATATACAGTAAATAAATCAATCACAGATCACAGAGTAATATAATGCAGCGGAATAGATAAAGAATAGTAGTTCATGAAGCTACTATATACATCAGAGTTAGAAAAATACAACCGAATAGTTCAAATGCAGTGAAGTCACCAGTGCAACATATGACTTCTCTGAACCAATCAATTGGAAAGGCTGGAATCTGAATCGAAAGTTGGATTTCCAAATGAAGCTCCGAACTCCAAAGGCGAGTCTCAAATGCTGTATCACTCAGTCTGACTCGAGCGTAAAGCAAAACACAAAACACTCGAGTCAGGATTAACATTCTTATATCAATAAATCCAACTCAAGTGAAATATCAACTAAAATACAAATGACTTAAAGGATGTTTGGGATAACTATCCTCTAATGGTCCATGTAACTTTCTACAAGGTAGAAATATACACTATAACACCGTGGTCATTTCAGCTTAATTTATACTTCAAAATCAAATCACATTTTCACTTCAAATATCTCTATATTTCCCAAAATAGTATTTATATATATTAAATAATTTATACGGTAAAGTATTTTCAATTTCCTTAACTTAACAAATCGTTCCAACATCAACCCGACCTTCCCATTCAAATTAAATTCAATCCCAATTTATCAATTTAAATTCAACTCGATTTCTAAAATAACCACTTAAATTTTATCGATCTCAAATTCGGATTTATAATCACAAATACCCCTTTATATTTCCATATATTTCAAAACAATAAGTAGTCAACGTTTCATCTAAATTTTCATTCAAATTTAGTTTTCTAAATAATAAATTAAAATTTATTTCAACCTAAATTTTCATTTTAATTCAATTTAGTTGCTAAATAACAAATTCAACTACGTTAGTTTCAAATACAGATCCGAATCTCAACATAAACCATTTAAATTCCAATATAGTTCAAGGCTTTAATATTTAAATGTTCTACATAACAGTTTCATATATATCTCGGTTTAACCTCATTATTATTTAGTCTTGAAATACTCCCCTATTAGATTCAATATCATTTAAGTAACCTTAAATTACAATTTACTCCATATTTTCTTTAATTTATTTAAACGCGAAATATTCATTAAATCACTTAAATCAAAAATCCAGTTATAAAATCATACACTTTAAATTTCCCATTCAAAAATTTCAAATCGATTTAATTAAATAAATCCTTACCTAAATACCATTTTTTATAAATCCAAATTTATGTCCCAATCTTAATTATTCAATTTATTGCAAGAGAATCTATTTGAAATATAGATTTACATAAATACTTAACCATATTATATGTATTAAATCAATCTAATTTAAATCAAATATTACTACTAAATGTATATTTAAAATTTTCATTTAATAATATCTTAAGAATCAAATTTATTAAACCATATATTTCTTTCCAAAATTATAGAAATTATTTTCAAAATATTTGCATGGACCAACAGTGTCTGTATATATTTCCTATCATAGAGTCAAGTGCTACGGATATTTATCATTTCAATCCGTATACTAAATATATACGGGTGGATATCATTTCAATCCGAAATCCCAAATTAAATTAAATGAAAATCGCTTGGGTTTATCATTTCAACCCATAACGATTTTCTCATATTCTAAAGTCTGTTCGGGTATGTATCATTTCAACCCATAGTGATTTCTAAACTACATGGAACTTGCAGAGTGATAACAGAAAATACAATAAAATAACAGGCATATATAATCAATAACAATATAATATAAACAACAGGATATGGTGTCATATCCCGTAGGTGAACAGTTACAGATAATAGCATATATAACAAATTTAAATAACTACAGCAGCATATTTCAATTGTTGTTTCAATTAAAATCAAATTTAATGAATAAAAGAATGTTAATCGTGAGTGATTGCTCACCTTATGAGGCTAGAGAGATTTGAAATGGGTTATGGATCCAAGAACGAATTTCCAAAATGAACAAGATTGGCACGAATAAGACTAACAGAGCTGATAAATAGAGATCGATGAAAATAGATTAGAAACTGCTTGATGTAGACCGAAGCAAAATATATAAAATCCCAAAATATTATTTGCTTAACTAATATTAACATTGAGAATTAAAATTATATACATACGTTTTCCAAAAATATAAATAGTTTAGAAACAACTATTGACCATACGTTCTATATAATCAACATATATCCATTATACATTTAAACTAGACTATATTTAAATTATACTATGTATAGTAATGTAATATAGTATACAACACACTTATTACAATACACGTTAAGACTATAAATATAATATTTAACAATACACTTATAACAAAATATGTGATTGTAAAATTTCAATTTTAATATAAACACAGAGAACAACCTTATATATTTATTAATATTCAGTTATATAAAAACTCTTGCTATGCACTTAATATACTCAACAACGAGTTATATATACATATGTGTGTGTGTGTGTGTGTGTATGTATGTATAAGCGGTCATGAATTTTTATATGAAACAACAAGTATAAAATAACTTTTAAAACTTTATCATTATATATATGTATATATATATATATATATTATACACTGAACAGTTAAAATAACTTTTAAAACTTTTCTAGAAAACTTTATCATTATAAAATAACTTTTATAATATACATCATACAAATGTTTTTAACCCACACAGAAACATATGCTTCCTTATACATATTATATATATCTAATTTATTTATTCTTATTATTATTATTATTTTTATATATAAAAGAAAAGTGGTGCCTGAATAATATTTTCTCATTCTCCTAGAGCATAGGTGACTAACAAAACACGAATGGTCTAACATGTGATAACATTTATTTTCTATTTTTGTAAAAGTGGTGCAAACATATTTACTCTATCTTAGAGTACAAGTGGAGCAAATGATTTTTTTTTCAAGGCCTTAGCCAATTGTATATTTTTCTCAAACCAAAATACTTATTAACGCTAAGACCTTGAACAAACAAAGCTGAGGAGAATATTTTTACTGATTTAAAACCTGAAGTAAAACAGTGATGCCACCTACATCCTTTTCCAACGTGTTTATAAATGATATAAGTAAGAATCTGTCTATACCGTGGAGGGTGCTCTTGATTGTGGAGGAGGGTGGGTTTCATGTGGTGAAATAGTAGAGCCAAAAATTTGAACAGAACAATGAAGAAAAGAAGAAGAAAAAAAGAAGGAGGAATAATAATTCGGTCATTACATGATGCTTTGCTCACACGCTTGGAAGAAGGAGAGGAACCCAAAATGAGATGTAGATGAAGTTTGATACATGATTTGTATTTATTTGTGACAACACAATTGTTAAAGTAGGAAAGCAAAATCAAGGCATGCAAATTTTAAAGCAAGGAAGAAAACGTGTTTAGCATTTGAAGAAAAGCTTGTGTACATCAAGGGAAAAATGGAAAGAAATTTAAAGATTTTGGAATAGTTAGCAATTTGGGAATCACGTTCCTATTAAATAAGAAGGAAAAAGGAAAGTGAATATAATTTGCATGTAAATGGTGAGGCACATTTTATATTTAAAGGGAGTAATTTGCGTTGATTGAGTGGAGGAAACGGTATGAAATAAATTGCTTTAGGAATGGTAGAGAAGTATGAAATGAATCGTGTTTTATAATAAAACACGCGTTGATAATGGTGAAAGTAAAAGGCAGGAGGAAAGTTGATTTTGAACCGGATTGTATTTTAAAGATTTTATACCAATTTTAAACAAGAGGAAATTGGAAAGAGTAGAAAAATTTCCACATGAATCCAAGGTAAACATTTTAAACTAATTGAATGGTTAGGGAATTTAATTCTTTTCCACTTATACGCCTACGGATAAATTTAATTATTATCCAAGCTAAGAAAATGAGACATGCGTAAAACTAACGTAAAAATATACGCCCAATTTATAACAAAGAAACGCTTTTAAATTTGAACGTTTTTCTTATGTAGTAAATATAGGTTATAATATTACATCAAATTCATACCATTTGTATGCCAACTAAATTGTACAAATTAATACGTGTATCTTAAATAGCTTATTTACACTATTAACTTAAAATTTATTACTTAATTAAAATATGATTTGTTTATATCTTTTTGATTTACTTAACATTTAAGAAATAAACTGTTGTATATACGTATAAAAGAAAACGTAGAATGCATACAACAGACGCAGTGATTTTTGTGCAAAAAAATGAAAGTAATGGATTTAAATTTTATACGTTTTCTTGTATGTATATATACATTATTTATTCCATCAAATAACGCGCCTTTTAAACGCGAAATTAAACAATTTATTTATGCACAAAGTTTTGAAAATTTATCACTTTTATAAAAATATGATTTGTTTGCACATTTACTAAGAAATTTATATTCAAAAATGTATATAAGAAATATAAAATATTAAATTTTTAAAATTATAAAATCAATTTTTTTTTAAAGAACAAAAGGTGAAAAAAACGTTGTTACGAATATATTAAATTAAACGAAAAGTTAAAAAATAAAAAATTTAAAGATTTATAACTTCAAAAAATGTTAAGTTTTAACCAAAATAAGAATTTTAGAATTTCACACTAATAAATCTTCGGCGATTATTTATAATTAAATTTTGACAATCAAATTTTTGAAAAATAAAACCCTAGAGTTATAAATAAAGAATAAAATATTGCTAAAATTTGGGCTGTTACAACAATACGCTATTATAATATATATATATATATATATATATATATATAGTAAAGTAAAAGTACTAAAATAGCGTTAAGGCTTTACTCATATACCCCTTAACACATTTTATATACTCCCTAGTCTATATAGTAATGTACGCTCCTCCATAAACTGGAGGTTTACATAGGGGGCACTCTATAGCTATGGCACAAAACAAACTCGTAGAAGGCACGCTAGGGCATGTGAACACGGCACTCGAAGCAATGCCGGGGTAGATACACCAATTGCATATCCGGACTGGTGGTAATGCATAGAAGCTGTTATCGCCCACCTTGGAACACACTCCCATAATGAAAATCAAGGGATAGCCACAAAATCAATCACAAAACGACATATATGGTATTGAAGAAATGTATCCGATAGGAGGAATGATCTCATTTTCCCTGCGTGGCTCTTGTATTAGTCACATCTAAGCCGACTCACGGGATTCAGGGTCACTTCATACCTTATACAGGAATCGTTTGCCGGACATGCTACTTCATTCCAGAATCTTCACCATGTACACAGTTGTTAAAATGGTTTTCGGTATTGGCAGAGATTATGACAATATCCGATCTCGATCTCTTTAACAACCAAACGCTTATTACATACCTGATTGTTCTTTTAAATTTTCAAAAAGCCAATTCACAAGTTATATCAAAATATCATATTCAATTTCAAATCATATCGCTTTTGAAATCATATTCACTTTCAAAAATCATATTTACTCAAATATGTCATTTCACAAATTGTATCAAATCCAAATTCTAACTTAGGTTGTATCATCATCAAGGATTTAAATATAAAATCTTAAACTTTACATGGTCAGAAATTTTAGAAAATAATTTAGATAATCGTAAATAGTATTAATAGTTCAAAACAGTTTAAATAAACTAAAATAGTTTAAATAAATTAAAATAGTTTAAATAGTAAAATAATTTTGATAGATTAAATTTGATATAATTAGATTTAAAAATGATTTAAATCGACTTAAAATAGATTAAATAGATATTTTTGAGTTTAAAACGTTTATAGTGGATTAATTGTAGATTAAATTGATTTAAATTATATTAAGTAGATTTTTAAATAGATTAAATAAATTTAAAATAGATTTAAATTATATTAAATATATTCAAAATAGATTAAATAAGTTAAATTAGTTTAAATAGGTAAAATAGATTAAATTATATCAAATAGGTTATAATAGGTTAAATGTATTAAAATAATTTTAATTTGATTAAAATAGTTTAAAATAATTTAAAATAGATTTCAAAGCTATATCCACACATTTCAATAACTCAATTCCGATAAATTCATTTATATTTACCGCTTCAACTTTGAAATTTCAATTTAAATCCTTTGGACAATTCGTTTAAATCAATTTCTAATTTCAGTATCAACACCTAGATTATCGAAAACACTTCAGCTTATTTAAATAAATTTTTATTCCAAAATACTAGTTAACTGAATTCAAATTTTAAAGAGTCAAAGGTCATTTAATTTAACCAATCTAGTGTCCGTATACAATTATCTATCCTAGGGTCAAGTGAAACAGATATTTATCATTTCTTTCCGCAATTTAAAATTTTATGATTACATATCATTTCAAACTACAGTCCCGAATTAAATAAAATCCATAAAATCGCTCGAGTATATCATTTCAACCCATAAAGATTTTTTCCTAATCTATAGATATTTTGGTATGTATCACTTCAATCCATAGCGATCTTGTAGTATTATAACAATATAAAATACAACGTCTAGTCATCCAATATCAAAAATCAAACATCCATCACTATCATCATCCAAATCAATCAGTAACATCAATAGATAACTGATAATCAATAACAGGTATTAATTGACAATTTTTAATTCAATATTAAATTGAACCACGATTAAATGCAATAAAAATTACATTTAACTAGAATGACAATTAAAACATACCAACATCAATCGATTAATTTTTAGTCACATCATAAATTAAATTTAACTAACATAAGATGATTTAGAATCTATGAGTGGATTAAAACTCACCTTTTATTTCAAATCGATTTAAGATACAATTTGGGTCCCAAAATCTATCAGTCCCATAATTCGACCAAACCAGTTCTAAAATGTCCGGAATTTCGATACAATCCCAATGGAGAGAATCGCACGTGAATTCGAGCTCGTATGCAAAAGCTATTAAAGTTAGAAAGTTGGAAAATCTCGACTTTTTGAGTCCCCGCCTCAATTTCCCGGTTCTTGCTCTGAAGTTTTGCCAAAATAACCCGAGACCCGGGTCATTTGGCTCTTGACCCGAAGTCACTCCAAGGTTTTCAACTGTGGAACACGAAGTTCCCAGATTCGCCTTTTTTGGCCCCGAACTCTCTCGGACCTCATGTCGCTGCAGGGTTTCCTCCTTTAAAACTCGAAGTAAACCTCTTCCCAATTCGAAGTAAACCTGTTGCAAATTTTTTTATTTTTATTTTTTGAAATTAGGTTTTGGAATTTGGAAATTAGGTTTGTGAAGGAGGGGGAAGATGTACGTACAGAAATAATAATACGAGAAACAACTAGGGTTTATAGCAGCATATATATAGGATGGGTTGGATTGAAACGACTACGTGACCAAAAACCCCGTTCTGACCTTGAAACAAAAATAGATCATCCCGTATAACAAAATAAATGTTTTCGATAATTTTAAACTCAATGGAATAGGTTTCAAGTCCTAATTCCATCGTATGAAGAAGTTATCTTAAAAATCGGCTTATTTCAAATTGGTTTCAATTGAATAAATTTCTACAGGTTTCAAGTTCGTACGATCGAATGACAAGTCCGATCGCTACGAAACTTGAAATTGTACAATAATTCACCATTACGAATCCGATGGAACTAGTTTCGACGAAATTTGAGTCATTGACCGAAATGGCTATTTTCACGCTAATTAAATAAATTAATATTAAATAAATTAATCACTTTTTATATTCAAATTAATTAACTAACCAATCTTTATCTTTTTTGATTGCATAGAAATTTAAAATAAATTAAAACAAGTTTACATATAATTCTATGTTAAATATTTTACAAATTACATTGTCCAATTACAATTGTAATTAAATCCAATTAATATATTTTAATTCAATAAATTTATTTAATTTGGTTTTGATCTTTTAATTCAATCAATTATTTCTCTACATACTTAGTTAACATTGTTATATAATTCACTACATTAATATCTTACCATTTTCATCTTACTTTTCATTTACAAATTCTTTGATTGCATTTAATTGTAATAAATCCATTTATTGTAATTTAGATTCCAATAAATTGGGCAAACTTGATTCCAATTCTTTTTATTCAATTAATTGTTATATCATGCATAAAATTTCCATTGGTTACATCTTATTGAATCAATATTCTACAATTATCAATTTAACATACATTAACAGCACTAATTAAGTGAATTAGTTTCAGTTGAATTCCAATTTTAATTTAACAGGCTATACAAAGAGGTAACATATAATATTTGTCACCCTTTACTTCTAGTTACATTTGTATGTTTGTTATTTATACACAAATGTTATAGTTGTTCATACAATATTCATATTTTCATGTTTTACGTGCTATTTAATTAATACAACATTTAAATTATCAATTGCCCTCTTAATTCAGTTATCAATTAATACATACATTACTAAAATTTATTCACAACCTATATTAGTTACAACTCTTTAATTTTTTTAATAAATTGGAACTACATTCCAAGCCATTATCAATTTCCTTAATGCAATTTAATTTCACTCCATTTATATTCTCATTATTAATTCACAAATTTTAATTTTTTCCAACAATAAATCATAGAACCTTATTAAATTGAACATTTTTAATTATTGGAATTTACGGGTCCTTACACTCTGCCCCACTCAAAACTTTTTGTCCTCGAAAAGGAAAAGAAGGGAAAAGTAGGAACTAAGAAATCAATATTTCTTATTCAAAATATTAAATTTATAAACATTATTTTACCTAATTAAATAATTTATATAAAATATATTAATTTATAACAATTAAATCCTTTTATATTCAAGTTAACAAAAGTTTGAAAACATTTGACAAAAATTTTCTATGTCTGAAATTCACAAAAAATTTCAGTAGAATCTCTTTTATACGGATAGGTCTAAGAGAAATAATAATAACAATAATAACAATATATATCATATTTTAAAAATAAAATTCCCCAAACCATGGGAAAACAATATAATATCACTAGAAAACTGTAATCTGAGAACGTACCTATTTGTCGGGCAAAACAACGCTTAAATTATAGCGACACGATTTTTGGACTCCCAGAAATCAACATCAATACATCTACTGTGTCCAATGCCGAACAATCGAATGCAAGAAAATGAACTGTTAGGGTTAAAGAAGAATGAGATAGGAGAAGAAATAGAAAAAATATTAGAAATGTCACATTCGCAGTGGAACAATATATAACAGATAAACGACTAATATTTAAAAAAAAGAACTATATCAGTTTTACATTAAAACATAAGAGTACAACATCAACAAAACACAACATCGGGCAGTTATGACAACTTGTCCACATTAAACTAAATTTGCAGCAAACCATACACAGTGGATAATACATCATATAGGTGTGATACGTCTCACCATCTAGCTTGTCTCCTGATCTTCGCAGCATACATTCCTGACTTAGCTCCAAAAATAACGATAACCTGACTCTAGGCTATGGGCTCCCAGAGTTTAGAAAATGGAAAAATAAGCTCTAAGTCATTCATGGGACTGGTGTGAGATCTAAAAACAGTTATCTATACAAAAAGAAATAAAAAGAAATCGGTTCGTACTTTTGGAAAATGAAACTACCATAAGGTCTACCGGCACACACTCAATGCAATCGCATACATGGGGAAGGTTTCTCCTTATAGTTGTCAAACATGCTTGATATGCAAAAATCCTTTGGATATTATTACAAGTGCATAGTGTGGAAAAACATTTCGGAAGTATAATATTAATCTTAGCCAACATACGTACCATTATTATATACCTACTATAGCTAACATTTTAAATGGAAGGTTCTACAACTGAAACCGTAAAGGGCGCATATTGATATTTTGGATTTCCAATAAATGGTCATCGCTAGGGAACTTCCTTTATCCGAAAGGGTACGCCTCTGGAGGCATGTCCTGAGAACCTTACCGGATCTCTGCCAACAAACGGCCGGGTTACCTCTGTAACTAGGAACTATCATGAGTATGTCATCCCCCGGTCGTAAATGCCCTTTATAGAGGCGCCTCAAATTCCAACAACCACATAAACAAATATATGGGCTCCATACCTGTAACGATCTCGAATTTTATTAAGTTTAAATTGATAATTAAATTTTATTTTTGAATAAAATTTGTGAAAATAATTGGTAACTAATATAAAATTTTAGTTAAATTTTAAACAATCGAGAATTAATTTGGATATTTGAAAATGAACATGTTTATAAAATAGATTGAAAAATGGAATTGGGATTTTGGATATGATTAAATTTGATATTAGATAATTAAATTTTAAAAGAAATAAAATAAATACACATAGTTAGAATTCAAAACAACACTTAAATATGAAACAAAGTAAAAATAACAAACAAATAAAAACATAGATATGCAGGCAAACAAAATAAAGCTGCAGCCACCAAATAAAAACAAGCTAGGCAATGCAAATAAAGTTTTCAAACAAATAAATATAAGTACAAAATAAAACATAAACAAAGTAAACAAAATAATTGAAAAAAAACAAATAAAACAAGAAGCAACCTGGGAAAGCAAGCTAGGCAAGTAAATCATATAGGAATGTAGTTTTGAAATAATATGCAGGCAAGTAAAAGAATAAATAAAGAAAAAAATAAAAATATCTACGTACTAATGGGATTAGAATAAAACATAGGGTACATATACATTTAATGTTTGCACCTCTAGCATACAAAAGAAATCATCAACCGAGTAAAAAAAGAAATGAAAGCATCTTCAACCATGCTTATAGTACAAAGAGAAGGTAACATCACCTTGTATAAAATAATAATCAACATGTACAACTCCTTTTTCATATATATCAACCTACAAACTTGCTTTCCTATATATTTTCATCAATTCGTTCCTTGAAGCTAAAATCTGAAGTAAATACTACTTCGTACTTAAACAAAGATTCAAAATTTAGATAACAATACAATCAACTTCAAACCAGAGGATCAAATTAAAAGCTTTAGCTTGAAAATGCAAGTCTGTTTCCAAATTGAAGAAATCTGTTCATTTCTAGAAACCAAAGTGAGCAAACTCTTAACTTGATAAATAAATCCATTTATATGATATTTCTTGTGATAAACAATCAAAATAATGTGGTTTCTATGGAAGTAATTATGTGATCGTCTAGGATAATTTATGCATGTCTGTATAGGTTTATATATTCACCTCTATTCTCTGTTAAAACCCAAAACAGTGAGTAACCTTTTTTTTTTAAATGGATCTGTTGCATAGTTAAAGTTTAGATAAGTTTGTTTATATACATTTACATTTAAACTCTCTGGGTACTCTTGAATACTGGAAGTAATTATACAGGCTGTTGATCATATGCTCTCTGTTCTATTATCTTTAACATAAGCTTTGATCTCAAAATCATTTCCACTCAGTGTTTAGGCTTAGTATTAAAACAAATATTGGTTGTTATGGCTTATACTCAAGATACAAGTTTATTTAAGTTGAATTTATTTTGAAAAGTTTATGGAAACCAAGGGAACACCGAGCAAACTCAAACTTGTCAAAATACAAATCTCTTGTTTCACAAATTCAGGTGTGTGGGTTGATTTCACATACATTGAAATGATTTTTAAAACAAGAATTCTAATTTTTAGAGTTAGGGATTGAGAGCGAATTGGGTTTGATCGTATTGGGCTTTTTGAGTCGCCGTGGGTGATCACGTCGACTAGAGGAGTCAAGTTTCCTCCTGGAGGTGGAGGAGTGATAGGTGAAGCTCGAAAAAATGGAGCGGAGGTGGCCAGACTACGGTGGTGGCAGTGGCGAAGATTTAAAATTTTTAAACCTAATTTTGATAAGGGTGGATGATTCGATCAGTGCGTCGCCAATAATGGATCGAGTGCGACTAGATTTCTGGTGAGGGCGGTGGGAGTGTCAACGTAGAACCGACCAGAGTTTCAGGCCTTCTGGTGGTCGGGGTTGGGAGAACGACTCAATTTTTCCATGTTTGGGTGGTGGTTGTTTTCTGTTCCAGGTTCATTTGAGTGTCTCGAATTTGATTTCGAGTGTGATGGAGTGACTTGATGATGGGGATCTGGTTCGTGGTTGCTCGGCGAGATGTTGCGATCATCGCTGATGAACGGAAGCGATGAAGGCCGTCGTGCATGTGCACGGTGCAGTAGTTTGTCAGGTGAAGTTTTGTGGGTTGTAGTGTTTTTGAGCTCGAGTTTCTCTCGGGTAATTTGAGGGTTGGACTCGGGGTTGTTTGTTAATTGACTCGAAGCATGTTGAAGATGTCTCGGGTAAATTTGTATTGCTACAGATTTTTGTAAAACATGTCTGAGATTTGAAAATTTAAAGCAAATTTAAAATGAAATTTAAAATTGAAACCAGATTTAAAAACAGGTTTTTAAATCTGGTTTGAAATGTGGATTCAAATTCACTTTTGAATTCTAATCTGGAATGTAATAAAGTTTTAAATAATTAAATATTGGTTTCAGGTTTTTAAACCTGGCAGTTTCAGATTCTAAATTCAATTTAAATTTGAAACCAAAATTTAAACAGGGGTTAAATTCAAAGTTAAGTTTATATTCAAATAGAACTTTGAATCTTAAAGTTTTAAAAAGGAAATTTAATTTTAAATCAAAGTTGTAAAGATTTAAAAGGTGGGTTTTCAGGTTCTACACCTGACAGTTTCTATTTTTATAATCTAATTTAAAAATCTGAAACATAATTTAAACTAGGTTTGAATTTAAAAGTAAAGTTTAGTTTTCAAATAAACTGTTGAAATCTTAAATGGTTTTAAAATGAAATTTGAATTTAAATTTAAAGTGTAAGCTTAAAATACACTTGAATGATTAATGAAATCATTAATAAAGGAGTTGATTTTATTAGAGACAATTAAGGCATTAAGTGATAAAGATTAATTTGTAATTAACGATTTATGGTTATAGGATGATTGCTTAATGGTAAGAAATTAAAGATTTAATTTCTTAAAATGATTTAATTAAGGGGTTAATTAATTATGTAATTGGTTTAAGGGTTGATTAAATTAATATGATTAATTAAAAATAATTTAACTTATTAAAGAGTTTGATAAATAAATTGATATCAAATGATTTGTAATTCATTATTCAAGATTGGGTAAATAAATTCGTAAGTAATTAATTTACCTAGAAATAAATTGAATTAATTAGGATTAAACGATTAATAAATCCTAATTATAAATGATTATTGAATTTTGCCCTACTTATGAATGATTTTATTGTATGAGATGCTTTGAATTGATTGTCCTATCTGATCTGTGACACTTTGTTCTATGGATTGTGCTATGTATATTTTATTCATTGATTTATGATAAATCTATATATTATCTGTGAATCTGTGAATGGGCAATAAGCCTTATAGTTACATCGCTTATCAACTATATTTCTGTGTTTGATCTATGATGATTGAATAATGTTGCACTATTGTTTTAAACCCCTGGACCGCACCATACACACACAAATATGGATTTCACGAGGAAATCGATTATGTCACAGATTTTTGAAAATAGTTTTGTATTTGAATTTTTAAATTCAAATGTTTTGAAATGGATTGGGTTTGAAGTGAAAAGCTTTTGAAATGGAACTTCAAAGATGAGATTTAATTTGAATAACTTTATAAAGTTTGAAATTTAAATTATTCGATTTAAAATTAAATTCAAAGTGTGAAACTGAATTCTATAATTTGAAACTAGGGATTAAAGATGTTATATGTTAACGCTAAAATTTGAACGCTAACACCCCGGTGTATGAATTGTAGTTGTTAAAGCACCACCCGATAGCTCGGGAACAGATTACAAGCAGATAATAGCAGAAAAGTGGTAAACAACAACAGTTTTATAGTGGTTCGGCTTAAGGGTATAGCCTACGTCCACTTTAAGTACTTTTATTAATAATCTCGTTACAAGCTGATACAATTCTTCCCAAGTACAATACACTTTGAATTACAAGAGACTTAGAACAAGTAGCCTAAACTTCGATGAAGATGAGAGTTTTCGAATCCATGTTGGATGTATGTGATCACTTCTTGAAGTTGTTTGTAGCGTTCTTAGTGTCTTGAGAGCTTCAAGTGTTAAATTGGTTCGGAATGCAGCAGAGTATCGGTGCTTGAAGAGAGTGAGCCCAAAAGTCCCCAAAATGTTGGAAGTGGTCATGTATTTATAGGAGTTTTCGGCCTTGAGTCGTGAGTCGTACCCGACTCATCGTTAACTCATAGCCGAGTCAGGTTGGGTCGTGGACGACTGAACAGGTTGAACCCCAGCTTCGTACCAGAGCGCCTTCGATCCTATGAATATAGAACAAGTCTTAAGTCGTATACAAGTCATTCCTCTTTGATATAAGTGTCATGATAGCGGGCTACGACTTAGTAACTTTAGGTCATGGACGAGTCATGGTGAGTCGTCTCACGTTAACACGAGGACGACCTACTGGGTTAGCTCACGGCTTGGTCCAAAGTGATAAGTCATTCACGAGTTATCCAAACGCAACTTTCTTGATGCTAGCATGAGTCGTACACGACTCATCATTGGTGATAACTCGTCAACGAGTTATCTCATTTCAGCATGATATTGAACTTGTCCCTGAAGTCTTAGGTCGTTCAACCGTAGCTGTAATTAGGTCGTATCATATTTAATGTCGCACAACCTTTAAGTCGTAGGCTGTTCATTATCTTAAGTCATATAGGCCTTAACCCGCTAGGTTTCTTAACTCGTAACATTCCTTCAGTTGCAGATCTTAGGTCGTAGGCTTCTTGAGTCGTAGAGGCTTTAAGTCGTACATATCCTTAACTCGTTAAGTCTTAACTCGTATCAGCTCCTTGAGTCGTACGTTTCTTAGGTCGTAGAGAATTAAGGGTTAACATTTGCCCCTCGAAGTACATGCCTATGTCATAGGTCGTGTGCTTCGACTCATCCTAACTCGTACGTACCGACTCAAGTTCTGCTGTCTCGAACTATAAAATGCTTGAGTCGTTTCTCCTTCTCATCACTTTATCCTTAAGCCATTTCTGCCACATTCTCTAAACCTTTAAAGACGATCTCGACCCTATTCACACCCAATCCTCTCCAGCAACACACAATCGTAAGCAATTTCTTCTTTCTCTTCGATCGTTGATCATTATCACCTCACGCGCTTAATTCTCCGCCTCCGGTTCGCCCCTTCGAGCCCTATGAGTTTCGTTGGGTTGATTGCTGATGAACTTAGGTTTGTCTGATTTGACTTATGGCGATTTGCCATACGAGACGATCCTGTAGTGTGATAGGGTTAAGGTTGTTGTTGTTGGAGAGGCCATTGGATTAATGGGTTAAGAGTTAGAGGGCGAAGCGAGTTGGCCGAATAGAGTAGGAGATTGCCCCATGTACGACTTAGCAACTTCCATGCGACCCAGTGGCCTTTGCAATTAACTTTAACCCGACCTAGCAAGTTTTGCGACTTAAGTCATGAGTCGTGACCGAGTTAGAACTTAGAAGATTTCTTGTTGTTTTTGAACCACAGCCCTCCTTCTGTTCCTTGACTTACGACCTAGAGCATAGCCGACCTAATGCATTGACGACTTAAGATTGAAACGACTTAACTTTATTCGCCTCATAATTCCAAGGTTGTAGGCGAGTTAGTGCTTAAGTCGTCTACGACTTAGCAATTGGCACTGTTGTATGGATTTTGAACTGTTGAACTTTGCTGCATTCTTTTACAGATTCCTTTAACTTGTAGGTTAACAATCTGTTTAATATGATATTTACAGAAAACCGGGACGAATATACTGCCATCGACCGCCCACATCAAATGACAGATTAGTTAATAGCAGATAATTAACTTGAATAAATTGTGTGAACGAAGTGCTATCGATTTCAAGTAGAATACTAAAGCAACACTGAAATAGTCAATTGAAACTGACCAGCCTGCACTAATATTATGCTTGAACTTTAAATTAACAAGTTCTGAAATTACCGTAGTCGATCAATCGTCGACCAGTTTAATTCCAGTTATAATTACTTGTTATTTTTATCAGTTTTGCACGACACTTCACACTTTTAGGAAACGTGCACCTTCATATTTGAATATCCAGTTGCTTGTGTAGAATGACTTCTCAGGAAGAAGATGCAACAGTTCAGACTGGAGAGGCAACTGTTCTTCCGGCTCCACTAGTTAATCCTCCCGAAAGAGCCCCTACCACACTATCATACAAAGTTTTTCGCCAGTTGTGTACTCAGTTTGGCATTGCTGAATCAGATGCCATTCTTCCTGAGAGAAATAACACTGCTGACATAGCACCTTCTGGCTTTGTGACAGTTAACCGACAAATGTGCCTAAGTGGGGGCGTTCCTCCTTTCAATGACTTTTTCCAACAACTTCTTCATCAATTGGCCATTGCTCCATCCCAGCTACACCCCAACGGCTACGCCATTCTAATGGGGTTGTGTGTGCTATTTAGGAGAACACTTGATCGGCTTCCGAGCTTTGATGAAATTTGTTACTTATGCTCCTTTACCCGGACCAAAGATCATCCTTCTATTACTGTTGTGAGAAGCGCCCGAAACCGCAAATTAATTGTTGGCCTTCCTGACACTGCTCATGGGTTTCTAACCCAGTTCTTCTTCGTTCGTTGCCCCCCGGGGTTTTGTGCTGTGTGGAGGGAAGGAAGTAAGATCATCCATCCTTACTTCGTTTGTTATCTGGCCTTCGTGAGACTGACCTGCTAAGTGTTAACTCTGCTTCTTTTTATTTTCAGCGCTGCCTCCTCCCTCTAGGAATCCCAGTCACAAGTCGACTTTTGAGAGGCTTAAGGCCGTGCCGGTTGAGGAGAGAGATATTCAATTTCTGTTGAAAGATGAATTTTTGCATCAGTACGGACTTTTGCATACTTCTCGTTCTACGCGTCCTCATGAAATTCCAGACTCCCCAGCTAGAGCGTTGGATGCCTCAGTTTCTACTAGCACATCCATATCAAAAGTACCCGCTCCTGAGGCTTCGCTAGTGAAGTGTTCCACTTCTGTTGATGCTGCGGGGCCATCTGACAAGCTTGCCCCGGTTATCGAGGAAGAAGAGCCTCAGGGATCTTCCCATCATTCATAAGAATCTGGTGAAAAAGCTGAGAAATCCAGTCCTGTTAAGCAGAGCAGGGACGATACTTTCGAAGGACTGAGCGACCTCTTTGCTACTTCGCAAGAGATCTTTAAAGACGATCCTATCACTGCCGGGATTTCTTCTTCAGTAGTTGAAGCTACTTCTATTTTGCAACAGTCGCCGTCGACTCAAGAATTGATGCTAACTATTACACCCACAACTACTCCCCAATTAAAGAGTGGTTCGTAGATTGATGCGCGTAGTTTGCACATCACACACACTTAGAATTCCTGGCACTCTTATGCTCTCTTTTTTTTAACACTTGAAAGATTCTCAAGTTTTGTTTCTTTTTTTTTTAATTTTAGGTTTTCCAATGAGGCGAGGCAGCTCGTACTATGATGACTTTCAGCGATATGGGAAACGCAGCCAGTATGGCTATCAATCCTATCCTCCTGTTCATAGAGAGACTGATGAAGAAAGGGCTGCCCGGAAGGCTCGGGAAAGACGTGATTATGAAGAACGCTTTGGAAGACCAGATAGTCGACATGATTCCTCCCACAGAGAGAGTGACTCCCTTAAACGCAAATCTCATGATGATAGAGGGAAGAGTCACACAACTGATGACTCGAGCAAACGGGCCAAAGTTATTGAGGAGCCAATGCCTGCGCCTTCAGAGAAGATTACTGCTCCTACTTCTTCTCAATCTCCTGCCCCTTCCCCTACTGATATCCAAGCAATCATCAATAGGCCATCTTACCAAGTTGGACCAGGTCCAGCCACTCTTCAACGCCGATTTCCTAATTGGTGTTTAAAAGGAGTTTGCTTTGACCTCGATCTGGTTCCCATAGATAAAAGTGCTATGTTACGGAACCTTGATGCAGTCAGAACCGATATTGAGAGGATGTCATCTTGGCAGAAACTCGTTGATGAGCTCCAAAGGGTGAATAGGGCCAATCTCGAAGCTATGCTTACCATGGAGAATGACAAAAGATCCTTAAACAGCATGATGCAGAAATGAGGAGTATTGCCGATTATAATGAGAAACTTGAGGCGGAAGTTGGGAAACTTAAAGAGGAGCTTGCTACTTCTTCCACTTCTTATTCTCAAAGGGAGAGTGTGCTTCTTCAACAGGTGCGGGATGCTCATGCCGCGCAAAGGGATGCTGAGGCCAAGGCTGATGGGTTGGAGCAGATTATAGAGGGCAACCGCACTGATATTACTCAGTTACGAGGACAAACTGGCCTTCAGGCTGCAGAGATTGAAAAATTGAAAGCCCAGCTATCCAAAGTCGAGAGAGAGCGAGATGAGGTTGTTGCGGGTAGAATTGCAGCTGAAGAGGCCCATGAAGCCACCAAAGCTGATATTGGCTCGACACTATTTGATTTCTACTTGCATTGTATATTAGGGCGTGGCAGTCTTGCATTCCTGGGCCCCTAGTATGAGATTACCCTGGCCGAAGTGTGGGAGGTCGCACTAGATATGTTTAAAGGGGCCGGATACACTGAAGAGGAGTTGGAGGTGCACTACTTAGACTTTGAGGCTCGCGCAGCCCTTGCCAGAGGGAAGGAGCAACTTGCCAGATCGCGGGTTCAAATAGTGGGGGAAGAGCATCAAGAAAAAGAAACAAATTTGACTGCTCCTGTCCCTCCTTCAACTTCGGCCGATGCTGGCATTATTGGCTCTAGCTCTTATGTACTGATCCCTGCTCAAACTGATACCGGGGCCAAAATTACTCAAGCCACAGATGAATCGCAAGAGAGTGCTGAAGCTCCGGACTATGAAATTGACGTAATAAAGACAACTTCTGCAGGTAATTCCACTGTAAATTTTGCTCAAGTGGATTGCTCATTTATTTCACATGGGTTTAATGAGCTCCTTGACTATTTTCTCAACCTTGATGAACCTTCATCTCCTCTCTTTACTGACTTTAACCTCTTTTCTTCTGTAGAGAAAGTATCAAGCACCGCTCAGATTTCTCCTCCTCCGGTTATCCCTCCTCCGTCTCCCCAGGTGGCTCCTCCTCCTGCTTCACAGCCCGGGTCGCAAGAGTAACAAATAGAGGCCCTTCATGGTTTAGACGATCCCATCGCTTCGCAAGAGCATAAAGACGAGGTACTTGAGGGAGGTGAGATATCTCCGGAGCGGACTCCTTCTAATGACATAACTTTGTCTAAACTTGTCACTCCAGGAAGTGAGTCTTCCTCAAAGAGGAGGAAAAAGCACGGAACGTCAAAGAGGAGGGGGAAGATAATCACTGTTACCGAAGTGGAGCCAAAAGTTGGACCAGCTGCGCCTACCCCTCCTCCTTCTTCCCTTGTGCCAACTGACCGACCTGAAAAGCTAATCATTCGGCCGGGAAAAGGGTCCAAAGGTAGTATAAAGAAGTGAAGATTTTAGCTTTTTGCCTTTTGTATGTACTGGTCGAGAATTGTGCGGGAACCGGCCCTCGCTTTTCTTTATTTTGAAACCTGTACCTGCATTTCAATTGAATAAAATGATCCTTTGTTTGTACATACTTCTGTTTGAATTTGAGAATGCATTTATTATTCATTTTTGCACAAGCTTATTTATATGATATTGCAGCGGACTTATGGTATGTTGTTTGAGTATTACTTTACTGATGCAGCTATACTATTATACCATGTTGCCCCCATACCTTAAGCTTGCTGCAATATTTTATACTTCGAGGGGACTTGCACTCTTATTTGCTAAAGAATAATTATTTTATTCTTTAAAGAAAATTTTTGTAGAGTACAACTCCCTTCGTATAAGTTTCTACGCTTTGTCGTTCGAAGAAATCACTTTTTTCTTTTGCTTATGTGCATATTTTACCAAGTGAATTCTTCTATGTGGTAAAGCGGACCTCTGAAGGGTACTTTAACTTCTTTTCTTTCTCTTTTTTTTTTTTTTTTTTTAAAGATCATTTTCCAGAGTAGGTAAATTACTCTTCCTTTGAAAGTTAAAGTACGCTTTTGATGAGGATTTTTTTTTTATATACAAAGTTGTACCTCTGAGGAGGGATTTTTCACGTTTCAACACTTGGAAGTTTTATTTCAATCTCGGTGAAACGTGTACCTCCAAAGAGTTGTGCCTTTGAAGAAAGCCTTTTCACGTTTCAACACTTGGAAGTTTTATTTCAATCTTGGTGAAACGTGGGCTTCTGAAGAGGTCTTTCTTCTTGATTGTACCTTCGAAGAGGTCTTTCCTTTGAATTGTGTCCCCGGGAGGGGGTTGTACCTCTAAGGAGGGATTTTTCACGTTTCAACACTTGGAAGTTTTATTTCAATCTTGGTGAAACGTGTACCTCCAAAGAGTTGTGCCTTCGAAGAAAGCCTTTTCACGTTTCAACACTTGGAAGTTTTATTTCAATCTCGGTGAAACGTGGGTTTTCCTGAGTGAAGGTCTTTATTTTGTTTTTGCATTTCAACTTTGGTGAAGTGAAATTCCGAAGAGCGGTTGTTACACTTCAACTCCTGGCGAAATGTGCCTCCGAAGAGGGCTTTTATTTTGTTTACATTTCAACTCTGGTGAAGTGAAATTCCGAAGAGCGGTCATAACACTTCAACTCCTGGTGAAATGGGCCTCCGAAGAGGGCTTTTATTTTGTTTGCATTTCAACTCTGGTGAAGTGAAATCCCGAAGAGCAGTCATAACACTTCAACTCCTGGTGAAATGTGCCTCAGGGAGGGTTTTCATCGCCTGGAAGTTACTCTCTCATGGTTGGAGGGTCATGACTCCTCCAATCTTTTTTTGTTGAGTAGAGAACTTTCTTTTTTGTGGCGTATGACCCATTAGAGGTCTTTATCCTCCGAAGAGTTGTGTCTCCGAAGAGGACTTGTGCTGCCGATGATGGCTTTGGTTGTTCCTCTGTTCACTTGCTTATGCCTTTTCAATGATCCTCTGCCCCCTTCTTTTTTTTTTTTTTACAAGTAACTTGTTTAATCCAAGGAAGTGCGCTTCATTGTCAGGCAATTTCGTGAGAACGAGCACTAGCTTCTTAATTGGACGTTTGTTTGTTCAAACGATCTCAATTTATTAGCAAAGACCCGTTTCTGTCGAAATCATAGGCCATTCAATTGAAGTACTTCCTATCTAGGATTTGAATTCAGGGCCTTTGTGACTTGAAATTTGGCGAGAATCACTCGGTCTTTTTATGTGCAAGTTTCACTTCCACTGTCTGCAAAAATTTAAATCGACATTTCAGCAATACATTCTATGTACTTTTTATATCGAAAATAAAGCAAACATGTAATAATAATAAGGAACACAAAATTTATAGTGGTTCGGCCAGGAAATTGGGCCTACATCCACTTTATATTCTTTCATTATTTACTTGCATCAGTTTTACAATTGCTTTCAATTACAAGAATCATACATTCATAATTCTTTTTACAATATTTCAACAAAATTTTCAAGTAAAGTATGGACGCAAATGGTTGTTGTTCCATGCCCTTGGAATTTGATCTCCTTCAACAGTGGTGAGTTTGAATGTGCCGTCAAGAAGCTTCTGACCTATTACATATGGTCCTTCCCAATTTGGCCCAAACACACCTGTCGCTGTCATAATTCTTTTCAGGACTAGGTCTCCAATCTCAAAGCTGCGTTGGCAAACTTTGGAATTGAAATGTCTGGCTATTCTTTGCTGATGAGCTGCAATTCTGAGATTAGCCTCATCTCTTTTTTCATCAAGGAGATCTAGCGCTTCAAGCTGTAGCTTTTCGTTTTCTGCTTGATTGAAATGGATTCTTCTGTGTGAAGGGACTTCTATTTCTACCGGAATCATTGCCTCTGACCCGTATGCCAATGAAAACGGGGTGTGCCCAGTCGCAGTTTTGTGAGTGGTTCTGTATGCCCATAGTGCCAGTGGTAGCTTATCGACCCAACCACCTTTTGCTCTTTCAAGTTGCTTCTTGATGGTTGACTTAATAATTTTGTTCATGGCTTCCACCTGCCCGTTTGCCTGCGGATGAGCTACTGCTGAGAAGCTTTTCCGGATTTTAAATCGTTTGCAAAAATCTTGGAATTCTTCACTTTCAAACTGAGTTCCATTGTCTGTAATTATTTTTTGAGGCACACCGTATCTGCAAATGATGTTTTTAGTCACAAAACTTATCATCTTCTTTGAGGTGATAGTGGCCAGTGGTTCAGCTTCTGCCCACTTAGTAAAATAATCTACAGCAACAATGGCACATTTAATTCCAGATTTGGCAGTTGGTAACGGTCCTACAAGGTCGATTCCCCATATCGCAAACAGCCATGGACTGACCATCTGTGTGAGTTCAGTGGAAGGAGCTCTAGGAATTTTGGCGAATCTTTGACATCTGTCACATTTTCGGGAATACTCCGCTGCATCTCGATTAATTTCTGGCCAAAAATACCCGTACCGGAGAATTTTCTTTGCTAATGTTTGGCCACCTGAATGATCACCACATTCTCCTCCGTGTACCTCTGCTAAGATTGCTTTGGACTCTTCCCTGGATACACATCGAAGTAATGGCATTGAAAATCCCCGTCTGTATAACCGGCCATCCTGGATTACGTATCGAGAGGCTTTTCTCAGTAGCTTTTGTCGTTCTTTTGAGTTCCCTGGTAAGGATCCATTGAGCAGATATTCTATTATCGGAGTCATCCATGATTCTTGCTCTTGAGACGTGCTCATGATCCAATCAATGTCCATCTCATCAATGCTAGGAGTCGACAGGACCTCCACTGGAGTTAGCCCCAAAAATTGAGCTTCGCCTGTGCTCGAATACTTCGCGAGAGAATCTGCTTTCATGTTTTCTTCTTGAGGAATGTGGCTTATCATGTAATGATCGAAATCACCCAGGAGTTCCCAAGCCTTTGACAAGTAGGCGGGCAGATTCCCCCCTTTTGCTTGGAATTCCTTTTTGACTTGGCATACAATAAGCTGAGAATCACTGAATATCTGTAGCGCTCGGATGTTTAATTCTTTAGCAATCCTTAAGCCAGCGATAAGGGCTTCGTATTCTGCTTCATTGTTTGTTGAAGGAAATTCCAATCTTAGTGCATAGCATAATGATCGACCTTCAGGAGTCTCAAGTACAACTCCGGCTCCAGAACAGTAGTCGTTTCTCGCACCATCGACATATAACTTCCACTGGATAGGGGAATTGTCGACTGTTTCTTCCTCACTGTTACCCTTATCTGTAAATTCTGCAATGAAATCCGCTAAAGCTTGTCCATTGATTGCTTTCCGGGGATGATAAGTGATGTCATACTGACTGAGTTCAATATTCCACTTTAGAAGATGACCCGAAGTTTCAGGGCGAAACAGGACTTGCTTTAAAGGTTGATCAGTAAGGACTCTGATAGGATGAGCTTGAAAATATTGCCTCAATTTCCTAGACGCAATTAGTAAGCAATAGGCGAGTTTTTCCAACTTAGAGTAATTCATCTCTGCCCCAGTGAGTCTTTTGCTGATATAGTAAACTGGATGTTGAATCCTTTTGTCTTCCCGTATCAGCGCTGCACTTAAAGCGTGAGATGATACTGCCAAGTATATAAGAAGATCCTCGCCATCGCCAGGCCTAGAAAGTATTGGAGGCGTCTCCATATGGCGAATCAATTCATCAAAGGCTTTTTGGCATTCGGGAGTCCAATCGAAGTTTTTCTTTCCTTTCTTTAGGGCGTCAAAGAATGGGATGCATTTATCTGTGGCTTTGGAAATGAACCGACTCAAGGCGGCAACTTTTCCATTGAGACTTTGCAATTCCTTCTTTGTTCTAGGAGCTTTGACTTCTTTCAAGGCAGTAATTTGAGCTGGACTAGCCTCAATGCCCCTAGCGCTGACGATAAACCCTAAGAACTTTCCGGACTCGACCCCAAACGTGCATTTCAGAGGGTTAAGCTTCATTCTGTATTTCCGGAGGACTGCGAACATTTCTGCCAAGTGTTCAATGTGATCCGCTGCTTTCTTAGACTTTACTAACATGTCGTCGACGTAGACTTCCATAGTTTTGCCCAATTGCGGTTTGAACATAGCATTAACAAGTCTTTGGTAGGTTGCCCCTGCATTCTTCAATCCGAAGGGCATAACTCTGTAGCAATAAAGACCAACATCGGTGATAAAGCTCGTGTCCTCCTGATCCGGTTCATGCATCATGATCTGGTTATATCCGGAGTAGACATCCATGAAAGATAACAATTCATGCCCCGTTGTTCCATCTACCAGTTGATCGATCCTGGGTAAAGGAAAGCAATCTTTGGGGCAGCCCTTGTTCAGATCTGAAAAATCGATGCACACTCTCCATTTTCCATTAGCTTTCTTAACCAGCACAGGATTTGAAACCCAATTCGAATATGTAGACTCTTTGATGAAGTTATTTTCCATGAGTCGATCAATTTCCTCTTTTAATGCTGCTGACCTTTCTGGACCTTGGGTTCTTCTTTTCTGCTTTACTAGTGTAAACTTTGGGTCAATATTCAGAGCGTGTACTGCAACTTCTGGAGATATTCCACACATATCAGCATGAGTCCAAGCGAAGACATCCAGATTTGCTTTCAGGAAAGATATCAAGATATTCTGAATTGACACATTAAGCTGTGAACCCACATTCAACACCTTATTCGGGTCCTTCGGGTCAACAGGTACCGGTACTGTCGTTTCAACCGGCACTACTCTATTCTCCCCTGCACTGGCTTTTCTGGGATCCATCTCTTTCCGTGCCCCGCTATGCTCGCCAGTGCAGGGTCCGCCCCGTAATTGCTACAAGGCTGGCTCTTTGATGCGGACCGGGGCGGCCGCATCCTTTCCCATTTCCCTTTTTCTTGACTCTCGCAACTCTGTCAAATAGCACTCTCGCGCAGCATTTTGGTCCCCTTTTATAACTCCTACTCCATTGTCCGTAGGGAATTTAATAGTGAGGCACCACGGGGCTAAGATAGCTTTGAACGCTGCGAGCGTTGGACGGCCAAGGAAAGCATTATAAGCAGAAAATTCATCGACAATCACAAATGTTTTCTTGCGGAATACTTTCCTTTCTCCTTCCCCAAGTTCTACAAGCAGATCGATGGTTCCTATTGGTTGCTTTGGCTCCCTAGTGAAGCCAGCGATCTTCTGCGATGAGGCTTGTACATCGACCATAGGGATTTTCATTTGGTCGAATGTCTTCTTGAAGAGGATATTACAGGATGCTCCGCAGTCAATGAGAACTCTTCTGACAATGGCCGGTCCGATACCAGCTGAGATGACCAAGGGATCTAGGGTAGGAGCTTCGATACCTGTGGAATCTCTGGCTCTGAAAATAATATCATCACTGAAAGTTTTCTGTTGTTTCAGGGGCGTAGTGTCTTCTAAAACAAAGACGTCTTCTTCGGCTGGAACATATTTCAAAGCCCTGGTATATCTCTCCATCTCACCCCAGCTCTTGCCAGCTGGGTGAGGTCCTCCTGTAATGACATTGATAATGGGCCTTCCAGATTCATGCCCCGTAGCTTTCTCACCTATCCTAGGCTGATGAACAGGAGTCTGTTGCCCCTGACTTGACGATGCAGGATTGTTGCTATTCTTTTTCACAAATTGCTGCAGCTTGTTTTCTCTTAGCAATTCTTCAATCAGATTTTTCAACTGGCGGCATTCATCGGTCTCATGACCAGGTTGATTATGGAAGCGGCAGAACTTCCCACTTTGTATAGCCTTTTTCCCGGTCCTCAAAGGGATAGGTTTAGGGAGGTCAACCGAATCTTTAATGGCAAGGTATATACGCTCCGGGGTATCTGATAAAGGAGTATACTCTGATGGCTTGAAGGATTGGGGCTTCTTCAGATTACTCTGTTTCTTCCCATTGTTATTTTCCCTTTTTTGTCCTACAGATTCATTCTTGCGTGGAGCTACAGTGTTATCTTCAGCTTTTTCCGACACTGCCTTTACCGGTACAGGACGGCTTTCCAGGCGTATGAATTCATCTGCCTTTTTGTAGAACTTTTCAAAGGAGGTTGGCTCTTTCATGTTTAGCCATTTACCAAATTCGCTCGACTTATCAATAGCCCTCATCAGATAAGTCAATGTCATTCGCGGTTCAGCATTGTCCACCTCTGCCAGCGCTATATTAAAGCGGTTCAAGAAAGATCTGATAGATTCACCAGGATTTTGTTCTATACTTGACAATGACATGATGTCCTTGGCCTTTGAAGCATATAGTCTGAACTGTTCCTTGAACTTTCGGGTCAAGTCTGAAAACTGATCAATAGATCGGACTGGCAACTTGGTGAACCACAGTAGAGCCACACCCTTAAGGTATACGGGGAAATATCGGCACTTTATCTCGTCAGAGGCTCTGGCACCTGTCATGTGCCAATCATATTTATACAAGAATTCATTCGGATCACTTGTCCCTTTGTAAGCTGGGATAGTTGGAGGGACAAACTTCCTTGGAAATTCCGCCTTTAAGATTTTCTCAGTAAATGGAGTTTTACTTGGGGCGAAACCCTATTCTTTCTCATTTTCAACCCTTTGCATTCTTTCTTTCATGATTTGCCAGACCATTCAAGAAAGATACTCCTCATCATGTCGAGTTCCAGATCCACCAACCTCAGGAAGCGTTTGCTCAAAGGGATTGGTAGCCCTTTCTGGAGCATTCCTTTCATTAGCATCATGAATGTTGCCAGCATAATTCCTTCCATTTCCAGCCGGTTGATTGTTTGCCCCGAGCAAATCATTCAACTTATTCAGAATTAGAGCATTTTGGGCACTCTGAGCCTCTAATTGTGCATTCTGGGCGTTTATTTGCTGGTTCAGCCCTAATATTACAGCATCCAACTCCGCTTTCGTAACCCCAGCAGACGTAGTGGGTTGATTAGGCACAGGGGAAGCGGATGTTCCCTCTTGAACGTTCCCAGATCTGACAGATCTACTCTTCCTTCCAGGAGCCATAATCTCAGACAGACTTCTGGTTTTCAAGGAAATTCTCTCTACAAATATCTGTGAAGCAATGATGATAATTTTTCCTGAGTTCAATTCTCAGTGAAAGCACCAAAAATGTTAACGCTAAAATTTGAACGCTAACACCCCGGTGTATGAGTTGTAGTTGTGAAAGCACCACCCGATAGCTCGGGAACAGATTACAAGCAGATAATAGCAGAAAAGTGGTAAACAACAACAGTTTTATAGTGGTTCGGCTTAAGGGTATAGCCTACGTCCACTTTAAGTACTTTTATTAATAATCTCGTTACAAGCTGATACAATTCTTCCCAAGTACAATACACTTTGAATTACAAGAGACTTAGAACAAGTAGCCTAAACTTCGATGAAGATGAGAGTTTTCGAATCCATGTTGGATGTATGTGATCTCTTCTTGAAGTTGTTTGTAGCGTTCTTAGTGTCTTGAGAGCTTCAAGTGTTAAATTGGTTCGGAATGCAGCAGAGTATCGGTGCTTGAAGAGAGTGAGCCCAAAAGTCCCCAAAATGTTGGAAGTGGTCATGTATTTATAGGAGTTTTCGGCCTTGAGTCGTGAGTCGTACCCGACTCATCGTTAACTCGTAGCCGAGTCAGGTTGGGTCGTGGACGACTCAACAGGTTGAACCCCAGCTTCGTACCAGAGCGCCTTCGATCCTCTGAATATAGAACAAGTCTTAAGTCGTATACAAGTCATTCCTCTTTGATATAAGTGTCATGATAGCGGGCTACGACTTAGTAACTTTAGGTCATGGACGAGTCATGGTGAGTCGTCTCACGTTAACACGAGGATGACCTACTGGGTTAGCTCACGGCTTGGTCCAAAGTGATAAGTCGTTCACGAGTTATCCAAACGCAACTTTCTTGATGCTAGCATGAGTCGTACACGACTCATCATTGGTGATAACTCGTCAACGAGTTATCTCATTTCAGCATGATATTGAACTTGTCCCTGAAGTCTTAGGTCGTTCAACCGTAGCTGTAATTAGGTCGTATCATATTTAATGTCGCACAACCTTTAAGTCGTAGGCTGTTCATTATCTTAAGTCATATAGGCCTTAACCCGCTAGGTTTCTTAACTCGTAACATTCCTTCAGTTGCAGATCTTAGGTCGTAGGCTTCTTGAGTCGTAGAGGCTTTAAGTCGTACATATCCTTAACTCGTTAAGTCTTAACTCGTATCAGCTCCTTGAGTCGTACGTTTCTTAGGTCGTAGAGAATTAAGGGTTAACATTATACAAGTTATATATGGGTTAAACCATTTTAAAATGTATTAATTTGGGAATATGAATATAAATTAAGAACTTTAACTCGTACAAATATAATTAGATTTTTCTGAAACGAAAACTGTTTGTTTTCAAATATTAAAAGCTTTCACATAAGAAATGAATTTCCAGTTTGAGTTAAAATGATTTCTAGTTTGAAATGAACATAATTTCCAAGTTATGAAAATGATTTGAAAGCTATAAGTTAAATCTTTGATTTAAGGATTTAAATGAATTAGTCCAATTGGAATGGAAATTGTTTTGAAGTCTATGAATTGATCTTTGTGAAATAAATCTTTTTGTAATATAAAGATTTTAAATGGTAATTGGTTTAAACCATTTGAAAAGGAAAGTTTTTGGGTTTTAAGTTGTGACTTAATTAAAATCCTAATATCCATATGTTTTTGAAATACAGCGCTCACTATTCGGGTTAGCCGGGAAAGGACCTTGGGGTCGTATAACCCATTCCGAATATGTGATTACGTCGTTATGAATTACATTTGAAGACCGGTGTTAAAGACCGGATATTTTTGAAAGCGGAAGGATTACCGTCGAATGTTTCTGCACCGAATGGCCCCGGTATAGAAATTCCATATGTGATGGGAAGTCCGGACGTGATTAGTGAATATCCGGATTGCAAGGACTTCTTTGTAAGTGCCTTCGGTTCTGTTCGAGCCCGGAACAGACTTGTATGGATAGTATGTCTTACATTACAAATTGAGATATAAAGCTGATTTCTTTCAAATATATTTCTGTTGGTGGCGGAGAATTTATTCTCTTAGCTTAACACCCTTCTCTGAGACGTACGAGCTCTGAGGTTATGTAGTTGAAGGTCATTAGCAATTTATTCCCAATTTGGTAATGTGACATGCTGAGTGTTGCTGTGAAATGATCATTGTTTGATCATTTGTGATATGATCATTTGTTTGATCATTTATCTTTGTGATCATTACTTTGATCATTTGTTGACCCAAAGCACAGCTTTTTTATAAAGCGTGGCTTTGTGGATGAGACTTCGTCGAGCCTCACACCCCGGAATGGTCAAAACAGGAAAGATGCGGCAAGGTTATGAGGGGTAGCTCCCTTTAGCTATGTGCATTTCCTTCTGGGAAAGGGTGGTATCATGGTATGGAGCCCAGATACTTTCTCATGTTGAAACACTTTATTTATCATTGTGTGATATTGGTTAGAGAGCTCTCGGATAAAGGTCCCAAAGGACCGGGGGATGGCATACTCGTGTCAGTAGTTACCTAGTTTGAAAGGTAACCCGGCCTTGTGTTGGCAGAGATCCGGTTAGGTTCTCAGGGACTTCCTTCCAGAGGCGTTCTCATGTGGAAATGGAAAGTTCCTTGGCCTGACCATTTGTTGGAAATCCAAAGAAACAATACGAGACTTGTACGGTTTTAGTTGTAGAACCTGCCATCTAATATGGTAGCTATAGTAGGCATAATATAATGGTACCAATGCTGGCTAAGATTTATATTCTACTTTCGAAATGATTTTTCCTACACTATGCACTAATAATAATAATATCAAATGTTTCTTTTTAATGCGTATCAAGCATCTTTGACTAACATAAGAAGAAATCTCCTCCAAGTCTGCGTTTTCATTTTGTGTGTGGTGGGAGGTCTTATGGTAGTATCATTTTTAAAAGCATTGCGAATTGACTTTAAAAATATTCCTCTATTTTTATTTTAAAGAAAAATAAACTGTTTTGAGTTCTCACACCAGTCACATGACTGATCCGGAGTTTATTGTCTCTTTCCTAAACTCTGGGTGCTCATTATTTTCTACACGAGCAGTCTAGAGTTGGGTTTTTCAGATAGTCAGGTTTTAGTAGATTTTCTGGAGTTAGTTCAGTTTTTGGATCACACCAGTCTTGCTGGTCTTAGTGAAATGTGAAGGGGGTTCGAGCTGCTGTTAGAGTTCTCTCTTGAAGACTATATTGGAATTATTTGTTCCGCTGCTAGTGTTATCTATTTTTCTTTTCCGCTGCTATTTTATTGTATCATATCTCTGATGTATATTGATATCTATTGGATCATCTGTTGTATCAGATATTGTATCAAATCTGTATATCAATGTATTATTCTTTTTATTCCGCTGTGTTGTTACTTAATGTTGTTATAAGCTCTTGCGAATTGGATTTGAACGGTCGAATCTATGGCATTCGAATACGATATAAAGTATGGATGTCGATTTTCGAGCGAACAAAATCCGCGTCGTTACATTTGGTATCAGAGCTAAGGTAAACCTTTAGCTCAGGAGTATAACACATTAAGTAGCTCATTAGAGATAGGGTGAAGTAAACACTAGAATGAGTATATCCCTAAGATATCTGTTCGAATGCCTCAGTAAATTCTCTTGCTATCCACTGATAGTGAGTATGAGTGTAAGAAGAGAACGAGATAGGGGACATGGAAATACGACTATAATTGGTCAATACTCTGTAACAACAGTGGAAACAATCTTTCTCTGTCAATCTCCTTTAATTCGTCTTTTCAATTCTTTTGATTGCTTCGTGACAGCTACAGAAAGAAGTTTCGGTGCGGTAATGCCTTATGAATCGTTGTAGAAAATCCTTACTTCGTGTCTTCATCGGTTTTTATCAATTTTCGATTTATACTGTAATGAATATGAATTGGAAATTTTGATTGAAAATTTTAAATAAATGGGAAAATTTTAATTGAGTTAAATTGGTTAATAGAATATGAAGGATAATTTGAATTGTCTTGATAAAATGGTTTTGTTTAAAACCAAAATTGAAATTCTATTATAATTTCTGGTATCTATTGTTGATATTCTGATTTGGTAAGCCAAATGTAGAATTGATATCTAGTTCTATCTTTCATCTATCTTCGTTATCTCTCTTTGGCGAATTTCGAGGACGAAATTCTTTTTAAGGGGGAAAGTCTGTAACAATCTCGAATTTTATTAAGTTTAAATTGATAATTAAATTTTATTTTTGAATAAAATTTGTGAAAATAATTGGTAATTAATATAAAATTTTAGTTAAATTTTAAATAATCGAGAATTAATTTGGATATTTGAAAATGAACATGTTTATAAAATAGATTGAAAAATTGAATTGGGATTTTGGAGATGATTAAATTTGATATTAGATAATTAAATTTTAAAAGAAATAAAATAAATACACATAGTTAGAATTCAAAACAACACTTAAATATGAAACAAAGTAAAAATAACAAACAAATAAAACCATAGATATGCAGGCAAACAAAATAAAGCTGCAGCCACCAAATAAAAACAAGCTAGGCAATGCAAATAAAGTTTTCAAACAAATAAATATAAGTACAAAATAAAACATAAACAAAGTAAACAAAATAATTGAAAAAAAAACAAATAAAACAAGAAGCAACCTGGGAAAGCAAGCTAGGCAAGTAAATCATATAGGAATGTAGTTTTGAAATAATATGCAGGCAAGTAAAAGAATAAATAAAGAAAAAAATAAAAGTATCTATGTACTGATGGGATTAGAATAAAACATAGGGTACATATACATTTAATATTTGCGCCTCTAGCATACAAAAGAAATCATCAGCCGAGTAAAAAAAGAAATGAAAGCATCTTCAACCATGCTTATAGTACAAAGAGAAGGTAACATCACCTTGTATAAAATAATAATCAACCTGTACAACTCCTCTTTTATATATATCAACCTACAAACTTGCTTTCCTATATATTTTCATCAATTCGTTCCTTGAAGCTAAAATCTGAAGTAAATACTACTTCGTACTTAAACAAAGATTCAAAATTTAGATAACAATACAATCAACTTCAAACCAGATGATCAAATTAAAAGCTTTAGCTTGAAAATGCAAGTCTGTTTCCAAATTGAAGAAATCTGTTCATTTCTTGAAACCAAAGTGAGCAAACACTTAACTTGATAAATAAATCCATTTATATGATATTTCTTGTGATAAACAATCAAAATAATGTGGTTTCTATGGAAGTAATTATGTGATCGTCTGGGATAATTTATGCATGTCTGTATAGGTTTATATATTCACCTCTATTCTCTGTTGAAACCCAAAACAGTGAGTAACTTTTTTTTATTTTTTAAAAATGGATCTGTTGCAAGTTAAAGTTTAGATAAGTATGTTTATATACATTTACATTTAAACTCTCTGGGTACTCTTGAATACTGGAAGTAGTTATACAGGCTGTTGATCATATGCTCTCTGTTCTATGATCTTTAACATAAGCTTTGATCTCAAAATCATTTCCACTCAGTGTTTAGGTTTAGTATTAAAACAAATATTGGTTGTTATGGCTTATACTCAAGATACAAGTTTATTTAAGTTGAATTTATTTTGAAAAGTTTCTGGAAACCAAGGGAACACCGAGCAAACTCAAACTTGTCAAAATACAAATCTCTTGTTTCATAAATTCAGGTGTGTGGGTTGATTTCACATACATTAAAATGATTTTTAAGACAAGAATTCTAATTTTTAGAGTTAGGGATTGAGAGCGAATTGGGTTTGATCATATTGGTCTTTTTGAGTCGCCGTGGGTGATCACGTCGACTAGAGGAGTCGAGTTTCCTCGTGGAGGTGGAGGAGTGATAGGTGAGCTCGGAAAAATGGAGCGGAGGTGGCCAGACTATGGTGGTGGCAGCGGCGAAGATTTAAAATTTGTAAACCTAATTTTGATAAGGGTGGATGATTCGATCAGCGCGTCGCCAATAATGGATCGAGTGCGACTAGATTTCTGGTGAGGGTGGTGGTAGTGTCAACGTAGCACCGACCAGAGATTCAGGCCTTCTGGTGGCCAGGGTTGGGAGAACGACTCAATTTTTTCAGGTCCAGGTTTGGGTGGTGGTTGTTTTCTGTTCCAGGTTCATTTGATTGTCTCGAATTTTATTTCGAGTGTGATGGAGTGACTTGATGATGGGCATCTGGTTCGTGGTTGCTCGGCGAGATGTTGCGATCATCGCTGATGAACGGAAGCGATGAAGTCCCCCGTGCATGTGCAAGGTGCAGTAGTTTGTCAGGTGATGTTTTGTGGGTTGCAGCTTTTTGAGCTCGAGTTTCTCTCGGGTAATTTGAGGGTTGGACTCGGGGTTGTTTGTTAATTGGCTCGAAGCATGTTGAAGATGTCCCGGGTAAATTTGTATTGCTACAGATTTTTGTAAAACCTGTCTGAGATTTGAAAATTTAAAGCAAATTTAAAATGAAATTTAAAATTCAAACCAGATTTAAAAACAGGTTTTTAAATCCAGTTTGAAATGTGGATTTAAATTCACTTTTGAATTCTAATCTGAAATGTAATAAAGTTTTAAATAATTAAATATTGGTTTCAGGTTTTTAAACCGGGCAGTTTCAGATTCTAAATTCAATTTAAATTTGAAACCAGAATTTAAACAGGGGTTAAATTCAAAGTTAAGTTTATATTCAAATAGAACTTTGAATCTTAAAGTTTTAAAAGGAAATTTAATTTTAAATCAAAGTTGTAAAGATTTAGAAGGTGGGTTTTCAGGTTCTACACCTGACAGTTTCTATTTTTATAATCTAATTTAAAAATCTGAAACATAATTTAAACTAGGTTTAAATTTAAATGTGTTACCTGGAAAATCGACCAGGCAACTAGACGTTCGGTCATTCAGAGTTGTACTCGGCATCAGGGGTTGTTCGGCCGTACAGAGTTATACTCGGCGTAGGAGGACGCTCGGCATAAAGGAGCACTCGGCCTCTGGGAACGTTCGGCATACAAGTGACGCCCGACACCTATAGACGTTCGGCATACAAAAGCGTTCGGCATCCCATAGTACTCGGCATCCAACTATTGTTCGGCACTAGCACACTGCTCGGCAATTTGTGGAACGTTCGGCCTCCAGAAGATCGTTCGGCTTAGTTCACTCGGCACAAGTGCTCCCTAAGGAAGTCAGTATGCTCGGCCTCCTCCCACTCGGCCGAAGTGATCATTTGGCCCACCTCCTCCATTCAACAAGGAGATCATTCGGCATTAGGAGGGCTCGGCACACCTGTCGTTCGGCATTACTATCAGTTGGCGTTCCTATCGGTCGGCATGTTCTACTCGGCACACAGAGCATGCCCTATTTGGACCAAGCTGTCTAGCCATCTGGCCCACCAGGGAAGTCCAGTCTGCATTCGTCTATATATAGAGGGGCAGGGGCACTGAAAAAGAGAGAGATTTGAGAGAACACTGAGGAGATTCTGCCATTTTCTAACCTCATCCAAGACCTCTACTTTTATTTCACAACTGTATTTGAATGCTTAAAAGCGGATTGTATCTGTAATCAAGATTAAAGTGAAGAAATAAAAGGATCAACTTCAAAGTGGACGTAGGCTACAACGCCGAACAACTATAAATACTGTGTTCTCTTCTCTCGCATTTTAATTTATATTATCTATCTTCTTCATTAATCTCTCTACACAAACTCTCTAAGGGTGTAAGTGACCAATTCTGGTGCTAACAAAAAGTAAAGTTTAGTTTTCAAATAAACTGTTGAAATCTTAAATGGTTTTAAAATGAAATTTGAATTTAAATTTAAAGTGTAAGCTTAAAATACACTTGAATGATTAATGAAATCATTAATAAGGGAATTGATTTTATTAGAGACAATTAAGGCATTAAGTGATAAAGATTAATTTGTAATTAACGATTTATGGTTATAGGATGATTGCTTAATGGTAAGAAGTTAAAGATTTAATTTCTTAAAATGATTTAATTAAGGGGTTAATTAATTATGTAATTGGTTTAAGGGTTGATTAAATTAATATGATTAATTAAAAATAATTTAACTTATTAAAGAGTTTGATAAATAAATTGATATCAAATGATTTGTAATTCATTATTCAAGATTGGGTAAATAAATTCGTAAGTAATTAATTTACTTAGAAATAAATTGAATTAATTAGGATTAAACGATTAATAAATCCTAATTATAAATGATTATTGAATGTTTGCCCTACTTATGAATGATTTTATTGTATGAGATGCTTTGAATTGATTGTCCTATCTGATCTGTGACACTTTGTTCTATGGATTGTGCTATGTATATTTTATTCATTGACTTATGATAAATCTATATATTATCTGTGAATCTGTGAATGGGCGATAAGCCTTATAGTTATATCGCTTATCAACTATATTTCTGTGTTTGATCTGTGATGATTGAATTATGTTGCACTATTTTGTTAAACCCCTGGACCACACCATACACACACAAATATGGATTTCACGAGGAAATCGATTAAGTTACAGATTTTTGAAAATAGTTTTGTATTTGAATTTTTAAATTCAAATTTTTTGAAATGGATTGGGTTTGAAGTGAAAAGCTTTTGAAATGGAACTTCAAAGATGAGATTTAATTTGAATAACTTGATAAAGTTTAAAATTTAAATAATTTGATTTAAAATTAAATTCAAAATGTGAAACTGAATTCTATAATCTGAAACTAGGGATTAAAGATGTTATACCAGTTATATATGGGTTAAACCATTTTAAAATGTATTAATTTGGGAATATGGATATAAATTAAGAACTTTAACTCGTACAAATATAATTGGATTTTTCTGAAACGAAAACTATTTGTTTTCAAATATTAAAAGATTTCACATAAGAAATGAATTTTCCATTTGAGTTAAAATGATTTCTTGTTTGAAATGAAGATAATTTCCAAGTTATGAAAACGATTTGAAAGCTATAAGTTAAATCTTTGATTTAAGGATTTAAATGAATTATTCTAATTGGAATCGAAATTGTTTTGAAGTCTATGATTTGATCTTTGTGAAATAAATCTTTTTGTAATATAAAGACTTGAAATGGTAATTGGTTTAAACCATTTGAAAAGGAAAGTTTTTGGGTTTTAAGTTGTGACTTAATTAAAATCCCAATATCCATATGTTTTTGAAATACTGCGCTCACTATTCGGGTTAGCCGGGAAAGGACCTTGGGGTCGTATAACCCATTCCGAATATGTGATTACGTCGTTATGAATTGCATTTGAAGACAGGTGTTGAAGACCAGATATTTTTGAAAACGGAAGGATTGCCGTCGAATGTTTCTGCACCGAATGGCCCCGGTATAGAAATTCCATATGTGATGGTAAGTCCGGACGTGATTAGTGAATATCCGGATTGCAAGGACTTCTTTGTAAGTGCCTTCGGTTCTGTTCGAGCCCGGAACAGACTTGTATGGATAGTATGTCTGACATTACAAATTGAGATATAAAGCTGATTTCTTTCAAATATATTTCTGTTGGTGGCGGAGAATTTATTCTCTTAGCTTAACACCCTTCTCTGAGACGTACGAGCTCAGAGGTTATGTAGTTGAAGGTCATTAGCAATATATTCCCAATTTGGTAATGTGACATGCTGAGTGTTGCTGTGAAATGATCATTGTTTGATCATTTGTGATATGATCATTTGTTTGATCATTTATCTTTGTGATCATTACTTTGATCATTTGTTGACCCAAAGCACAGCTTTTGTATAAAGCGTGGCTTTGTGGACGAGACTTCGTCGAGCCTCACACCCCGGAATGGTCAAAACAGGAAGGATGCGGCAAGGTTATGAGGGGTAGCTCCCTTTAGGGTATGTGCATTTCCTTCTGGAAAAGGGTGGTATCATGGTATGGAGCCCAGATACATACTCATGTTGAAACACTTTATTTATCATTGTGTGATGTTGGTTAGAGAGCTCTCGGATAAAGGTCCCAAAGGACCGGGGGATGGCATACTCGTGTCAGTAGTTACCTAGTTTGAAAGGTAACCCGGCCTTGTGTTGGCAGAGATCCGGTTAGGTTCTCAGGGACTTCCTTCCAGAGGCGTTCTCATGTGGAAATGGGAAGTTCCTTGGCCTGACCATTTGTTGGAAATTCAAAGAAACAATACGAGACTTGTACGGTTTTAGTTGTAGAACCTGCCATCTAATATGGTAGCTATAGTAGGCATAATATAATGGTACCTATGCTGGCTAAGATTTATATTCTTCTTTCGAAATGATTTTTCCTACACTATGCACTAATAATAATATCAAATGTTTCTTTTTAATACGTATCAAGCATCTTTGACTAACATAAGAAGAAATCTCCTCCAAGTCTGCGTTTGCATTATGTGTGTGGTGGGAGGTATTATGGTAGTCTCATTTTTAAAAGCATTGTGAATTGACTTTAAAAATATTCCTCTATTTTTACTTTAAAGAAAAATAAACTGTTTTGAGTTCTCACACCAGTCACATGACTGATCCGGAGTTTATTGTCTCTTTCCTAAACTTTGGGTGCTCATTATTTTCTACACGAGTAGTCTAGAGTTGGGTTTTTCAGATAGTCAGGTTTAGTAGATTTTCTGGAGTTAGTTCAGTTTTTGGATCACACCAGTCTTCCTGGTCTTGGTGAAATGTGATGGGGGGTTCGAGCTGCTGTTAGAGTTCTGTCTTGAAGACTATATTGAAATTATTTGTTCCGCTGCTAGTGTTATCTATTTTTCTTTTCCGCTGCTATTTTATTGTATCATATCTCTGATGTATATTGATATCTATTGGATCATCTCTTGTATTAGATATTATATCAAAGCTGTATATCAATGTATTATTCTTTTTATTCCGCTGTGTTGTTACTTAATGTTGTTATAGGCTCCGGTGAATCGGATTTGAACGGTCGAATCTATGGCATTCGAATACGATATGAAGTATGGATGTCGATTTTCGAGCGGGCAAAATCCGCGTCGTTACAATACCAGTATACCACTTTTTATCCACATAAGTTAAATATCTGGGCTCCATACCAGAATACCACTTTTTATCCAGATGGAAATGACATACCCTTAGGGCGCGACCCGTATAACCTTGCCGCATCCTTCATGTTTCGACCAATTCCTTGCTGTGAGATCCGATGAAGTCTCATCCCACAAAGCTATGCTTTTCACAAAAACCATGCTTCAATGAGCCAATTCTCAGCACTTAGCATGCCACATTACCAAATTGGGAATATGTCACTTTTAAATATCAACTACATAACCTCTGAGCTCGTCGTCTCAGAGAGGGATGTTAAGCTAAGAGAATAAATTCTCCACCATCAAATAGAAATATATTTGATAGAAACCAGCTTTATAATTCAAAGTGTAATGTCAAACATACATCCATACAAGTCCATCCTAGGTATGAATGGAACCGAAGGCACTTTGTCCAATTAAGGAAAGAAGTCCTTGCAAATCCGGATACCCTTAATCACGTCCGGACTCCCGATCACGTAGAGTAATCCCTATACTGGAGCAACTTGGTGCAGAGACATTCAACAGGTAATCCTTTCGTTTTCGAAAATACCTGCTCTTCAACCACCGTCTTGAATTGCAATTACATTCCGGCGTATCATTATTCAGAATGGGTTTTAAGACTTAATGTCCTCCCTCGGCTTACCCGAATAATGAGCGCTTATTTTTAAAACAAGTGGATACATTCAGATCAAAATTAAGTCACAACAAATTTCCAGTTTTGATATTTTAAACAAAAGATCCACCTTTAAAATTCGATGTGGTTTTCGGATAACCATTTGGAATCCGATCCCCGATCTCATCTAAATTCGGATGCCATTTTAAAGGCCAATATTGATAGTCGGTTATTTAACTATCAAATAATATCCATAAACAACCATCAGACTAAAATAATTTTGCCAAAATTATTTATTTATATATAAACATCTTCGCAAGATATATTTCTACATTTCAACCCTTTGAAAACAATTTTCAAACTACTTTTCTCTGGTGGAATAAGTTTCCAAATATTATTTATTTCTACTGAAAATTTGTCAAGACTAAATGCTTTCGATTTTAAAACAATTTAAATCACTTTATTTAAAAATATATATGCTTTAAAATACTTAAAATAAAACTATTCAAAACACTTTATTTAAAATAACAGTTATGAAATTTAATAAAAAAAATTCATGTAAAACTTAAGCCCAAACGAATTTAAAAATAAAGGTTATTGAATTCTATACATGTTTTCCAAATAAAATCTTTAGCCAAACTATATTTAAAATAAAACTTCTTTATAAAATATAAATAGTAATAATTATATTTTTAAATCATAATACTATTTAACCCTTTAAAATTATTACTACTATAACTAATTTAATAAAATATTTACCTTTCAAATTTTAAACAAAAAAATAATAATTTTCAAAAACATTTTTTAAACAACTTTAGAAACTTCTAACTCATGCTTAAAAATCTGCTTCGAAAACGTACTTGGTTTTTCAGAGCAATGCACTTTTCTTTCACACCTTTAAAAATAAACCACTATTTATTTTTAAAACAAATTACTCATTCCATAATAAATCCCACCACGAATTTAAACTTCCAAATATCCACTGATACATTATTTCTTTATGAAACCCAGTCTATAAATTTCATAGTCTCATTCTCCGTTTAAAACATAGTATCAAACATTTAATCAGTTTTCATATCGATTTCCCAAAACTAACTCCATTTTTAAAATAAATTCATTTATTTCTCCCAAACCATTTAAAATCAGAATTTTAAATAAATTCTTCAACTTTTAAGCAATACAACTTAGGTTCTCAAAATCTATTTATTTCAATTTATTACAAATTTTTTCCCATAATTGGAATGTAACAACCCGCATATTTATCGATTGTATATTTAAATATTTTATTTAAATATTTCACCATTAGTCGGATTATAGTCCGAAAAGCTACTTTTTGCAAACGGTCGAATTAGGACTCAAGAGCAACCCCATTGAGTTCAAAATGGAATTTGCGACCTTTTTAAGTTTAAACTTCGATATGTTTGGAGCTAGCTAAAAATTTGACCTTTTTCACTTTGGGTTTGGGTTTGGGTTCAGCCTACATGCCAACTTAATACCCCAAACTGAACCACTTCGCTTTATTCATTCCCTCTTCCTTATCTTTTCAGTTCTAAAGAGAATAATGGGGGAAAAGAAAAAGAATTAAAATCCTAAGCCCTAGTTTCCATTTGCAAATCAAGTGCTAACTCCAAATTCAAAGAGAAGCATTGGTAAGTATCATCTCCTTCTTCTCCAACTCATTCTCTCTTTGATTTCAGAAAATTCCTAAACCTAATTTGGGAAATGTTTCTCTTTTAAGCTTAGATTCAAGCTTCTTGTGTTGAGATTGAAGTATGGTTGATCTTCCCTTGTCTTCAAGCTTCTCATTCATTGTTTTTAGGTTCAAAGGTGAGATTTTTATCTCACATCTAAGTCTATGATTATCTTTGATTGTTAGGTATGAATTCCTAACAGTTATTCATATGCATTTGCTGTTGGTTTGGATTGACGTGGTATATATTCCGACTTTTGGTGTTTTGAAAGCAAAATCTATGAAAATCCTTTTATGGATGTTTGAACTTGTTTTTGGTGATGCATCGAACCGCCTATAGGGCTGGGTTGTCGATTGGCATAAATCCCTAGCGCCATTGCTCGTTCGATCGCGAATTGGATGTGATTGCACATCATTTGTATAGGCAGAAAAAACTGCCTAGGTTCCAATCAGTCGACTGGCCTTTGAATTCAGTCGACTGGCTATAGCCAATTGGTGTACCAAAGGCAGATAACAGAGACAGGAGGTCTCTGTTTCCCGCAGTCAGTCGATTGAACTCATTGAGCCAGTCGACTGACCTGCTCCTAATTGCCTATTATGCCTATTTTTGCCTATTTTGTTTATGATTCCAATTTTTATCGATTCGTTTTGATTCCTAGTTGATGCTATCAATTATACGACTTTGATGACTTCTAACATTGGTTTTTTGGAAATATCCATTTTGATGGATTTGATATCGATTTCTTTGAATTAATTCACGTCTTCGTATGTGAATTTTAGTGATTGATTGTTTCTACAATCATTTTTGTGATTTGTTACTTAAAAAATATAAAGGTTTTCTATACTAGTAGTAAATATCAAAACACTTCCATTAAAACTATTGCAACACTATTTTATTACAACGCTCGTTTCTTAAACCGTTTTCCAATCTATTAGTATATACAAACCTTTACCTCACTCGTATGAGAAATCTAATTAAACGGCTTAGTAAAACAAGTGGTATGAAACACTTGCATTTACTTCGTCGGTTAATTCTTGGACTTGTTCGATTGAATTTCTTGTGACAATTTTCGAGTGGAGACATACAGTTTGTTAATAAATATTTAAGTTAAGCTAGTGGTTATGGGACATGAAGCTAAGCTCATATATTTACTAGCTTAGTGTAATTGACACTTCTTGATGATCGATGATGATCATTTTTATGTTTTAGACTAGCAATGTGCGATGTCTCTTTGTCCACGTAGGGGACTGTACCTCGTTCTATTGAGCTTCGTCTCATTTCTTTATGGGCTAGTGACCCATGTTCTTTTATGATATTCGGTTCATCGGATGTACTGTTATTGTACTACATTGATGTCTCGGATTTTCGTTTTATTGGACGTACCGTTATTATACTACGTCGATGTTCCGAATTGTTTGAGTTTCGTTTCATTGGACGTACCGTTATTGTACTACGTCGATGTTCCGAATGGTTTGAGTTTCGGTTCATCGTATGTACCGTTATTGTACTACATCGATGTGCATGCTTTTTGGTTCATTGGACGTACTGTTTGTATTGCGTCGATGTTCGAAATTTATGGTTAGCGACCATGGGATAGCGTCCCTTTTGTGATACACGTGTTGGTGAGTTTTCATACTCCCGTTTATGATAGGCCTCCCCCTTTTTGTTATTTCTGGATTTCGATTGATGATTTCTAGAATTTGTGATCCACCAGCTTTTATGATTGGCATGGATATGATGTCAATATTTGTGACTTGGTGAATAAAACTAAAGAGTATGACATTCTTTTGATCTTTGAGAAGATTCTTGTGATATTGATTAATCTCTGTTGATTTTCAATTGCATACTTATCATAGTATGGATTTATGGTTATATTACGTTTTTCTCATATCTCTTATTCTATATCATTTTATCTGATATTTATAGTTAGACTGATCCGTTTATTATTTTCTTATTAAATAATACTCGGGTCAGACCGAGATGTTATAGGTGCTTCTGCTTGACTTCTCATCTGGGTTATTATTCTGACTTTTGGCTAACTACTTAGATTAGTAGTTTATATTGTTGTATACATTTGAGATATAGACTCCTTGATGTATACATATTCTTTTATCTAGCACTTGTAACTATTCTTTTGTGATATTGTGGATCTTGTTTGACCACTACTCTGATAAACACTTTTAAGTGTTGTATATTCATATATGTTTCCGCCTTCGTGATATGGATACCTGTGACTGATTTGTGTTATGCTTATTTCTTTATTTGTTTCGGAAGATTATATGTTGCCACTTGTAGTAGCTTTGAGTTTGCACCGGTATGTCAGATTCCCTCTTGAAATGCAAGTTATATTTTTATTTGGCATGTCGGTACTCGCACAAAGCAATTACACGGATGGTCGCTCCTCAACAGCCTTATTCTCCACGCTAGTTGACGGCATTACCCTGCAGTGTCCTTGGCTAGCGTGGGTACAGAGGTGGGGCGTCACATCATGGTATCAGAGCTAAACTTCGGATTAATGTAGAATAATCTAGCAAGGATCATCGTCCTAACTCTTTCTTAGGAGTCGTGCTTTAGGATTTAATTCGAGTCTTCATACCGATTCATCCTATTTTCTTTATGATTCCTTGTTTTATCTATCAAGATTGCTTGATATTTATTTTGAGAGTAACTTTTCTTCTTCTTTCTTTCTTAAAGGAAAGAAATGGTTAGATAAAATCGTCTCAGTGCCGGAAAATCTAGTGCTACTCTCCATGATGCAGTATTTATGTCTGCCCAGCAGCTTCTTGATCAAGTAAAGAACACTCAAGCAGCCAGACCCATTCCAGTGCCTACTCATCCTAGATCCGGTTTTGCATGCTTGTGTAGAGACTATACCGATTTGGGTGGAAGGCTATTCATGGGATCCGAGAGTGTTATAGAAATTCAAGCTTGGCTCAAATTGTGCGATCGCATCTTTTCTCGCATGAACCTTATTGATCTTCATCAAGTCCATGTGGCTTCTAGCATGCTCCAAGAAAGAGCTTTAGATTGGTATGAGCTCTTGACTTCGGAGATTATCGAAGCGGATCTTACTTGGGAGCAATTCCAGGAATGATTTGTATCAAAGTTTGTGCCGGAGGCTGAAAAAAGTAAATTTGGCCCGGCGTTTTATTGACCTTGTTCAAGGTGAATCTTCTATGGTAGAATATGTCGCTTCTTTTGAATCTCTTTCTAAATACGGGATTGAATACATTAATATCCCATTGGAAAAATATCAGAGATTCGTCTATGGCTTGAATAAGAATCTCAAATAGCCTTTGCTTCTGAAACTAGAAGTTTCTTTTGATCAGCTTATCATATTCAAAGGCCCCACTCCCAACAAGAAAGGGAAGCAACAAACTCCGGTAGCAAAGACTCCTACCTCTAGTCGAGGACAGTGCTACAATTGTGGTTCCACAGACCATTATGCTAATAGGTGTCCGGAACCTCTCTTTTGTCGTTATTGCAAATGTTCGGGTCATCTTTTATCTTCATGTCCCAAACTTCCAAGCAAGAGGGAGGGAAGGCTTAATGTTGTGCAAACGCCTAGTGACACTTCTCTTGGTCAAGGTACTTTTTATTCAATTCTTGATGACATTGTTTTATTTCGTGATCTTCTTATTTGAGTTCTTTTTTATATGAGTTCATTACATTATTTTTATATCAAAAGAACTTGTTGATCCTTTTTCTTTAAAACATTTTGGGCTTGACGACTTCCTTGAGAATTGCGAATCTGGTTGGTGATCTGCAACGCTCAATTTGCTTTGATTTGATGTCGAGATTATTTTATGTGATTTTTTCCTTTCCAAGCCGATTTGCATGTCAGCGTTACTTAGGCTTTGGAATTGAATTTTTTTTTAAAAGGATTAGCTTAATCATTAAGAAACCATATCCTATGTCTTGAGTGGACTATTCATCTTCGACATTCTTATTCTGTTAAGCAGATATCTATTTTCCTCTGTGATTTCAATTCCGATTTGATGACATCATTTTATTCTTTAAACCCACATGATGAGGAAAACATTATTTTTCTCATTCGGGTAGTTTGTGGAATTTTCTGGTATTTTTGAGCTTTTCTTAGGATTATCACCTAAGCAATCTATTGAGTGGTGTTAAGGTCTTTTCAGCTCGACCTTGCTACCGGTTTTCATTTGCTACGAGTTTCGAAAGCTAGCATTCCACTTACCGCATTCCGCACTCGTTATGATTCTTATGAATGACTTATTATGTCATTCAGTTTGTCCAGCTTATTTCATCCATTTTATGATTCGAATACCCTGTGAAAATCTTGATGACCCCCTTCTTGTATTTATTGATTTTGGATGAAAATAGAAATTTAAAATTTTGCAAATCTTTTTCATAAGATTTATTTATAAGTGCAATTGGATTTTGATCTTAAACGAGCAAAGAATATTCTCAAAACCTTTAAGAGATATTTCCATCATATAGAAGAAGATTTTGTGATTGTATTGCCTGTTGAGTGCTTTAAGAATTCTGGTCGATGCGCTTGATCAACGTTATCGGTAGGAATTTCCCAAACGCTTTGATGAGACAATCAGACACGATATATTGACTTGTAAAATGTAAATTTTTCTACAAAGATTTTTACCTTGAGATAATTGTAATTTTGAAAGTTTTAGATTTTTGGGATAGAAGATTATTTAAAAGAACCCTTTTTCGATACTCTTATTCTTGTGATTCCCGAAGGGAACCAAGACTTTATCTTTTGTACCGATGCTTATCGTATTGATTTGAATGCCGTTCTCTTGTAAAAGAGAACGTGCTATCATTTATGTTTCTAAATCATTAAAGCCTATCGAGACTAGATATGCCATTCATGATCTAGCGCTCGTGGCTATTGATTTCACTTTTGGAATTTGGCATCATCATTTTTGGATGAGAAATTTGTTCTCTACCCCGATCACAAATCATTGGAATATTTATTTTCTGATAAGGAACATAATGTTGGCTAGAGTTCCTTGCATCTTAGGATCTTAATATTCTTTGTATACTCTCGGAAGGTAAATCATGTTGCCAATTCCCTTAGTCGTAAGCAACAAGTGGTTATCTTTTTGATGATGTCCCAATGGAATGATCTTTTACCAAGTTCATCGGACGTTTCGATCTTCCGAATTGTTTGAGTTTCGGTTCATTGGACGTACCATTATTGTACTACGTCGATGTTCCGAATTGTTTGAGTTTCGGTTCATCGGACGTACCGTTATTGTACTACGTCGATGTTCCGAATTGTTTGAGTATCGGTTCATCGGACGTACCGTTATTGTACTACGTCCATGTTCCAAATTGTTTGAGTTTCGGTTCATCGGATGTACCATTATTGTACGACATCGATGTCCGAGCTTTTCGGTTTATTGGACGTACCGTTATTATACTACGTCGATGTTTCGAATTTTTTGAGTTTCGGTTCATCGGATGTACCATTATTGTACTACATCGATGTCCGGGCTTTTTGGTTCATTGGACGTACCATTTTTATACTGCGTCGGTGTTTCAAATTATATGAGCTTTGGTTCATTGGACGTACCGTTTTTGTACAGCGTCGATGTACCGAATTATTTGAGCTTTGGTTCATCTGGTGTACCGTCATTGTACTACGCCGTTGTTCAAAATTATTCGAGTTTCTATTTTCTCGGGCGTACTGTTATTATACTACGTCATTGCACCGGCTCAATTTTCTGTTATTTCATGACGTTTTCTCATGTCTTTTATCTGCGGAAATGCCTTAGGGATTCCGATTTTATTCTTGAGCCCTGTGTAATTGAAGAAATTGAAGTTTCGCCTATTTGACTTTTGAACAACATTATTCGCACCATTGCTTCGGAGGTTGAGCGCCTTCGAAATAAAGATGTTTTTCTTGTGAAAGTTCAATGGTTCTCAAATCCCAAGGATTGTTCTTGGAAATTCTAGAGAATTCATCGAGCGAATTCGTCCGGGTTTACTCTTTCGTGCTCTTTATGGTGAACTTTTTATTTCAAATTTTCTTTTATGTTGATACGCTTTTATGGTTGTTACTATTTTTTTCTTCTTAAGTATTGTGAGGACGCAATTTGTTTAAGGAGGGGAGTATGTAACAACCAGCATATTTATCGATTGTATATTTAAATATTTTATTTAAATATTTCACCGTTAGTCGGATTATAGTCCGAAAAGCTAATTTTTGCAAACGGTCGAATTAGGACTCAAGACACCCCCATTGAGTTCAAAATGCATTTGCGACCTTTTTAGGTATAAACTTCGATATGTTTGGAGCTAGTTAAACTTTGACCTTTTTCACATTGGGTTTGGGTTTGGGTTCAGCCCACTAGCCAACTTAATACCCCAAACTGTACCACTTCTCTTCATTCATTCCCTCTTCCTTATCTTTTTAGTTCTAAAGAGAATAATGGGGGAAAAGCAAAAGAATTAAAATCCTAAGCCCTAGTTTCCATTTACAAATCAAGTTCTAGCTCCAAATTCAAAGAGAAGCATTGGTAAGTATCATCTCCTTCTTCTCCAACTCATTCTCTCTTTGATTTCAAAAAATTCCTAAACCTAATTTGGGAAATGTTTCTCTTTTAAGCTTAGATTCAAGCTTCTTGTGTTGAGATTGAAGTGTGATTGATCTTCCCTTGTCTTCAAGCTTCTCATTTATTGTTTTTGTGTTCAAAGTTGAGATTTTTATCTCACATCTAAGTTTATGATTATCTTTGATTGTTAGGTATGAATTCCTAACAGTTATTCATGTGCATTTATTGTTGGTTTGGATTGACTTGGTATATATTCCGACTTTTGGTGTTTTGAAAGCAAAATCTATGAAAATCCTTTTATGGATGTTTGAACTTGTTTTTGGTGATGCATCGAACCGCCTAAAGGGCCGGGTTTCCAATTGGCATAAATCCCTAGCGCCATTGCTCGTTCGGTCGCGAATTGGATGTGATTGCACATCATTTGTATAGGCAGAAAAAACTGCCAAGGTTCCAGTCAGTCGACTGGCCTTTGAATCCAATCGGTTGGCTGTAGCCAATTGGCGTACCAAAGGCCGATAACAGAGATAGGTGGTCTCTATTTCCTGCAGTCAGTCGACTGAACTCATTGAGCAAGTCGATTGACCTGCTCCTAGTTTCCTATTATGCCTATTTTTGCCTATTTTGTTTATGATTCCAATTTTTATCGATTCGTTTTGATTCCTAGTTGATGCTATCAATTATTCGACTTTGATGACTTCTAATATGGGATTTTTGGAAATATCAATTTTGATGGATTTGATATCGATTTCTTTGGAATTAATTCACTTCTTCATATGTGAATTTTAGTGATTGATTGTTTCTACAATCATTTTTGTGATTTGTTGCTTTAAAAATATAAAGGTTTTCTATACTAGTAGTAAATATCAAAACTCTTCCATTAAAACGATTTCAACACTATTTTATTACAAAGCTCGTTTCTTAAACTGTTTTCCAATCTATTAGTATATACAAACCTTTACCTCACTCGTATGGGAAATCTAATTAAACGTCATAGTAAAACAAGTGGTATGAAATGCTTGCATTTACTTCGTCGGTTAATTCTTGGACTTGTTCGGTTGAATTTCTTGTGACAATTTTCGAGTGGAGACTTACAGTTTGTTCGTAAATATTTAAGTTAAGCTAGTGGTTATGGGACATGAAGCTAAGCTCATATATTTACTAGCTTAGTGTAATTGACACTTCTTGATGATCGATGATGATCATTTTTTTGGTTTAGACTAGCAATGTACGATGTCACTTTGTCCACGTAGGGGACTATACCTCGTTCTATTGAGCTTCGTCTCATTTCATTATGGGCTAGCGACCCATGTTCTTTTATGATGTTCGGTTCATCGGATGTACCGTTATTGTACTACATCGATGTCTCGGCTTCTCGGTTCATTGGACGCACCGTTATTGTACTACGTCGATGTTCCGAATTGTTTGAGTTTCGGTTCTTGGACGTACCGTTATTGTACTACGTCGATGTTCTGAATTGTTTGAGTTTCGGTTCATCGGATGTACCGTTATCGTACTACATCGATGTTCGGGCTTTTTGGTACATTGGACATACCGTTTTTATTGCGTCGATGTTCGAAATTTTTGGCTAGCAACCATGGGATAGCGTCCCGTTTGTGATACACGTGTTGGCAAGTTTTCATGCCCGCGTTTATGATAGGCCTCCCCTTTTTGTGATTTCTGGATTTCTATTGATGATTTCTAGAATTTGTAATCCACCAGCTTTTATGATTGGCTTCGATATGATGTCCATATTTGTGACTTGGTGAATAAAACTTAAGAGTATGACATTCTTTTGATCTTTGAGAAGATTCTTGTGATATTTATTAATCTCTGGTTGATTTTCAATTACATACTTGTCATAGTATGGCTTTATGGTTATATTACGTTTTTGTCATATCTCTTATTCTATATCATTTTATCTGATATTTATAGTTAGACTGATCCGTTTATTATTTTCTTATTAAATAATACTCGGGTCAGATCAATATGTTACAAGTGCTTCTGCTTGACTTCTCATCTGGGATTATTATTCTGACTTTTTGCTAACTACTTAGATTAGTAGTTTATTTTGTTGTATACATTTGAGATATAGACTGCTTGATGTATACATATTCTTTTGTCTAGCACTTGTAACTATTCTTTTTTGATATTGTGGATCTTGTTTGACCACTACTCTGATAAACACTTTTAAGTGTTGTATATTCATATCTATTTCTGCCTTTGTGATATGGATGCCTGTGACCGATTTTTATTATGCTTATTTCTATATTTGTTTCCGAAGATTATATATTGCCACTGTGTAGTAGCTTTGAGTTTGCACCGGTATGTCGGATTCCCTCTTGAAATGCAAGCTATATTTTTATCTGGCATATCGGTGCTCGCACTAAGTAATTACACGGATGGTCACTCCTCAACAGCCTTATTCTCCACGTTAGTTGACGGCATTACCCTGTAGTGTCCTTAGCTAGCATGGGTATAGAGGTGGGGCGTCACATGGAATATATTTGATAGTATTTAAAAAATCAACCTTCATCTTTCCAAATTCATTCTTTCAATTTATCCAATTCTCTAAAATTATTTTACTTAAAATTTTGTACTTTAATTTCCTTTCAAAATCCAATTTTTATACTTCTTATATTTTAAAATACCAAAACATGTTCGGCTATATCATAGCCTTCAATAATTTCAATTACCGATATAATCAATCACAGATTATCAATAAATCGTATCACAACATATGAAATAACTTCAATCATTTGAGGTATCTAGTTGGAACCCTCCAAACTGTTTCCCTGCATCCACAGATGTTAGCACAATTCAAAATACGAATTCCACTTTACGGTGGAATATCGCGGTATTTGGGGTCATCCGCTATTATGCGGGGCGCATAGGGTGTAACGACCCGATAGTTTCAACCATTCGCGTCCGCACATGTCGAACTTGAATTGCTCAAAATACCACGTTGTAAATGAAATTTGGAAAATCTCAGAATATATAGTAAATAAATAGTCGCAGATCACAGATACAGTGTAAATAATAATATAGCAGAAGCAAAAGAGATAGTGGTTCATTAAGCTACTATATATATATATATATATATATATATATATATATATATATAAGATACATCAGAGTTAAACAAGATACAACAGAAGAGTAACATGGCTGGATCTTGTCCAACTCTGAAGGTGAGTCTTAATGCTGAATCACTCAGTCTGACCCCGAGCGGAAAGCAAAACACGAAACACTCAAGTCAAGACAGAAATACTTATGAACTGTAAATCAACTCAAGTGAGCAGTAACAAAAATGCATTAGTAACTTAAAGGATGCTTGGGACTGCCCATCCTCTAAGGATCCGTTAAACTATTTACTACGTAGTAATATTGCGCCCTTATAATAATTTCTACAGTAAATAAACTTACTTTTAAATAGAGTTAAAGGGTTACCCATATAGCCCTCAACACATAATAGTCCCAGTAGTCCATTCATTATGAGCATACCTCAAGATCGGGAGGCTACCCTAAATATTCCATGGGCTATGGGAGAAAAACAAACTCGTAGAAAGGATCGCTATGGTAGGTGACACGGCACACAAGGCAATGCCAGGGAAGATATACCAATTATGGACACAGGCTGGCAGTAACGTAGCAGCCACTATGCCTACCTCGGAACACACTCCCAATCAAATTCGGAGGATGATCATCAAATCAACCACAAATAAGAGTATATTATCGAAGAAATGTGTCCGATAAGAGGAATGACCTTACTTGGCCCGAGATCACTCCTATTTTAGCCACCTTATGCCAACTCACGGGAGTCGGGTCCACGTTCAAACCTCAACTGGATCGTCCTCACCATCCAACTTCATTCTGGAATCTCCACCGCGTGCATAGTTGTTAAAGTGGTTTTCAGAGTTGGCAGAGAGTATGAAAACTTCCGATCCCGGTCTCATTATCTACCAAACGTTATTGTAACGCCGTGGTCATTTAAAAATAGTTCATACTACAAAAATCAAATCATTTCATTTCAAAACTATATTTCTATCAAAATAGTTTATACTTCGAAACCAAAACTATTTTTATTTCAAAACTATATTCAAATCAACACGATATCATTTCCATTTCAAACATATATTCACCTTTCCAAAAATCATATACCTTCAAAGTCATAACTCTTTCGAAACTCAAATACTTGAAATCATTACAATTTGAAAATCATATCATTTCAAAATCATACATTTGAAATCATGAAACATTCTGTTATTTACAAATTTGTTCAATTAAACGCAAATTTTCAAATTACCAATTTAATTCAATTCGAACCATTATTTTCAATTCAATTCAGTTTCCCAATAAACTATTTCAAATCTTATAAATTTCGAATACAGATTTGATCCAAAAAATAAACTATTCAATTTTTAATATATTTCAAAGCATTAATATACCAAATTTCAAAACTAATTTTTTTAACTTCATATATCTCAAATTTAACTTTATTGTTACTTAGTTTTGAAATATTCATTTCATAAATCCAATATCATTTAAATAAACCAGAATTACAAGTAACTAAATATCCTTCATACTAATATCAACTTCAAATATTCATTTGTCGAATAGATCAAAATCAAATATCATGCCAAATTCACATTCTTTATCTAAATAAAGATTATGTCATTCAAAACCATTTTAAAATCATTTCCTTTCAAATCCTTTATTAATTCATTATAATTAAAATCAAATATTCAAATTAAATATCATTTTAAAAAACAATTATGCCATTCATTTATTATTTCAAATATCATTACAAAACACTTTTCAAAATTTTATTCAAAAATTCATTTATGTCATTTCATTCCATTTAACACATAACCAAGTAACCATTACTTAAATTTAAATTCAATTTAAATTTCTTAAAAATCCAAATTCAAATATTAAAATATATTCAAAACTCCTTAAATTTCACAAATAATCAATTCCAAAAGTTAAATCACTTAACACTTTAAAATATAACTCAAATAGTGTTAAAATCAATAATATTTCACAACATGGTCAAATTATAGAAACGAAAGCATTTATAAAGTGTTATCATAGCAAATAGTTTCCAAAATAGTTTAGTTCAGGAATAACGGCAGTTATAAAATGTCGTAATAATATTTAGTTATTACAACAAAGTTAAATTCAAGACAATGACATTGAAAAATGCTGTCATAAGACCACAACATTTTTGGAAATGCTATAAATAAATTCCATATTTTATTATAATTTTTAGAAACATTAACACTTCAAAAGTTTTCTATTTTAAATTTATAAATCAAATTTTTTGGCTTCCAAACTTCACATTTAAATCAATTTAACATAAGATTTATCGCAAAAAAAATTTAAATTACATATCGAATTTAAAACTCAATTCATTTGTTAAGTCAAATTTTCACTGTTTATTTACTTATAAATTTAATAAAACTTAACATTTTACTTCAACTATCATTTCAAAACTTTAAATTTTTAATTTACATTATCTACCCACATTTTACAAATATAATTTAAAGTCAAAATCACATTTACTTCTACTTTACATACTTAAATTAACAAATACGAAACTTAATTTATAGCTTTCTCAAAACCATACAATATATATTTTTAAATCAAAATTTCATACTTTAAAAATACATATCTATATAAAAATCATTTAAAAATACACTACGAGGTCTGTATATAATTTTCTAACCTACGTCAAATGATATGGATACGTATCATTTCAATCTACAGTTTAAAAAGAAAACCCGGGTTCTATCATTTCAAACCCGCAATCCCAAGTCAAATAAAAATACAATAAAAATCACTCGAGCCTATCATTTCGGCACATAATGATTTTTCCCTATTCTAATGTCCGTCCAAGTATGTATCATTTCAACCCATAGTGATTCCATTTTAATAGGGAACTTGCAGTGTGAACATATGCATAAACAATATAAACAATTATACTCATGTCAGTGTCATAATATGTAACAACCCGGGGTTTCACACCAATTAATTATCGTCGTTAAACATTAATATTGATAGCTAATTGCTATTGGGAGTTTTTAAATCAGGTTGAGATTCTTTTAAAAATTCATTAAGGTTATGTGGGCTTTAAAATAATCTTGGCCCACGTTTTTATTGGTGCTGCAATAATTAACAAGGGCCGGTACCGTTCCTCCATTATTCATTCATTTTCGCAAGACCTAGCAAAATAAACGCAAGAAAAGAAATGGAGGCTCGTTCCTATTTCGTTCCTCTTCTTTAAAAATTAGGGTTTTGGGGAAATTTGTGGTTGCCGACATTAATTAAACCGATTGATTTCGATTCCTTACTTTGTTGGTTGATCGTGTCTAGAGATGCTTTCGGCTGCGATTGGGATCTTTGGGTTGTTCGAAACTAGGTGGGTGATTTTTCACTCATATCTTCTAATTCGACCTTAGTATTATGCTTCGGCAGTTCGATTTTGTTATGAACTGTTCGTTTTTCTTGGTCATCTCTGATTCGATTTTTTGTTTGACGATATTGATTTCGTTTGTGACCACCACGATTTCGATTTCTGTTGACTTTGGTCACTTGAATTGATTATGTTGATTATATGAAGATATTTTGGGTTTGGCACTATTTCGAATCGAACTGCTGCTATAGGCTTGACTGCACATACAAGTTCATGTTTGTAGCATCTCGACTTGTACCCTTTTTATAATTGTTGCTTCATGATATATGTGTTTTCACGTTTACTTTGTAGACTTGAGACTTGTGATCTTCGTTGCATATTGAACCAAAGCCGCCGGCTGCAATTTGATATTAACTCAAATTGTACTTCATTGTTCACTGGTTTCTTGTTCCATATGAGTCCATTTTCATTGTGTTGTAATTAGCTTGTTGTTCATATTTGGAAGTCGGGTGCATTGGTTGGGTCATCGATTTTGCCAGTGTTTTATATGTTGGTTTTGGTGCACTTGCCTTCCCTGTTGCACTAGCACTATTGAGGCAGTGGCATTGATATTTGAATCTTCACTATGGTATTGTTGCAGACCTTCATATACATTTCGAGTCGTGTTGACATCACTGGTTCAAGTTGCAATAGTACTCCTTTCATTCTGGTTACCCTATCTTTGATGTTGAGGCCTGTGCGCTGCATTGAGTTGGTTGGTTGACACACTTGGAGTTGTACATTCATGTGTTTCTTCCATCATGTGGTCTGAATTTTCTTTCAACACATTTGTGGTTTTCATTGGGTTAATGTACTGTGCCTCGAGTAGTTAGTAAAACTACCTATTCATAGTGATGTTTACCCTGCTTGTATATATGTATTCTTGTCCTTTTGGCACTACTGCACAGTTTTTCGTTGCTGCAGTTGAGTTGAGTCAGTGACTTGACCTTTTTCATTTTGTTTGTGGGTTGGTGCCTTCTTGAATTTTGCAGTCTTTTGTATGCATGTTGAGGCAGTTTGCATTTGTTTTGGTATAACTGCCCTTGTGCACTTAGATATACAAGCTTATCTTGGTTTGTCGAGACCATAGCGGCATTTGCATATGTATTCATCCACTCGTCTTGACCATTTACATGAACTTGCACCTGAGTTGAATCCAGTTTGCAGCTCGAGTTTGACCTTGTGCTCGTGTTTTGACTATATTTGTATTACACTTGAGTTGAACCCGGCTTTTCATTCTGGTTTGACCTTGTACTCGTTTGTGATTTCCTTTGGCCGCTTGCTGTTAATTGCTGTTTAGGCAATTCTTTTGTTTTCTAAATTATCTTCATTGATAATCCTTTTTTTTTCTTTGTTGATGATTTGGCTTTGCTGATTTGCTGTTTAATGCTGTTACGTGCTATACTTACAGTTATCCGATTTCCTTAATAAAGTATTGGATAGGTGAGATTTATTGTGACTGTCATCTATTTGATTATTTAATTATTATTTCTTCCATGCATTAATAATTGAGTTTGAATTACACTGACACGCGTATTATTTTCTTTTGAATTAATACTCTGGTCAGACCGAGTTATTACAGGTCGTTGATATCTTGCTTTGGGTTGCTGCTTGAGCTACAAAGTCTCTTCATATCTTTTGGAGTAGTCAGTGTTATTTTATAGGATGATATGTATTCATGTATGTTGTTTACAATAATGTACTTGTACATGTAACTTACAGTGTTGACTGTAGTAGCTGTATCACATGTATTGTATCACATTTATTGTAACCGACTTCAGTTATATATATATGAGATTTGATATTATCTGTGTTCTGTGTTTAGCTTATCTGTGTTATTATTATATATATGTTGTCCTAAACTATTATGAACCATCATAGTTCGTTTTATACTGGAATTGAGTATGTCGATGGGAGTAAATAAATAAAGAGATGAATAAATAATAATTATATACCACTCCTATGGAGATAACCAATACTAGTGTAAGGCCTAACTATGGATGGCCGCTCCCATCCAGCCTTGTCCATCGTAATAACAGACAGTATTTCCTTTTGATACTCTTTGTTATTGTGAGCATAGAGGTGGGGCGTCACAGTTGGTATCAAAGCGAGGGGCTTATAGGCATGATATAGAACATAACTTAGATGGAACATGTGTTACGACTATTTGTTGATGTTTTTATTTGTGTCGTAGTCAAAACTAAAGTTCTGAAATTATGATGAAATTTTTGAATATCTTTATTTAAAAATAAAAGTGAAATTGTGTTTTGATGATTGATAATTTGTGTTCTGTTTATCAGAGTGCGGAGCGGAAATAGTGATACTATCTTCGCTGAGTACAGCTGGTAACTCTTTTGATTTAACAATCAAAATATGAAAATGAAATTAAATTCATTACGTGGTTACATAGATGTGTTTATTTATGTTTTCTTTGAAAATTTCGAATCCGATTTTAGGATTCGAAGCGATTGCAGTTATGTGATTTTGTTGATATTTTGCTGTTTTAAATTTTCTACGTTGAAGATATAATCGAGTGATTTCTTTGTCCATCTTGTAGTGTGCATGCAAATATGAGTTGCACGTTGTTGCATTAATTTTACGTTGAACTGGTGTTTGGTTTTAAAACGTATTTTGTTGCCGTTATTTTTATAACGAGATTGTTACACCGATATTATATTTTGACGTGAATTATTTTGATGAGATTTTGACGTTTACAAATTATTGTCACTTTGACTTCAGTAACCGTCAAATTTAAAGTGAATTTTCAAGCGGTTATCCCGTAATGCCGATTTAATACTCGTTTTTACAGTTTTTTGATACTCGTTGTCGAAAATTTCTATAGATGTTGCTTTTTTAATCACGGGTTTTCAAATCGTTTTAAAATAAAATTGTTTTCAAAAATTTTATAGTTTGCGCTTTCAAAAGAATGAGGAAGCGATTTAAACGCTTCAGCAAAATTGAGGACTATGAACCCTCACTTTTACCGATTCTCTTAATTTCTGGACTTGTTCGTTTGAGAACGTAAAATGTTATTTGTATAAAATACAAAATTTTGCACTTTTAAGGAAACGATGAAAAGATTTAAACGATTTAGCAAAACTACGGAGTATGGAACCACACTTTTACTATTTCGGTTAATTCCGGACTCGTTAATTGAAACATCTGCTGTTTGATGATTTTGATGATTTTTGTGAGCTTTCGAGCCACTATGTTGGACCTCCGGGTCATATGATGGACCTACGGGTCAAATGTCAGTACTAGATCTTCGGGTCATATGTTGGACCTTCGGGACATTTGTCGGGCGCCAAAATTATGATGACAGTACTTGGTAGGCTTCGACCATATGTTGTTGCACGCGCGGCGTAGCTTAGACTCTCCATATGATGGGATCGATGCACCTTTTATGTTGATTTTCTAGTCATCTTAATTGATTTCTAGCTATTTGTTGTTTCTAATTATCTACAGGTAATTAGATATTTGCTGATTTGAGTTATAATTATCTTTGTTGATAATTAGATATTTGCTGATTTGAGTTCTAATTATCTTTGTTGATAATTAGATATTTGGTGGTTTGAGATCTAATTATCTTTGTTGGTAATTAGATATTTGCTGATTTGAGTTCTAATTATCTTTGTTGATAATTAGATATTTGCTGATTTGAGTTCAAGTTATCTTTGTTGCTAATTAGATATTTGATGATTTGAGTTCTAATTATCTTTGTTGGTAATTAGATATTTGTTGATTTGAGTTCTAATTATCTTATTTTAATAATTAGATATTTGTTGATTTGAGTTCTAATTATCTTTGTTGATAATTAGATAATTGTTGATTTGAGTTCTAATTATCTCTATTGATAATTAGACATTTGTTGTTTTCTGATTATCATTTTAGATAATTAGATATTTGTGTTATCAGATTATAGTTTTTGATAATTAGATAATTGTTGTTTCTGATTATCGTTTTTAATAATTAGATATTTGTTGTTTCTGATTATTGTTTTTTATTATCGTTTTTGATAATTAGATATTTGTTGTTTTCTGATTATTGTTTTTGATAATTGGATATTTGGTGTTTTCTGGTTATCGTTTTTGATAATTGGATATTTGTGTTTTCTGATCATCGTTTTTGATAATTGGATATTTGAGTTTTCTGATTATCGTTTTTGATAATTGGATATTTGTGTTTTCTTAATTATCGTTTTTGATAATTAGATATTTGTGTTTTTTGATTATCTATTTGATAATTAGATTTTGTGTGAATTTGTGAATTTATTTTATGAAATTAAAAGATTTCTTTGGGGTTTGTATTCTTGAACTTTATTTTTCTTGCTTAACCAGTGTATGTCAGAAAAATAATTGTTATTGACGACTTTAATTATGAAAATTGCGGGGAAGCAATTTTTATAAGAAGGGGAGTCTGTAACAACCCGGGGTTTCACACCAATTAATTATCATCATTAAACGATTAATGTTGATAGCTAATTGCTATTGGGTGTTTTTAAATCAGGTTGAGATTCTTTTAAAAATTCGTTAAGGTTATGCGGGCTTTAAAATAATCTTGGCCCACGTTTTTATTGGTGCTGTGATACTTAACAAGGGCCGATACCGTTCCTCCATTATACATTCATTTTCGCAAGCCCTAGCAAAATAAACGAAAGAAAAGAAATGGCGGCTCTTTCCTTGTTCATTCATCTTCTTTAAAAATTAGGGTTTTGGGGAAATTTGTGGCTGGCGACTTTAATTAGACCGATTGATTTTGATTCCTTGCTCCGTTGGTTGATCGTCTCTTGAGTAGCTTTCGGCTGTGTAACAGCCCTAGTTTTTAACTAGCATTTATTTCTTTTATTTATTTAAAACCTTGAAATTTATTTTAATATATTTATTTTAATTAATATTTTTAATTGGTTTAAATCATTTCCCAAATTGCTAAGAATAAATGAAGGTTTCTGAAATTTTTAACCGTGTTAAAGGACAACTCCAAATTGGGATTTTAATAAAAATTGAATTTTGTATAGTAAGATTTATTTATGAATTCGTAGAAATAATAATAAGTAAATACGAAGAATGAAAACGAATAAAATTTTAGTTAGGTTATAACTTTTAAGAATTCAGTGTATTTATAGACTACTAAATTTCGCTCTTAAAAGGGTATGATATTTAATGGTATAAAATAACGGATATAATAGAGAAACATATTAATTTAAAAGCGTTCCTTTGGGGGTATATTATTGCGTGGATTCTACGCATTTTTAAATTTCATATCGGAATATATATATGAGTAAATAAAATCAGTAGAGGATTTCTATAGCCAACGTTACATTTTCATAGCTTTCATTGGTTTTTAAGTTGGGTATAAAATCTTTACCAATTGTATTTTGCTGTTTCTTTATAAATCAACAGCAATTAATTTATTTTCTTATTCTTGTGCCTAAATTTTTGCAAGATTCTTTTTGTTTAAAAATTATATATATATATATATATATATATATATATATATATATATAAAGCACGTTTGAAGTAATGCAGTGGGTAAAACATTTATTTCCTTAATATTTGCTTGACCATTTCTCCACCTTAGATTTCGCTTATAATTCATGAACAAAATCAAATAGGATCTCATGCAAATTTACATTCACCTTTAATCTCGCTCGTCCTTCCCTTATAATAACGCGCTAAATTTCAATTTATATTTCTTGCCATTTACACTTGATATTGCATGCCGTTTTATTTCCCCTCAGTTAGTAACGCAAGATTTATTTTCTGCTAAATTATGTAACGTATAAAATATTTTTCCATATTCCATTTGTTGAAATTAAAGCCTTATCCATATATTAAAAAAAAAAAATCTTACTTGCCTTTATAAACATATTACTTAAACTCGAAGAATTAAACCATGCAATTCCCTGTTCATTCGAAAATAGTGTCTACCTATTTTGTTCCCAAAAATTCTGTAACCTTCAGCTGGTTTTAATATTTCTTAAACAGTTTACCTCCTTGATTTATGCAACACGTTTGGAGTGTTCAATTATTTTTCTACCGTAATTCAAGTGATAAAACCCACGCATCCTTTTATTATGCATTGACATCATTTATTTCAAGATCCACTTGCCATTTTACTTTTCGAATGAAAGTTATTGCTTACCTTTTTCTTTTCCATTGATCTCCGCATGCAAAAATCTTGCAACTCACTGCTAAATTAGCTGCTTCCAACTTTTGGGTCTTTCCCTGTAATTCAACGCATGCTTCTTGTAATAAACATTCAAGGAAAGAAAAATTGATTTCTTACCTGTAGAGAAAATTTTACTTAATCTCAAAAGAAATAAATCATGCAGCTTCCTATTTTATAACACGTTCAAACAAAAAGGATAAAATCAACGCATTCAAACTTTTTAAATTTGGTATAAAATATGGGCGTTTCTTTTTAAATCAATGCCATCTATTCATCACTTGCCGTTTTCTCTACATATTGATTTACAAACAAACGGTTCCTTGACCATAAAATTCGCATGCTTTGATTTCGCATCTTAGTTTTTCCTTGCTTACAAAGCAACGAAAATATATAGCTCCTAAAAACTATGCGCGTCCCTAGATTTGCCGTTTATAGGCAAATAAGATTTCTTGCAAAAAAATATAGCATGCAACTAATATTTAGTATAAAATCTTTTATTGAAGTAGCATCCAAGCAAATAAATATCATTGCCGTTTCTTAAATATCAACAGTTAGTGCTTCCTATTTATAAGCACGTCCAGATTTCTAATTCCAAGGGCAAGAATAAATTGATTACCGTTTTCTTAATTTCAATCAAAGGAATTAAATACTTTCCTAAATACCGCAAGTTTATCTCCACAATTCTAGTGCACGTACGCAAGTAAATGAGAGAAGAAAATTTGAAAAAAATATCTACTTGTCGTTTTTTTTTTAAATTTCAATCAAAACAAATTGATTTCGTGCCTATCTAAATTCACGCAACCCGTCCCTTATATAAACCAAAACCCACACCACAAATTCATTCATGAAAAATTTCTGCAATTTTTTTTTTCTCCGGTTGCTTGCGTGCAAAGCTTCATCAGGTATGGCCTATGTTTATATTTTTCCTTCTTCCTCCTTTGCTTTCTTCTTCTTTATTTCCGTTTCTCGTTCACGCAAAGGCTTAAAACTCCACCACCTTAGGCTATGACTCCTCCTTCACCACTAGATCCTTACCCTCCTCTTTTACCACTGATGTTAGCCTCTCCTCCAAATAAATTGCATGAAATTTTTTCATAAACTGATAACTAAAGTTTTATGTCATCTAGCCATCCTTAAAGATTTTCAGTAGTGAATTTGACCAATTTATTTTAGAAATAAAATTTAAACTTTACCCAAAATATAATAGAGTAGAAAAAAAATATGTGAATGAAGGAGAAAGTACGCGTGTGGGTCATAAATGTCCAAACTAGGTTGCAAATTCACTTTGTATTTTGAAGTACGAAAACACGGTGAGGCGAGCATGTAGTTGGATTTTGTAATAAGATAGGGTTGCAACAGTAGTTAGAGAAGGAAAAAAAATTAATAATAATAGTTGAATAAGAAAATATAAGAATCGGCTGTAGGAGGGTTTTTGTACTAGTGAAGAAGTGTTCATTTAATTAGTATTGTGAGTGCATATGTATTATCAACGTTATGCACATGAAATTCTTTTATGATGCCGAGAAATTAGATTAAGATTTTAAGTGTTTTTGCCACTTGAAGAAAAAAAAAGGGTGAAAGTAAGTAACATGCAATTTTGAACCAAACCATAAGAACGTAGTCTAGCTGTGTGGTGGAGTGGTCGAGTCAAGTGAATTCCATTCGTTCCAGTTGTTTCGAAAATTTTGCTTTGACAAAATTTTTAAAGTCGCGTATTTGGTTTATTTGGATCTTGTTATAGATTTGAATCAAGACGTTGCATCCGTGGAAATCTGATCGTGCCGTTTGTACGTTTCTTTATCAAGTGATACAATTGTTTGAATCTATTTTTCTGCAGCTTTAAGGTGAGTATTTCTCACCAGACAAACATACATATATTTCTGTGAATTATCGCAAGTGTATTTGTAAATTATTTATTAAATGTCATCTGTCTGTAATATAACGTATGATGTTAAACCCCATTTTAAATTGACACCTCATCAGTTGTTTATCTATTGTAATATAGTTGTAGTTATATTATTTAATGCTTATTTACTGTTAAATCATCACTGCAAGTTCCCTGTAAATTGAGATCATTATAGGCTGAAATGATAGGCCTGAACGACAATTATTATCCATATATTTATTTAATTGTTTAAATTTGATTTGTTAACTTGGGATTGCGGGTTTGAAATGATAGAACCCGGGGTTTTGTAAATTGCGGATTGAAATGATATAAATCCGTATCACTTGATCTAGGCTAGAAAACTATATACAGACCCATGGCTTATATAATGTTTTTCTGAAATATTTTAAATTTATTTTAAAATGGAAGTTTATAATATTATGGTTTAAATATATTTAAAGGATTTTTATAAGATTTATAATGATTTTGAATGAGTTAAAAATGTTAAATAAAAAAAATAAATGTTTAAATAAATTTTGGAATATAACTTACTTTGGGAATTTCTGAATTTTGTTAAAAATAGGGTTTCAGTTAAGTAAATAATTGATAAAAATTTATATTTGGGAATTTAAAACTTGATGGTTAAGTTAATAGTCTATTACAGCACTTAAATGCTGTCTTTTATAAACGAACTGTTTTTAACCTATAGACTTTAGGTAGCATTTCATAAGTGCTACAGAAACTAGGATTTTGATTATTTAAAAATAAATTTATGGAAATAATCTTTGGGGAAATGGGTTTAAATTTTGGAAGTTAATATGTAATTAATAAAAATAAGGAATTGACTTTGAATGGTTTTAAATGGAAGAATTTAATTTTAAAAAGGTGAGAAAAAGGCAATCAATTCCTAAATAAATTGAATAGATTTAAATGGTATATTATAAAATGACCAATGTTTAAAAACAATATTTTGATATTGTAGTATTTGAAATATATTTTGATTTGTAAAGTATAAATACCATTTTAAAAGCTGTAACCACGGGTTATAATAACGTTTGGTTGTTAGAGAGACCGGGATCGGATATCTGGCATACTCTCTGTCGATACCGAAAACCACTTTACCAACCGTGTACACGGTGGAGATTCCAGAATGAAGTAGGATGGTGGCGGCGTTTCCTGTAAGGTAAATACGTGGACCCAACTCCCGTGAGTTGGCATAAGGTGGCTAAAACAGGAGCGATCGACGGATTAATGAGGTAGCACCTCTGATCGGATGCACTTCTTCGTATGCCATTCTATTACTTTTGTGATTGCTTTGATGCGCACCTTTGATTTGGGAGTGTTGTTCGAGGTGGGCGGTAGCTGCGGCTACGCGTTTCCATCGGTTCGGAAGCGTAATTGGTATATCTACCCTGGCATTGCCTAGTTGTGCTGTGTCACCTACCATAGCGAGCCTTGTACGAGTTTGGTTTTCTCCCATAGCCCGTGTGGTATCCTCTGGTGGCTTCCCGATCAGGAGGGACTATGATATTGGATGGACTACTGGGACTATTACGTGTTAAGGTGGAAAATGTAAAGCCTTAACGCTATTTAAAAGTAAGTTTATTTTACTAATAGACATTATTATAATAGCAAATATTACTACATAGTAAATAGTTTAACGGATCCTTAGAGGATGGGCGGTCCCAAGCATCCTTTAAGTTACTTGCTCTATATTACAGCACACTTGAATTAGCTTACACTATATAAGTATGTATGTCCTGACTCGAGTGTTTATGTTTTATTTTACGCTCGGGTCATCCTGAGTTGCAGTTCAGCTTTCTTTCCGGAGCTAGGACTTCTGTAGATCTTTCAAGCTACCGGCAAAACTTCAGCCCGTTATCTTATTTTGAAATCAAGACTAGTGGATATTTGGATTTTTCTATTTGATGACTTAAACTATATTTGAGATTAAAGTCTATGTAATTTTATTTTATTTTGAGACTGTTTATAAGTGGCTTCATGAACCGCTAAGTATTTTTAAATTCCGCTGCGAGATTTCTGATATTTGTGTCTGTGATTCTGTGATTTATTTACTGCATATTCTGAGTTTTGCCAAAAAATTATTTACGACGCGGTATTTTGAACAATTCAAGTCCGACATGTGCGGATGCGAATGGTTGAAAATATCGGGCCGTTACAGGCTGTGATTGGGATGTTTAGGTTCTTCGAAACTAGGTGATTGTTTTTTCACTCACATCTTCTAATTCGACCTTAGTATTATGCATCGGCAGTTCAATTTTTTTTTGACGTTTATTTGAACTGTTCGTTTTTCTTGGTCATCTCTGTTTCGATTTTTGGGTTGACGATATTGATTTCGTTCGTGACCACCATGATTTCGATTTCTATTGACCTTGGTCACTTGAATTGATCATGTTGATTATATGAAGACATTTTGGGTTTGGCACTGTTTCGATTCGGACTGCTACTGTAGGCTTGACTGCACATACATGTTCATGTTTGTAGCATCTCGACTTGTACCTTTTTTTATAATTATTGTTTCATGATATATGTGTTTTCACGTTTACTTTGTAGACTTGAGACTTGTGATCTTCGTTGCATATTGAGCCAAAGCCGTTGGCTGCAATTTGATATTAACTCAAACTGTACTTCATTGTTCACTGGTTTCTTGTTCCATATGAGTCCATTTTCATTGTTTGTTATTAGCTTGTTGTTCATATTTGGAAGTCGGGTGCATTTGTTGGGTCATCGATTTTGCCAGTGTTTTATATGTTGGTTTTGGTGCACTTGCTTTCCCTGTTGCACTAGCACTATTGAGGCAGTGGCGTTGATATTTGAATCTTCACTTTGGTATTGTTGCAGACCTCATATACATTTCGAGTCGTGTTGACATCAATGATTCATGTTGCAGTAGTACTCCTTTCATTCTGGTTTCTCTATCTTTGATGTTGAGGCCTGTGCTGCTGCATTGAGTTGGTTGGTTGACACACTTGGAGTTGTACATTCATGTGTTTCTTCCATCATGTGGACTGAATTTGCTTTGAACACATTTCTGGTTTTCATTAGGTTAATGTGCACTGTGTCTCGAGTAGTGTGTAAAACTGCCTATTCATGGTGATGTTTACCCTGCTTGTATAAATGTATTCTTGTCCTTTTGGCACTACTGCGCTGTTTTGTTGCTGTAGTTGAGTGGAGTCAGTGACTTGACCTTTTGCATTTTGTCTGTGAGTTGGTGCCTTCTTGAATTTTGCAGTCTTCTGTAAGCATGTTGAGGTAGTTTGCATTTGTTTTGGTATAGCTGCCCTTGTGCACTTTGATATATAAGCTTATCTTGGTTTGTTGAGACCACAGTGGCATTTGCATATGTATTCATCCACTCGTCTTGACCATTTTCATGAACTTGCACCTGAGTTGAATCCAGTTTGCAGCTCAGGTTTGACCTTGTCCTGTGTTGTGAATATATTTGTATTGCACTTGAGTTGAACCCGGCTTTTCATTCGGGTTTGACCTTGTGCTCGTTTGTGATTTCCTTTGGCCACTTGCTGTTAATTGCTATTTAGGCAATTCTATTGTTTTCTAAATTATCTTCATTGATAATCCTTTTATTTATCTTTGTGGATGATTTGGCTTTGTTGATTTGTTGTTTAATGCAGTTACGTGTTATACATACCGTTATCCGATTTCCTTATTAAAGGATTGGATAGGGAAAATTTATTGTGACCGTCGTTTATTTGATTATTTAATTATTATTGCTTTCGTGCATTAATAACTGAGTTTGAATTAGACTGACCAGCGTATTATTTTGTTTTGAATTAATACTCGGGTCAGACCGAGTTATTACAGGCTGTTGATATCTTACTTTGGGTTGCTGCTTGAGCTATGAAGTCTCTTCATATTTTTTGGAGTAGTCAGTGTTATTTTATAGGATGATATGTATTCGTGTATATTATTTACAATAATGTATTTGTATATGTAACTTCCAGTGTTGACTGTTGTAGTTGTATCACATGTATTGTAACTGACTTCAGTTATATATATATGAGATTTGATATTATCTGTGTTCTGTGTTTAGCTTATCTGTGTTATTATTATATATATGTTGTCCTAAACTATTATGAACCATCGTAGTTTGTTTTGTACTAGAATAGAATATGTCGATGGGAGTAAATAAATAAAGAGATGAAAAAAAAATTATATACCACTCCTATCGAGATAACCAATACTTGCGTAAGGCCTAACTACGGATGGCCGCTCCTATCCAGCCTTATTCTTCGTAATAACAGATAGTATTTCCTTTTAATACACTTTGTTATTGTAAGCATAGAGGTGGGGCGTCACACAATATACTGTCACATATCATATGTCAGGTGATAATTAACAAAGTTAACATGGTAATAACATGGCATAACATATCTTATAATTATCACTAACTTGCATAAACATTTTAATTACTAAACATTTGTCATCAATTTACCATTTCATAAGTAGAAATGTCAGAGTGAGAAGGACTCACCTTTTTCAAAGCTAGAGACCACTACGACACACAAGAACGATTCCAAAGGCACGACAAGCATGATACGGCATGTCTTTTGATTTGAATGAATGGATAGCCTTAATATTGGTCTTGTAAACAACAAACAAGCAAGACCATATAAACATATGTATACAATACAAATATGAATTGAAACGAAATGGAAATTTGAATGAACAAAGAGCATTACCCAGCTTTAACTCAAAAGGGCTTGACCATGAAAACATGGCTTGTCACATGTTCAAATGTGCTTGATCTCACCACACTAGGCTCAGCCTAGGTGTCAACATGGCTCGGGCATGACCTAGATGCAAGGTTAAGGGCATGAAAGTGGAAGGCAAAGGCAAAATAAGAGGAAGGTAAAGGAGGCAAGGGGTTTCGGATGAAAGCATGGACCTATAGGCTCGACTTGGTCAAAGTTGAGCTTGGCCATGCAAAGTTCAGGTCTGGCCAGATCTGAAGTGATGTCCAGAGATCATGTTGGTAGGTGGTGGTGGAGCTAGGTGTGGCGGCCAAGGTGCAAATTGAAGGGAAATGTTGAAACTATGGTCTCGACGAGGCAATTCAAGGAGTGCTTGCGATGTTTTTGTGGTATTGGCTCAGTATGAAGGCATGGCCAGATCTGGACAAAGGGAAGGGAGGTGATGGCTGCTGTGTATGGTGGTGGTGATCATGGTTGGTGGAGTGGATGGTGGTAGGGCCTAGCAAAGCACGAGAGAGAGTAAGGGAAAAAATCAATGAAGATAAGAAGAAAAGAAAATAGAAAATCGAAGAAGCCATTTGCTAAAAAAATTCTCAGAAATGAATCCCCGTGAGTTTGAGATGGTGAGAAAGTTTTCTCACGTGAATAATAAAGAAAAATACATGGCTATACAGAAAAAAATGGGCGGCCAAAGAAAGAAATGAAAAGGCAAAGAAAAATGAAAGGACAAAGAAATGAAAAGGCAAAGAAATGAAAAGGCTTTGTCTTTTGAATTTCCATTTTCTTTAAAATCAAAATAAACAAAATAAAATTCGATAAATAAAAATAAAAGACAACAAAATAAAATGAAAAATAAATAAACAACTATTCTTAGGAAAATAAAAATTAGATAAAGAAAATAGTTTATTATATTGAAAGTAGAATTAAAAATTGTAAACAAAATACAATAAACATTGAAAATTATGACTGCACTTTTAAAATGTTTTAAAAAATAAAATATATACATAACATGTTATGTTACACATATATACACAAATTAGAACATGATATGACAGTATTATTTGTATAAATTAAAATAAACAATTTTGTTAAATACAACAATTTACATACAATAGTGTAAAAAGCATAACTTTCACAATATTAATCGGGTTCCAACGAAACAAAAAGCAGTATATTTGAAATTTTGTTTACTTTTATAATAAAAGATAAAATTCAAAAACTCAAATTTTTAACATTTTAGATATAATAGCAAAGTTTGACCACATTGACCAAAATTCGCATTTTTGGAAAATATTTTGTTTATTCATGTTTGGAATTCTAATTCACATAAAAATCAAAATTTATATTTAAAATAACAAAATTTATCCATTTTAATAAAAAAATAAAGTTTTTAAATCGATAATTTCAACTAAAATAAACAAAATAAACAATTAACATAATCACAAAACACAGTGTTGTTACACTCTCCTCCACTCAAAACATTTCGTCCCCGAAAATGAATGAGGTACGGGAAAACACATAAAAATATAGAATAAAATAGGATTAAGACAAGATGACAAGAAGATTGAAATTTTACCTGATAATTATTGTTATAGGTAAGTTTAACAAGGTAGAGATGATCTTTTCAAGATCCTCCAGCATCAAGAACACAAGCACGAAAAGAATCTTCGAGAATCTGATTCACTCTTTCTGTTTGACATACGGTCTGTGGATGGCCAGCAGTGCTCAGATTCAAAATGAGTACCAAAGCTTATCAAAGATTATAGAAAGATTTCTAAACAGACTGGTATACGCAATAACCTTCCCATTCTGTAACAAGATAAGGGAATCAAGGTCAACCAAAAAATAGTTTAAAAAACAAAATAAGATAATAAATTTGAAACCATGAAAATTTCAACGTAAATTGATGTTTAATTTTACATAAGTTAAATAAATCTTAATCATCTCAAATTTCATTATCTTATCATCCAATTATTTTAAATTAACAATCTCTAAATCATGGATTTGAAAAAAAATCATTTATCATACTCATAACTTATTCAGTAAAGTTAATTCTTCTATATTCCTAACTAAATATAAATTTATTTCTCTTAATATATTTTATCACCTATGTTAAATATATTTACACTTACTATAACTGTTTTAAGTTTATTCTTAGTTCCTTTAACATCATTTTATATTGTAAATTATTCCATTACCTTTTTTTCTTTATTTAATCTGTTAATCTTTTTATAACTAAAATTTAAGTGTATAACATTTATTATAACCACTCAAATTTTATTTATAAAATCATTTTTTATATTGTATATTATCCAATTACATATTCAACTTCTCTATAATTTATGTAACTTATATTGGAATGAAATTGTGTATTATACAAAAAAAATTCTAATTTAATCATTTCAAGCTCGAATATTTGTCCAAATCTTGAAAATATACTTGAAATTATCTTTCAAGATAAAATTCAGGAATTAAATTTCCCGATAAAGTCCAAAATATTTAGAGATAAATAAATGCACATATACTATATGTATATCCATTCAAATTTATATCATATATAAGCATATGTTATAAATCCAGTCTTATTTTAGAAATTCAAATTAATTAAATTCCACAAAACAAAACTATAGTAAAACTACATAACGGTCTCTTCACTTCTAAACTCAAAAAAGAATAATGGTGATGCTACAGTCATCACCGAAGTTATTTTCCAGCGACAAAGAGAAGTGCACTAATTTTAACTTTAAATTTCTTTGGAAACAACTTTCTATTCGAAAATATTTTAAATAATATATCCTTTAAAACACTAAACACAGGGTTTGAAATCCATCGAAAATTAAATTCTCAAATTCTTGTTTTTAAATTCATTTTAAATTTCCAAGTAAATTTATAACCATGTTTATAGTTCAATTATTTATATATGAAACAAGAGATAATGATATATAAAATCAATATTATTTCTTAACAACCAATTCAATAAGATCAAGATAAATTCATAATATGGTTACAAATTTTATTTCGTCAAATTTGAAAAAAAATACATATTGTGTTAGTTTGCTCTGTTCAAGTGTTTTGGAAATCCTATCGATAGCGATGATCAGATGAATCGATCAGAAACCCAAATCAACATCAACGACTCAAACAACACAATATATAAAACATTTTAAATATTAGTCTACAAATACACTTCAAGAATGATTTGAATATAAGTTGGAAACAAATACGAGATGATTAAATAACATAATAGGAAGATGGATAAGCTTATATAAACCACGGGGAACCTTAAACGGGTCAACCGAGACTTAAAGAATAAGATCGATGTGGATTTTCAGGGAAAATCTACATTCGGTCTCAAGAGATAGAATTTGGATTAATAAGAGATACTAGCATCTAAACCGAGGATATAAAATCTCTGCTGAATTTATGCTATTGCAAAGGAGTTTCACCACTTTTTACAAATCAATTTGAGATTAGCGGGACCACCGACTCATTATAAAGATCATTCGAAGTAGAGTTATGGGATACTCCAGAATCAAAGCAAGACGAATAGTAAGGGACACAAATGGATTTTGGAACCGGAGGGAACGTTCCAAAATTCAAAGGAATCGAGTCAAAAAGGAAGAGATTCAAACTTGAATGTAAGTTATTCGGTAAATACATTTACCATATATGTTGAGTTTTGCCTAAAAACCAAAGTTTTGATACCACATGTAATGTAACGATGCGAATTTTTCGCGCTCGAAAATCGACATCCATACTTTACATCGTACTCGAATGCCGTAGATTCGACCGTTCAAATCCGAGTCGCCGGAGCTTATAACAACATTAAGTAAACAACACAGCGGAAAAGAAGAATAATACATTGATATATGACACAGATACAATATCTGATACTACAGAGTGATACAATGAATATCAATATACATCAGAGATATGATACAAGAAATAGCAGCGGAAAAGAAACAGATAACATCAACAGCGGAACAAATAACTCTAAGATAGTTTTCAAGGACGAACTCCAAAACTGCAACTCCATCTCCAAGAACCAATCCAGCAGTAGCTCGAACTCCCAATAACGATGCACCAAGCTAAGCAAGACTGGTGTGGTCCAAAGAATGAACTAACTCTAGATAATCTACTAAACCTGACTACCTGAAAAACCCAAACTCTACATTGCTTGTGTAGAAAATAATGAGCACCCAGAGTTTAGGAAAGAAACAATAAACTCTGGATCAGTCGTGGGACTGGTGTGAGCAACAAAAACAGTTTATCTTTTAAAACATTCAACAAAAGATTTTCAAAGTCAATTCGTAATGCTTTTTTGAAATGAGACTACCATAAGGCCTCCCGCACACACACACAATGCAAACGCAGAATCGGAGGAGATTTCTCCTTATGATAGTCAAAGATGCTTGATACGCATTAAAAAGAAACATTTGATATTATTACTAGTGCATAGTGTAGGGAAAATCATTTCGAAAGTGAAGATATAAATCTTAGCCAACATACGACCATTATCGTTTGCCTACTATAGCTACCATGTTCAATAGCAGGTTACCGCCACAATTCATGGCAGGTTCTACAACTAAAACCGTACAAGTCTCGTATTGTTTCTTTGGATTTCCAACAAATGGTCAGGCCAAGGAATTTCCCATTTCCACATGAGAACGCCTCTGGAAAGACGTCCCCGAGAACCTAACCGGATCTCTGCCAACACAAGGCCGGGTTACCCCTAACTGGGTAACTACTGACACGAGTATGCCATCTTCCGGTTGTAAACAACCTTTAACCGGGGTCCCAGCAACAAATCACAAAATAATATATATATCTGCGATATCAACATAAGTAAAGTATCTGAGCTCCATACCATGACACCACTTCTATCCAGAAGGAAATGCACATGCCCTAAGGTGTGCTACCCCCAATAACCCTGCCGCATCTTTCCTGTTTCGACCATTTCGGGGTGTGAGGTCCGACGAAGTCTCGTCCATAAAGCCACGCTTTGGTACAAAGCCATGCTTTGGGTCAACAAATTATCAAAGTAATGATCACAAAGATAAATGATCAGACAAATGATCATATCACAAATGATCAAACAATGATCCTTTCACATCAACACTCAGCATGTCACATTACCAAATTGGGAATATATCGCTGATAACCATCAACCACATAACCTTTGAGCTCGTACGTCTCAGAGAAGGGTGTTAAGCTAAGAGAATAAATTCTCCGCCACCAAGAGAAATATATTTGAAAGAAATCAGCTTTATATCTCAATTTGTAATGTCAAACATACAATCCATACAAGTCTGTTCCGGGCTCGAACAGAACCGAAGGCACTTCCCTTGAAATCCGGATATTCACTAATCGCGTTCGGACTTCCCATCACATATGGAGTCTCTATACCAGGGACCAGTCGATGCAAAGACATTCGACGAGTAGTCCTTTCGTTTTCAAAAATATCCGGTCTTCACCACCGGTCTTCAAATGCTATCCATAACGACATATCACATATTCGGAATGGGATATATGACACAAAGGTCCTCTCCCGGCTAAACCGAACAGTGAGCGCAGTATTTCAAAAACATATGGATATTGGGATTTCAATTAAGTCACAACTTAGAATCCAAAAACTTTCCTTTTCAAATGGTTTAAACCAATTACCATTTCAAATCTTTATATTACAAAAAGATTTATTTCACAAAGATCAATTCATAGACTTCAAAACAATTTCCATTCCAATTGGATTAACTCGTTAAATCTTTAAATCAAAGATTTAACTTATAGCTTTCAAATCGATTAACTTGCTGAATCTTTAAATCAAGATTCAACTTATAGCTTTCAAATCGTTTTCATAACTTGGAAATTATCATCATTTTCAACTTGAAATTCTTTTTAACACAAATTGGACGTTCATTTGTTATGTGAAAGCTTTTATTATTTGAAACAAACAGTTTTCGTTTAAGAAAAAATCCAATTATATTTACACGAGTTAAATCCCTTGAATTCTATTCACATCCCCAAATCAATACTTTTAAAATAGTTTAACCCATATATAACTGGTATAACATTTTTAATCCCTAGTTTCAAATCATAGAATTCAATTTCAAATCTTGAATTTAAGTTCAAATCAAATTATTCAACTTCATATTTTATCGAGTTATTCAAAATAAATTTCATCTATGAAATTCCATTTCAAAAGCTTTTCACTTTAAACCCAATCCATTTCCAAAACATTTGAATTCAAATATTCAAATTTAAAACTATTTCAAAAATCCATGACTTAATCGATTTCCTCGTGAAATCCATATTGGTGTGTGTATAAGTGTGGTCCAGGGGTTTAACACAATAGTGCAACATCATTCAATCATCATAGATCAGAACACAGAAATATAGTTGATAAGCGATATAAACTATAACGCTTATCGTCCATTCACAGATTCACAGATAATAAATTACAAATAAATACGTCACACAGCTCAAAAACAAAGTATCACATATCAGGGGTATCAAACAAAACAATTATTCAGCCAAGTCCAAACATTCACAAATGAATTTATTAATCAAATAATTAATTTAAATCGGATGTATCAATTATTAATCTGGGTTAATTATCATAATTTAATTACAAATTATTTGAAATAAATTCCCTTTCACAATTTATTAGTTAACCCTTAATTTTTAACTATCATTCTTAATTAATGAATCAATTAATCTTTAAATTATTAAGTTAATCTTAATAAATCACATTATTAATTAATCTTTTAAATTTATTAACAAATAATTTACTAAAATTTCAAATCATAATTTAATTGATTACATTCATTAATTATCTATTAATTACTTCTATGAGTAATTATATTTTCAAAATTATCAAGTGATTATTCTGAATTAATTAACTTAAGAAATTTAGATTTTTGAATAAATCAAATTAACTCAATTAATTATGCTAAGTAAATCAGTTCCATAATTTCTATCATTAAGTAATTATACTTAGTAGTTCCACAATTTATTATCATTAAATTTATTAATCTAATTTATGGTTAAATTTTTTATCACATTAATCAATTGTTCAGATAATCTTAGTTAATGATTTCATTAACTATTTAGTTTCTTTAATTCCTTTTTTAAAGAAACGATTTACTATTGAAAATTCATTCGTTAATGAAATACAAATTATTAACTTCACTACTTAAAGTAAAGTTCAATCATATTTATAATTTAAGTATTATTCACAATATGTTTGAAACACTGTTTCAAATTCCCTTTTACTTAATTACTTTGCCAAAAATAAACTTAATTTTGTATTTAAACAAAAGCTGTTATAACTTTAAAATTTTCAAGTTTAACAAAAACTATACCTAAGCAAAAACTTTGGTAACTCGAGTTAAGACCCGAGACAAACTGCAAAAATCATGAGCCCTACTTCGAGTTACTCGCGCTCCACCTTCCTTCGAGTCAACCATCCTTTTCTCGAGACCATCCCCGAGACCCTTACTTCTTCCCCAACCAACTCAAAACGCTGATACGAAAAGATGCACGTATACGTGCACAATTGCGATGACCATCGTCGATCAACGTTTCTACCTCCAACACGTCACTGATCATCCTCATCTTCGATCCTAACCACCCAAAGTTCATCACGAACCCAAAATCAAGATTGAGCTATTCAATCAAAACTAGAACAGAACTCAACCAACTTAAATCACCTCGACCTGTCAATGTCGACTCCCAGAGATCACGAATCTTCGTCCACACCTTCACCGATCAACCACGAACCCATCCCTCTTGGTGCGATCGAACTCGATGCACCAAAGTCGACGAGATTGCCGCGTCATCTTCGTTGAACAAAACTGAAGCTTAAACCCTAATTCGACTATTCCCTAACGCCACGGTGAACAAGAATTACTACGAGTATTTTTTCCGACATCCCCACCTAACGAGCTCCCTTCTGTATCACTCGCGACGCTCACTTTCCCCTAGATCACCAGAATATGCCTCGTTTTCAATTTTTGTTCAACTCTCATGTGCTCTTGATTTAAAACCTTAAAAATCATGATGCTTGCTTTAAAATTCATATTACAGTATGAGGATCCAATCTTCATATCTGAATTCGACAATTAAAACTCTTGAATTTTAACTTATTAAGAGCTTTGCTCAGTTAATTGATTTTTCAGAGACATTCACATGTTGTTTCAACTCTAATAAATTTTTAAACCTTAATTTAAAATCAAACAAACAATATTATTTTTAACACCAAATCCAAACAGTGTGTAGTTCAAGTGGAATTGATTTTTGAATTAAATCATATGTTTTGGATCTAAGACAGAGAACCTATATGAACATAGCACAGTTCATCCATCCTTCAGATATACAAAGAATTCAAATATATATAGATACACATACTAATTCACACATATATAAGCAAGAGATTCATATTTTAAAATTTTAAGCAAGTGTTACTCACCTTGATAAGTTTTAGAAATAAACAGAGCTTTCTTTTCCACGTTGATACAGCTTTGATATTTGCAAACTGGAATCTCTTTTTTCATATCTGGCTTTGTAGTTGATTTGTTTGATGAATTTTATTTTTTTTAGTTTGGGATAACATTACTTCATATTTGCTTTGGTTTGAGGAACGAACTTAAAATGAGAGGGGAAGGCTGATAAAAAAGAAAAATTGTGCAGGTGATGTTACTTGTAAAATACTAGGCATGGTGAAGATGACTAAAGTCCTTTTTACTCGGCTGAGATCTTGCATTTCTTTGTTTATGTTTTATTTGTACTTATATTTTCGTTTGTTTTATGAAACAAGATCTCGGCTGGAATGATGTTGTTTTGTGATGTGTTGAAATGTATGTTGGGAAGAAATGAGTTACAGGGGGGTGTGTATGGAAATGAAGTTTACTGGGTATAGAATATTATTTATAAATCTTTCATCAGAGATTTTCTAAGTTTTGTAGGCTATGGTACTCCTACTTTTGTATGCTAGAGGTATGGCTGCAGTGATATGTTATGGTGGCTGCAACTTTGCTTTGTACTTATATTTATTTGTTTGCTTTGTTAAGCTCTTATTTGAGTGTATTTGAGTGTATTTCTTATTTAACTTCATTTGGTATATGTTTAATACTTCTTTTGTTTCTATTTCTTTTGTGTTTCTATTGTTAATATGTTGTTAAAATTTAACAAGTTTTGTTTACTTTAGATTTTCATAGACATTTTATTAATTTACTTTATGTATAAATTGTAAATTTGTTTTAGTCCTTTGTTAAAAACTTCAACTTAACTGAAAACTTATACTTTTGTTTTAGTTATATTTGCTTCTTATTTATTTTTCTATATTTAACTTATATCTTGTTTGTATTCACACGTATTATTAAAAGACAATGTTTTGAAACTAAACACGTATTTTATCTGCATTTTGGAAAAATTCAAATCAATTTACAATTAATTGCATAATTATTAATCAAAATGAAATTTAATTATCAAATTAAAATTAATTAAAATTCGAGATCGTTATAGACTTCCCCCTTAAAAGGAATTTCGTCCTCGAAATTCGCCAGAGAGAGATAACGAAGATAGATGAAAGATAGAGAAATATCTTTTCAGATCAACTGGATATCAATTCTGCATTTGGTTTACCAAATCAGAATATCAACAATAGATACAATAACGAATCTATTTAACACTTCACAAGATACTCGGGTTATCAAATCTACGAAATATGCAGTGGTATTGGTTAGTTTGAAGGGATAACTAACCATTCGTAGATTATATCGAGACCCAAATAATAGATAAATGGATTTGATTTTCCACAATTTTCAAACACTAGATAAAGATTCCAAGCTCAAGTCGGAATATCTCAAAGTATATATAATTTGTCCCTCTTCGGACTTCGATCAACCCGAGAATTATAATAGAATTTCAATTTTTGGTTTTAAGCAAAAATCGTTTTATTGATTCAATTCAATTTATCCTTCATATTCCATTAATCAATTTAACTCAATTTAAAATTTCCAATTTATTCAAAATTCCTAATTTCAAATTTCAAATTGGTATTCATTAAGGTTTAAATCCAAAACTGATAAGAAACCGATGAAATATGAAGTAAGAATCTTCTACAACGATTCGTAGAGCATCAACGCACCGAACTTCTTTGTGTAGCTGTCACGAAGCAATCAAAAGAATTTGGAAACGAATCAAAGAAAATTGAGAAGAGAAAGATATTTCCACTGTTGCAGGGTATTGACCATTTAAAATCGTACTTCCCTGTCCCCTATCTCGTCCTCTTCTTGCACTCATACTTACTATCAGCGGATAGTAAAAGAATTTACTGAGACATTCGAACGGATATCCTAGGGATTATACTCATTCTAGGGATACTTCACCCTATCTAATGAGCTACTTAATGTGTTATACTCCTAAGCTAAAGTTTAACCTTAGCTCCGATACCAAATGTAACGATGCGAATTTTTCGAGCTCGAAAATCGACATCCATACTTTACATCGTAGTCGAATGCCGTAGATTCGACCGTTCAAATCCGAGTCGCCGGAGCTTATAACAACATTAAGTAAACAACACAGCGGAAAAGAAGAATAATACATTGATATATGACACAGATACAATATCTGATACTATAGAGTGATACAATGAATATCAATATACATCAGAGATATGATACAAGAAATAGCAGTGGAAAAGAAACAGATAACATCAGCAGCGGAACAAATAACTCTAAGATAGTTTTCAAGGAAGAACTCCAAAACTGCAACTCCATCTCCAAGAACCAATCCAGCAATAGCTCGAACTCCCAATAATGATGCACCAAGCTAAGCAAGACTGGTGTGGTCCAAAGACTGAATTAACTCTAGATAATCTACTAAACCTGACTATCTGAAAAACCCAAACTCTAGACTACTCGTGTAGAAAATAATGAGCACCCAGAGTTTAGGAAAGAAACAATAAACTCCGGATCAGTCGTGGGACTGGTGTGAGCAACAAAAACAGTTTATCTTTTAAAACATTCAACAAAAGATTTTCAATGTCAATTCGCAATGCTTTTTTGAAATGAGACTACCATAAGGCCTCCCGCACACACACACACACACACACAATGCAAACGCAGAATCGGAGGAGATTTCCCCTTATGATAGTCAAAGATGCTTGATACGCATTAAAAAGAATCATTTGATATTATTACTAGTGCATAGTGTAGGGAAAATCATTTCGAAAGTAAAGATATAAATCTTAGCCAACATACGACCATTATCGTATGCCTACTATAGCTACCATGTTCAATAGTAGGTTACCGCCACATTCCACGGCAGGTTCTACAACTAAAACCGTACAAGTCTCGTATTGTTTCTTTGGATTTCCAACAAATGGTCAGGCCAAGGAACTTCCTATTGCCACATGAGAACGCCTCTGGAAGGACGTCCCCGAGAACCTAACTGGATCTCTGCCAACACAAGGCCAGGTTACCCCTAACTGGGTAACTACAGACACGAGTATGCCATCTCCCGGTTGTAAACAACCTTTAACCAGGGCCCCAGCAAAAAATCACAAAATAATATATATATCTGTGATATCAACATAAGTAAAGTATCTGGGCTCCATACCATGATACCACTTCTATCCAGAAGGAAATGCACATACCCTAAGGGGTGCTACCCCCAATAACCTTGCCGCATCTTTCCTGTTTCGACCATTTCGGGGTGTGTGGTCCGACGAAGTCTCGTCCACAAATCCATGCTTTGGTACAAAGCCATGCTTTGGGTCAAAAAATGATCAAAGTAATGATCATAAAGATTGTTATCCCATTTTTTGGACAAAACTGGAATATCAATGTTGTGTGCATTTCCACCACGACTGGAACAAGAAGAAGCAGCCAGCAAGCCATACGAGAGCTCATTCGGCATACCTTGGTTCATCCAGCATCTCCAACATTCAAGCCCATTCGGCATCTACAACATAAAAGTCCATTCGGTATCAAAGGATTAAAGTTTCATTCGGCATTCAAGGCGCTTTGTTTCATTCGGCGTTCCCAATACAAGAAGCATTCGGCAGAAGCATTCGGCACCTCATTCGGCAGAAGCATTCGGCACTCCCCTTCCCACCGAATCAACTACAACCGAAGCTCCATCCTTCACCATCCCCTACCTATCACTACCGAGCCATGCTATCACCGAACCATCTCATCCTCCATCCTCCTACCGAGCCATCTCATCCTCCATCCTCCTACCAAACCCAAGCTCCACCGGACCATACTCCTACCACCGAACGAGCTCCACTCAACCTACCACCGGACCAACCTACCACCGGTCCAACCATCCTTCTCTCCAAGCACCGCCGAACCAAAGAATGCCGAACAAAAGTTGCCAGTCCAGATTGCTTCAGCCCAAGCCCACCAGCAGTTATAAACATCCAAGACCCCTGCCCCCAGCCTCACTCTATAAATAGAGGGGCAGGGGTACAACAATGGCAGACAAGTTTGAGAGCTCAAGCCTGGAAGGAACTCTCAAACAACTTTAGATACTTGTAATCAAAGCTTTGTACTTGTAATCTGAAAAAAAAGGAGAATAACATATAAAGTGGACGTAGGCACGTTCGGGCCGAACCACTATAAATCCGTGTGTCTTTTACAGTTTAGTCGCTGCTTTTTATATATTTGCATAAATCACCCAAATCACTAAGAACAACATATAATCGACTAAATCATATGACTTTGGGGTGTTTGCCCATTTTTTGCGCAAACATTTTGGTGCTTTCACTGAGAAGAACCAGCTCCCGCTACATCGGATAGAAGTTGAATTTGAAAATCTAAGAGTTCAGATCTAAGAGTTATGACGAGACAAACAAGTAGAAGGCAAAGGCCAGAGAGAAGTGAACACCAAGGAAGTCAAGAGGCTTCCTCAGGAGGGAATCAAGCGTCGATCTTCATCACTAGGGATGAGATGGAGGCCATGATGAGAAGACAAGAAGAGATGATCCAGAACTTACTTCAACAAATTGGGCAAAGTGGAGCACAAATCCAAGGAGCAACTGGGGTTCAGAACGGGGCAGGACCATCTGGCGCAGCACCAGAGCTAGGGGGCACTCACGCAGAGCATGTTGATCCGACCCCGGGAAGTGAGATGGTGGCATCCGAACCACCTGGTAGCAATAGAGGAATGAACGTTCAGCCAGGGAGGCATACACATGAAAACTCCCGCGGACTTGGGGGGCAGGTCGAAGACAGTGAACGAGAACTACAGCTTGGAGACAATACAGATTAGTAGAGATGGTTAGAAGAGCTATGAGAGGCGGTTTAGTAAACAGAGACTTGGAAGATGTAAACAGGAGTCCTTTTTCTTCTGCGATTAGGATGGCTAGGAACCCACCAGAATTCAAGCTACCATCATTGGACATGTACAACGGGAAAACGGACCCCACGGTTCATCTAACGAAGTATATGAGACATATGGAAGTGCTGGGGGCATCAGAGGAGGTTATGGCCCAGTGCTTTCCACTGTATTTGACGGACATTGCAGCGTTATGGTTTAGGCAACTGGAGAGCGGCTCCATAGGAACATGGTAAGATTTAACTGAGAGATTCATGAGGCAATTCAGGGTTCATATTGCGAGACCCAAGAATGTGATGACTTTGGCAACCTTGAAACAGAAAACTGGAGAGACTTTGAGGAGCTTTCTAACGTGATTTAATGCGGCGGCAGCATCGGTGGATCGACCAGATCCATCTATGGTCATGATGGCGGCTGTATCTGGAATAGCTGGTAATACAGAGTTCAAGAATTCATTAACCAAGGACCCGCCTATGAATCTGGGAGAGTTCTATCATGAGGCTGAAAAGTTTCTGCGTTTGGAAGATGCTAGTGCGGAAAGAGAGGAAGAAGATGACGTTTACGTAATCAAGAGCGGAAACCCACCTGGAAAGGGTGCGGAGACTAGCAAAGGAAAAAGAAAGGCTGAGGATAATGATGACAGGACAAAGTGGCTACGAAGAGAACCACGCTTCACCACCTATTCAAAGCTGAATGAGAGTTTGGAACGGATTTATCAGGATACCAAGGGGCAGGTTCCGTATCGTAGACCAATGCGAAGGGATCCAACCTCTGACGAAAGAAAATCAGATAAGTTTTGTGTATTTCATGAATTGACTGGTCATAACACTAATGATTGTAGGCATTTGAAGGACGAGGTAGAAGGGCATATCAGAAATGGTATGCTCCTTCAGTATGTGAGGAGGCGAACTCCAGCGGTGGAGCTAGAGCGACCGCCCTCTACGTCAGCTAGAGGTGACCCTGGATCAATGCACCATTTGATTATCCATTGATTGCTTGATTAAAATGACGATGAATAGGTCGTAAGCTTCCACTAACGCAGTTAAATCGTTTACACATGTACGAGATCGCGAACGATCTCCAGGAATGCTCTGAATGATCATTGACTGCTTCGGAGTGGGAACTTACACTTTGACATCCTTGCTTTGCTTTTGTTTCGATTTGAACATTTGAATTCTTCCTGTTTGGACATTTCTGCTGTAAGGTACTATTGCTTTAACATTTACAATTCTATGAAAAAATTATTTACTTATATGCCCGTTGGATCGCGAACGGTCCACGAGCACCTATTGCATGGCAACGAACTGCCAAAGTCTTTGATTCGAAAAATTCCCCCAAACAATGACTCCAACACTGATAATATTAAGCCCCCCCCGGGCACACTCATTCGCCTCGAACGGCACCCGACCGCGAACGGTCACAAACTCGACTTCGAACAGTCACAATTCGCCTCGAACGGCACCCGACTTCGAACAGTCACAACTCGCCTCGAACGGCACCCGACTTCGAACAGTCACAATTCGCCTCGAACGACACCCGACTTCGAACAGTCACAACTCGTCTCGAACGGCACCCGACCGCGAACGGTCACAAACTCGCCTCGAACGGCACAACTCGCCTCGAACGGCACAACTCACCTTACCTCAAATGGCTCGATCGCGAACGGTCATCATTTGAGGTCCGCCACCTGATCACCGACTGTTACGCCTTACCTCAAATGGCTTGATCGCGTACGATCGTCATTTGAGGACCACCACTTGACCGCGCACTGTCGCACTTTACCTCGAATGACTCGATCACGAACGATCGTCATTTGAAGTTAAGCGCTTGACCTTGAACGGTCCCCAATCGACCGCGCACTGTCGCACTTTACCTCGAATGACTCGATCCCGAACGGTCGTCATTTGAAGTAAAGCGCTTGACCTTGAACGGTCACATTTCACTGCAGATGACTCGATCCCGAACGATCGACGCACGGATTTATGCACTTGACCGCGCACGGTCGCACTTCGCCTCAAATGACTTGATCACGAACGATCGTCATTTGAAGTTAGGCGTTTGACCATGAACGGCCGCACTTCATCCCAAATAGCTCGATCCCGAACGGTCGTCATTTGGGGCCATATAAAATATCAAGCTCTTTACAGGTTGTCAACAGGATATGAACATCCAGCTCATGGCATTACAAAACACGCCTTCCTACCGCAAGGCATATTTTGGGGGGCAAAGTGTTATCCCATTTTTTGGACAAAACTGGAATATCAATGTTGTGTGCATTTCCACCACGACCGGAACAAGAAGAAGCAGCCAGCAACCCATACGTGAGCTCATTCGGCATACCTTGGTTCATCCAGCATCTCCAACATTCAAGCCCATTCGGCATCTACAACATAAAAGTCCATTCGGTATCAAAGGATTAAAGTTTCATTCGGCATTCAAGGCGCTTTGTTTCATCCGGCGTTCCCAATATAAGAAGCATTCGGCAGAAGCATTCGGCACCTCATTCGGCAGAAGCATTCGGCACTCCCCTTCCCACCGAATCAACTACAACCGAAGCTCCATCCTTCACCATCCCCTACCTATCACTACCGAGCCATGCTATCACCGAACCATCTCATCCTCCATCCTCCTACCGAACCATCTCATCCTCCATCCTCCTATCGAACCCAAGCTCCACCGGACCATACTCCTACCACTGAACGAGCTCCACTCAACCTACCACCGGACCAACCTACCACCGGTCCAACCATCCTTCTCTCCAAGCACCGCCGAACCAAAGAATGCCGAACCAAAGTTGCCAGTCCAGATTGCTTCAGCCCAAGCCCACCAGCAGCTATAAACATCCAAGACCCCTGCCCCCAGCCTCACTCTATAAATAGAGGGGCAGGGGTACAACAATGGCAGACAAGTTTGAGAGCTCAAGCCTGGAAGGAACTCTCAAACAACTTTAGATACTTGTAATCAAAGCTTTGTACTTGTAATCTGAAGAAAAAAAAGGAGAATAACATATAAAGTGGACGTAGGCACGTTCGGGCCGAACCGCTATAAATCCGTGTGTCTTTTACAGTTTAGTCCCTGCTTTTTATATATTTGCATAAATCACCCAAATCACTAAGAACAACATATAATCGACTAAATCATACGACTTTGGGGTGTTTGCCCATTTTTTGCGCAAACAAAGATAAATGATCAAACAAATGATCATATCACAAATGATCAAACAGTGATCCTTTCACAGCAACACTCAACATGTCACATTACCAAATTGGGAATATATCGCTGATAACCATCAACTACATAACCTCTGAGCTCGTACATCTCAGAGAAGGGTGTTAAGCTAAGAGAATAAATTCTCCGCCACCAACAGAAATATATTTGAAAGAAATCAGCTTTATATCTCAATTTGTAATGTCAGACATACAATCCACATAAGTCTGTTCCGGGCTTGAACAGAACCGAAGACACTTCCAAAGAAGTCCTTGAAATCCGGATATTCACTAATCACGTTCGGACTTCCCATCACATGTGGAGTCTCTATACCGGGGACCAGTCGATGCAAAGACATTCGACGAGTTGTCCTTTCGTTTTCGAAAATATCCGGTCTTCACCACCGGTCTTCAAATGCTATCCATAACGACATATCACATATTCGGAATGGGATATATGACACAAAGGCCCTCTCCCGGCTAAACCGAACAGTGAGCGCAGTATTTCAAAAACATATGGATATTGGGATTTCAATTAAGTCACAACTTAGAATCCAAAAACTTTCCTTTTCAAATGGTTTAAACCAATTACCATTTCAAATCTTTATATTACAAAAAGATTTATTTCACAAAGATCAATTCATAGATTCAAAACAATTTCCATTCCAATTAGATTAACTCGTTAAATCTTTAAATCAAAGATTTAACTTATAACTTTCAAATCGATTAACTTGTTGAATCTTTAAATCAAGATTCAACTTATAGATTTCAAATCGTTTTCATAACTTGGAAATTATCTTCATTTTCAACTTGAAATTCTTTTTAACACAAATTGGATGTTCATTTCTTATGTGATAGCTTTTATTATTTGAAAACAAACAGTTTTCGTTTCAGAAAAAATCCAATTATATTTACACGAGTTAAAGCCCTTGAATTCTATTCACATCCCCAAATCAATACTTTTAAAATAGTTTAACCCATATATAACTGGTATTACATTTTTAATCCCTAGTTTCAAATCATAGAATTCAATTTCGAATCTTGAATTTAAGTTCAAATCAAATTATTCAAATTCATATTTTATCGAGTTATTCAAAATAAATTTCATCTATGAAATTCCATTTCAAAAGCTTTTCACTTTAAACCCAATCCATTTCCAAAACATTTGAATTCAAATATTCAAAAAACTATTTCAAAAATCCGTGACTTAATCGATTTCCTCGTGAAATCCATATTGGTGTGTGTATAAGTGTGGTCCAGGGGTTTAACACAATTGTGCAACATCATTCAATCATCATAGATCAAAACACAGAAATATAGTTGATAAGCGATATAAACTATAACGCTTATCGTCCATTCACAGATTCACAGATAATAAATTACAGATAAATACGTCACACAGCTCAAAAACAAAGTATCACATATCAGGGGTATCAAACAAAATAATTATTCAGCCAAGTCCAAACATTCACAAATGAATTTATTAATCAAATAATTAATTTAAATCGGATGTATCAATTATTAATCCGGGTTAATTATCATAATTTAATTACAAATTATTTGAAATAAATTCCCTTTCATAATTTATTAGTTAACCCTTAATTTTTAACTATAATTCTTAATTAATGAATCAATTAATCTTTAAATTATTAAGTTAATCTTAATAAATCACATTATTAATTAATCCTTTAAATTTATTAACAAATAATTTACTAAAATTTCAAATCATAATTTAATTGATTACATTCATTAATTATCTATTAATTACTTCTATGAGTAATTATATTTTCAAAATTATCAAGTGATTATTCTGAATTAATTAACTTAAGAAATTTAGATTTTTGAATAAATCAAATTAACTCAATTAATTGTGCTAAATAAATCAATACCATAATTTCTATCATTAAGTAATTATACTTAGTAGTTCCACAATTTATTATCATTAAATTTATTAATCTAATTTATGGTTAAAAATTTTATCACATTAATCAATTGTTCAGATAATCTTAGTTAATGATTTCATTAACTATTTAGTTTCTTTAATTCCCTTTTTAAAGAAAATTTCTCACATTAACCATTATTAATTATAAATCGATTTACTATAGAAAATTCATTCGTTAATGAAATAGAAATTATTAACTTCACTACTTAAAGTAAAGTTGAATCATATTTATAATTTAAGTATTATTCAAAATATGTTTGAAACACTGTTTCAAATTCCCTTTCACTTAATTACTTTGCCATAAATAAACTTAATTTTGTATTTAAACAAAAGCTGTTGTAACTTTAAAATTTTCAAGTTTAACAAAAACTATACCTGAGCAAAAACTTTGGTAACTCGAGTTAAGACCCGAGACAAACTGCAAAAATCACGAGCCTTACTTCGAGTTACTCGCGCTCCACCTTCCTTCGAGTCCAACCATCATTTTCTCGAGACCATCCCCGAGACCCTTACTTCTTCCCCAACCAACTCAAAATGCTGATACGAAAAGATGCACGTATACATGCACAATTGCGAAGACCATCGCCGATCAACGTTGCTACCTCTAGCACGTCACCGATCATCCTCATCTTCGATCCTATCCGCCCAAAGTTCATCACGAACCCAAAATTGAGATTGAGCTATTCAATCAAAACTGGAACAGAACTCAACCAACTTAAATCACCTCGACCTGCCAATGTCGACTCCCAGAGATCACGAATCTTCGTCCACACCTTCACCGATCAACCACGAACCCATGCCCCTTGGTGCGATCGAACTCGATGCACCACAGTCGACGCGATTGCCGCGTCATCTTCGTTGAACGAAACTGAGGCTTAAACCCTAATTCGACTATTCCCTAAAGCTACGGTGAACTATAATTACTACGAGTATTTTTTCCGACATCCCCACCTAACGAGCTCCCTTCTGTATCACTCGCGACGCTCACTTTCCCCTAGATCACCAGAATCTTCCTCGTTTTCAATTTTCGTTCAACCCTTATGTGCTCTTGATTTAAAACCTTAAAAATCACGATGCTTGCTCTAAAATTCATATTACAGTATGAGGAACCAATCTTCATATCTGAATTCGACAATTAAAACTCTTGAATTTTAACTTATTAAGAGCTTTGCTTAGTTAATTGATTTTTCAGAGACATTCACATGTTGTTTCAACTCTAATAAATTTTTAAACCTTAAATTAAAATCAAACAAACAATATTATTTTTAACACCAAATCCAAACAGTGTGTAGTTCAAGTGGAATTGATTTTTGAATTAAATCATATGTGTTGGATCTAAGACAGAGAACCTATATGAACATAGCACAGTTCATCCATCGTTCAGATATACAAAGAATTCAAATATATATAGATACACATACTAATTCATACATATATAAGCAAGAGATTCATATTTTAAAATTTTAAGCAAGTGTTACTCACCTTGATAAGTTTTAGAAGTAAACAGAGCTTTCTTTTCCATGTTGATACAGCTAAGATATTTGCAAACTGGAATCTCTTCTTTCATATCTGGCTTTGTAGTTGATTTGTTTGATGAATATTTTTTTTTAGTTTGGGATAACATTACTTCAGATTTGCTTTGGTTTGAGGAACGAACTTAAAATGAGAGGTGAAGGCTGATATAAAAGAAAATTTTTACAGGTGATGTTACTTGTACAATACTAGGCATGGTGAAGATAACTCAAGTCCTTTTTACTCGACTGAGATCTTGCATTTCTTTGTTTATGTTTTATTTGTACTTATATTTTCATTTGTTTTATGAAACAAGATCTCGGCTGGAATGATGTTGTTTTGTGATGTGTTGAAATGTATGTAGGGAAGAAATGAGTTACAGGGGGGGTGTGTATGGAAATGAAGTTTACTGGGTATAGAATATTATTTATAAATCTTTCATCAGAGATTTTCTAAGTTTTGTAGGCTATGGCACTCCTACTTTTGTATGATAGAGGTATGGCTCCAGTGATATGTTATGGTGGCTGCAATTTTGCTTTGTACTTATATTTATTTGTTTGCTTTGTTAAGCTCTTATTTGAGTGTATTTGAGTGTTTTTCTTATTTAACTTTATTTGGTATATGTTTAATACTTCTTTTGTTTCTATTTCTTTTGTGTTTCTATTGTTAATATGTTCTTGAAATTTAACAAGTTTTGTTTACTTTAGATTTTCATAGACATTTTATTAATTTACTTTATGTATAAATTAGAAATTTGTTTTAGTCCTTTGTTAAAAACTTCAACTTAACTCAAAACATATACTTTTGTTTTAGTTATATTTGCTTCTTATTTATTTTTCTATATTTAACTTATATCTTGTTTGTATTCACACGTATTATTAAAAGACAATGTTTTGAAACTAAACACGTATTTTATCTGCATTTTGGAAAAACTCAAATCAATTTACAATTAATTGCACAATTATTAATCAAAATGAAATTTAATTATCAAATTAAAATTCGGGACCGTTACATGTAACGACCCGATATTTTCAACCATTCACATCCGCACATGTCGGACTTGAATTGCTCAAAATACCACGTTGTAAATAAAATTTGGCAAATCTCAGAATATACAGTAAATAAATAGTCACGGATCATAGACACAGTAAGTAATAATGCAGCGGAAGAAAAAGAGATAGTAGTTCATGAAGCTACTATATATATATATAAGATACATCAGAGTTATACAAGATACAACAGAAAGGTAACAAGATACATCGGGTACAAATCAGAATACATCACTGAATCACTGGATACTGACAGAAAAATAGATGGATGGATTTCTCCAACTCCGAAGGTGAGGCTTGAATGCTGAATCGCGCCGTCTGATCCGAGCGTAAAGCAAAACACAAAAAACTCGAGTCAGGACATAAATACTTATGAACTATAAATCAACTCAAGTGAACAGTAACAAAATGCATCGGTAACTTAAAGGATGCTTGGGACCGCCTATCCTCTAAGGATCCGTTAAACTATTAACTATGTAGTAATATTGTGTTATTAATGCCTACAGTAAAAAAACTTACTTTTAAATAGCGTTAAAGGGATACCCATATAACCCTAAAAACATAATAATCCCAGTAGTCCATCCACTATAAGCAAACCTCCAGATCGGGCGGCTACCTTAAATACTCCATGGGCTACGGGAGGAAAACAAACTCGTAGTAAGGCTCGCTATGCTAGGTGACACGGCACATGTGGCAATGCTAGGATGGATATAGCAATTATGCACACGGGCTGGCGGTAACATAGCAGCCACTACGCCCACCTCAGAACGCACACCCAATCAAAATCTGAGGATGGCCATCAAATCAACCACAAGTAAGAGTATAGTATCGAAGAAATGTGTCCGATAGAAGGACTGACCTCACTTGTCCCGAGATCATTCCTGTTTTAGACACCTTTTGCCAGCTCACGGGAGTCGGGTCCACGTTCATACCTCAGTTGGATCGCCGACACCATCCTACTTCATTCTGGATCCCACCCTCTTGTACACAATTGTTAAAGTGGTTTTCGGAGTTGGCAGAGAGTATGAAAACTTTCAATCCTAGTCTCTTTAACAACTAAACTTTATTATAACGCCGTGGTCATTTAAAAATAGTTCATACTACAAAAATCAAATCACCTCATTTCAAAACTATATTCCTTTCAAAGTAGTTTATACTTCGAAACCAAAACTATTTTTATTTCAAAACTATATTTAAATCAATACGATATCATTTCCATTTCAAACTTATATTCACCTTTTCAAAAGCCATAATACCTTCGAAGTTATAACTCTTTCGAAACCGAAATACTTGAAATCATTACACTTTGAAAATCATAACATTTCTAAATCATACATTTGAAATCTTGAAACATTCCGTTAATTACAAATTTATTCAATTAAACCCAAATTTCCAATTTAATTCAATTCGAACCATCAGTTTCAATTCAACTCAGTTTCCCAATAAACCTGTTCAAATCTTATAAATTTCAAATACATATTTGACCCACAAAATAAAATATTCAACTTATAATACATTTCAAAGCTTTAATATACCATATTTCAAAACTAAATTTTTTAACTCACGTATCTCAAATTTAACTTCATTATTACTTAGTTTTGAAATATTCATTTCATAAATCCAATATCATTTAAATAAACCAGAATTACAAGTAAACTAAATATCCTTAATACCATTATAAACTTAAAATATTCATTTATCAAATAGATCAAAATCAAATATCATTCCAAATTCACATTCTTTATCAAAATAAAGATTATGTCATTCAAAACCATTTCAAAATCATTTCCTTTCAACTCCTTTATTAATTCATTATCATTAAAATCAAATATTCAAATTAAATATCATTTTAAAAAAAATCAATCATTCCATTCATTTATTATTTCAAATATCATTACAAAACACATTTCAAAATTCAATTCAAAAATTCGTTTATCTCATTTCATTTTATTCCATTTAACACATGACCAAGTAACCATTATTTAAATTTAAATTCAATTTAAATTTCTTAAATAATTCAAATTTAAATATTAAAAGATATTCAGAACTCCATAAATGTAACGACCCATAAATTTCGATAATTAAATTTGTTGAATTATAATAATTTTGCAATTAAATTTTAGAAAGGAATAAAAATTTTATGATATATATTCAAGTAAATGTTAAAAATGCAATGCAACCATGGAAATTAAAGCTAAGTATTAACAATTGTAATGAAATTATGATTAATTGAAGTAATGGCAATTGTTATACTAGGCTAAGAATGTAATATAAGATAACAAATGTGAATAGTTTATTAACTAATGAAATAATTTAATTAGGGATGATTGAATGAATTCGAAGTTATATTAACCAATGCAATAATATATTGAAAAATGGTAACTGTATGTAAATTAAGGTAGTAATGTTAATGGCAGTGATGAATAACCAATTTAATGCAATTCAAATTGATTGAAACGGCTATTTAGGTTATAATGGATTGTAAATATAAATATTTGGTAATAAATTGAAAATAAGAAACAAAGGCAATTAGTGAATTAATTTATGAATTCATAATAATAATTAATTAATTAGTAAATTTATTAACTTTGAACTTATGTCAAGAATTTTCTTTAATTTATGGAAAATGTCCAAGGAATTTGAATTGAGAGAATTTGTGATTAATTAAAAACTGAACTGAAATTTGATTTAAATAAACTTAATACTAAATTATTTAATTAATATAAAAATAGCCATTTTGGCCACTGACTCGGATTTCGAAGAAACAAGTTTCCACAACAGTGAATTATTGTAGGATTTCATATTTCGTAGCGATCAGACTTATCGTTTGATCGTACAGACTCAAAACGCCTTGAAATTAATGAAATTGAAATCAATTGAAATCAATTTGAAAAATATTGATTTTAGCATAATTTCATCATACGATGGAATTTGGACTTGAAACCATTTCCTTTGCGTTTAAAATATTTTATAACTTCTATTTTGATATATGGGTTGACCCAATTTCATTCCGGAGTCGAAACGGTCTTTTTGGGCCATTTTGGCGTTAGCGCGTAAATCTATCTTATCCATCCATTCAAATGTCAACCCTGTCGAAAAATATCCTGCTATAAACCCTATCAGCCTTTGTTCCTCATTTCTATATGTTCTATTCACCTCCTCACTTCAATGGCAGAAAAATTCTAATTCTGATTGAAATCCCAAATCAAATCCAAAGGTGAAAATTCAAGCTCCTCTGAAAAATTCAAAAAATATACATCGAAGCTCTCGAAGAGCGTAACTCGGATCTGCAACTCGTTTTCGATTCAACGCGTTATTTGAGCAAAAATCGAAGAACAATTTGCGGTCGTTCATCGCGCGTCGATGAAACTCAACGGATCGACGAACCATTTCTGGGTTTTGAAGAGGGAACAGAAGGGATTTAATTGGCGGTGTTCGTTTGTCGATCTAACGGTTGGATCTACAGCAATAATTCAATTAGGGTTTAAGTTTTGACGGTGGCTATGGTGATCTGGGGCGTTCGATCACAGATGAGCGTGGGGGAGTGGCTGCGGCGGCTCTCCAAGGTGTGGCCGGTCGTCGTAGGTGGCGGGGCGCCGTGGTGTGCGTGCGTCGTTCGTGGCAGAGCATGCGCGCGTTCGCGTATGGGTTTCGATTTCAAATTTTGCATTGCGTGCTTCTTTCCTGTAGCCGAGTGCTCTGTTGCACGAGGAGGAAAGGTGATGACGTGGCAGTGGGTGAGAATGTTTTCTTTTTTTTGTTTACTTTAATATTGAAATTCAAGCGCAATTATCGCTATATCTTTCACATACGAACAACAATTCACGCGCGGTTTTTTTTATTAGGATCGTATTGAAATTCCAAAATTTTTGGCAATGGTTTAAATGGATTCTGAGACCATCATATTTTTGGGTTTAAATTGGATTTGAATTCAATTTAAATTCAAAAGGTGAGTGTTTTAACCCACTCACAACTTCTAAATTTTCTTATGTTTGTTAAATTGATAGATGATGTGATTATGAATTTATTTGTGACTATTTTGCATATTTTTCATCATCATCTCAGTTAATTTCATTTATTTAAATTAAATCGTTATTTAATTTATAATGGAATATAACTGCCAATTAATTACCTATATATATTATCAGTTATATATATATATATATATTGATATTTATTGATTGTTTTGGATGATGATTGTGATGAATGTATGATTCTATGATGGATGAATGGACGTTTTATTTACATCATCATAATCTGGAAGTTCTTTATTGATTTTTCATTCTGATTCGGGATTGCGGTTTGAAATGATATACAACCGTATTTTATTTTAAAATTAAGGATTGAAATGACAAATATCCGTATCACTTGACCATAGGGTAGAAAATTATATACAGACACAGTGGTCCATATATTAAAAATATTTTGAAATGATTTCTGCGGTTATTTATAGAAGATATGGTTTAATAAATATTAAATTCGATATTCTATGAATTTTATTTTATATACATATAGTTAAATCCTTGAATTTAAGCTATGTATAAATTTGGTTTAAAGAATAAAAGAAGTTTAGAAATAAAATTTTAAGTTTATTAAGAAATAATATGGGTAAGTGTTTATTTAAATTTATTTATAGAGTTTATAATGACTTAAATAAAAAATGAGGTTGGAAGATAAATATGAATATTGATCGAATTAAAGTATTTAGGAATTATCCTCGAATAAAATTGATTTGAAAATTTTAATAAATTTGAGATTTTAAAAGGGATGATTTTTACAACTTGATTTTGGTTTAGAGGACTGAAATGAATATTAAGTCGTTTTAAAATGAATATTATCAAGTTAATTAATTTGAAAGAATATCCTGTATTGAAGTTTAAGTGTTTTACTTAAGTAATATTTGTTTTATTAAGTAAACATTTCATATTTAAATAATAGGAATTGGATTTGATGTATATGAAATTATCAAAGAATCCATTTTGAAATAGTGGAATATTTAAAGATTGAAATATATGAATTACAAAAATCTGAGTTTTGAAATATAGAATATTCAATCCTTGAAACATATTGAATTTGGAGTGGTTTATTTGGGGATTCAAACCGGTATTGGAATCGATTTGTGAAATTAAAGAAGCCATTTTATTTTATAAAGTAATTTAATATTTAAACCATTTAAGTGGTATAGTTATATTTCAAAGTTATGAAATTCAAAGTTTTATGTTTTGAAAGGCTATATTTCAAGCCTTGGCTTCAAAATATTTTAAATTTGACAGTGCTATGATTTTGAAAAGGGGATATTTTTTTAAAATGATCTCTTATTGATTGGGTTTTGAAATAGAAATGATATCGTATTTATATAGTTTTGAAATGGATATTATATTCTGGTTTTGAAATTATAACTATTTTGAAATGACCGCGGTGTTATAATGACGTTTGGTTGTTGAAGATACTGGGATTGGAAGTTGTCATACTCTCTGCCAACTCCGAAACCACTTTAACAACCGTGTACGTGGTGGAGATTCCAGAATGAAGTAGGATGGTGGCGACGTTTCCTTTGAGGTAAATACGTAGACCCAACTCCTGTGAGTTGGCATAAGGTGGCTAAAACAGGAGTGATCGACAAGTTAATGAGGTAGCATCTTTGATCGGACACATCCCTTCGATATTATACTTTGACTTTTGGATTGATTCGTTGGCCAATTTTGATTTTTATTTGGGGGTGTGGCTCGAGGTAGGCGGTAGCCGCGCGCTACGCGTTACCCAGAAGCATAATTGGTATATCTACCCTGGCATTGCCTAGCTGTGCAACGTCACCTACCCTAGCGCACCTTTTACGAGTTTGTTTTTCTCCCGTATCCCGTGGAGTATTTAGGTTAGTCTCTCGATCTGGAGATAGCTGATACTGGATGGACTACTGGGACTATTATATGTTAAGGGGAATATTGGGTCACTCCTAAACGCTATTTAAAAGTAAGTTTATTTTACTGTAGCCATAATTATAATAGCGAAATATTATTACATAGTAAATAGTTTAACGGATCCTTAGGAGATGTGAATCCCGAGCATCCCTTGAGTTACTGCACTCACGTTAGACACTTGATAGGAGATTTCAAATCCCGCAAACATCTCCGACGTCGTTACACTCATATTATTTCTGTTGATTTAACTCACACAAGATCTTTTAGTTCTGACTCGAGTGTTTTATCTATTTACTTCGCTCGGGTCAGTCCGAGCGTTTCAAGATCGAAGATTTTATTCTAGAGGATGAAGACGAACATTTATAGTACTATTATTTACTATATTATTCCAATACACCATTAAATTCTGCTGCATTAATTATTATTCTCTGGTATGTGTACTTTGATATGTATTGTATAAATATAATCAAGGGTTTTTGTAAAACAGCTCTATGAACTGTTTATTTGATTATTATATTTTATCGTTCCGCTGCAAGATTCTATTTTGTTTTTTTTCTTTCTCTACTTTTCTTGTTTACCCCATAACAACCTGCCCTTCTGTATGGTATAAGTCCGACGTGTGTGGTTTATCGTCGATTTAAACTTTGTGGAACGGCGGATCGTTACATCTGGTATCATAGCTTTGGTTCAGCGATAAACCTTAGCTTTGTGGTGTCTGACTCTTTATTAATAGGGTAGTAATACCCTATGATGAGTCGATGAGCGTATATATGAGAGAGCGTATTTGTTAGTGTTATAAAAAGGTTTTAACATTGTGTTAATTTGTTCCGTTTTGTATTTTTAAATTCTGGTTGATGCATGGAACGCTATGACATAAATAGGGAATTCTAAACACTTAATAGGACAGACCGACATAATATTTATTTTTAATATAGGTGAATGAAATAGTTTTGCCTATTATACTTTCTATACATATAAAGCAAATTTTTATAAAGGTTATATTTGGCTGTAGTATATTGGTTGTTATGTAATGAAATTTATAAGTAATAGTTGAAATAAGATTGAAAATAAAATAAATGAAATTGGAAATTAGAACTTAAGTTTCGGGCTTTTGAAAATTTCTTTCAATAATTTTGGAATATAATAATAATATTGTTAGAAGTATTTTCCATTATAAATATTTCAATATAATTTTTAAGAATTATTTTAAAGAAGGTTTTGGAAAAAAATAAGTTATATACTTCCCCCTCTGTCACTGGGAAATAATTTCGGTGATGGCGTCCGCATCATCGACATTCATTTTCGAGTTTCGAAGTGGGAAGGCTACTGTAGTAGTTTATTACAGATTTATTTTGATAAACAAATATAAATTTTAAGTTGTTTTAAATATAATTGGATATAGAAATTGTAATTATAGATATTTATCTATTATTTTAAAATGATTTAAAATTAGACCCGATATTTAATTCATAAGTTTTCGTTAATTAATAGTTTCAATTAAGTGTAGTAAAATAGAATATAACTAATTTATAAATTGTAACCTTTAATTAAAATAAGTGATTTAATGCGAGGTTATAAATGAGATTAAAAGAAAGTTGAAATTGTAATCTTGTAAAATGAAAGATATAATTATTGAGCATTTAATTAATTAAGAGAAACGAGAAACTTGTATAACTTTCAATTGCATTCTTTAAAAGCATATATATAACTTACCAAATATTAAAAGTTGAAATGTTTAATAAGAAATGTAGTGAGAATTGTACAAGTAAAAGTATGTAATGAAATTGTTCGATAAATTGCTTTTATTTATAAGAATTGATGTTATAGAGTTATAAACTTAAGTTATAATGGAAATCATACTATATTAAAATATGATAGAAGGTAAATGTTGTAAGTAAGTAATTATAGACTTAAGTAAACGGTTGAAGCTATTATAAGTAAAATAAGTAGAAAATATGAATGCATTAAATATATGATTGTATACTAAAATTAATGCATTGAAATGCTAAGTAAATGGAATTGAGAAATGAATGAATGTAATGTAAATAAATAAACGAAAATGAAAATTTGCAAGAAATAAATGCGAATTAAAAGAAATCATTAAATGGGAAAAAAAGGGAAATCAAATAACAAAGGTTATGAAATGAAATTAATAAGGATGTACTTAATTTATTGTTTGGATTTGTCATTTTCTTTGGTTTATGGTTGTTTGGGCAAGGACGCTTTGAATTTGCTTGGATGATGAAAAATCTATTTAGTTTCACCCAAGACTGTTGAGTAAAGGGTACGCTTAGTAGTTTATTTCTCTTTCCGTACAATTTAATGTTTTTGAACCCGAACAACTATTTGTTTGTTGATATGAATGAATGATTGATTTGTGATGACTCTATGGGATGGTTGTATGCCTCATTGCAAGTGATGGTTTTTTGTATTGATTGGTTGGTTTATGGTTGAAACAACCTTAAATATTTCATTTTATATAATTGTTAAACTTTTGGATTAATATAAGTGAATATCAGGTTATTGAAGCAATTGCTACTGCTTTTGGTTACATAATTAAGCGTAAATTGCCCGACAAATAGGTACATTTTCCGATTACGATTTATAGCGTTATTATATTGTTTTTCCCGTGTTGGGAAATATTATTCTAGAAATATATGTTATATATTGTTAAATTTGATACTATGTTTTCTCCCGAGCCTCTCCATACAAAGGACACTCTGCTGAAATTTTTCGAAAATTTTGGACTTAGAAAATATTTTGAAAATGTTTTCCAAACATTATTAATTTAAGTATAAAAAGATTTAATACTTATAAATTGAGATATTTTATTTAAATTATTAAATTTTGTAAACCTATTTGTTTATAAAGTTAATATTTTTGAATAAGATGTATTGACATCTTAATTCTTATTTTCCCTCTTTTTTCCTATTCGGGGACGAAAAGTTTTAAGTGGGGGAGAGTGTAACGACCCATAAATTTCGATAATTAAATTTATTGAATTATAATAATTTTGTAATTAAATTTTAGAAAGGAATAAAAAATTTATGATATATATTGAAGTAAATGTTAAAAATGCAATGCAACCATGGAAATTAAAGCTAAGTATTAACAACTGTAATGTAATTACGATTAATTGAAGTAATGGGAATTGTTAGACTAGGCTAAGAATGTAATATAAGATAACAAATGTTAATAGTGTATTAACTAATGAAATAATTTAATTAGGGATGATTGAATTAATTCAAAGTTATATTAAACAATGCAATAATATATTGAAAAATGGTAACCGTATGTAAATTAAGGTAGTATTGTTAATGGCAGTGATGAATAACAAAATTAATGCAATTCAAATTGATTGAAATGGCTGTTTAGGTTATAATGGATTGTAAATAGAAATATTTGGTAATAAATTGAATATAAGAAACAAAGGCAATTAGTGAATTAATTTATGAATTCATAATAATAAATAGTGATTAAGTAAAATCAAGGTTCCGTATGTAATTGTTTGGAAAGAATAACTAGAATAAATTGCAACAGTAAAAAAATGTAAGTTAACTGTTAATAACTTGGATGGAATTCCAATAAGTGAAACAGTGTAAATGTTATAACTTGGTTACCAAATTTATATACGCAAGAGGATGTAAATATGAAAGCAAGTAAATAAATTATTCAGGACATTTAATAGTAATTAATGTATATATATTTGGCAATTAAATCAAATCAATTTATAGAAATCAATTTAAATTAATTAGAAGAAAATCTATAATAAATGAATTTATTTGTAAGTGAATGAAATTTATTTCTATATTAATTGGGATGGAAATAGGGTAGTTAATACAAAGGAAAGATGGAAATTTGAACTAACTAATGTAATAAAGGGTAAACCAAATGTTATATTGGTTTATTGAATAATAATTGATTAGATAAAAAGGATTTGGATTTAAATCAAGTTAATTTATTGAAATAAATTATAATTAACTGAATTATTGTGAACGAAATTAATTGCTACATTATTTGAAATTAAGATGAAATAAGGATATTAATGAACTATGGTATAAACCATGATAATTATATGGTAAAATGAAATCAGCGAACGACTAGATGGGTTAAGAATATGGATTATTTGAAATTACATTTATAATTACTGAATTTATGGAAATTGAAGTGAAACACTGAATTAGTAAATTTCTTAACTTTGATCTGATGTCAAGAATTTACTTTAATTTATGGAAAATGTCCAAGCAATTTGAATTGAGAGATTTTTTGATTTTGTTTAAAATTGAACTGAAATTTGATTTGAATAAATTTAATATTAAATCTTTTAATTAATGTAAAAATAGTCATTTTGGCCACTGACTCGAATTTCAACGAAATTAGTTTCATCGGATCCGCAACAGTGAATTATTGTAGGATTTCTAGTTTCGTAGCGATCGGACTTGTCGTTTGATCGTATGAACTCGAAACGCCTTGAAATTAATGAAATTGAAATCAATTTGAAAAATGTTGATTTTAGCATAACTTCATCATATGATGGAATTTGGACTTGAAAATTTTTCCATTGCGTTTAAAATATTTTAAAACATTTATTTTGATATATGGGTTGACCCAATTTCGTTCCGGAGTCGAAACGGGCTTTTTGGGCCACTTTGGCGTTAGCGGGTAAATCTATCTTATCCATCCATTCAAATGTCAAACCTGCCTATATATATCCTGGAATAAGGCCTAGCAGCCTCTGTTCCTCAATTCTATACGTTCTATTCACCTCCTCACTTCAATGGCAGGCAAACCCTGATTCGGATTGCAATCCTAAATCAAATCCAAAGCTGAAAATTCAAACTCCTCAGAAAAATTTGAAAAAAAATATATCGAAGCTCTCGAAGAGCGTAACTCGGATCTGCAACTCGTTTTGCAATTCGATGCATTGTTTGTCCAGAAATCGAAGAACAATTTACGGCCGTTCATCGCGCGTCGATGAAACTCGACGGATCGACGAACCATATCCGGTTTTTGAAGAGGGAACAGATGGGAGCTCATCGGCGGTGTTCGTTTGTCGATCCGACGGTTGGATCTACGACAATAATTCAATTAGGGTTTAAGTTTCGGCGACGGCTATGGAGATTTGGGGCGTTCGATAGTAGATGAGCGTGGGGGAGTGGTCACAGCGGCTCTCCAAGGTGTGGCCGGTCGTCGCAGGTGGCGCGGTGCCGGGGTGTGCGTGCGTCGTTCGTGGCAGTGCGTGCGTGCGTTCGCGTATGGGTTACGGTTTCAAAATATGTGATGCGTGCTTCTTTCCTGTAGCTGAGTGCTCTGTTGCGTGAGGAGGAAAGGTGATGATGTGGCAGTGGGTGAGAAAGTGTTCATTTTTTGTTTATTTTAATATTAAAATTCAAGCGTAATTATCGCTATATCTTTCACATACGAAAACCAATTCACGCGCGGTTTTTTTTATTAGGATCCTATTGAAATTCCGAGCATTTTGGCGCTTGTTTGGATGGATTTTGAGACTGTCAAATTTTTGGGTTTAAATTGGATTTGAATTCAATTTAAATTCAAAAGGTGAGTGTTTTAACCCACTCACAACTTCTAAATTTTCTTATGTTTGTTAAATTGCTAGATGATGTGATTATGAATTTATATATAACTGTTTTGTATATTTTTCATCATCATCTCAGTTAATTGCATTTGTTTAAATTAAATCGTTATTTAATTTATTATGGAATATAACTGCCAGTTAATTACGTGTACATATTATCAATTTTATATATATATATATATATATATATATATATATATTGATTGATTGATTGTTTTGGATGATGATTGTGATGAATATATGATTTTATGATGGATGAATGGACGTTTTATTTATATCATCATAATCTTTAAGTTCTTTATTGATTTATTATTTTGATTCAGGATTGTGGTTTGAAATGATATACAACCGTATTTGTTTTAAAATTGCGGAATGAAATGATAAATATCCGTATCACTTAACCATAGGGTAGAAAATTATATACAGACACCGTGGTCTATATATTAAAAATATTTTGAAATGATTACTATGGTTATGGAAAGAAGATACGGTTTAATAAATATTAAATTTGATATTCTTTATTTTATATACATATAGTTAAATTCTTGAATTTAACCGATGTATAAATTTGGTTTAAAGAATAAAAGAATTTAAAAACAAAAGTTTAATTTTATTAAGATATAATTCGGGTGAGTATTTTTTAAATTTATTTATGGATTTTTTCATGACTTAAATAAAAATTGAGGTTGGAAGATAAATACGAATATTGATCGAATTAAAGTATTTAAGAATTGTCCTCAAATAAAATTGATTTGAAATTTTAATAAATTTGACATTTTAAAAGGGATGGTTTTTATAACTTGATTTTGGTTTAGAGGACTGAAATGAATATCAAGTCGTTTTAAAATGAATATTATCAAGTCAATTAAATTGAAAGAATATCCTGTATTGAAGTTTAAGGGTATTAATTAAATAATATTTGTTTTATTAAGTAAACATTTCAAATTTAAATAATAGGAATTGGATTTGATATATATGAAATTATCAAAGAATCCATTTTGAAATAGTGGAATATTTAAAGATTGAAATATGTGAATTATAAAAATTTAAGTTTTGAAATATAGAATATTTAAGCTTTGAAATATATTGAATTTAGAGTGGTTTATTTGGGGATTCAAACTTGTATTGGAATTGATTTGTGAAATTAATGAAGCTATTTTATTTTATAAATTAATTAATATTTATACCATTTACGTTGTGTAGTTATATTTCAAAGTTATGAAATTCAAAGTTTTATGTTTTGAAAGGCTATATTTCAAGCGTTGGTTTCAAAATATTTTAAATTTGACAAAGCTATGATTTTGAAAAAGGGGTATTTTTTTAAAATGATCTCATATTGATTGGGTTTTGAAAAAGAAATGATATCGTATTTATATAGTTTTGAAATAGATATTATATTCTGGTTTTGAAAGTATAACTATTTTGAAATGAACACGGTGTTATAATAACGTTTGGATGTTGAAGAGACCGGGATCGGAAGATGTCATACTCTCTGCCAACTCCGAAACCACTTTGACAAACTTGTACGCGGTGGAGATTCCAGAATGAAGTATGATGGTGGCGGCGTTTCCTTTGAGGAAAATACGTGGACCCGACTCCCATGAGTTGTCATAAGGTGGCTAAAACAGGAGCGATCGACGTGTTAATGAGGTATCACCTTTGATTGGACAATCTCCATCGATATTGTATTTTGACTTTTGAATTGTTTCGGTGGCCACTTTTGATTTTTATTTAGGGGTGTGGCTCGAGGTGGACGGTAGCTACGCGCTACGTGTTTCCACTGACCCGGAAGTGTATTTGGTATATCTACCTTTACATTGCCTAGTTGTGCCGTGTCACCTACCCTAGCGCGCCTTGTATGAGTTTGTTTTTCTCCCATGGCCCATGGAGTATTCAGTGTAGTCTCCCGATCTGGAGATGCGTTGATGATGGATGGATTACTGGGACTATTACGTGTTAAGGGGAATATTGGGTCACTCCTTAACGCTATTTAAAAGTAAGTTTATTTTACTATAGACATTATTATAATAGCGAAATATTACTACATAGTAAATAGTTTAACGGATCCTTAGGAGATGTGAATCCCGAGCATCTTTTGAGTTACTGCACTCACGTTAGACACTGGATAGGAGATGTCAAATCCAGTAAACAACTCCGACACCGTTACACTCATATTTATTTAACTCACACAATATCTTTTAGTTCTGACTCGAGTGTTTTGTCTTTTCAATTCGCTCGGGTGAGTCCGAGCATTTCAGGATCGAAGATTTTATTCTGGAGGAGGAAGACGAAGATTTGTAGTACTATTATCTACTATATTATTCCACTACACTATTAAATTCCGCTGCATTAATTATTATTCTCTGGTATGTGTACTCTGATATGTATTGTATAAATATAATTAAGGGTTTTTGTAAAACAGCTTCATGAACTGTATATTTGATTATTATATTTTATCGTTCCGCTACAAGATTATATTTTGTTTTTTTTCTTTCTCTGCTTTTCTTATTTACCCCATTACAATCCGCCTTTCTATATGGTTTAAGTCTGTCGTGTGTGGCTTATCGTTCATTTAAACCGTGTGGAAAGTCGGGTCGTTACATTAAATTTCACAAATAATCAATTCCAAAAGTTATATTATTTAACACTTTAAAATATAACTCAAATAGTGTTAAAATCTATAATATTTCAAAACATTGTCAAATTATACCAACCACAACATTTATAAAGTGCTATCATAGCTTATAGTTTCCAAAGTAATTTAGTTCAGGATTAACGGCATTTATAAAATGCCGTAATAGATATTTAGTTAATACAACATAGTTAAATTCAAAACAACTGCATTTAAAAATGTTGTCATAAGTCCACAGCAATTTCGAAAATGCTATTAATAAATTCCAGATTTTATTATAACTTTTCAGAAACATTAACACTTCAAAAAAATTCTATTTTAAATTATAAATCATATTTTAGGCTTCCAAACTTCACATTTAAATCAATTTAACGTGTGATGTATCCCAAAAAAAATTAAAAATTAAATATCCAATTTAAAACTCAATTAATTTGTTAAATCAAAATTTCACTATTTATTAACTTATAAATTTAATCGAACTTAACATTTTACTTTAAATATAATTTCAAAACATTAAATTTAATTTCCATTATTTACCTACTTTTTAAAAATATAGTTTAAAGTCAAATCCCATTTACTTCAAATTTACATACATAAATTCACAAGTTCAAAACTTAGTATTTAGCTTTCTCAAAACCATACTTTAGAAATACATATCTATATAAAAATCATTTAAAAACATACCACGGGATCTGTGTATGATTTTCTAAGCTAGGCCAAGTGATATGGATATGTATCATTTCAATCCGCAGTTTAAAAAGAAAATCCGGGTTGCATCATTTCGAACCCGCAATCCCAAGTCAAATAAAAATACAATAAAAATCAATTTAGCTTATCATTTCAGCTCATAATGATTTTCCCTATTCTAATGTCCGTTCGAGTATGTATCATTTCAATGCATAGTGATTCTATTCTAACAGAGAACTTGCAGTGTGAATATATGCATAAACAATGTAAACAATTATACTAACATGTCAATGACACAATATACTGTCATATATCATATGTCAGGTGATAATTAACAATGTTAACATGGTAATAACATGGCATAGCATATCATATAATTATCATTAACTTGCATAAACATTTTAATTACTAAACACTTGTCATCAATTTACCATTTCATAAGTAGAAATGTCAGACTGAGAAGGACTCACCTTTATCAAAGCTAGAGACCACTACGACAAACAAGAACGATTCCAAAGGCACGACAAACACAATACGGTACAACTTCTCATTTGAATGAATGGAGAGCCTTGATATTGATCTTACAAACAACAAACAAACAAGACCATATAAACATATGTATACAATACAAATATGAATTGAAACGAAATGGAAATTTGAATCAACAAAGAACATTACCCAGCTTTAACACAAAAGTGCTTGACAATGACAATATGGCTTGTCACATGATCAAATGGGCTTGATCTCACCACACTAGGCTCGGCCTAGATGTCAACATGTCTCGGCCATAACCTAGATGCAAGGCTATGGGCATGAAAGTGGAAGGCAGAGAAAAATAAGAGGAAGGTAAAGGAGGGAAGGGGTTCTGGATGAAAGCATGGACCTATGGGCTCAGCCTGGTCAAACTTGAGCTCGACCATGCACAGTTCAGTTCTAGCTAGATCTGAAGTCATGTTTAGAGGCGGTGTTGGAAGGTGGTGGTGGAGCTAGGAGCGGTGGCCAAGGTGCAAAGTGAAGGGAAATGGTGAAACTATGGTCTCGGCTAGGCAATTCAAGGAGTGCTTGCAATATTTTTGTGGTATTGGCTCAACAAGAAGGCATGGCCAGATCTGGACAAGGGGAAGGGAGATGATGACTACCGTGTATAGTGGTGGTGATGGTCGGTTGAGAGGATGGTCGTAGGGCCTAGCAAAGCACAAGAGTGAGTAAGGAAAAAATCAATGAAGATAAGAGGAAAAGAAAATAGAAAATGTAAGAAGCCATTACCTAAATATTTTCTCAAAAACGAATTGCCGTGAGTTTGAGATGGTGAGAATGTTTTTTACATGAAGAAGGAAGAAAAATACAGGGCTATATAGAAAAAAAGGGACGGCCAAAGAAAGAAATGAAAAGTCAAAGAAAAATGAAAAGATAAGGAAATGAAAAGGCAAAGAAATGAAAAGGCTTTTTCTTTTGAATTTCGATTTTCTTTTAAATCAAAACAAACAAAATAAAATTCAATAAATAAAAATAAAAGACAACAAAATAAAGTGGAAAAGAAAATAAACAATTATTCTTTGTAAAATAAAAGGTAAATAACGAGAATAGTTTATTATATTGAAACTAGAATTAAAAATTGTAAATAAAATACAATAAGCATTGAAAATTATGACTACACTTTTAAAATGTTTTAAAAAATAAAATATATACATAATATGTCAGGTTACACATATATACACAAATTAGAACATGATATGACAAAAAAAATTGTTATTTTTTATAAATTAAAATAAACAATCTTGTTAAATACAAGAATTTACATATAATAATGTGAAAAGCATAACTTTCATAATATTAATCGGATTCCAACGAAATGAAAAGCAGTATACTTGAAATTTTATTTACATTCATTATAAAAGATAGTTGACCAATTGTAAAATAATTGGAGATAGCTAAATGTTTTGAGAACTTTTAGATAATTGCAAAATAGCTGTAAAATAGTAATTAATTTAGAAAAAAGTTGAAAAATGGTTAAATAGTACCAAAAATAATTATAAAACAAGTTTAAAATAATTTGGATTTAAGAAAGAAAGGTTGTATATATTTAATAGCTTGGAAAAATAAGTTTATATTAAAACAATTTATATTGAAAATTGTCCAGAGTCAAAACAGTTCACTTTTCTATCCATTCAATTTAAATTTCCACTTTCATTTAAAATTGGCTCAATTCCAATTTGAATAACTTCAATTTCCATCAAAATTTATTTAATCCCAATTCAAGTTGAATCAATCATGATTTCTTTCCCAATCCAAAGCAACTTCCATTTGATTTTAATCCTGTTCAACTTTAATTATAATTTCAAATTATTCCAATCAATTTGAATTATTACCAATTGAACCCATTTCAAATTCAAATCATTTCAATTTATTCCAATTCAATTTCCTATTTAAAATTTTAAACTTATACATCTTCAATCACAAATCCAATTAATTCAAACAAAATTAAATTTTGAACTAATTCAATTTCAATCTTAAATTTAAACTATCTCGAATTATATAAATTCGAGTTAAATTCTCAAGGATTCGTTTAACTTTTTAAACCAAATTAACCTTTATAATTTTTTTTTAAATAACATAATTTCTTTATACACTAGGCTACTTTTAAATTTTATACCACCCTTGGTTTTAATTTCAATACAAATCCCTTAAAAATCTTCCAAACAATTTTTTTTTTAGATAGGACTGTATTCAAAACAGTATGAATTATATTATTTGTTATTTTCTTTAACTCTTTGAAATTGGTTATTTCTAGACTTAGGTTTTAAAAATTCAAAATTTTAGAACCTGGTTATGCACATCTTATAAATTTACTTCATTTGGCTTACTTGATAACAAATATATCATTATTAAACACAATCACTATTTATGATAATACCCAAGGTAATCATATCTAGATACCAATTCCTTTTAATATTATTCTTACTTCTATATATTCAAGATTAAATTTCAATTTGAATCTATTTCAAATTTACCTTTATTTAAAGTTTAAGCAATTTAATTTCTGAGCTCAAATTCTAGAATTTCATCTCAATCAATTTGATTTTAATTTGGCTATATTTCTATTTTTACTTAATTTAATTCCAATTCAAGATTTCAATTTGGTTGTATTTTATATTATTTCTTAATTTCATTCCATTAAATTAACATCTAATCACCTTAATATTTATTAGAAGGAAATATTGCTATATACATCAAAATATACTTTTGTATAAAATCATTTAGAACCCTAAAATAAGAAAATAACAAATACGCACTCATACACACACACACACACACGCACACACACACACACACACACACACTCAACTCATTCTAGAGTACTACGGACACTATTTAATGAGTAATCCCCACCAGAGCCAAGGTTCTCACTTAACCTTTCAGCTCTGATACCAACTGTAACGGCCCAGAATTTTCGAACCCGAAAATTCCAAATAGTTATGAAAAAGAAGAAAGAGATAGAAGAGGAAGGAGATCAGAATCATCAACATCTTACATTCGCAGCGGATAAAATATAAAAGTAAATAGTAAGAATTACAAAAGAATACTATATCTGTCGATTACATTTTTAATACATCAGTGTTACACATTTATACAGACATTAGATATACAGTTATCATGCCCCAGATCACAATAGTATAGTTATAGCAGAAATATCCTATACGTTCTTGCCATCCAGCTCACATCCTGAGCTTAAGAACGTACCTACATGAAAATCTGTAATATTCGGTCTGACCCGAGCATTACACCAAAGTAACAACCAGGTCAAGCTGGAAACCAGCGTGAGTAAACCCATCTAACATGGAACACAAAGCATACAACTTATATAAAACCCGGGTAACTCATATCAATTCACAAAGCCACAATTTATTTTAGACATCACTTATTTCACATATAAGTTTCTAAATACCCAAGATTTAGATTTAAAACAGTCCAATTCCTCCAAATCACTTCACACCGGCATATAGATTTTACATATTAATCTATAAAAATTCAAAGTGGTTTCGGGCATTTCCTAATACCCGAACCCGGTATCTTCGAGTCTCATGTCATACTAATCCAAGTTATCCAATTGAAATACACAACATTTCATATCAGAGATATCAACTCATTTCAAAGCATCCAATTCCATTAAATCATCCATAAGCAAAGCTTAATCACATATAAATTTAATTTAATTAATCCTGATTGAATTACTAACTTCAACCACTTAGATTTCTTTGTTAACATTAATTAATTTCAAACCAATTAATCAATCATCCCTTCCTTATTTATCTTAGCTAATCACCTTGGATTAATTATCTTTCAATTACATTCAAATAATTATCTTTAATTAATTTCACGATATTAATTATCCTTAACCAAAATCAATAAGTAATCTTTAATTACCTCATAAATTAATTAACTATATTAATTTCATTTACCCTTAATTACATATATTGATTAAATTCTCATAAGTCACTTATTTTTTATTTATTAATCTTAATTAATCAATCTTTTATTACGTCATTGATTATATAAATTAATGATTTTCCATATAGATTTTAATTTACCCTAATCTAATTTAATTACATTAAATAATTAAGCATTTATTAAACCATACATATTAATCACTTTTGATTTACCTCAACCGGTAATTATCTACCTTGTTATTTACTTCATTAAATGAATTAATCACTCCTTAATTAATTATCTTGATTAATTTCTTGATTATTTTCACAAAGTAATTATATTTTGTTAATTACATTAAGTAATAACCTATCAAACCATCCATTTATCATTCTACATTAATGCTAACGCTAAAATTGAACGCTAACACCCTGGTGTAAGTAGAGATTAAGTGAAAGCACCACCTGTCAATGCGGGAATTAGAAGCAAGTAGAAAAGTCACAGAAAAACAGTAAAGAGACAACAATTTTATAGTGGTTCGGCTTCAAGTTTAGCCTACGTCCACTTTAATCTTCTTTATTGCTGAATCGATTACAACTTTACAGCAATCTTCGATTACAACACTACCAAGACAAATAGCTAAAACTCCAATGTAGAAGAACTCCTTGAATCCATGTCGAATGTGTTAGATTTCTTCTTGAAATTTGTTGAAGTGTCTTTCGTGTTTGAAGTGTCGGGTGAGTCGAGAAATCAGCAGAGTATAGGCATTCCATAAATGAGCCAAAAGGTCCCCTCTTCGGTGGTGTAGGCATGGTATTTATAGAAAATTTCTGGACAAGGCATAGGTCATGAGCGACCTAGGGTAAATCGTAGGTCGTGAACGACCTAAGGGTAGGTCGTAGGTCACCAACGACCTAAGGGATGCGGGTTACGGTCTGACAAGGTTGGACTTAATCTCTTGAACAAACTGGTAGGTCGTAGCGACCTAGGAGAGAAGCGGGATAAGAAGTTACGGCTTATGGAGCTATCTCGGTCTATTTAGGTCGTGAGCGACCTAATAAAGAATTGGCATGCATGCGGCCTCATACTGTCTTAACCCGTTAGGTCGTTAGGTTCTTAGGTCATTAGGGGTCTTTAGGTCGCTAACTTGTTAGGTCGAGCATCCATGTTAACTCGCTCATTCTTCAAGTTGCTAACTCGCTTAAGCAGTTAGGTCGCTAGATCGCTTAAGCAGTTAGGTCACTAACTTGCTTAAGCGGTTGGGTCGCTAGGTCGCTAGGTCACACCCCTCATGGAATCACCAGAGCCTTTAGCCGTTAAGTTGTAGATCATTGAGTCATTTAACTGGTTAGGTCGCTTGGGATTTTAGGTCGTGATAACTTTAGGTCGTTGTTAGCTTGTTCACACTTTAATTCCTTCGGTCGCTTACTTCCTTAGGTCGTCGAGTCATGAAATTGAAGAGTTAACATTTGCCCCTCGAAGTACATGCCTATGTCGTAGGTCCTGTGCTTCGACCTAATTCTGCAAGGTCATGAGCCACCCAAGAGATTTGCTAACTCGCATGCCCTTTCGTCTTCTTTTCCTTGCCATATATAAGTTGTTATGTCGCTTCGTCCCCTTACTTTATTACTTATCACCCTGCTGGCCGCCATTGTTGCATTCGAGCTCTGAAGCTAAAACGAAATCCCCTCCTTTCCATCTCCAATTGTTGATTCCAACAGCAAACTTAGGTAATTCCGATCATCTTTTCACCATGTTTCTCATCGATCCCTCCAGAATCCTTTCAACACAACTTTCGACCATGTTGTTAGATTATGTTCGATTCGGCCTAGGGTTTTTATGAAGCTATTTTGGTGAGTGCAATTGGAATCGATCATGGGTTTTTGAGGAGGTTTTGGGAGTTCGGAGGAGACAAGGGAATGATTAATGGGTTAATGGATTTTGGGTTACACAGTTGTATTGCTGGTGATGTGAGGTGGTGGACGCATGGCAGCGCTTGAGTGGAGGACAGGCCGTAGAGTTTGTTAATGGGAGATAATGTTACACTACCGAGCTATAGAGTCGAACGACCTAATAAATCGAACGATCCAAGGGCCTTGCGACCTAAGAGAAACTGAGGGACTTACATATTCGTGACTTAAGGAAATCAGACCGACCTATCTTAGGAACTTTGCGACTCATGATGTATGGCATGACCCTTTGCGGCTTAACTCTTAGCAACTTAATCATTAGGTCGCGTAAGCGACTTAATACTTAAACCATTTTTCACTGCCGAATTGCTTCTTGTGACTTAAACCGTTTTCGACCCAACTTTTTAGGTCGCGAGTGACCTAGGACTTTGCTAGATATACACTACCTTGCCTTGCATCATTACTTTAACTTGTAGGAGCATGAATAATACTCTTTGACTTAAATAGAATGACTTAATGGAACTTCGACCTATGCTAAGTCGCTTGAGTTTGATTACTAGCAAAAATTTGACAGCATTTAACTTGAATCTTCAACTTAAATTGCCGAGATGAACTGCTTGAACTTGTTGTACTCCTTTACAGATTATATTATCTTTAATGCTAATAACCTGTTAAATACAACATTTGCAAAAAACTAGGGCGAATATACTACCACTGATTGCCCACATCGAAAGACAGATTAGTCGATAAAGAATAATCAACTTAAAGAAATTATGCGAATGAAATGCTATGAATCACCAAATTCAAGTGAAATATTGAAGCAAAGCAAAACTAATCAACTAAAGCTGATTTGTATGCATCAACACTACACTTGTACTTGGACCCAAAACAACTAGCTCTGAAACTTTATAATTGACAAATTCATATTAGTTTAATTTCAGTTGTATTTGCTTGTCGTTTTACTAGTCTTGCACAACACTTCACACATTCAGGAAAGGTGCACCTTCATATTTGAATATCCACTTCCTTGTGTAGAATGGCTTCTTGACAAGAAGAAGTAGTAAGGCAAGCTGGAGAGGCCTTCCTGATAGCCAATCCATTGGATGATCCTCCGGAAAGGACTTCAACTACCCTGAATCAACGGGTGTTCAACCAACTACGCATTCAGTTTGGTATTGTTGAAGCAGATGCTTTACTTCCTGGGCCAAATGACACTGCTAACAGACCACCTCTCGGTTGTATCGTTGTGAATCGCCAGATGTGCTTGAATGGAGCTATTCCTCCTTTTAATGATTTTCTTCAACAACTCCTTCTTTGATTAACCATCTCTCCCTTCCAATTGCATCCCAACGGCTATGCCATCCCGATGGGACTGTGTGTACTATTCAGGAGGACACTTGATCGTCTTCCGAGCTTTGAGGAGATTTTCTTCTTGTGCACATTTGCAAAAAACAAAGATCATCCCTCTATCACACTCGTGAGTAGCGCCAGGAACCGTGGACTGATCGTCGATCTTCCAAAAAGCGCCCACGGGTTCTTGAATCAATTCTTCTTCGTTCTTTGCCCCCCAGGATTTTTATGCCATCTGGAGAGTAGGAAGTAAGATTTCTTATCCCCATTCTTTCTATTTGAGCTTTTCAAAGTCCGAGTTGCTAAGTGCTAACTCCATTCTTTACTTTTACAGCACTTCCTCCTCCCTCTAAAGATCCCAGCCACAAGCCGACTTTTGAAAGACTAAATGCTATGGCGGTTGAGGAGAGAACACTAAATTTTTGTTAAAAGACGAGTTTGTGCACCAATTCGGACTTTTGCACTCTTCCCGCTCTACTCAGCCTCATGAAGTCCCTGATTCTCCAGCAGAGACACCAGATGCCCCAGTGTCCGCCGAAGAATTTATACCGAAAGAACCTACTACTGAGGCTTCACTGGTGAAGTGTTCTGCTTCTATCGACGTTGCAGGGTCATCTGGCAAATTTGCACTTGCCATTGTCATTGAGGAAGAGGAACCTCCTCACTAATCCGGGAAGACTGCTGATGAAGGAGCTGAGGGGAAGGGTCCCGCTGGGCATGATGGCGACGACATTTTTGAGGGATTGGGCGACTTGATGATCACTTCACAGGAGCTCTTTGAAGACGATACCACTACTACTAAAGTTATTTCTCCAGTAGTTGAAGCGACATCTGTCTTGCAACAAACTCCGTCAGCCCAAGAGTTGGCACTTGCTGTAAAATCCGTCCTCACCCCCCAACCGAGGAGTGCTTCGTAGTTTGACGCGCGTAGTTTGCACGTTACGCACACTTAGGATTTTCTCTATACTTTTATGCATTCAGATTACTTGCTTTGAAGATTTCAGAACTTGTCTTTTCTTCATTTTCAGGTTCTCCAATGGGACGAAGTGGCTCTTACTATAATGATTTCCAGCGTTATGGGAGACGCGGCTCCTATGACCCGAAGAGGTATCTTCCTGCCTCCTGGGAGACCGACAAAGAAAGAGCTGCAAGAAAAGCTCGTGAGAGGCGTGTTTACGAAGAATGCTACAGGAGAAGGAACGAATGACATGATTCTTCCCAGAGAGAGGATAATTCTCACAAACAAAAATCTCGTGATGACAAAGGGAAAAGTCATGTCGCTGAAGATCCGAGTAAACGGGCCAAACTTGGCGAAAAGCCAGCATGTGAAATTTCCAAAAAGCAAGCTGCTCCCATCTCCTTGGACATCCTTTCCAGCTCTCCTGCCCTTCAAAGAGCTGATATTCAAACAATCATCAGTAGGCCCCCGTATCAAGTTGGACAGGTTCCGGGTACTCTACAAAGCCGGTTTCCGCACTGGTGCTTAAAAGGAGTGCGCTTTGATCTTGATTTGGTCCCAATTGACAAGCAAGCTATCCTGCGAAATCTTGATGCCGTCAAACTCGATATCGAGAGAATGTCTGATTTGCAAAAACTTGTTGACGAGCTTCAAAGAGTAAATCGCGCAAATCTCGCATCCATGCCGACTATGGAAACTGATAACTCCGAGTGGCAGAAAACACTCGATCAACATGATGCAGAGATAAAGAGCATCACCGCTTACAATGAGAAGCTTGAAACGGAAGTTGAAAAACTTAAAGAAGAGCTTGCCACTTCTTACACTTCCTATTCTCAAAGAGAAGAAGTGCTTCAAAAACAGGTGAGAGATGGTCACACTGGGCAAAGAGACGCTGAAGCTAAATTCGAAGCACAACAGCAAGTTGTAAAAAGCTACCGAACTGACATTGCTCAGTTGCAAGAAAAAACCAGCTTCCAGAACATGAAAATTGAAATGTTAAAAGCTCGACTTTCTGAAGTTGAAAAAGAGCGTGATGAAGCTATTGCCGGCAAAGCAGCAGCCAAAGAATCTCATATGGCAACTAAAGCCAACATCAGCTCTACTTTATTGGAGTTTTACATACATAGTGTTTTGGGGCACGGTAGCTTTAGGTTTTTGGGACCGAAGTACGAAATCACTTTGGCCGAAGTTTGGGAAGCCGCACTTGATATGCTCGGAGGCGCTAGATATGCTGAAGCAGATTTGGAGGCACACTATCTAGATAACGATGCACGTGCTGTTCTTGCCAGGGGAAAGGAGGAACTTGCTAAAGAGAGAGCCGGAATGGCCGAAGGAGAACATTTAGGGAAGACAACCTCAACCGACCCAGTTCAACTTTCGGTTTCGGCCGACATCGATATTGTTGGCTCCAGTTCCCATTCTCCACCTCCTGCTAAAGTTGTCATTGAAAGTGCAACCGTCCGCACTGGAGATGAGACTCAAGAAAGCACTGAAGCACAGGACTTTAAAGTTGACGTAGTAAAGCCCACTTCTCCAAGTAACCTCAATGCCGATCTTGCTCAAGTGGACTGCTTGTTTACTTCACATGAGCTTGATGAGCTTTTTGACTATTACTTAAATCTTGGCGTGCCACTTTCTCCTCTCTTTATGAGAGATACTGACTTTAACTTCTCTTCTCCTGCAGTGAAAGCGCCAAGTGTTGTTCAGACTTCCCCTCTTCCAGCTGCTCCCTCTCTGCCACTTCAGATTACTCCTCCTTCCGTTTCTCAACCGGGGTCAAAAAAGGAGCAGATAGAAGCTCTTCAAGGCTTGGATGACCCGTTCGCTTCACAAGAACGAAAGGCCAAAGAACCTGAAGTAGGCGAAATAACCTCGGAGCAAACTATTTCTGATGACATAAAGTTGTCTGCACTTTTCACTCCGGGCAGTGAGTCTTCCTCAAGGAAGAAGGGGATGCGTGGAATCTCAAAGAAAAAGAGGGAAGTTTCTGCTAGTGAAGAAAAAGCAGAAGAAGATCCAATTGCACCCATTTCTCCTTCTTCCCTTATTCTTACAAGCCGACCCAAAAAGTTAATCATCCGACCAAGTGAGAGCTCCAAAGGTGGAAGGAAGAAGATGTGATGGGTTTGGTCCTATGTTTTTCGTCTTTCTTTTTGCTTTCTGCTTGTATATATAAAGGCTTGTGTTGACTGGAGATTGTGCGGGTACCGGTCCCCGTCTTCTTTTATTTTGAAACCTGCACATGTACAAAATTTTCATAGTATGGAATAAAATGATTCTTTTACTTGTACAAACTTCTGTCTGTATTTGAGAATGCATTTATTCTTCTTTTTCATACAAGTTTCTTTTTTTTCTTTGTGTAATGTTGCAGTAAGCCTGTGGTATGTTGCTTGAGCATTGCTTTTATGAATGTAACTATATTATATTGCCCCCATACCACGGTTTATTGCAATCTCTTTCACATTGGCAAAATTATGGAGAACAGCTCTTCTGTTTAGAGAATACTTGTACTTTTTGTTTGAAGAACAACTTTTCCATTTGAAGGAGGCTTGCATCCGTACTTTAGAGAATAATTTTTCCATTTTAGGGGAATATTTCTCTGATTTAGTAGAATGCGCCTTGTATTGGAGAAGTCTTTTCCTTTTTTTTTTCCTTTTTTTAGGAAAATTTCTACACTTCAACTTTTGGAGATGATCACTCTTTTTCTTATCTTTCTTTAAAGAAAAGCAGTGAATTCTCCTATGCGGCGAAGTGGGCTTCAAAAGACGGCTTTGATTTGGTACTTCAATCTTCGGAGAAAAATATTCTTATTGTGGAGAGATTGATCTTTTCTTTAAAGTAGAAGTACGCCTCCAAAGAGGGCTTTCGACATTCCAACTCTTGTGAAGTGTGTCTCCGAAGAGAGCTGTTTGCACTTCAAATCCTGGTGAAATGTGTGCCTCCGAAGAGGGCTTTTAGCATTTCAACTCTGGTGAAATGGGCCTCCGAAGAGGGCTTTTCACATTTCAACTCTTGTGAAGTTTTATTTCAAATCTCGACGAAATGTGTGCCTCCGAAGAGGGCTTTTTGCATTTAAACTCTCGTGTAATGGGCCTCCGAAGAGGGCTATTCACATTTTAACTCTTGTGAAGTTTTATTTCAAATCTCGGTGAAATGTGTGCCTCCGAAGAGGTCTTTTAGCATTTCAACTCTAGTGAAATGGGCCTACGAAGAGGGCTTTTCACATTTCAACTCTTGTGAAGTTTTATTTCAAATCTCGCTGAAACGTGTGCCTCCGAGTAGGGCTTTTGCCTAGAAGTTACTTTCTCGTGGTTGAATGGATTCACGGGGAGGATACAAGTTACTTGGATGTTTGTTTGCACAAACGATCGCAACTAGTTAACAAAGGCCCTGTGCCTTCCACTTGGGAAGGTGCCTCCGGTCATTCCACCAATCTTTTTTGGTTGAGAAAGAGAACTTTCTTTTTCTGACATGCCCCGTTAGAGGTCTTTATCCTCCGAAGAGTTGTGCCTTTGAAGAGGGCTTGTGCCTCCGAAGAGGTCTTTGGCTGTTTCCTGCCTGCTCGCCCATGTCTTTTTGCCATTTGCTTATATCAGCGACTCCTTGTTATCATTTTCAAGCACACATTCCTTTCTTTTGCAAGTAGTTTGTTTTATCCAAAGAAGTGTACTTCATTGTTAAGTGAGTTCGCAGGGGCAGACACAGGCTACTTAACCGGATGTTCGTTTGCACAAACGATCACAATTAGTTAGCAAGGGCCCACCTCGAGCGGAATCACTAACTGTTTGCTTGAAGCACTTCTTATATAGGATTTGAATCTGGAATTTTTGTGGCTTAATATTCGTTTGTTGAGTGATGTCACAGATCGCTTGGCTTGTGATGCGTAAGCTTTGTTTTAATGGCCTGCAATATTAAATCGACATTTTAGCAATACAATTAAAGTACTTTACATATTGAAATAAAACAGGCATTTTGTAATAGTAGAGAACACAAGATTTATAGTGGTTTGGCCAAGAACGGGGCCTACATCCACTTTATAGTTCTTATTATTCATTGCACTGGCTTTACAATGGCTTTCAATACAAGAATCATACATCCATAATTCTTTTACAGTATTTCAGAAAAGCTTTTAAGTAAAATATGGGCGCAAGTGCTTGCTGTTCCAGGCCCTTGGAATTGGATCTCCTTCGACAGTTGTGAGTTTGAATGTGCCATCAAGAAGTTTTTCGCTTATGACATACGACCCTTCCCAGTTTGGCCCAAACACACCTGTTGCTTTCATAATTCTTTTCAAGACTAGATCTCCAATTTCAAAGCTGCGTTGGCGAACTTTGGAATTGAAGTGTCTGGCTATCCTTTGCTAATGGGCTGCAATTCAGAGCTTAGTCTCTTCCCTTCTTTCATCAAGGAGGCCAAGTGCTTCAAGATGCAGCTTTTCATTTTCAGCTTGATCGAAATGGATTCTTCTGTTTGAAGGGACTTCTATTTCCACCGAAATCATTGCTTCTGATCTATATGCTAATGAGAACGGAGTGTGCCCAGTCGCAGTTTTGTGGGTAGTTCTGTATGCCCATAATGCTGGAGGTAGCTTATCGACCCAACCACCTTTTGCTTTTTCTAGCTGTTTTTTGATGGTTGATTTGATAATTTTATTTACTACTTCCACTTACCCGTTTGCCTGCGGATGAGCCACTACAGAAAAGTTTTTTTGGATCTTGAATTGCTTTCAAAAATCTTGGAACTCTTCACTTTTGAATTGATTTCCATTGTCTGTGATTATCTTTTGAGGCACACCATACCTGCAAAAGATATTCTTAGTCACAAAGTTTATCATCTTTTTAGAGGTAATAGTAGCCAATGGTTCAGATTCAGCCCATTTAGTAAAATAATCAACAACAACAGTGGCATATCTGATTCCGGACTTGGCGGTTGGCATAGGCCCGATGAGATCTATTCCCCAAATAGCAAATGGCCATGGACTGACCATCTGTGTTATTTCGGTGGAAGGTGCTCTTGGGATTTTTGCAAATCTATGGCATCGGTCACATTTTCGGGCGTAGCTAGCAGCATCACGATTAATGTCTGGCCAAAAGTACCCATAATGGAGAATTTTCTTTGTTAGAGTTTGACCACCTGAGTGTTCTCCACACTCTCCTCCATGTACTTCAACTAGAATTGTCTTAGCCTCTTCCATGGTCACACATCGGAGTAATGGCATTGAGAATCCTCGTCTGTACAATCGGCTATCTTGAATCATATATCTAGAGGCTTTTCTTAGCAGCTTCTGTCGTTCTTTTGAATTTTCTTGTAGAGAACCGTTGAGAAGATATTCCATTATCGGAGTCATCCACGATTCTTGCTCATGAGATATAGTCATGATCCAGTCAATATCCATTCCATCAGTACTTGGAGCTGACAAGACTTCCACAGGAACTAGTCCCAATAATTGAGCTTCACCAGTGCTGGAATACTTCGCGATAGAATCTGCCTTCATATTCACTTCCCGGGGTATATGGCTTATCGTGTAATGGTCAAAATCATCGAGAAGTTCCCAGGCCTTTGACAAGTAGGTAGGAAGATTTCCTCCTTTAGCTTGAAACTCTTTCCTGACTTGGCATACAATAAGCTGAGAATCATTGAAAATTTGCAGTACTCTGATGTTCAGTTCCTTAGCAATCCTCAAGCCAGCAATAAGAGCTTCATATTCTGATTCATTGTTTGTCGAAGGGAATTCTAATCTCAATGCATAGCACAATGACCGCCCCTCAGGGGTTTCAAGCACAACCCCAGCTCTGGAACAGTAATCGTTTCTCGCACCATCAACATATAATTTCCATCGAATTGGGGTATTATCTGTCACCTCTTCCTCACTATCACATTTATCTATACATTCTGTGATGAAATCTGCTAAAGCTTGTCCATTGATTGCTCTCCGGGAAGATAAGTGATGTCGTATTGGCTGATTTCAATATTCCGCTTCAGAAGACGACCCGTAGTCTCAGGGCGAAACAGGACTTGCTTCAGAGGTTGATCAGTGAGGACTGATAGGATGAGCTTGGAAATATGGCCTCAATTTTCTTGACGCAATCAGTAGACAATAGGCGAGCTTTTCCAACTTTGAATAAATCATCTCTGCCATAGTGAATCTTTTGTTGATATAATAACCGGGCGCTGAATTTTTGCGTCTTCCCGTACTAACACCGCACTGAGAGCATGAGATGAGACTGCCAAATATGCGAAAAGATCTTCACCATTGCCGGGCTTAGAAAGTATTGGAGGCGTTTCCATATGACGAATCAACTCATCGAAAGCTATCTGGCATTCAGGTGTCTAGTCAAAGTTTTTCCTTCCTTTCTTCAGAGCAACAAAGAACGGAATGCATTTATCAGTGGCTTTGGAAATGAACCGACTCAAGGCAGCGACTTTTCCATTGAGACTTTGCAATTCCTTCTTCGTTCTAGGAGCTTTGACTTCTCTCAAGACAGCAATCTGAGCAGGATTAGCTTCAATGCCCCTAGCACTCACAATGAAACCCAAGAACTTTTCGAACTCCACCCCAAATGATCATTTTAAAGGATTAAGCTTCATTCCGTATTTTCGAAGGACTGCAAACATTTCTGCCATGTGATCCATATGGTCTACTGCATTCTTTGATGTCACCAACATATCATCAACGTAAACTTCCATAGTCTTGCCAATCTGTGGCTTGAACATAGCATTGACAAGTCTTTGGTAAGTTGCCCAAGCATTCTTCAGTCCAAAGGGCATGACTCTGTAGCAGTAAAGACCGACATCGGTGTTGAAGCTCGTGTCCTCCTGATCCGGCTCATGTATCATTATCTAGTTATATCCGGAGTAAGCATCCATAAAAGATAACAATTCATGCCCCGCTGTTCCATCCACCAACTGATCTATCCTGGGTAAAGGGAAGCAGTCTTTGTTTAAATCTGAAAGTTCGATGCATACTCACCACTTTCCATTATCTTTCTTAACCAGTACTGGATTTGAAACCCAATTCGGATAAGTAGACTCCCTGATGAAGCCATTCTCCATGAGCCGATGTACCTCTTCCTTCAATGCTGCCGACCTTTCGAGACCCCGGGTTCTTCTTTTCTGCTTTACAGGTGTAAACTTCAGATCAATATTCAGAGTATGTACTGCAACTTCTTGGAATATTCCACACATATCAGCATGAGTCCAAGCGAATACATCCAGATTTGCTTTCAAGAATGATATCAAAATATTCAGTGCCGTCGCATTAAGATGTGAACCCACATTCAGCACCTTGTTAGGGTCTTTCGGGTCAACGGGTACTGGCACCGTTACCTCCACCGGCACCACTCTATTCTCCCCTGCACTGGCTTTCCTAGGATCCATTTCTCTTCATGCCCCGCTATGCTCGCCAGTGCAGGGTCCACCCTGTAATTGCTACAAGGTTGGTTCTTTGATGCGGACTGGGGCTGTCGCATCTTTTCCCATCTCTCTTCCTCGCTTCACGCAACTCTATTAGATAACATTCTCGCCCAGCATTCTGATCCCCTTTAATAACACCGACTCCATCATCCGTGGGGAATTTCATGGTAAGGCACCACGGAGCGAGAATTGCCTTAAATGCTGCAAGAGTTGGACGGCCTAGGAAGGCGTTGTAGGTAGAAAATTCATCAACAATTACAAAAGTCTGCTTTCGAACCACTTTTTTCTTCCCCTCTCCACGCTCACCGAACAAGTCAATAGTTCTGATTGGCTGCTTCGGTTCCCTAGTAAACCCAACAATTTTCTGTGATGAAGCTTGAACATCAGCCATCGGAATTTTCATTTGATCGAACGTCTTTTTGAAGAGAATATTGCAAGAAGCGCCGCAATCAACAAGCACTCTTTTTACAATAGCCGGCCCAATGCCTGCAGAGATGACCAAGGGATCCTTGGTAGGAGCTTCAACACCCATAGAGTCACTGGCCCTGAACACAATATCATCATTAAAAGTTTTCTGCTGCTTCAAAGGTGCAGCATCTTCCATCAAAAAACACTTTCTTCTACTGGTGTGTACTTCAAGGCACGGGCATATCTTTCCATCTCACCCCAGCTTCTGCCTACTGGGTGAGGACCTCCCATAATCACATTAATAACAGGCCTTTCTTATTCATGCGCTGCCGCCCTCTTACTTGAGCTGGGTTGATGGACAGGGAGTTGTTGCCCCTGAGTTGAAGAAGTTAGGTCGTTCCTGTTCCTCTTCATATTGCTGAAGTTTATTTTCTTTCAATAGTTCCTCAATCAAGTTCTTCAAATGGCGGCACTCATTAGTATCATGGCCGGGTTGATTGTGGAATCGGCAGAATCTTCCACTTTTCTCAGCATTTCTTCCAAGCCTCAATTTAGCTGGTGTGGGGTATTCGACAGTGTCCTTGGTTGCAAAGAAAATGTTTTCGGGTGTATCGGTTAAGGGAGTGAAGTGAAAAGGACGATTTTTCTTCGCATTTCCCTGATTCTTCCCTCCATCGTTCTCCATCTTCTGAGTACCAGATTCTTTTTTATTCGAAGCAGCATTATTGTTCCTAACCTCTGTCAATACCACTTTTGCCGGTGTTTGATGGCTTTCCAAGCGCATGAACTCATCAGCTTTCTTATAGAATTTCTCAAGCGAGTTTGGTTCCTTCATCTTCAACCATTTCCCATACTCACTCGATTTGTCGATAGCCCTCATTATATTGGTCAAGACCATTCGTGGCTCTGCATTGTCCACTTCAGCCAAGGCTATATTGAAGCGGTTCAAGAAAGATCTAATAGATTCTCTGGGATTCTGTTCCAGGCTGGACAGTGACATAATATCCTTCGCCTTTGAAGCATGGAACCTGAATTGTTCTTTAAACTTCCGAGTTAAATCAGAGAACTGGTCTATAGATCGGACTGGTAGCTTTGTAAACCAAAGTAGAGCCACTCCCTCCAAGTATACTAGAAAGTACCGGCATTTGATCTCATCCGGTGCCCTGGCACCAATCATGTGCCAGTCATACTTGAACAAGAATTGATTAGGGTCGCTTTTTTCCTTATAAGCCGGGATGGTAGGGGAACAAACTTTCTTGGGAATTCCGCCTACAGAATCCTTTCAGTGAACAGAGTTTTGCTTGGAGCGAATCCCCATTCTTTTTCATCTTCTTCTCTCTGCGATGCTCTCTTTCATGATTTGTCGAACCATTCCAGAGAAGTATTCCTCACCATCTAGAGGCTCTGCAGGACAGACATCAGCCATTTTTTCGGAAGTTTGTCTTGACAAGCGTTCGCGGAGGGTTGGCTACGGCCCTGATCCTCCAGCTTGGGGAGGTGTCCCTTCAACGGGGACAGCTGCCCTTTGAGGAATATGTCTTGCTTCAACATTATTAACATCATCGGCAAAGTTTTGTTTATTATTCACCGATTGATGGTTAGCTCCGAGCAAAGCGTTCAACCTTTCCAACATTAAAGTGTTTTGGGCTTCCATTTGCTGATATAGCCCAGAAACTGCAGCATCTAACTTCGCTCGTGTAATTCCAACACTTGGAACTGTTTGTCTTAATGGAGGAGAAGTGGCAGTATTCTCATGAACATCACCGGATCTAGTAGATCTGCGCTTTCTTCCAGGAGCCATTATCTCTGATAGACTTCTGGTTTTAAGAGAGATTCTTTCAATAAACTTTTGCGAAGCAATGACGAAAACAGCCTGAGTTGGGTTCTCCGTGAAAGCATCAAAAATGTTAACGCTAAAATTAAATGCTAACACCCCGGTGTAAGTAGAGATTAAGTGAAAGCACCACCCGTCAATACGGGAATTAGAAGTAAGTAGAAAAGTCACAGAAAAAACAGTAAAGAGACAACAGTTTTATAGTGGTTCAACTTCAAGTTAAGCGTACGTCCACTTTAATCTTCTTTATTGCTGAATCGATTACAACTTTACAACAATCTTCGATTACAACACTACCAAGACAAATAGCTAAAACTCCGATGTAGAAGAACTCCTTGAATCCATGTCGAATGTGTTAGATTTCTTCTTGAAGTTTGTTGAAGTGTCTTTCGTGTTTGAAGTGTCGGGTGAGTCGAGAAATCAGCAGAGTATAGGCGTTCCAGAAATGAGCCAAAAGGTCCCCTCTTCGGTGGTGTAGGCATGGTATTTATAGAAAATTTCTGGACAAGGCATAAGTCATGAGCGACCTAGGGTAAGTCGTAGGTCGTGAACGACCTAAGGGTAGGTCGTAGGTCGCCAACGACCTAAGGGATGCAGGTTACGGTCTAACAAGGTTGGACTTAATCTCTTGAACAAACTGGTAGGTCGTAGCGACCTAGGTGAGAAGCGGCATAAGAAGTTACGGCTTATGGAGCTACCTCGGTCTATTTAGGTCGTGAGCGACCTAATGAAGAAGTAGCATGCATGCGGCCTCATACTGTCTTAACCCGTTAAGTCGTTAGGTTCTAAGGTCATTAGGGGTCATTAGGTCGCTAACTTGTTAGGTTGAGCATCCATGTTAACTCGCTCATTCTTCAAGTTGCTAACTCGCTTATGCAGTTAGGTCGCTAGGTCGCTTAAGCAGTTAGGTCACTAACTCGCTTAAGTGGTTGGGTCGCTAGGTTGCACCCCTCATGGAATCACCAGAGCCTTTAGCCGTTAAGTTGTAGGTCGTTGAGTCCTTTAACAGGTTAAGTCGTTCGGTCGCTTGGGGTTTTAGGTCGTGATAACTTTAGGTCGCTGTTAGCTTCTTCACACTTTAATTCCTTCGGTCGCTTACTTCCTTAGGTTGTCGAGTCATGAAATTGAAGAGTTAACAATTAATTAAACCTAATAAATGAACTTAAACTTCATTTATTAATTAATCAATTCAAATCCTTATTCAACCCAAATCGTTAATTAATTGAATTAATTAATTATCTATTTTAATTACCCTACTAACTTGATGGATCAGAAATCATTAAGCCCTTAACAACATTAGAATGAAAACATTTCTTTATTTATAACTTAAATCTAAAACAATTTAAAAACCCGAATACTTTGAGTCAACCCACAATTAACTCGAGATCCAACAAAAACCAAAGTCACATCATCATTAGTAAACATCCAATCAAATTATTCATCCAACCTATTATTTAAATTTAACCATCTAAATTTAAATATGAATCCAAAAGAGTGAGATTTACTCACCTTTGATTTTGCAATCCAAATCCGATCTCGATTTGTTTCCTTCAAATTTAAACCTGCATGCATCGTCTCAAATTCGCGAATCGACAAGGCTAAATCGCGACGAACGCACCACTATCGGCCTTCACTGTCGATATCATAGACTCAGCGAGCTTTCACTTCTGCACCAAACCCCTAGCATGCAACATCACATGGCTCGATCGGCCATCCAATTTCACGCGAGCAACGACGAAAACTAGATCGCTAAACCACCCGATGCGATGCCCTCCCACGATCATCGCGACCCACAGTCACCTCCAAGTTAGCATCACGCGAATCACCCAAACTCACCAAACCTTAACCACTCTACCTCCTGCCGCAGATATGCGATAGCCAAGACCTCCAATGAAGCGCGTGCGAGCCTAAAGGAGTCTCCCACGCTCGAGTTCGAGCACAATTTTATCCTAAGTCGCCATTAATTTAAGTTCAATTTTCTCTTCTTCTGTTTTAGATGAATTCGATCTGCTTCAAGAATAAAGATGGGGACAGGGAAGAAATATAGGGTTGGGGATGGCTTCCTGAATACGCATTGTAAATGAAAATATCTTGCTAATTTACTTTAAATTTAATTATATTATAAAACTTCAAAACGTCTCGTTAATCGCCAATTAAAATTTTGAACTCCTCTTAAGGAATGCAGCTAGGCGATTATAAGGTTTTACCCATGTCTCGAACACAATGGAACGCATTTCGGAGGCTAACTCGATCATATATGCGAGTTATGGAAATAAACGATCAATTTCAAATTAAATCGATTAAAATAGTTCTAAGCATTTTGAGCTACTAGTGTCAAACGACAACTCTGATTGCTACGAAAATTGAAATCCGATAATAACTAACTATTACGGATCCAATGGAACTAGTTTCGACAAATTCTGAGACAGTGCCTCCGAAGGCTATTTTTAAATATCGATTAAAACGATACATTATTAAAATTGAACAAACCACCTTTACATTAAATTTCAACCATTCTATTATCTTCAGTATCATCATTATAAATTTTATAAGCCTTCAAATTATTTCAAACAGGCTTAGAGATTTCAGATTCAACAATTTACCCAATTTCAATTATTAAATTCAATATTTAAACTATATAATTCAATGATTTAATTATCAAGTAAACATTAATATCTTGAATTTAAGTTAAAATTAACTTTTAAATGTTTAAAATCAATTTAATTATTCCATTTTAAATTGTTAAAAATTCTGGGTCGTCACAACGACCCACTATTTTGGACCATTCAAATCGACAATAATCCAAACATGTCAGACTTGAATAATTCAAAATAACAGATTGTAATAAAATTTAGAGCGCATAAAATCGATCACAAAATCACAGACACAGAAATATCTGAATAACTCGCAGCGCTAATTAAAATACCATAGTAGTTCATGAAGCTACTATAACAAAGTCTCAAAACACATACATATTATCAGTCTGAAAAAATCACAATAGAAATCCCAATACATAGAAATTCACTAATACAATAGCTGGAATAGAACAACTAAAACTGAAATAGATAGATAACTAGATAAGTAGAATCTCCAGCTATTCCTAGCTCCAGAAAAAGAAATCCAAAGTTGTGAATGCTCACGCTGACCCGAGCGTTAAGCAAAACACAAAACACTCGAGTCAGGACATACATACTTATACAACGTAAACCAACTCAAGTGAACTGCAGCAAATGTACAAGTAACTTAAAGGATGCTTGGGACCGCCCAACCTCTAAGGATCCGTTAAACTATTTACTATGTGGTAATATTGCGCTATTATAATAATGTTTACAGTAAAATAAACTTACATTTAAATAGCGTTAAAGGGTTACCGATATAACCCTTAACATGTAATAGTCCAAGTAGTCCATCCAGTATCAGCATACCTCCAGATCGGGAGGCTACCCTAAATACTCCATGGGCAACGGGAGAAAAACGAACTCGTAGTAAAGCTCGCTATGGTAGGTGACACGACACAACTATGCAATGCCAGGGTAGATATGCCAATTACGTTTCCGGGCTGGTGGTAACGTGGAAGCCCCTACGCCCACCTCGGAACACACTTCCAATCAAAATCGGAGGATGGCAATCAAATCAATCGCAAGTAAGAGTATAATATCGAAGAAATGTGTTCGATAGGAGGAATGACCTCACCTAGGTCCATGTTCATACCATAATAGGATCATCGCCACCATCCGACTTCATTCTGGAATCTCCACCGCATACATAGTTGTTAAAGTTGTTTTCGGTATAGACAGAGGGTATGCCCATATCCGATCCCGGTCTCTTTAACAACCAATCGTTATTATAACCCGTGGTTATAAGTTTCAAAAATTATATTTTATACTTCGAAATCAAATAACATTTCAACTTCAAATCTTTATGTAACAACCGGATATTTTCAGCCTATCGCATCCACACATGCCGGACTTGAATTGCTCAAAATACCACATTGTAAATAAATTTGGAGCAAATGAAATACAATTACAGAATCACAGACACAAAAATATCAGAATAACTTGCAGCAGAAATTAAAATACCATTGTAGTTCATGAAGCTAATATAAGAACTCTCAAAACATAATACATGAAATCAGTCTGAAAACATGTACAATAGAAATCTCAAATACATAGCAGTTTATAAATACTAGAGCTGAAGTAGAACATTGAAACTGAAAGGGAGTAGATAACTAGACAGGCAGAATCTCCTGCGATTCCTAGCTCCAGAAAAGGGATCCAAAGCTAAGCTGTGAATACTCTGGCTGACCCAAGCGTTAAAGTAAAACACAAAATACTCGAGTCAGGACATATATACTTATATAATGCAAACCAACTCAAGTGAACTGTAGCAGTAATGCATAATATCTTAAAGGACGCTTGGGATCGCCCATCCTCTAAGGACCAGTTAAACCATAGATTAAATACATCCCGTGGTTAAAATTCAAAAATACAATTTTATACTTCTAAATCAAATAACAATTTCAAAATTCAATATCATTTCAATTTCATTTCAAATATCAAAATATCATATCTTTCCAAAACTACATTCATTTTATTTAATTTAAATATCCGTCCAAGTCACCTTTCAAAATGGTTTATATTTCAAATCAAATTACTACATTTAAACCATAAAATTTAAAGTCATTATATTAAAATCAAATATTTAATTTTTGAAATTTTTAGCCCTTTCAAAGTTCATTTATTCACTTAAATTTATTAAAACAGTGAAAATTCAACCTTCACAGCACTTAGAAAATGCTACGGAAAGTTATGTTTAAAAACAATTCAATTAGCAAAAGATAGCATGTAAAATGCTGTAATAGGTTTAGATTTCCATTAAAACTTTAGTTAAGTCTAGCAACTAAAGCACTTACAAAGTGCTATAATAACCCTTTATTAAAATTTAGTCATTTGGTTCATTTTTATCAACTACGGCATTTACAAATGCTATAATACCATTTACATTAGAAATAATAGCATTAAAAAAATTGCTGTTAATTAACTTTCAAATATCCAATATACTTTCAGAAACCATTAAATTTTATTTATATCGTTTTAAACTTACAAAATCATACATTTTCGCATTTATAACCATTATTTAATTTTCCTTAAAATCATTATTTCATAAAGTCAAATTTCTATTCAAAAATCAATATTTAATAATAATTCACTTATTAAATTCCAACATTCAATTTCAATTCATATAATTAAATTTTTAACTTAACACTTAATTTTAAATTTCAAATATAACTTAATTTCATTTTATTTACTTAACTTAAAAAATTAACTTTCAAACCAAATTCACAAATTTCCAATTTAAGTTATATTTCAAAATTCAACTCAGTATTCATTCATTTAACATTTTAACTTTATTCAAAAATCATTAATATATTATAAGATCATTTTAAATTCATTTAAATTCAAAATATCCTAAATTTATCGTATTTCATATTTAGTTTAAATTTCATTTATCACCAAGTTATAATTTCCAAAATAACTTACATTTCAGATTTCTTACTTTACCACTAATTTATTAAACTTATAAATTTTCAGAAAACCAATAATATTATACAAAAAATCATTTTTAATTAAATTTAAATCAAAATATAATAATATTTACATTTCAAAAATATTTTAATTTTTTTTAGAAAAACTCATATTAACTACGGGTCTGATTTTCATTTTCTAACCTAGGAAAACTGATACGGATAATATATCATTTCAATCCATAATTTACAAAGAAAACCCGGGTTTTATCATTTCAAACCCATAGTCACAAGTAAATGAAATAATTTGAAAATCGTTCAGGCCTAACATTTCAGCCCATAACGATTTTCCCTTATTCTAAAGTCCATTCGGGAAGGATCATTTCAACTCATAGTAATTCTAATCTAAAGGGAACTTGTAGTGTGATAAACTGATATAAATAACAGAACAGCATAATATAACAGTAATAGATGCTATAACAGGTGTTTAAGCATGGATGAACATCATATGATCATAACATAGCAGATATAATACGGTGATGCATTTTACAGATTCAAATGTGATCGCTTTACTAGTTATATAAGTATAAAACTGTCTGGTGAGAATAACTCACTGGTATAAGCTGAAGATGACAACAAACAAATGCACAACCAAGATCCACAAAAGCATGATAGCATGACAAAGATTCGAGTGAGAGAGGCAAAGATTAATTTCCTTAAATACAATTCAAACAAAACAATATAACCAACATAAGTTTTCAACCCAAATTCATTTAAACAAAGCTAGAAATGAATACACAAAACATCACCAAAGTGTATGCACTTGTTTTATACCGCTTGTGTTTCAGTTATAGGCTGGAAAGGCACGACTAAAGAGTGTGTTTGGGTCTGGTTATGGGTTCATGTGGTCGGCCTAGCATGGGAAGAAGGTGGTGCAAATTGGTGATGCATGAAACTACAAGCCAATGCAACAAAACCTAGGTTGAAGGCAACTATCGGTCACGACCCAAGGCTATATGGGCACGGCCAAGTATGATGTGGACCAGGGGTGATGTGGCAGAGGGTTCAGGTCAGGTTTGAGGTGGTGGTGTAGGTGGTGGCCAAGGGGTTGTTTGGGGTGGTGGTGCAAGGTGTGCTCGGCTATGGTTCACATAGGTGTAGTTTTTATGCAATTTTGTGATGGATCTTCAACCTAGGTGGCTCGGCTTGGCTAGGGGGTTGGAGAGGAGGTGGTGATGACAGGTTCAAGTGGTGGTGGCGGCTGCAAGGTGGCTGGAGTGGCAGAGGCCGAACCTAAAGAGAAGAAGCAAGTGCAAATCAAAGAACAAAACAATGAAAAAAGAAAAAAAGAAAACAATATGTTTCTTACCAAAAATTTTCACAAGATGGAATGGCCGTTAATTTTTTTTATGATGAGAAAAAAATTCAAGTGAGATGAAATGAGGAAATGGTCGGCTGAAGAGAGAGGTGTTAAGGCAGGAAAATGAATTAAAGTGATGGTTGAAATTGAAAAAGTGTGAATATAAAAAGTCAAAGAATAACAAAAGTCACAAAAACTCTTCAAGTATGTCCATTTCTTTTGCAATTTTTAAATAACTGAAAATTGCATGTAGATTCAGATAAAAATATGAAAATTTAGTAAATAAACAAAAACAAATAAATAATTATTAATTATATATAATTTAATTAAGAAAAAAAGCGAGAATTGTAAACTAGTCTTAAAATTTTGAAAATAAATGCAACAAGTTTTGGAAAACTTGTATGTACTTCAAACATATTTACAAATAAAGATAAGAACTCAAAAATAAAATGCATGCACAAAAATAAATAAATATATTTTAATTAAATATAATTAAATGAAGTAGCGGAAAAAGGAAACTAGCTTTTAAAAATAGAAAACAAATGTAATAAATTTTGGGAAAATATTATTATCATTTTAAAAATATTTAGAAATGAAATCTTATAATAAAAAAAAATTACAATAATTTTAAACCAAAATAAAATCAAATTTAAATTATATTCAAAAAATGTAGGATTGTTACACTCTCCCCCACTCAAATCTTTTCGTCCTCGAAAAGAACAGGCAAGGAAGATAAAGAGAAACAAGATAGAAAACAAAATAGTACCTGAAATGAACAATTCCAGATTCGAAGCAAGAATGCTCTCCTCAGTTTCCCAGGTACAATCTCGATCGTCGGTACTCCACTGTACTTTGACTAGATTAACAAATTTCCTTCTGAGCTGCTTCGTACCTCTATCGACAATACGAAGTGGCTTCCTCTCAACAGTCAAATTTGGCTCAATATCCAAACTATCAAGAGCAGAAGGCTGGACAAAAAGATATGGGTCAAGCAGGTACTAAAGGAGATGTGAGACGTGAAATACATCATGCACTCCAAAAAGTTTCTCGGGCAAATCTAAACGATAAGCCAAAGAACTAACTCATTCTACAATATAGAATGGACCCTCAAAGACGAAGAAGGTACAAATAGCTAGAATAGACAATAGGTTGAATGAAAAGGATGAACCATATTTAAAACTATATAAGTTTCAATTTAAAATTTTATATTTAACATTTTAAACATTTTGTAATATACATTTTATAATATGATGAATAGTCATTTGATTCAAATTTGATAGTTCACAGTAAACAATATTTAAAAAAATTTGTTTAGACAAATAAAATATATGATCAAAATATCCTTTATATAATATACTTTATCAAAATACTTTTATAACTCGATGTCTTAACTAGTTTACTTTCGTTCCTGTAGACTCTGGCTATGTGTTGATTAGATGCAAATCTATAATTCTCCACGTACTTGGTAGACTTGATTCAAAACCCAATGAAAATACTGAAAAACCTTTTAAAACAATAGATATGGAAAGTACACTCCAAACGAATCAACCAAACCAAACATTCGTCTAACCATGGATCGCAGATACATAATGGTTACGCCTGGATCCCCCAGGAAACATCCATATCCGTAAGCTATCTCAACCCTACGAATTACGCCATGATGACTAGTAGACCGCAAATACACAAAGGTTACGCCTGGATCCCCCAGGAAACATCCGTAACCTTAAGCTATCTCAGCCAGCGGATTTCTCTACTACTACTATCTACATATATCGGAGGATACACAATGGTTATGCTTGGATCCCACAGGAAACGTCCGTACCCCCAGGCCATCTCAGCCAGGCGAACTACAATATGTAGTCGTAAACATAAGTCCATGGAGATCGCCATGGAATTCAATGGAAACTCTAGTATCATATCCGGAATACCCAAATCAAAGAGAATAATATCGATAAAACGAATCCACACTGTGGCCACAAAGCGGTTATCAAGCAGAAGGCACTTTCCATATCTTTACTTCGAAAATATGTATCTTATAGTACCTTTCAAAATCACTTTCAAATATCATACTTATATAAATTCCATTACATATAAGATTTCATTTCAAATCGAATACTTTCCAAATCAATAGTATATCAAATCACACTTATATAGACTTCAATAATATAAGATTTCTCTTTACAAATTGAGTACCCTTACAAATCAATAGTTTCAAATCACTTCGTACTTATACAAATCAATTTCATACTTATACAAATCCATTATATATAAGTTCAATAACTCCCAAATCAAAGTGTTTAGTAGAACAACGTTCTCAATTTCAATTCATTTCAGTATCATTTCAGTTTTAGAATATATATGATTTCTCCAAATCATTTCTTTCGAATTACATATATTCAGTTTAAAAGTTTCTTAAAACAATAGATTTAGAAAATAATCCAAATTTACAAATAAACAAAATTTATGTCAAACGAATTCATTTCCATTTCAAACATATATTCCCTTTCAAAAATCATAATGCTTTCAAAGTTATAAATCTTTCGAAACCAAATACTTGAAATCATTACACTTTGAAAATCATAACCTTTCGAAATCATACATTTGAAATCTTAAAACATTCCTTTAATTCTTTACATTTCACAAATTTATTCAATTAAACCCAAATCTAAAATTTCCAATTTTAATTCAATTCAAACCATCAGTTTCAATTCAATTTAGTTTTCCAACAAAACCATTTCAGTTATAATCAAATTCAAATAAAGATTTGATCCATAAAATAAACTATTTAATCTTTGATATATTTCAAAGCTTAAATATACCATATTCCAAAACTAAAGTTTGTAATTTCATATATCTCAAATTTTACTTCATTATTACTTAGTTTCAAAATATTCATTTCACAAACCTATCGTTTTTAAATAAACTCAAATTACAAGTAAACCAAATATCCTTTCATACAAATATAAACTCCAAATATTCATTTATCAAAATCAAATTTCATTTCAAATTAACATTCATTATCAAAATAAATATTAAATGATTTCCGCACTATTTCAATCATCAAAATATCTAAAATAGTTACAGAGTTTAAAACCATCTCTTTTTAAAACCTTCAAACTATTTATTTCAATATAAAAAATCCAATTTACCATTGAAAAGATTATTATTCTATATGTATAATTTATTAAAAACATTTCAAATCTATTTTTCATACCAGTATAATTCAAAATAGTCTTATTTATTTCACTCAACAAACAGCTTCAAACTTATATAAGTCATATTATTTTATACATTAATCATATCAAACTAAACTTACATTCTTTATCAAATACCCTATACCTTTCAAAATTACTTAGCTTTGAAAAGTTAACCTTGATTTGGAAGTGCTCGAACCTTCAAAACAGTCAAAGAAATCATATTTTCAATCCAAGAGTTGGAAATCACTAGCAAATCAGTAAACCAATTCAAAAGGATAGGGTTATACCAAAACAAATCTAAATCTCGAGGACTGAACATCGGCTTACTTTAAATCTTTCAAATGTATATACATATATCTTTCGAATGTCAAACCATACTTCAAAATCAAAAGTCAAAATTTGGTTTCACAAAATCACTCGCATAGCAAAGCTACTAGAGTGGCCTCTCCCCCACTCAGGAACTCAAAAATCAATGTCGATGATGTCGACATTCATCACTGAAATTATTTTCCAGCAACTTAAGTGGGTCCTGGACTTTTATTTTCTTGAAAGTTCTTTGAAATCCCTTTTGAAATCATTAGGATTCATTCGAATACATTTGAAACATTTGTTATTGATAAAATATCTTTAAATCATATTATTATTATATATTTTCCAAAATCTTAAAACCGATTTCAAAACACTGGAGTTCGATCCCTTGAAATTCAAATTCAAAACCCTTCAGTAATAAATCATTTTATATAAGTCAAATTCTTATAAAATTTTCAAAATTTCAAATCCTTTCGAAGTTTTAATTTTTCAGTTATAAATAATTATAGGAAACCAAAAAATATTATTGTGAAGTCAACGTTTTTATGTGAAAACTTATTGTGTAGGTTTTCTTTTATTCATATAATTCATTTTTTTTGTTTTAGGAATGAAAAAAATACCATTTGAAATTTCATGTAAACTTAATATTACTAACTATTTTCTATTCAATTGAATATTTTTGTTTAAGATTCGTTGTGAAATAAAAATAGAAGTAACTGCATTGTTTGATGGTACAATTTGAATATAATGTACATCTTATAAAAACATTCTCAATTAAATTACACATAGATGATCCACTCAGCCAAATGGTAAATATGAATTTTGAGTAGTTTAAACTATTGTAATTTACTTTATTTCAAAATTTCGTAGTTTCATTTTTACTACCATTTCTTTGGTGGAGTTTCAACACAAAGCTTAATGTGATCAAATTGACAACAACTAGACTAAATGGATAATTTTGTGGAATGATTTGCATTATATTTTAGTAGAATTCGATGATTTTTCTATTGAATTATATTGAGACTTACATAATACAACATGTCCACAGAAAGTATGGCACCTAATGGTTTGTTATCGTACTGAGATATGGTTCAACGGTGTAAAAACAAAATACAAGGGGAAGGTTAATTTAAAACAATTTAATACTTTTAACATAAAGCAAGGTATCTATAAAATCTCGTTAAAATAGTAATATTCAAATTTTCATGACACCATAATTTGTCTAAACCATATTAGCAAAATTTATCCATATTTATGTATAAAAATGTATTTATGATGTCTTTCTTCATTTATTTTATTTATTATTTTTTCATGTTACAAAACATTTTGAACTTATGTTTGAAGAAATGTATATGGAATATTATATGTTAAGAGTATCACATGAACGCCCCACTAATGCCTCGTTTCCAATTTCCAACAGATGACATGGTTAGTATGGACTATGTATGGTTCGAAAGGACCATGTTTGGCACCGCCAAACATGGCAAAAAGGGCCATGTACTAAAGTACTTCACCTTGCCTTGCCCATATCGCAACCCAAAGCTTGCCTACTTCGAACCCGATGTAATTGCTTGAAAAAGTACAACCACACATGGTCGATTTTGACCATTCGCTTCTCTTTCATTTTTGGTTAAGCCCCAAAAAATGCCCACCACTGCTTGACATGCCTGACCCAAGGCTTCAACATTGAAAAAACTCGATATGCTGTCCTATTTGATTCGAAATAGCCCATAAAGTAATCATAAAATTTCACTTTCTAATTATCACTTAATGATGTGTTTAGGCTAATTAAAGTTCAAAAAAGATGGTGGTAGGAATCAAATTAATGGAAGTTTAGATCTATTTTGCGAAGTGGGAAAATGATCTGGATATGTCCCATCATCCCAAATTATACACCAATCTCAGAATGGCTTTGTGGGCTTAAATTTTGGGCTTCCCTATACCAACTAACCTAGCCAGTAAAAATCTAAATTTTAGAAATTCATTTGTCCTAAACGGTTAGTCCAAATCTTGAATATTACCACTTTGGAGAAAGATAAACCATCGCCCTAGTGTAAAAAAGTGGTTTCATACCCTAGTTCGGCTCCGATCAAAAGTTATAAACTTTACAAGATTTCATGGTTAAAATCATCTAATCAAAATCTTAAGGATAGAGAAAGTTCCTCGTAGCCTCATTAAATGTTATAGAATCAAAACCATAAATGGATTTAATAATAATATTACACGATTCTTCGATACGTAAAGTACTATGTTGACTAAAGTTATAGAGTCATTATTGTAACAACCCTGGTTTTGAATTAACAGTAGTTATAATTTAATATTGGAGAATTATAGTTTGTAAAAAAAATTGTTTATTTTAAATAAACAATTGGTCTTAAGTATAAAATATTGAAAATAAGGTTTTAGAAACTTTATTTTGGTTGTTTTTGACTGAAAACAAGAATTTCACGATATTAATTTGGTAAATGAAATATTTTTAGTAATTATTGCCAAATGTTGGTTTTATTGATTTTAAATGAAGTATTTGATTTAATATGTTCTATATTGTAAATAAACGGTGAATTTTGCGTTAAAATAATATTTAGATGTAAATTGATGTTATTATTGTTTGTTAAATTTTATTATACAAGAAAATGATTTTCTTTGTAATTTTTGCTGTTAAAAATAGTGTTTCATGTAAATTATATTTTAATTTGTGTATTTAATTAAAAATGGTGTTTTAAATGATGAGAAATAATTTTTCTAGCTAAATCATCTTTTATTTGTGGGAAAGATATTTTTTGTGAACATGTAACTTGTGAGTTTGATTGTAACATCCCAAAATTTTTAAATTAAATTTGTAACTTATTTAAATTTTTGTAATTTAATTTGGAAAGTTTCAAAACAAAATAAAATATTATTAATATTAAATCAAACAAAAATATATAACAAACAAGGATTTTTGTCAAACCATGAAAATATATATATATATATATATATATATATATATATGTTAAAGTAATATGTAAGTATGGATACATCAAACAAGTTGATATATGTGAATTTTGTATATGTAAAATAATAAAACAAGATGTACCAAGAAAGAAGATAAAATCTATGTGCAAAAAGAAAAAGAAAAAAAAAATGTACTTACAAAGAGGAAAAAAAGAGATTACTTGTAAACAAAAATGAAGACATTGCATTTAGTACCACATTTCCTCAGCACAAATTGAAATCCTCTCAGCCGAAATAAGATCATATCATTTCAGTAACAAAGGAAAATATCTTAAGTCAAAGCAACAAAATTTGACCCAAACAGAAGGAAATACTTGACCAGTTAAAATCTTCCTCTTACGCAACTACTTATTCTATATGTATGTGTGTCTTTTACTTCAGTTCTTTCACACCAAAAACTTAGCAAACCTGAAAACATAACACAAAAAAACATCACCTTATTTTACAAACTTAAGCAAATAATTCAATTAATCAAAACAGGGTTCAAAAAGAAGATCAAATGCAAGTTTTTTTCAAACAGAAAGGGACCTCTTTGTTTCAGAACTTTTCAAAGTGAGTAAACCTCTTTGAATTTGGATTTTTAAACTTGATGTTTGAAGTTATGTCTGAATGTATGTGAAGAATGCTTGCATAAGTGTATATTTGTATATGTACACGTCTGGAAGTTATAAAACTTTAGTTCTGTTTCATACCTATAGGTATCAAACCTGTTCATGAAAAAAAATCAATTTCAATATCTCTGATTCACTTCAGGCCATAGAATCTGAAAGGAAATTGTTAGTTTTACATGATTCAGCACCTAAAAATAATTCAAAACAAATCCAATGCAAGAATTTTCTGAAAATTTGAGTTTACAGGCAAAATTAAAACCTGTTGAAAATTTAATCATATTATTCTTTTATTTCAGTTATATAAATTGAAATGCTATAGAAAATAATGATTTTTGGAAGCAAAATCATAATTTTTAAATTTGTAATTACCGAGATAAGCAGAGATAAGCGAGTTCGAGGTTTTTTCTGAATTCCAGTCATCGACATGTTGATGATGGTCATGGCTTTACGTGGAGGTGGAAGGGTCTACGGTGAGTCAGGGAAAAATACTTGAAGGTGTCCTAGTTCACGGTGGTGACGGTGGCAAGGGGATTCAATTTTTAATCATAATTTTTGGCAATGGTCGAAAGAATGGTCGTTGGGGCATCGTGCGTGCATCGAGTTGCAGGTGGATTTGGGAGGTGTTAGCTGGGTGGATGACGAAGTCATGGCCGGAGTTGCTGACCTTCTGGTGATCGAGGTTGTGGAGGCGACGTGTTTCCCAGGTTTCAATGGTGAACCCAGATGATGTTCCAGGTTTCGACATTTGGTTTGAATTCAAATTCGAGTAGAGGGAGGACAATCTGATGATCAGGGATTAGTTTGTGGGTGATAGTCAACTTGCTCGACGACACTACGCCATAAATGGCCTTCTGCAACACAAAAAAATGTTGGCTCAGGCCCGAAAAATGTTGCCATAGGTCTATGGCAACACTTTTAGGGTGATGCAATTTTTACCATTGCCATAGACCTCAAAGGCAACATTTTCGCTATCTAAGGCAACATAAGTAATATTGTTGCAATAGAACCCTATTTGGGTCTATGGAAACACCCATAGGTATCTATAGCAACATTCCAAAAATGTTGCTATGGATAATAACCTTCTGAAGTTGTGGGGCCCACATCTTGTGGGGCCTACAATGTGGGGCCCACGAACCAACTGGATCCATCCCTATGGCAATACCTTGAATGACTATTGCAACATTATTTTAAGAAACATTTATAACCCGGTGGCAACACTATTATGAAGCTACTGCAACGCTATTCTGAAGCTACTACAACACTATTCTGAAGCTACTCAACACTATACTGAAGCTACTGCAACACTATACTGAAGAGACACTAATAACACATAGAACAGTAAAATATCACATAGAACACTTGCATAATACATAGTACAATATCACATAAAACACTTGCATAATACACAGCATAATACACGGTACAGATAACAATTCATACAGCAGTACACATCACAATTCATGTCCGTTACCCCAAAATATCCAATTACCCAAATACTACAAAGCTAACCCAAAATATCTGGTACACATAACAATTCATAAATGAGACATAAGAGATGGTGCCTCCAGTCAGATTATCAGTCTCACTGGACATGACTGTGGAAGTTAGATCCTCTACATTGATGTTCATCTCCGGGTTGGCATCACCTAATTTCTTAAGCACCCTAGCCAAATTCTCTTGTACCTTCTGATTTACCTTGGATTCTAGCTGTGCTTCCATTTCTTCGACAAGCCTTTGCCTCAAGTCATGTACGTAAGCATTTGTTAGAGCCTCGGTTGATTGTTTTGCACACTTTGCACGCCTCCCTATAAGCAAAGGATGACCCTGTGATTTTCCATTCGAAATTACTGTTTCAAAAGTATTTCCTCCTTCTCCACCGGCCATTGCCTTTTGAACTAAGTCCTACAAAATAAAGCCACATCAAAATTACCCTACAGTAAATGCCGAGAATGCAGCAAATGCTTACATATGGATTGTGTACAGCAAATGCAGAGAAAGCCACAATTTGGAAAACAATTTGTTTATGTGCATGTAATTAGAAAACAATTTGTAACATATATACTAGTAAAAACTGGAAAACAATTACGTCGACAGCCAGCTATGGCTTCGTCATCTGGATTCTGAGGCTTCAAACGGCCATTCATTTTATTTATACACATATGTGTATTGCTATAGACATATATTTTTATATAAACCAAGTCAGTAATCCCTTTAACCAAATTCATTTCTTCATTTTTAGTTTTTGTGTCATTTCTAGCCAAACGTAAAAGCAAGCCCTCTTCATTCGACTAGAAAAGGAAAAAAATGGCCGAGGGATCAAAATTCTTAATCTCACAATATACTCAATTACAATTTCCAAAGCATACATCTATGCCATTAGTATGTTTGCGAAACTCGGGTTCAACAAGTGTTTCAAGGACAGTTTCAAGGACATGAGCATACATGCACATGAGCAAGACATGAACAATGTGCAGCATATGCAAAAAAGAACAAAATTATTACAAAACATAATTATTACTTACAAGTTTGTAATTCATTACTTGAGGATTAGACACGTACTCACGTCCATCTGTTCTCTTACGACTTTTAAGAAAAAGTGCTGCATCGGATGGTGTCTCCTGATACAAGTTCAATAGATAGTTTAGCATCTGTTCATTCAAAAATGTAAAGTATCACATACCATCTTATGACGAAGCTGGGCGAACGACTTTGGACCAGCGGTGTGTGTGTCTTGATACGACTTACGACTATCAGAATTTTTCAGGGCTTTTTGCTAAAAAAATACACAAAAAACAAAGTACTCGTTTATCTCACAAAAAAAAAGTACTCATTTATCTTGCGAAATAAATAATATGTACTTATACCTGAATCTCATCATCTGCCCAATACCTTAAGGGCACTTTAAAATCCTCCACTGGGACGTTGTCCGGCTTGTTATCTAGCCTTTCCTCATCGGTCTTATAAGCTTTATAATGAGCTGTTTTTATGCGAATCTTGTACCCCCTCTAACAGTCATGAATAGACTTCAACACAGTTTTCACATTCATCCGGAATAATATACCGTTGCTTAAATATAAATCAAAGATAAAAAAGAATAAATAAATCAAAATGCAGCTACATTATAGTTAATAGATCAATATTACTTATTAAAGTAAAATTCAGCAACATTATAGTTAATAATAGATTACCTTAACATAATCCCAAAGAGATTTCGTCAACTTTTCAGGAACATCCGACCAAGATTTATATGTAAGTGGCACCGACCTTTTCAATGTTCCTAAAAAGTTGCTAAGTTCATATATTACTTTGTCATCATCTAAAATAGGTTGGAACCACTAGTTCATCATAATTACAACTCTTTTGTCATTCGCCTTTGTATGAACATTAAACATCTTTGTGTGATCTCTGAGTCTTTTAGGAACTTTACCTTTAATGAAAAGGAGAAGTCCCGTCAAATAATAACATAAATCATAATGTAAATTCGGTACTTAAATATTAATCCTATTGTAATATTAAATATTATTATCACATCAATTCAGTACCTGTATTTTCAAAGTCTGGCAAGATATTCTCCGCAACATACTTATTTGTCATACCACTTGCACTAGCTTTTGCAGCATTTTTCTTTTGTCGTTCCTGCAGAGCCAAATAATCAGCCATTGTTCCTTTTCCTTCAACATCCCTCTCAGTTGAACTTACTACTAGGCTTGGGCTTGGGTTTGTGGTTCTCAACTTTTCCTTTTCTTTGCGATACCACTAGCTGAACGAGTTTGTGGTCCACTAACAGGCTTGGGGCTTCTCAACGTTTTTAGTTCTCTAAATTGTATATAAAAGTAGGAAATAAGATTGGATTTTATAGTTATTATCTTCATAAGCAGAAAAAATAAGATGTGTAGCAATCACACACCTTTCTTGGACTTTGTGAAGTATCATCTTCACTATGCTCCTCATGGTCCGGATTATATTCCTGATCACTATCCACATCCTCTTGCATCTTTTCTTTTCCTTTATCTTTTTTTTTGTTTGCATTTCTCAGTTCAGCTGAAATTGCAGGCACACCTAGAGAAGCAAGAACTTTGTTGTTCCTCATCACATTAACAGCTCTATGTACTTCATAATCTTTTAGGTTCATCATCATCTTAGCAGCTCTATGTACTTCATAATCCTTTAGAGATAGTGGAGGTGCAGAATACTCATTTGGAGGTGGTGGAGGTGGTAGATGAACATCATGCAAGTATATAATAAACAGGAACATCGTAGTAAGTATGCTGCAAGAGTGGTACAAAATATTCAAATTATAATAAGATCATCATAATAAGAGTTCTTCAAACCTGCCATTTTCATCCATATCTTCTTCTTCTGATGTTGGTAAACGTGATTCCAACTTCCTCTTAACAATTGATGAGTTCAGATTCACTATTGAATCGCTGATTTTTGGTTTTTTTCTTGTGTCATCTTCTCAGGATTTACCTGATCAGCTAACTTTAGATTCACGGTTGCATTGCTGGGTTCTGGATTATTCAGCCGTGTCGACTTCTGAGGACTCCTCACCTCAGCTAACTTTAGATTCTTGTTTGCATTGCTGGGTTCTGGAATATTCAGCCATGCCGACTTCCGAGTACTTTTCACCTCAGCTAACTTTAGATTCACGGTTGCATCATTGGGTTCTGGATTATTTAGCTGTGTCGATTGACGAGGGTTGTTCACCTCACCTAACTTTACATTCACAGTTGCATTGCTATTCAGCTGTGTTGACTTCCGAGGACTGTTGACTTCAGCTAACTTCTAGTTTTTTTGGTTCTGTTGTAGTTAATGAGCCGTCACGTACTGTCGTTTTACTGGTTTTGTAGCTGCAACAATACAATGATATTATAATCATAATCTTTAAATGTTATAATCAAAATATGACAATAATTTTTTTTCTGTATCAAAATATCACAATCTATAAATGATATTAACTATCCATTTATATATACCTGTAACCAGATTCTGCCTTGGCCGCATGATTACATGCGGCTGCATTTGCTTCAGTTGCTCAATTGCAGTATCGACAACGTTGTCGATATAAAAATCCAAGTTGCCACCACTGTTAACTCCTTTGACTAATTCGGAGAGGTCCGCATCATTCGTCACTAACTTCCACCCACCCTTCTCACCATTTCTCATATAAATTCTTTCTATTTCGGTGTATTGAAGGTCATCCTTCAAAAACTCCATGAGCACTGTGTATGAGAAGTAGTCAGGATCAACCCTCTCTACCACAGTATCGGTTCCACCAACATATTGTGCCTTCTGAAATGCACCCTTGTGATGAAATGTGAGCTGCATGAGTTCCCCCATCCTATACAAAATGGATACAGAATGGTGAGTATACATTGGAAGCAAGATATGAAATAATAAAATGGGAAGGTATATTAAGTACATATGTGTATGCAGGTTTATAAAGCACTAGAAACAACAAGGTAACACACAAAATCAGAATAAGTTACAAGCGGTCAAATAACTAAAAAGTAGTAAATTAATTATGAAAATCAACAAATACAGAAGTCGTCCCTTAATTCAGAACCAATACATAAATAGAAGTCACTTGATATTGCTACATAGAAATCAAGAGGAAGTTTCCTCTATGCTAGGCGGAATGAGGATTTGTGTTGCCAGTACGTCATCTCTATACCACCTAACATCACTAACTTGATTTCCTATTCCATTACCACATTGAATATCATGTAAAACTGGATCATCTTCATTTCCATTTTCATTTTCGACTTCACACCAGTCCCTCGGCAATTTCTTGACAACATTATAAAGTGTCGTATTAGTTGGATCTTGTACATAAAATACTTGTTGTACTTGTGAAGCCATAACATACGGATCAGATTTTCTGGCACAATCTATTAAAATTAACTCGAGTCATCCCATACAAATCTTTCTCTTCTTGGTACCAGCAACACTTAAATATAACCACTGAAATTTCTTCGTAATAATCAATTTCTAGTATATCTTCGATTGCTCCGTAGTAACTAACATTACCAACCAATGGATTTTGATCTTTTGAACTTGCAAAGCTAGTGGTCAAGGCAGTCAAGAATACACCACAATTATGTGTTTTACACTTAGCATCTCTATATTTTGTATGGAATCTGTATCCATTAATAACATATCCACTATATTTCCTAGTTGTCTGATTAGGGCCCATTGCAAGCACTTCTAGCTCTTTCGAAATATCCTCCTTTTCCCAAACCTCATCCTTCAGCCATTTCCAGAATTCTTCAGTATGTGCTCTCTCTCTTTTATATCTTCTCGATATTGCATGACCATCAATTAAAGCTCAATGTTCCCTATAATAATTATGATGGTATTAATATCAATAAAGAAATATTCTAATTCTTTAGTACTTGCTAGAATAAAATTAAAACATAAAAACTTACTCTTTTAAATTATCTATTTCCTCGTTACCACAATTGAGTAGAATATACCGATGACATGCTATCCACTCAGATTCTTTTAGATGAATAGCTTTTCCGTCTTTATTTCTTCTTGTACCCATAGCATATTCCATATTTTGTGGACAACTTTCAAATTTAGGTACTGCATCACCGCCACTTAAGAATCTTGAGCAGAATGTCAAGCATTCTTCTACCAAGTAACCTTCTGCTATGGAACCCTCCGGTTTAGATCTGTTGCGCATATAAGATTTGAGTTTAGCTAGATAACGCTCAATCGGAAACATACATCGAAAGTGCACAGGTCCACCGTATTCAACTTCCTTGCACAAGTGAACCGTCAAGTGAACCATTATGTCAAAGAAAGCCGGTGGAAATATCATCTCAAATTGGCAAAGAATTTCGACAATTGCTTATTGTTGCCTCTTCACAACTTCCAAATCAATTAATTTGCCCCAAAGACCTCTTAAGAATGCACCAAATCTTATCAGAGGCAATGCAACCTCAAACTTCAGTGTTTTCTTCACAGCAAATTGCAACAAGTAGTGAAGTAGAAAACGAGCATCATGGGTCTTGTACCCTGAGATTTTCCTTTCCTTCGTGTGAACATACCGACTGATATTGGCTGCACAACCGTATGGCAATTTTGCATTCTCCAGTACTGAGCAAAATATTTCTTTTTCTTTATTCGTCATGTCAAATATGGCAGCCCTAATCTCAAAGTGTTCGCCGTCATTTGATAAAACGGGATGCAGGACCTTCCTGATGCCCATTTCCTGTAAATCAAAACGAGCATTCAAATGGTCTTTTTACTTGCCACTAATATTTAGCAAACTACCGAGTATGTTGTCGCATATGTTTTTCTCTATATGCATAACATCAAGGTTATGTCGCAATAAATTGTGGCTCCAATACGGTAAATTGAAAAATATTGACTTCTTTTCGAAAGGGGAATCCTTTTTCTTCCCAAAATTATTTTCAAAGTCACGCAACAGTTCTTCAATGTCTGTTCCTGATAAATTTCCCGGAATCTGTCCTATTTCAACTTCACCATTGAACCTCCTCTTATCAAACCTCCACTTGTGTTTCGGATCCAGAAATTTTCTATGATTCATGTAACACATTTTTTTACTATGTTTCAAGTACATTGAAGAAGTCTCATAATGGTATATAGGACAACCCAATTTACCCTTTGTGCTCCAACCGGATAACATTGTATACCCCGGAAAATCGCTAATGGTCCACAACACACTTGCATGTTACATGAATTTTTGATCAGTAAAGGCATCATAAGTTTCTATGCCTAGATCCCATAATTCTTTCAACTCTTTAATTAGAGACTACATATATACATCAATTTTATTCTTCGGAGACTCTGGACCGGAGATGAGTGTTGAAAGAATTAGTTTTTCGGGCTTCATGCACAAACAAGGTGGAAGGTTGTAGTTAACTGATACAATTGGCCATGTACTGTAAGTTGTACTCATTGTACGAAAAGGATTGAATCCATCAGAGGCTACACCCAATCTAATATTTCTATTTTCTGATGAGAAATCAGGATACATATCATCCATCGCCTTCCAAATCTCGCTATCAGCTGGATGTCTAAGTTTTCCGTCGTTTTTTCGGCCCAAAGAATGCCATCCCATAAGTTGTGAATACTCCTTGCATATAAACAGCCTTTGTAGCCTTGGTTTTAGCGGAATGTAACGCATTACCTTTGCCGGGACTTTGTGAATCAACTTCTCTGGATCATTGTCACGGGTGCCTTTCTTTTCCTCCTCCCACCTCGAAATACCACAAGAGTTACAGACATCTTTATCTTCATTTTCTACCCAATAGAGCATGCAATCGTTTGGACATGCGTATAATTTTTTGTAATCAAGACCTAAATCTTTAATGATTTTCTTCACGGCTCTAAAAGACAAAGGTATGTGGGCCTGTGGAAAAGCCTCTCTCATCAACTCTGGTATATCCCCAACTGCGGACTCTTTAATTCCATGTACACATGTTAAAGAATAAAGCCTGATGATAAAACTTAATCTCGAAAATTTTGAACAGCCAGGATATAGTGGCTGCTTTCCATCTTCGACAAGGCGATAAAATCTATTAGCATCGGCATTTGGTGCATCAGAATTCTCATCTTCACAGTTCTTCATATTTCCACGAGTACGATGAAACATTTCACCTAGATTATCTCCAAAATCACTAGCATCACAGTCTATATCTTCATCACTCCTTCCAAAATTTGGGTGAGAAACCTCATAAATCCATTTCACATACAATGGAGATGGACCATTGCAGATGAGATGATCATAAATTATATCTGGACAACGCCACTTGCTCTTTTTACAATTCTTGCATGGGCACGTCATTTCATCGCCTACGGCCAATTTAGAAAAACCGTTTTGTATAAAGGCTCTTATCCCGCTAATATATCCTTCACTAAACCTAGGATGTTCTATCCAAATGTTTTTGCTGTCCATCACTACAATTATGAATATGAGTATTTTAACATAAAAAGATAAAATTTGTGTGTGTGTCCAACAAGAGGAAACCTAGACAAGTCGAATTGTTAATTCAGGCCGAATTAAGAATTTAAAGTAGTTTAAATCGAAACGCTAAAGTGATGGGAGAGAGTTTTATAACTCAAAATCGAAATTGAAGCCCTAAAGTGATGTGAACAATGCTTGAACCCTTAAATCGAAGCGAAATCGCTGAACAAAGCTTGAACCCCCAAATCGAACCCCTAATCGAACCGAAATCGCTGAACCCCAAATAAAGAATGTTCGCTTGAACCTTTGTAAGAAGACAAAGAAGAATGAAAACAAAAAGTTATTTGCGGGGACTTTTTTTCTTCGCGGCTCTAAAAGATCAAGGAGTGGTGTTCGGATTGATGAGGTGTCACGTTCTCCAACGTAGGATTTGCCTTGGTAGATCGGCGCGGATCGGTGCGATAGATATGCAAAGGTCTGCTATAGCAACACTATAAAAAAATGTTGCATCAATTACACTTGTTTAGCTAGAGAAACACATTTTTATGGCTAAGGAAACACCAAAAATTCAACGTTGTAGTAGGACCAAAATTGTATAACTATCGCAACATTTTACCTAGCAACACCTTGCAAAAATGTTGCAGAAGGCCATCTATGGCGTAGTGCGATGCAGCATCAACTGGAGGCGATTGTCGGCGGCGTGCACGTGCACCGTGCATTATCCGGTAATCAGGAAGTTGTTGGGTTTGGTTGCGTGTTGATTTGAGTATTGCTCAAAGTAAGCATGGTGAAGAACGTTTGGTGGCTCGTGTATCCACTCAAGTAAAAATGTTGGTGCACCAGGTTTAAATACTTAAAAAAAATTTTAAGTTAAAACATGGGCTACTTGGGTTGATTTTGTTATAACCCGAAGCAAACACGAAATTTTCTCATGCATGACCGGAAGCAGGTATCGTGTCCAATATATAAACAGTTTTTTTTTTTACTATAAATTTTTTTTCAAATTTTTAAGACATTTTTAAAATATGTTCAAACCATGATTTGATTTGAAATTTTAACCTAATTTAAGACTTAAGTGAAATTTTTGAAGAAATTAAATTTTACTATATTTAGTTTTAATATAACATTTTTATAAGGTTATTTATATTAAATAAATAATGTAATTTAAAAGAAAATTATAGTAAAATGTTGTTTAAAACTAAATCTTAACCTTTTAAGGCATATAATGGATGAAAGTAATTTATTGAACACGGTTTAAAAAAAATAATCAAAGAAATTCGATTATCTTTTGGTTTACTTAAACGATTAATGATTTCTTAATATAATCTCTTAAGAAAGAATCACTTAGTTAATTAATTAATATTAAAGTTTAAATCAATTGATAATTAAGTTTTAATTAATCAATAATTAAGATTAATTAATTTGAAATTAATTAATATAATTAATTAAGAAGTGATTAATTAATGAAAATGATTAAGATCTAATCAATTGTAATTAATCATTGATTAGAGATTTCTACCGAAAGTAACTACGTGATTAATAAATTTAAAGCACATGATTTATTTATCTGAATTTAAAGGTGTTTTGATCGTTCTTGGATACTGTGTGTTGGTTTGATATTCCTGATGTAACGCTATGTAATAATGCTTTGTGCTGAGCTTTGATATTGGTAGTGAATATACTGCTATGTGATTGTGAAAACCCATTGGCCCGTAAAATGGCATTTGAATTTCGATGCGACAGGGAGTCGGATTCCAGTTGGTTATCTGAAACCCACATCGGAATATGAATCTTTGTGTTTGATAAATCCGCGTGTTTTTAAAATGGACACTCACTATTTGGCTTAGCCGGGAGAGGACCTTTGTGTCGTATAACCCATTTCAAATATGTGATTCGACGTTATGGATAGCATTTGAAGACCGGTGGTGAAGACCAGGTATTTGCGAGAACGATAGGATGACCTATCGATTGTCTCTGCAACAAGTAGCTATGGTATATAGATTCCCCAAGTGATGGGAAGTCTGATCGGGATTGTGAATGCCCGGATTGCTAGGGCTTCTTCGGAAGTGCCTTCGGTTCTGTTCGAACCCGAAACAGACTTGTATGGTTGTATGTCTGACACTACACCTTGAGATATAAAGCTGATTTCTTTCAAATACATATTTGTTGGTAGCGGAGAATTTATTCTCTTAGCTTAACACCCTTCTATGAGACGTACGAGCTCAGAGGTTATGTAGTTGAAGGTTATAAGTGATATACTCCCAATTTGGTAGTGTGACATTCTGAGTGCTGTTGATCATTTGTTGATCGAAGCATGGCTTTGTAAAAAGCGTAGCTTTGTGGACGAGACTTCGTCGAACCTCACAACCCGGTTATGGTAGAAACAGGAATCGTGGTAGCAAGGTTATTTGGGGGTAGCTCCCTCTGAGGATATGACCATTTCCTTCTGGATTATGAGTGGTATCATGGTATGGTGCGCAGATACTTACTGTGTGGTTGCTGCAAAACTTATTGCTTTGTGGTTGTCGATTGTGAAGTGCTTCGTATAAAGGTTTGCAACGACCAGGAGGTGGCATACTCGTGTCAGTTGTTACCTAGTTACAAAGGTAATCCGACCTTATGTAGCAGAGATCCGGTTAGGTTCTCGGGGGCGTCATTCCAGAAGCGTTCCATTTTATGTGGGAAGTTCCTTTGTCCGACCATTTGTTGGAAATCCAATCATCCAATACGAGACCTTTACGGTTTTAGTTGTAGAACCTGCCATTTAACATGGTAGCTATAGTAGGCATACTATAATGGTACGTATGCTAGCTAAGATTTATATTGTACTTTCGAAAATGTTTTCACACTATGCACTAATAACAATATTTAAAAGTGTTTTCTTGTATCAAGCATTTTTGACTGTCATAAGGAGAAATCTCCTCCATGTTTGCGCTTGCATTGTGTGTATGGTGGGAGGCCTTATGGCAGTTTTATTTTCAAAAAGCATTGCGGATTTCTTTAAAATTCTTTTGTCAAACAACTGTTTTGTTTACTCATACCAGTCCCATGGCTGACCCGGAGTTTATCATTCCTTTCCTAAACTCTGGGTGCCCATAATTTTCCACACGGGCAATCTAGAAGCAGGTTTTCCGTGTTTTGGAGCTTGCTTGGATTTGACGTCTTCTGGAAGCTTTGGATTTGGAAAACTTTTGAAGTGTTGGAGTTTTGAAGACCTTGTAGAAGTTGAAGTATGTTGGAAATTTTTTGAATTTCTCTGTTGTCGTATTATTGTTGTATCATATTTGTATCACTCTGATAGCTGGGATAGATATTGTATTGGATATTGTATCATACTGTATCTATGTTGATATATGATATTCATTCTATTTCCGCTGTTTATATTCATCTAATTCTGTTATAAGCTCCATCCGACTGGAGTTCGATGTTTGAATCTTTGGCAGTAGAATAAAAGTAAGGTATTTAGGGTCAATTTGTAACGACCCATATTTTACGTGTCGATAAAATCGTAAAATAGTTGCTTTAAGTCGTTGTTAAGTTATTTGGAGTTTGAGTCGACCATAGCTTAAGTCGTATGGAGGATAGATCGTGTGAGCGACTTAAGGAGTTGGGCCGACTTAAGGTGGTAGGCGAGTTAGTGATGTTGCCGACTTAGTGTTAGATCTAGTTGAGACAGTGACCGACTCATAGGGTGACGACTTAAGGGTTAAGCGGTTTGTTGGGCTCGGCCGACTTAAGGCTTAGACGACTTAAGGAAAGTGTTGGCCGAGTTAAGGTAGGTGTGACCGATCTAAGAGTTAGTGAGTTAAGGCTTAGGGGCTGGCACGAGTTAGCGTGTTAGCAAGTTAGTGGAGCTACCGAGTTAGTGGGGATAGCGTGTTACCGAGCTAATGAGTTAGCGGGTTAGTGGAGATACTGGGTTAACGAGTTAGTAGTGAACGAGTTGGCGACCTAGTAAGCTTGGACGAGTTAACAGGTTAATGTGTTAGGGGTTAGCGTTGTGTTTTGTTAGGTCGTTAACTCGTGACCGGCTTAGGTTGAGTCGGCATGTGTTCTGTGTTGAGTCACGCGCATGCATGAGTCGTAAATCGTTGACTCGGGGTAGAGTTAGGCCGTATCTTGCGTGCGTGTTAGGTCGTGTGTGTTTGGGTTAGGCCGTGTGGGTTAAGTCGCTAACTCGCGAACGACTTAAGGAGCCGAACGGGTTAGGACCAGAGCGACTTAAGTCTAGGTCGCTAAGTCGCGAACGACTTAAGGGGGGGGCGAACAGGTTAGTGATTTTCAGCCTATAAATAGAGGGCTTTGGTTCACTTTTTGGCACCGGTTTTTGAAGCGACGAAGTGCTGCCATTTTGAGAGCTCGACTACAACATTTCTTCATCTTCTTTTCACCACTCCAATCTAGTTCTAACATCCATACAAGATCGAAGATCGAGATTGAAGATCCAAGAGCTAAAGTTGAAGATCTTCATCCAACGAAGCTAGATTTCATCGTTTCAAGCGGGATTTTGACGAATCAAGCTTGAATCTTCGCTGTCCAGATCTGTAGTTGATAGTTTTTGAAGTGTTTGGGTGATTTGGTGAGTGGTGGTTATCTCTCACGCGGACCCAAAGGAGTATATTGGTTTGGTGGTTTGTTGAAGTGTTGTAGATAGTGATTTTATGCATTTTTCTTTAGATCCAAGTGTAGATCCATTACTTATGAAGATGTTTACTTATGCAAGTTCATTCATCAAGTTGTAGAGACAAAACCCATGATTTATATTTGTTAGATCTATGCTAAAAACCGATGATTCATGTATGTTAGATCTATTCCCATTTATTTACGAAATTGCCATTTTAGTTATAAATGTCTATTTAGATCTTGATTGACTACTTATTTGTTTAGATTAATGTTTGCCTTGTTTGATTGTTGTGAATGAGTTATCTAGTTGATAGATTTGGACAAGTATGGTCAAAGACGATTCAAAAGCTATGGAAGAGGCTCTTGAATGGTGAAAGCTTCTTAAAACATATGTAGCGAATGTTGAAGCTCATATGTATGGATTGGATGATGTTGAGATGGAACTTTCCTATGATGCGATGAAGCGAAGTATGATGTGAGTCTTGGCGTAATCCAGGCAGGGATCATTCCAAGCATGTTGATAACTCGAGGGATGGTTCGAGTTGGTTGATAATGGACTGCTCGAGAGGTAGCTTGGGCTAGCATAGTAATAGTCGTCGAGGAGGATGACTAGGAGGCTGAGATCTCATCGTTGTTGAAGGTTCTAGCATGCTCAAAAGCAAGAGTACATGGGGCGCCCAAAACGACTACAGGTAGGTAGTCGGGACACCCAAAAGACTACAGGCAGGTAGTCGAGTACTCTGGGCAGAGTAGGTAAGTCCTAGACACGGGTCACGATGACGTGCGGAGCTATGTCTAGAACCGGGGTTACCATTAGCCCTTGACAGGTGGTCATTCAACTAACGGTGAAATCAAGGCAATGATAACAGTGATAGCCAGAGTCATGGATGTTTGGACGTTTGGTTGTATCGTCATTCGGTCTCAAGAGCGGTGTTTTCTGGGTGCTTATCTGACCTTGGTTTAGGCCTTGGGGGTTTGTATTTGGAAAACATCGACCTTGACTCGAGTGATTATTGCTTTACCTTAATTGTCTGCTATGTTATGCTTGCTTCTCCTTAGTGTGTGTCTGGGGGCTATCACTATAGAAAGAGGTGGAGTGGGACGGTTTGGTTCCTATTCCTTTTATCCCTTATGCTCTTTTGGTATGTTTGATAGTTGATTTACTGCTCACTAAGACTTTGTCTGACTCAAGGTTTTATGTCTCCTCTTATTACCTTGGGCTATTCATCCATGTTGGGATGGGCAGACTAGGTAGCAGGTGACAGGTGCTGTTCTTGGAGATCTACGCTAATGATGACGAAGACGAGCAGGAGGCTTTTGCATATTATTTCATATTATATGTACTGGATATTCCGGTGCTGTATTTGATTGAGTGTTATGTAGTGAGGCTTTGATGTACGGATGATTCATATGTTTGTATAAAACTATTATGATGCTTATATGATGATGTCCTGTTCTATGGAGCTTCACTATATTATATTTCTTTATTGTATTTTATCCATGCGCTGTGAGTTGTACGATAGAGTTTGCTGTTTTATTTTACCCTGACTATCGTCCATGGCTGCCTGGCACGCCCTTCAGCGCACTTTTTTCCTTGTTTTGGTGCGGGAGTCATGGGCGGTCGTCACATTTGGTATCAGAGCTTTGGTTAATCGATTTTAGCCAACGCTCGCTGACGTAATTACGTATGAGAGACGTAATTGTATTTTGATGGATGATTACTATATATAATATAGTAGTTTAGATGGATTTGAACTCCTTATGCAGTTGTTTCTTAAGGTGTTCTAATCATTCTTTTTACAGATATTAAGGATGAGTCGAAGTGAGAGACAAACTGCGAGGGAAAGCCGTGCTGCTAGGGAAGCTGTTGATTATGCTCCTATGTTTGAGGCCATGATGACTTCGATCATGAGGAGGATACCAGCTTCAGGATCATCAGTGGATGTGGGAGTTCAAGTCCAAGCTCCAAGGCCGGTGGATTTTGCTAAGCTTTGCAAAGACTATAGTTTTCTTGGAGGAAAGGTTTTCTTGGGAACGGAGTCAACTATTGAAGTTTAAAGGTGGATAGATGCATGTCGAAGGATCTTTGTTGACTTGGGGATTGAGGATGCAACTAAGAGGAAGCTTGCATCGAGACAGCTTCAGGGAAGAGCTGCTGATTGGTGGAATTCTATCACCATTGATACTCCAGAAGAAGAGATTACTTGGGTGCAGTTCCAAGCTAGATTTGAAGCCAAGTTTACCTCTACGGCTCAGAAATCTGTTTTGTTTAAGAAGTTTGTGGAGCTTAAGCAAGGTGGGAGATCGGTTCTTGAGTATGTTTCTAAGTTTGAGGCTTTATCCAAGTATGCCAGATCGTATATTGATTCTCCCTACCAGAAGAACGAGAAGTTTGTGACAGGCTTGGACGCTTATCTCGGGAGGCAGTTGGTGGATCATTTGGATGATCCATTTGAGAAGCTTGTGGAGAAAGCTCTCAGGCATGAGAGCTTGTTTCCTAAGGAAAATTCTGTTGTTGCTGTAACCAAGGAAGGATCTAAACCACAGCAGAGTGGAGACAAGAAGAGGAAGCAGCAGCATCAGAGGGGTAAGGATGGCCAAAAGAAGCCGAAGGGCGAAGTGACCTGCTACAACTGTCAGTAGAAGGGCCATCTCTCTAAAGATTGTAAGAATCCCAAGGTGCCAGGAAAGTGTTACAACTGTGATAAGCTGGGACATATCAAGAAGAATTGTCCAGAGCCGAGGAAGGACATGCAGATTGTTCAAGCTTATGCTTTGGGAGCTGTGCCGTCGTCTTCAAAAGCTCCTACTGCTGAAGAGAAATGGAAGAGTGTGGTGGTTCAAGGTACTCTTTCTATTTGTGGTGTTCCAGTTAGAGTGTTGTTTGATACTGGAGCGTCGCATTCTTTTGTTTGTGATGATCTTGTAGGCCGGTTAGGTTTGAAACCGGATATTGTTGATAGACCATTGGTTGTGACAAATCCAGTTGGGGGTTCGTCTTGTTTGTGTATGGTATGCCGTGGTCTAGTCGTATCGAGTCATGATTGCTCGTTTGTTTGTGATTGCTTTGTTCGGAACTTTGCGGGGTTCGGAATTATTTTGGGTATGGACTGGCTTAGGAAGTATGCGGCAAGGATTGATTATGAGAGGCTTGAGGTGACAGTCGGGAATGTGGAAGGGCGAAAGGTTGTGATACGATGTAAGCATGAAGAAGGCGTCTTCATGAGCTTCATGTATTCGCTGGTTGTTCCACGGGATGTACTGTCATCGGTGCCTATTGTGAATGAATTTGAGGATGTCTTTGACGAAGTCAAAGGACTACCGCCGCATAGGGAGATCGTGTTTTGTATCGATCTAGTTGAGGGAGCCAGACCTGTTGTGATGCCTCTTAGGCGGATGGCGCCTAGGGAGCAGCAAGAGTTGAAGGTGCAAGTTGATGACCTTTTGCAGAAAGGATTCATTCGGCGTAGTGTGTCCGAATGGGGTGCACCAGTTGTGTTCGCAACCAAAGGGATGGATCGTTGAGGTTGTGTGTGGATTATCGTGAGCTGAATAAGGTGACTAAGAAGAACAAGTATCCATTGCCGAGAATAGATGACTTGTTTGATCAGCTTCACGAAGCTAAGGTGTTTTCTCAGATGGATTTGGCAATGGGATTTCACCAGTTGAGAGTGGCGAAGGATAGTGTGCCGAAGACTGCTTTTAGGACACCATCCGGTTTTTAGGAGTGGCTGGTAATGCCGTTTGGATTGACTAACGCACCAGCATATTTTGTGGATCTTATGAATAGAGTGTTCAGAGATTAGTTGAATAAGTTCGTGCTTGTGTTCGTGGATGATATTCTGATTTATTCCAGAACTGAGGAGGAACACAAGACACACTTGAGAATTGTTTTAGAAATCTTACGAAAACATCAGCTAAAGGCTAAGTTTTCGAAGTGTCACTTCTGGAAGGGTGAAGTGAGGTTCTTAGGCCATGTTATCTCTGGAAATGGAATCGCAGTTGATCCCGCTAAGGTGGCAGCAATCCAGGATTGGGTTAGACCTAAGAATGCATCTGATGTGAGAAGTTTTCTTGGATTAGCAGGATATTATCGTCGGTTTATCAAAGACTTTTCCAAGATAGCTGCACCATTGACAGGGTTGACGAAAAAGAATCAGGTATTCAGTTGGGATGCTAAGTGTGAACAAGCTTTTGGAATCCTGAAAGAGCGACTAACAAGTGCTCCTGTTTTGACTATTCCAAGTGGGAATGATGAGATGGTGGTTTACACCGATGCATGTGGTACTGGACTTGGAGCAGTGCTGATGCAGAAGGATAAAGTTGTTGCGTATGCTAGTCGACAACTGAAGCCGCATGAAAGGAATTATCCGACTCATGATTTGGAGTTAACGGCGATTGTATTTTCTTTGAAGATGTGGAGACATTATCTTTTGGGAGTTCGATTCGAATTGTTTACAGATCATAAGTCGTTGAATTATCTTTTCTCCCAAAAGGATTTGAATCTTCGGCAGCAACGATGGCTAGAGTTTTTAGCATCGTATGATCTTGGTATAGCCATACTCCGGGAAAAGGCAACGCAGTGGCAGATGCGTTAAGTCGAAGACATGTAGGATTGGGAGCCATGTTTTCGGAATGGAAGAGTCTAGAGTATTTGGCTGAATTTGACTTCAGGCCTAGATGTGAATTGGAACCTGAGATGTTGGCAAACTTATCGATAAGGCCTACTCTTGTGGAGAGAATTGGCGAGAGCCAAAAGCAAGATGATAAGCTTGTCAAGATTATCCGAGATTTGGAATCTGGATTGAATCCAGAAAAGGATAAAGGATTCGAAGTCGATCGAGAGGGTTGGCTCCGAAAGCAAGGATGACTAGTTGTTCCTGATGTAGATGGATTGAGAGATGAAGTTCTTAGGGAAAGTCATCACTCGAAGTTGACAATTCATCCAGGTGGAAATAAGATGTATCGGGATATGAAGAGAACCTATTATTGGGAAGGCATGAAGAAGGATGTTGGAAATTTTATTTCCAAGTGTATGAACTGCCAGTTGGTGAAAGCTGAGCAGAAGAAGCCCAGTGGATTACTTCAGCCATTAGAGGTTCCTACATGGAAGTGGGAGCAAGTGTCGATGGATTTTATCGATGGCCTACCTAGAACCAGAGCGGGGAATGAAGGGATTTGGGTCATAGTGATCGATTGACCAAGAGTGCAAGATTCATTCCTGTTCGATCAACTAGGACTGCATCGAAGTTGGCTGAATTGTATGTGAAGTGGATTGTTCGATTCCATGGTGTTCCGAAGAGTATAGTGAGCGATCGAGACCCATTGTTCACTAGTGGATTTTGGAAGAGCTTCCAGGAAGTTTTGGGAACTAAGTTGTGTTTGAGTACAGCTTACCACCCTCAAACAGATGGTCAGACTGAGAGAGTCAACCGAGTTTTGGAAGATCTTCTCAGAGCCTGTGTTTTGGATTTCGGAGGATCATGGGAAGATCACCTTCATTTGGTGGAATTTGCATATAATAACAGTTATCAGTCAAGTATTGGTATGGCACCATATGAAGCACTGTATGGAAGACCGTGTAGCTCTCCGACATGTTGGTTGGAAACTGGAGAAAAACTGATACTTGGGCCAGAGATGATTCGACAGACTTCGGATTGTATAGGGATCATTCGGCAACGAATGAAGGCAGCCCAAGATCGTAAGAAAAGTTATGCCAATAATTGTCGTAAGGATTTGGAATTCGACGTAGGTGATACGGTTTTTGTGAAGATTTCTCCTCTGAAGAATGTTATTCGATTCGGGAAGAAAGGAAAGTTAACTCCAAGATTTGTTGGACCATTCCCGATTATCGAGCAAATTGGAAAGCTCACTTATAGATTGGAGTTACCAGAAAAGATGGCGGGTGTGCACAATGTTTTCCATGTATCTTATCTACGGAAGTATGTGCATGACCCAACTACAGTGGTTTCTGCTGATAGCTGTGAAGATTTAGAGGTTGATCCAGTGGTTAGAAGACCTCGTAAGCCGCTTCGTGTTATTGGAACTGACATGAAACAGCTTAGGAGGAAGACGATTACGTTGCTCAAGGTACAATGGAGTGATGATGACGACGACTGTACGTGGGAGGAGGAAGAGAGGATGAAGGCAGCTCATCCTGAACTCTTCGAGGTATGGCCCTAAAGTGTCGTAACATCTCATGAATTTGTAACTTGTTCTAAGTCTTAGAATTATGCATGCTAGGCTAGAATTGAATGCATGGTTTGTTGATTGCTATGGATGGTAGGCATGCAGAATAGCTTTGATTGCTGTTGTTTGCTTGGAATTTCGGGGGCGAAATTCCTAAGGGGGAGAGAATGTAACGACCCGTATTTTACGTGTCGATAAAATCGTAAAATAGTTACTTTAAGTCGTTGTTAAGTTATTGGAGTTTGAGTCGACCATAGCTTAAGTCGTATGGAGGATAGCTCGTGTGAGCGACTTAAGGAGTTGGGCCGACTTAAGGTGGTAGGCGAGTTAGTGATGTTGCCAACTTAGTGTTAGATCTAGTTGAGACAGTGACCGACTCATAGGGTGACGACTTAAGGGTTAAGCGGTTTGTTGGGCTCGGCCGACTTAAGGCTTAGACGACTTAAGGAAAGTGTTGGCCGAGTTAAGGTGGGTATGACCGACCTAAGAGTTAGTGAGTTAAGGCTTAGGGGCTGGCACGAGTTAGCATGTTAGCAAGTTAGTGGAGCTACCGAGTTAGTGGGATAGCGTGTTACCGAGCTAACGAGTTAGCGGGTTAGTGGAGATACTAGGTTAACGAGTTAGTAGTTAACGAGTTGGCGACCTAGTAAGCTTGGACGAGTTAACAGGTTAACGTGTTAGGGGTTAGCGTTGTGTTTTGTTAGGTCGTTAAGTCGTGACCGGCTTAGGTTGAGTCGGCATGTGTTCTGTGTTGAGTCACGCGCATGCATGAGTCGTAAATCGTTGACTCGGGGTAGAGTTAGGCCGTATCTTGCGTGCGTGTTAGGTCGTGTGTGTTTGGGTTAGGCCGTGTGGGTTAAGTCGCTAACTCGCGAACGACTTAAGGAGCCGAACGGGTTAGGACCAGAGCGACTTAAGTCTAGGTCGCTGAGTCGCGAACGACTTAAGGGGGGGCGAACGGGTTAGTGATTTTCAGCCTATAAATAGAGGGCTTTGGTTCACTTTTTGGCACCGGTTTTTGAAGCGACGAAGTGCTGCCATTTTGAGAGCTCGACTACAACATTTCTTCATCTTCTTTTCTCCACTCCAATCTAGTTCTAACATCCATACAAGATCGAAGATCGAGATTGAAGATCAAAGAGCTAAAGTTGAAGATCTTCATCCAACGAAGCTAGATTTCATCGTTTCAAGCGGGATTTCGATGAATCAAGCTTGAATCTTCGCTGTCCAGATCTGTAGTTGATAGCTTTTGAAGTGTTTGGGTGATTTGGTGAGTGGTGGTTATCTCTCACGCGGACCCAAAGGAGTATATTGGTTTGGTGGTTTGTTGAAGTGTTGTAGATAGTGATTTTATGCATTTTTCTTTAGATCCAAGTGTAGATCCATTACTTATGAAGATGTTTACTTATGCAAGTTCATTCATCAAGTTGTAGAGACAAAACCCATGATTTATATTTGTTAGATCTATGCTAAAAACCCATGATTCATGTATGTTAGATCTATTCTCATTTATTTACGAAATTGCCATTTTAGTTATAAATGTCTATTTAGATCTTGATTGACTACTTATTTGTTTGGATTAATGTTTGCCTTGTTTGATTGTTGTGAATGAGTTATCTAGTTGATAGATTTAGACAAGTATGGTCAAAGACGATTCAAAAGCTACGGAAGAGGCTCTTGAATGGTGAAAGCTGCTTAAAACATATGTAGCGAATGTTGAAGCTCATATGTATGGATTGGATGATGTTGAGATGGAACTTTGCTATGATGCGATGAAGCGAAGTATGATGTGAGTCTTGGCGTAATCCAGGCAGGGATCATTCCAAGCATGTTGATAACTCGAGGGATGGTTCGAGTTGGTTGATAATGGACTGCTCGAGAGGTAGCTTGGGCTAGCATAGTAATAGTCGTCGAGGAGGATGACTAAGAGGCTGAGATCTCATCGTTGTTGAAGGTTCTAGCATGCTCAAAAGCAAGAGTACATGGGGCGCCCAAAACGACTACAGGTAGGTAGTCGGGACACCCAAAAGACTACAGGCAGGTAGTCGAGTACTTTGGGCAGAGTAGGTAAGTCCTAGGCACGGGTCACGATGACGTGCGGAGCTATGTCTAGAACCGGGGTTACCATTAACCCTTGACAGGTGGTCATTCAACTAACGGTGAAATCAAGGCAATGATAACAGTGATAGCCAGAGTCATGGATGTTTGGACGTTTGGTTGTATCATCATTCGGTCTCAAGAGCGGTGTTTTCTGGGTGCTTATCTGATCTTGGTTTAGGCCTTGGGGGTTTGTATTTGGAAAACATCGACCTTGACTCGAGTGATTATTGCTTTACCTTAATTGTCTGCTATGTTATGCTTGCTTCTCCTTAGTGTGTGTCTGGGGGCTATCACTGTAGAAAGAGGTGGAGTGGGACGGTTTGGTTCCTATTCCTTTTATCCCTTATGCTCTTTTGGTATGTTTGATAGTTGATTTACTGCTCACTAAGACTTTGTCCGACTCAAGGTTTTATGTCTCCTCTTATTACCTTGGGCTGTTCATCCATGTTGGGATGGGCAGACTAGGTAGCAGGTGACAGGTGCTGTTCTTGGAGATCTACGCTAATGATGACGAAGACGAGCAGGAGGCTTTTGCATATTATTTCATATTATATGTACTGGATATTCCGCTGCTGTATTTGATTGAGTGTTATGTGGTGAGGCTTTGATGTATGGATGATTCATATGTTTGTATAAAACTATTATGATGCTTATATGATGATGTCCTGTTCTATGGAGCTTCACTATATTATATTTCTCTATTGTATTTTATCCATGCGTTGTGAGTTGTACGATAGAATTTGCTGTTTTATTTTACCCTGACTATCGTCCATGGCTGCCTGGCACGCCCTTCAGCGCACTTTTTTCCTTGTTTTGGTGCGGGAGTCATGGGCGGTCGTCACACAATTTTTGAACATTGGATTTTGGATCATGACAAATTGGTATCAGAGCTGAAGGTTGAGTAAGAACTTTAGCTACGGAGTATAACACATTAGATGGCTCGTTAGAGATAGGGTGAAGTATACCCTAGAATGAGTATAAACCGAAAGACCGAAACCCTTAATTTCTTGGTCTATTTCTTTTAAACTGTTAATGTTTCCTAAGATATCTTGTCGGTATGCCTAAATCAAGTTTTCTTGCTATTTGCAGATAGTAAGAATGTGCGGAAGAAGAGGGCAAGGTAGGGAACGAGGAAATACCACCACAACTGGTCGAGTCCCTGCAATTGCAACTGTGCCTACTCAATCTCAACCGAATCTGGCTGATCTATATAAAAGCTTTTCGAGACTTGGTGGAAAAATCGTTTACTAGCACGGAATCTGTTGTAGAAGCCCAAGCTTGGATCCGATCCTGTGAAAGAATTTTCAAAGGATTGAAGTTGATCAAAAGCGACTTATAGCTTCTTGGCAACTCCAAGAGGAAGCATCAGCTTGGCGGGAGACGGTTATTGTGGATGAATCAGAAGATAAGTTTACTTGGAGAGGATTTAAAGAAGTGTTTGAGCACCGATACGTTCCATCTGCTTGGTCTCTCGAATGTACCCGGAGTTTCTAGATTTTAAGCAAGGAAGTCTATCATTTGAGGAGTACTTGAATAAATTCAATGAATTATCTCGATTTGGTCCAGAGCTAGTGAGTACACCCTTGAAGAAGAATGAAAGATTCATTCGGGGAACGAATAAGGAGTATCACAAGAGAATGACAACCCACATTAAAGAATCTTTTTCAGACTTGATTGATATGGGTTATCGATATGCTACTTTAGATATGCAGGAAGTTCCGGAAGAGAAGGGGATTTCAAGTAGTTCGAATTGGAAGAAAAGAAAATTCGAAGGTAAAGGACCGGTTCAAGGCAAGGAGAAGAAGAGGAGTAATCAAGAGAATTCAACCCGAAATGTTACTTATTATAACTGTCAGGAGAAAGTCCATTTAGTAAATGATTGCGAGAAGCCAAAGAAACAAATTAAGAAAAATCAACTTGTAAAGACAAATCAAAGATCCAAGGAATGCTATTGTTGTCACCAGCCAGGGCACGAAGTTGAGAATTGCCCGAAAAAGAAACGAGCAAAAATAGTGAAAGTGTGCGCAATAAAAGATAACCCCTCAACTTCTAAGGCGAATAAAGGAAAGGGAGTTTTGGAGGGTAATCTTATTATTCGTGAAAGAATTGTTAGAGTTTTATACGACACGGGAGCTTCACATAGCTTTATCTCCCAACAGATCATGGATGAATTAAAACTTAAAATCAAGCTTGTCGATGAACCTATTTGTGTGAAGAATCGAGTGGGTGGTCCTGCATATCTTGGTATATATTGTAGGAGAGTGCCTATCTCTTATTCTGGTCATTGCTTTCCTATTAACCTTTATGTTCTCGACTTCAATGGATTTGAAATCCTACTCAGGATGAATTGGCTATCGAGATACGAAGCCAAGTTAGATTGCAACAATCGAACGATTCTAGTCAAAACTAAACTTGGAGATTCCATCAAAATTTCATGTGAAGACCCTAGTCCGAAAAGAGATAAATTGATGTATACATTGAGATATCCAGAACCTAGTTTGGAGTCCATTCCTATTGCTAGCATTTTTCCGATGTATTCAAAGAAGTAGAATTTTTTCCACTACATAGAAAGATTGAGTTTAGAATTGACTTAATTTCGAATGCTCGTCCTGTCATTCATGCTAGTCGTAGGATGGCACCGCGGAAAAGAATTGAACTAGTCAAACAAACCGATGATTTACTTAAAAAGGGATTTATTCGTCCTCGTGTTTCTGAATGGGGTTCAGCGGTAGTATTTGTGGCTAAATCTGATGGGTCTTTGAAATTGTGTGTCGACTATCGCGATCTCAATAAGCAAACTCTCAAGAACAAGTTTCCTTTACCCAGGATCGATGACTTATTCGATCAACATCATGGTGCATGATTCTTTTCTAAGATGGGCCAAGCTCAGGGATTCCATCAGTTGCGAATTGCCGAAGATTGTCTTCACTTAACTGCTTTTAGGGGTCCGGATGTGTTCTACGAGTGGTTATTCATGTCTTTCAGACTAACCAACGCTCCCGCGTACTTCGTAGATTTGATGACCCGTGTGTTTCGGGAGGTGCTGAATAAATTTGTTCTTGTATTTATCGATGATAACCTAATCTACTCCAAAAATGAATAGGAGCATGCTGAACATCTCAGAATTGTTTTGGAAATTTTGAGAAGGAACATCTTATTTGCTAAATTTTCTAAATGTCACTTTTGGGTCAAAGAAGTCAGATTTCTTGGCCATGTTATTAATGAAGAAGGGATTTCTGTTGATCCGAGCAAAATTTCTGCTATTTTTGACTGGAAGCGACCTATGACTCCGAAAGAAGTTCGAAGTTTTCTTGGTTTAGCAGGCTATTACCGAAAGTTTGTTTAGGATTTTTCTAAGATTGCTAGCCCATTGACCAAGCTAACCATAAAGAATGCCAAGTTCAATTGGACTCAAAAATGTGATGAAGCTTTTCAGGAGTTGAAAAAGAGATTAACTACTGCTCCAGTTCTCGCTATCATTAACGGGAACCAAGGTTTATCTGTCTATACTGACGCGTGTGGTGATGGGATAGGTGCAGTATTATTGCAGAATAGAAGGTAATTACCTACGCGAGTAGACAATTACGTCCCCAGGAGAGAAACTACCCAACACATGATTTGGAGATTTTGGCCGTTGTTTTCGCTTTAAAAATCTAGCAACATTATCTTCTGGGTAAGAATCTCCTTCAGCTTTTCTAAAAGAAAACTTTAAAGTTCAACTTAACTTAATATATGCTAAACAAATCTTTCTTATTTAGGTGAAAATTTTGAATTATTCACCGACCCCAAATCTTTAAATTATCTCTTCACCCAGAAAGGTTTGAATCCGCGTTGACAACGTCGATTGGAATTTCTGGCATCCTATGACTTAGATATTCAATATACATCTGGAAAGGCCAATGTAATTGTCGATGCTTTGAGTAGAAAGCATGCCATTCTCACTCATATTGTTATCACTCCTACTCTCCTTGAAAAGATCGCCAACAAGTAGAAAGTAGACAAATTTCTTCAGGGAATATATGAAAGGATTCGTGGAGAGGAGGATTCCAATTTTGGAATCGATAATGGTGGAGTTATAAAGTTGAAATGAAGAATTTGTGTCCCTGATATTCCGGAGCTAAAACGTGAAGTTTCGGACGAACGCCGCAAGTCCAAACTTTGCATCCATCCAAGACTCAATAAAATGTATCGTGATATTAAAAGAATGTTTTGGTGGAGGACAATGAAAAGAGACATATCTATTTATGTGAGTTGCTGTGCTACTTGTCAGCAAATTAAAAGCGATCAAAAGAAAGTGGGCGGTTTACTTCAGCCTTTGGAAGTACCGAAAAGGAAATGGGATCAGGTATCGATGGATTTCATCGACGGATTGCCATGAACCAAGAAGAGAAATGAAGCATTTTGGGTTATAGTGGATCGTCTAACCAAAACTGCTCGCTTCATCCCGGTTAAATCCAATCGGACAACAGCAAGCTTAGCAGAGCAATATATAAAGGAAATTGTTCGTCTCTATGGTATTCCGAGCAGCATAGTGAGTGATCGTGATCTGATCTTCATTAGTAGATTTTGGAAGGCATTCCAAGCGGCATTGGGAACAAAGCTGAACTTCAGTACTACTTATCATCCATAATATGATGGGCAGACAGAAATGATAAACTGAATTTTAGAAGTCCTATTGTGTGCTTGCATTCTTGACTTTGGTGGTTCTTGGAAGGACCATTTACATCCGGTAGAATTTTCTTATAACAATAGCTACCATGCCAGTATTGAAATGGCTCCATATGAAGCTTTATATGGTCATCCGTGTCGATCACCTGCATGCTGGATTGAACTAGGTGATAGACTCGTCCTTGGACCAGACATGATTAAAGAAGCCACGGAGAAGGTAGATTTTATTCGAATGAAATTAATAGCTTCTCAAAGTCGTCAGAAGAGCTATTATGACCGCCAAAAAAGAGATTTGGAATTTCAAGTTGGAGATTTTGTATTTCTGAAAGTGTCTCCAATGCGGGGTGTATTAAGGTTTGGAAAAACTGGAAAGCTAGCACCGCTTTATATTGATCCTTTTCCTTTTCTGGAGAGGATCGGTCCTCTAGCATATCGAATGCAGCTACCCAGCTGGTTATCTGGCGTGCACAATGCGTTTCATATTTCTAACCTCCGAAAATTTGTGTACGATCCAGATAGTATTATTGAGGAGGAAGCTCAACAGGATCTTGAGATCACTCCTAACTTGGCAGTAAAGAGGGAACCGATAAAGATTGTGAATCGTGATGAAAAGCGATTGAGAAACAAAATTGTGAAACTAGTTAAAGTGCAATGGAGTGGCGATCCAAAGTACTACACTTGGGAAACTGAAGATAGTATGCAGAAATCCTATCCCAATTGCAGAGTGGATATCTCGGCTTAAACTGGTAAGCCATTTCTCTATTCTTTTCTAAATTCCTATATTCTACATTTTCTTTTCTCTCTCTTTCAAATTTCGAGGACGAAATTTCTTAAGGGTGGATATTTGTAACATCCCAAAAATTTTAAATTAAATTTGTAACTTGTTTAAATTTTTATAATTTAATTTGGAAAGCTTCAAAACATAATATAATATTATTAATATTAAATCAAATAAAATTATATAACAATCAAGGATTTTTGTCAAACCATAAAAATATATATATATATATATATATATATATGTTAAAGTTATATGTAAGTATGGATACATCAAACAAGTTGATATATGTGAATTTTGTGTATGTAAAATAATTAAACAAGATGTACCAAGAAAGAAGATAAAATCTATGTACAAAAAGAAAAAAAAGAAAAATATACTTACAAAGAGAAAAAAAGAGATTACTTGCAAACGAAAATCAAGACATTGCATTTAATACCACATCTCCTTGGAACAAATTGAAATCCTCTCAGCCCAAATAAGATCATATAATTTCAGTAACAAAGGAAAATATCTTAAGTCAAAGGAACAAAATTTGACCAGAATAAAAGAAAATACTTGACCAGTTAAAACCTTCCCCTTGTGCAATTGCTCTTTCTATATATATGCGTGTCTTTTACTTCAGTTCGTTCACACCAAAAACTTTGCAAACCTGAAAACAAAACACAAAAAACATCACCTTGTTTTACAAACTTAAGCAAGTAATTCAATTAATTAAAACAGGGTTCAAAAAGAAGATCAAGTGCAAGTTTTTTTTCAAACAAAAAGGGAGCTCTTTGTTTCAGAACTTTTCAAAGTGAGTAAACCTTTTCAAATTTGGATTTTTAAACTTGTTGTTTGAAGTTATGTCTGAATGCATGCAAAGAATGCTTGCATAAGTGTATATTTGTATATATACATGTCTGGAAGTTATAAAACTTTAGTTCTGTTCCTTACTTACAGGTATCAAACCCGTTCAGGAAAAAAAATCAATTTCAATATCTCTGATTCACTCTAGGCCATAGAATCTAAAAGGAAATTGTTAGTTTTTACATGATTCAACACTTAAAAATAATTCAAAACAAATCCAATGCAAGAACTTTTGAAAATTTGAGTTTACAGGCAAAATTAAAACCTGTTCAAAATTAAATCTTCTTATTCTTTTATTTCAGTTATATAAATTGAAATGCTATAGAAAATAATGATTTTTGGAAGCAAAATCATAATTTTTAAATTTGTAATTACTGAGATAAGCAGAAATAAGAGAGTTTGGGGTTTTTGCCGAATTCCGATCATTGGCATGATAATGATGATCATGGCTTTGTGTGGAGGTGGAAGGGTCTACGTTGAGTCAACGAAAAATACTTGGAGGTGTCCTAGATCACGGTGGTGACGAGGGCGGGGGGATTTAATTTTTAACCCTAATTTTTGGCAACGATTGAAATAATGGTCGCTAGGGCTTCTTGCGTGCGTCGAGTTGCACGTGGCGTTGGGAGGTGATAGCTGGGTGGATAACGGAGTGGTGGCAGGAGTTGCTGACCTTCTGGTGATCGAGGTTGCGGAGGCGACATGTTTTCCAGGTTTCAATGGTGAAACCAGATAATGTTCCGGGTTTCGACATTTGGTTCGAATTCAAATTCAAGCAGAGGGAGGACAATCTGATGATCAGGGATTAGTTTGTGGGTGATGGTCAACTTGCTCGGCGATGCAGCGTCAACTGGAGGCGATTGTCAGTGACGTGCATCGTGCATTATCTAGTAATCTGGAAATTGTTGGGTTTGGTTGCGTGTTGATTCGAGTATTGCTCGAAGTAAGCATGGGGAAGAATGTTTGGTGGCTCGAGTATCCACTTGAGTAAAAATGTTGGTGCGCCAGGTTGAAATACTTAGAATTTTTTTTTTAAGTTCAAACATGGGCTACTCGGGTCGATTTTGTTACAACCCGTAGCAAACACGAAATTTTCTCACGCGTGACCAGAAGCAGGTCTCGAGACCAATATATAAACAGTTTTTTTTACTTTTAATTTTTTTTCAAATTTTTAAGACACTTTTAAAATATGTTCAAACCATGATTTGATTTGAAATTTTAAGCTAATTTAAGACTTAAGTGAAATGTTTGAAGAAATTAAATTTTAGTTTATTCAGTTTTAATATAATATTTTTATAAGGATATTTATATTAAATATATAATGTAACTTATAAGAAAATTAAAGTAAAATGTTGTTTAAAACTAAATCTTAACCTTTTAAGGCATCTAATGGATGAAAGTAATTTATGGAACACGGTTTTAAAAAAATAATCAAAGAAATTCGATTATCTTTTGGTTTACTTAAACAATTAATGATTTGTTAATATAATCTCTTAAGAAAAAAATCACTTAGTTAATTAATTAATATTAAAGTTTAAACTAGTTGATAATTAAGATTTAATTAATCAATAATTAAGATTAATTAATTTGAAATTGTTAAGATAATTAATTAAGAAGTGATTAATTAATGAAAGTGATTAAGATCTAATAAATTGTAATTAATTATTGATTAAAGATTTCTAATGAAAGTAACTATGTGATTAATAAATTTAAACCACGTGATTTATTTGCCTGAATTTAAAGGTGTTTTGATCGTTCTTGAATACTGTGTGTTGGATTGATATTCCTTATGTAATGCTATTTAATAATGCTTTGTGCTGAGCTGTGATATTGGTATTGAATATACTACTGTGTGATTGTGAAAACCCATTGGCCCGTAAAACGACATTTGAATTTCGATGCGATAGGGAGTCGGACTCCGGTTGGTTATCTGAAACCCACATCGAACCTATGAATTTTTGTGATTGATACGTCCGCGTGTTTTTAAAATTGACGCTCACTATTCAGTTTAGCCGGGATAGGACCTTTATGTCGTATAACCCATTTCGAATTTGTGATTCGACGTTATGGATAGCATTTGAAGACCGGTGGTGATGACGGGGTATTTGCGAGAACGATTGAATGACATATCGATTGTCTCTGCATTGAGTAGCTATGGTATAGAGATTACCTAAGTGATGGGAGTCCAATCGGGATTGTGAAGGCCCGGATTGCAAGGGCTTCTTCGGAAGTACCTTCGGTTCTGTTCGAACCCGAAACAGACTTGTATGGTTGTATGTTTGACACCGCACCTTGAGATATAAAGCTGATTTCTTTCAAATACATATCTGTTGGTGGCGGAGAATTTATTCTCTTAGGTTAACACTCTTCTCTGAGACGTACGAGCTCAAAGGTTATGTAGTTGAAGGTTATTAGTGATATACTCCCAATTTGGTAGCGTGACATGCTGAGTGCTGCTGATCATTTGTTGATTGAAGCATGGCTTTGTGAAAAAGTGTAGCTTTGTGGACGAGACTTCGTCGAACCTCACAACCCGGTTATGGTCGAAACAGGAATCATGGCAGCAAGGCTATTAGGGGGTAGTTCCCCCTGAGGGTATGACCATTTCCTTCTGGATTATGAGTGGTATCATGGTATAGAGCCTAGATACTTACTGTGTGGTTGCTGCAAAACTTATTGCTTTGTGGTTGTCGGTTGTGAAGCGCTTCGGATAAAGGCCGGTAACGACCGGGAGGTGGCATACCCGCGTTAGTTGTTACCTAGTTACAGAGGTAACCTGGCCTTGTGTAGCAGAGATTCTGTTAGGTTTTCGGGGGCGTCCCTCTAGAGGCGTTCCATTTTATATGGGAAGTTCCTTTGCCCGACCATTTGTTGGAAATCCAATCATCCAATACGAGACCTTTACGGTTTTAGTTGTAGTACCTGCCATTTAACATGGTAGCAATAGTAGGCATACTATAATGGTACGTATGCTGGCTAAGATATATATTATACTCTCTAAATTTTTTTCACACTATGCACTAATAACAATATTTAAAAGTGTTTTCTTGTATCAAGCATTTTTGACTGTCATATGGAGGAATCTCTGCCTTGTTTGCGCTTGCATTGTGTGTGTGATGGGAGGCCTTATGGCAGTTTCATTTTCAAAATACATTGCGGACTTATTTATAATTCTTTTGTCTGCTTTTGATAAGAATAAACTGCTTTTATTTCAAATAACTGTTTTGTTTACTCATACCAGTCCCATGACTGACCCGTAGTTTATTGTTTCTTTTCTAAACTCCGGGCGCCCATAATTTTCCATATGGGCAGCCTAGAAGCAGGTTATTCAGTTTTGGACCTAGCTTGGATTTGATGTCTTCTGGAAACTTTGGATTTGGAAATTTTTTGAAGTGTTGGATTTTTGAAGACCTTGTCGAAGTTGAAGTATGTTGGAAATTTGTTGAAGTTCTCTGTTGTCGTATTATTGTTGTATCATATTTGTATCACTCTGATAGCTGGGACAGATATTGTATTGGATATTGTATCATACTGTATTTGTATTGATATATGATATTCATCCTGTTTCCACTGTTTATGTTCATCTAATGTTGTTGTAAGCTCCATCCAACTGGAGTTCGATGTTTGAATCTTTGGCAGTTGAATACAAGTAAGGTATTTAGTGACAATTTTTGAACATTGGGTTTCAGATTGTGACATTGATTTTATAAAAGTTGAAAACATGAGAATATGCATAAATATGTGAAATATGGTGAGTTAAAAACGATAACACATGAAATAACTTAGTCAAATTTTAACAAAGTATTTTCAATTAGACTTATGGGCATTAGGTTAGCCTAAACCTATTTCTGTAAATTTCAAAGGACTGATGTACGTACTTCTCTTTTTTCACTTTCCACTTCTTAAAACAATCAGTAAAAAGAATAATGGCTCCCACTTCTTTGTTTTTTTATCAACATAATGTTTAGCAAAATCAAGAGGAAAATCAATAAAACGAGACTCTGGCAGGTAATCAAAGACCAAAATCTCAAATTTTATCCATCCATTTAAATTTTGAGAGTTTGGTACTGTCTATAATCCACTTGTTTTTTCCTCTATGTCTCTTTCTTGTCAGTAGAAGGTTATTAGAGCACCTCCAAGCCAAATAGATTATAGTTTGCATCTCAAAATCGCTTAATGTTGGCTAAGGTGAATTGCAACTCATAATTCTAGCTTAAAAATCAAAATTGCAACCTAAAACCGCTAAAATTCATTTACTATAAACAAATTTCTGTTGTTTAGGAATTTTCAGTGAAAATTGCTTTAGGTAGCTACTTCTGTGATTATATCTTCTTCATCTTATCTTGAAATGCTACCAGAATTCTTCTGGATTGTAGTTCATAGATTGTAGTCTATGTATATCAATTTTCGTGTTGCAAAATCATTCTGGAGGTAGACGAAACAAATGCTCAAAATCAGTTCGAACAAGCCTAAAAACCTGGAGGAATTCATGACCATTCAATCATCCGAGCCTTTGTGGTGGTTGACCCGCACAACACATGGGTCGACCGCTGTAAGAAGAGGGTCGACCTACAGGTCGACCTATATGACAAATTTGACTTTTCCAGCTTATTCTTCTCACCACTACATCTAATTTTATGATAATTTTGAACGTGTTTGAATGGCATAAAGCCTATCAATATGCAAGCCAAAATATTAGTGAGTTTGTAATGTGGATTGAATCGATGTTGTGATGATTTCTTACGCCGATTATTGGCGATTTTCTACGATTTATAATGATTTTAATCACGAGTTTTCTAAAACGTTTTCCAAAGGATTTTTAATATAAAATGCCTTTTGAAATAAATACATATAAATTATTTTAAAGCTATTAAAATTATATATTCTATATGATAAATTTTCCAAATGATTTTAGAAAATCGTTTTTAATCAAATTTTCCCCAACAAATTATTTTCCATATAACTACACCACTTTACACTCTTTGAGCGTACGAGAAAGATAATTAAACAATTTAGTAAAAAATGTGGTATAGGACACATGCGTTTACTTTTTTGGTTAATTCTGGACTTGTTCGTTTGAAGCTACATATTCATTGATTTTTGGGTTGTATTTGCCGATGAGATGAGGCAATTGTTAATACTTAATTTATTTTGATTTCTAGTGTGGCATTGGCTAATAGTTAGTAAACCTTTAAGTGAGAAGGTATGGCATGGGACACACTGTTACCACTTTGAGGGTTCCTATTTGAGAGTTTGCGACACATTCACAAGTTATTGCCAGTACTTAAACTGTTGGTCGACTTATTGGACTATTGGGCCCTTTGTGTATTATATAGCTGCTGGGAAAATTGTAACGTCCCGCCTTTTCACACGCTTTAAATTGACACACATGCCAATTCAAACCATGCGGAAGGGAGGATTGTTGTGGGTAAATAAGATAAACACTGAGAAGATGAAGAAAGAAGAAAAAAACAAAACAGAATCTTGCAACAGAACGATAAAATATAATAATAAATATACAGTTCATAAAACTGTTTATAAAACATTTGATTTTTCTTTATACAGTAAATATTAGAGTTCACATACCAATAAATATCAATGTAGCGGAATCAAATGGTGTAGTGGAATATTATAACAGCTAGTAATAGTACAAATCTTCGTCTGCGTCCGCCAGAATAAAATCTTCAAATCCTGAAACGCTCGGACTGACCCGAGCGAATTGAAAAGACAAAACACTCGAGTTAGAACTAAAAGATCTTATGTAAGTTAAATCAACAGAGATAAATATGAGTGCAGTAACTTAAGAGATGCTCGAGAATTACATCTCCTAAGGATCCGTTAAACTATCTACTATGTAGTATATTTCGCTATTATACTAGTGTCTAATTGTAAAATAAACTTACTTTTAAATAGCGTTAAGGCTTTACATTTTCCACCTTAACACGGTTAAATATTCCCACAGTCTATACAGTACCGTAATCTCCCCCGTACTGGGCATCGTCAGAGGGCACTACATAGGTATGGTACAATACCAAAATCGTATAAGGCGCGCTAGAGTAGGTGAGAAGGCACAACTAGGCGATGCCAGGGTTGATATACCAATTGCTATCCGGACTGGTGGTAACGTATAGCCGCAGCTACCGCCCACCTCGAACAAATACCCCCAAAATCAAAAAAAGAAAGGTGGCCACCGAATCAATCCAAAGTCAGAGTATATTATCGAAGGGATGTGTCCTTTGAAGGGAGCTAACCCCCTTGGCCCAAGAATCGCTCCTGTTTTAGCCACCTTATGCCAACTCACGGGAGTCGGGTCCACGTATTTACATCAAAGGAGACGTCGCCGCCATCCTACTTGATTTTGGAATCTCCACCACGTACAAGGTTGTTAAAGTGGTTTTCGGAGTTAGCAGAGAGTATGACAACTTCCGATCCCGGTCTCTTCAATAACCAAACATCATTATAACACCGCAGTCTTATCAAAATAGTTTTACATTCAAAACCGGAATATATACCCATTTCAAAACCATATAATACGATACCATTTTTTGTTTTAAAAACCAAATAAATTTGATATCATTTATAAACCCAAATCAGTATAATATCATCTTTATTTCACATATATCTTTTCCACAATCATACTTCTTTAAAATTAATAATATCTGAAACCTAAACATTTGAATTATAACTTTCAAAACATAATACTTCGAAATTCATAGCTTTAAAACCATAACTTTAAAAACTTAAATGGTTTGGATATTCAACATTGTATAAAATAAAACAGTTGATTTTGAAACTTCTTTATAAAGTAAATAATTTCCACGCCTTTAAAATTTTATTTACTTTAAATTCAGTCTAAACCCATAAAATTTAGATTCACTTTCAGTTTGAATAAAAACACTTCGATTTCAATATTTTCAAACTTTGAGTATTTAATAACTTTCAAAACTAAGGTTGGGAATTTCTATTCAACAATTCATTGTCCTATTATTTAGTTTTGAAACGTTTACATAATAGATCCATAACCATTTAAAATAAAACCCAATTTATCAACACTAAATATTTCCTTCTGTAACAACCCTGAGATTGCAATTACCGAATAATGAATTAAAATTATGATTTTTAGTTAAAAAGGGAGCTAAACAAATTTTTGGGAGTTTAAATTTGCAATTGGTTCGCAAATTAAAATATTTTTGGGTTGAAATGGGGAATTTTTTTTATGTGATTATAGGTTAATGGGCCAAATGAGCAATTATATGGTTTTATTTAAAACTAGGATGCTTCTTAGAATTTTGTTCACATGATAACCTTAGGAAAATAAACTAAGCTCTAATGTGTTTTAAAACCTCTTACCATGAACCATTAACCAACCCACTCCTATTTAATATCTCAAACCCCTCCCATAAACCTTAACCCTCCTCCTCTTCATAAATTCCTAAAACCTAGATCTAAACAAAATTAATGGCCTCCATTTAGAAGCTCCATCTCCTTCTCTTCATAAATTAGTTTAATCCTAGAAGAAAAAGAAAAGAGAAGAAGAAAGGTAATGCAATCTCTCCTATTCTCTAATCCTCCTTCTTAATCCCCATTTATCTCTATCATCTTGTAGTAATCATTATTTTGTTTTCTTTGTTGATTTTGGGTCCTTGAAGCCTCTTGATTTTTGCTTTGGGGTTGAGGAATTTGGCTTGCTTGATATAGTGCACTAAAACCATTTGATTCTTTGCTTAATTGAGCTAATTACTATGGATTAGTAATTATTGCTAGTTGTAATGCTAAGATTTGGCATTGGTTTCCTTTAATTTAGTGTAATAATCTTTATATGGTGATTAGTGATTGTTATTAGTGATTTTTTGATGCCAAAAAATTGAAAAAAACACCCCTAAACCATCAAAAACACAAAAAAAGCTGGCTGGAATGATTCAGGCTGAAAACAGCCTGAAACAGGGCCCTGGGCTGCACCCAGGCTGCTGCCCAGGTGCAGTGGGCTAGCCAGAGGCAGGCCAGCCCTTGTTGGGCTGGCCGCACCTCATACCCCCCAGCCCAGGTGGGCTGGGGGTCTGCACCAGCTCCCCAGCCCACCTGTGCTGGGGAGTAGTGGACGCGGGCCGCAGCCCGCGTCCCAGCCCCAGCCCCAGCCCAGGTGGGCTGGGGTCTGCACCAGCTCCCCAGCCCACCTGGGCTGGGGAGGGCTGGGGGTCTGCACCCCAGCCCATGTGGGCTGGGGTCTGCACCAGCCCACCTGGGTTGGGGAGTAGTGGACGCGGGCCGCAGCCCGTGTCCCAGCCCCAGCCAGGTGGGCTGGGGTCTGCACCAGCTCCCCAGCCCACCTAGGCTGGGGGGGTCTGAACTGCCTCCCCAGCCAGCCTTGGCTGGGGCAGGCTGACGTGGGCCGGAGCCCGCGTCTAAAAAAAAAAATTACAATAAAGCTCAGTTTTCAGATTTTGATCTCCACTTCGCGATGCCGCCACGCTCGCAACGGAAGCCGGAATTCGACGTTTTTGGGCTCGTTGGAAAGATGGAGTTCCGAACTCCATCTCTACAAATTTGGGCAACATTGGAGTTTGTTTGGTACTTCGATTTTCGTGTCAAAGTTAGACTCTGGTCGCTGTTGGAAAACAGTATGAATCTTTCTCTGAGTTCAACTTTGAGACGTCGCTGCCACTTCGTTTCAACTCGGAATCCAGAAATTCTTTTTGCATCTTAAAGTAGGGATGTTGGACTATATGCCTACCATTTTTCATGCCATTTGGACATAGTTTTCTGGTCCAAATAAATTGCCGAACTTGAGTTCGCAGCAGTTTTTTGAATGGTTTCAAACACTTAGAATATTTTTTATGATTTTCTGGTTTTCGTCGATTTCTTTGAGATTTGTCCCTGGATTTCGTACACGGACTTTATAAAAAGGATTTAAAAGGATTTTTCACTCCAAAATGGCTTTTGAAAATTATTATATAATATTATTTTTAATTATTAAATTAATTACTCCATAATAGGAGACTTTTCAAAAGACCGTTTTAAAAGTGATTTCGAAATCAATTACAAATCCGTTTTACACCATTATTTTCTATAATAAAAATCTCACACTCACTTTTTAGCACGTCGAGCGAAGTTGAAAGGTGCTTAAACGGTTAGGAAATATCCGGCCTATGGAAACCATGTGTATTTTCTTTCCGGTTAATCCCCGACCTATTCGATTGATCGTTTTGACCTTTGGGTCTAGTCTACCGATGATATGAGGTGGACTTTTTATTGTTTGGAGTGTGAGCTTGCTATTGGTTAGGAAACCGTTTAGTGCGAACGTGGGGTATGGGACTCATTGTTAACACTTTACGGGTTCCTCTCCGAGAAGTTAGTGGCACATTAGCCTCTAGGCGGCCAGTACTGGACCTCTGGGTCACTACGCCTCTGGGCAACCGTCTCTGGACACCTGCTCTATGGAGCAGTTTATTTTTCGGCGTGCGCCTCTGGGCCTTTATCCTTCTGGGAAGGATCTCGCCGTCTCGCGCGTTCCGCATCTGTGCGAGTGATCGATCACAACTCTACAGTACTTGGCAACAACGGCTCTGGTCGGTGCACGTGCAAAATTTGTATTATCTGATGATTTTTATATCCATTCGAGTACCGCCATTCGGTGTTGGTTCTATGGAACCATATGATGTAAGTGCGATTACCTTGTGGATTCACAGTGTCTCTGGACACTGCTTTTCAGTGTTTGATTTCATTGACTTTTCAGTATATACCCATTGCTCTTTGGAGCATCGATCTTTGCTTGGTCACTGATTGCAGACTCTGGTCACTTTTGGGATTATTGCCTATGGGCACCTTTTTATACTTTTGGCTGCGCCGATGATATGAGGCGATTTTATTTATTCTACACTTTGGTGTTATTTTCTCTTTGGAGATTTTTACTGTTGATTGATGATTAGGAATCGTCATTGTATTCATGTGGTCCATATTACTCTTCTCTTTGGAAAAATACTGTTTTATTTATGTACCGCATTATTATATATCTCTGTTATTACTGATTGTTTAGCTAGCCTGACCCGAGTGTTTTCACTCGGGTCAGACCGAGTTGTTTCAGGTTAGGTCTCCGGACTTAGCTTCTGTGCTTCTGCTTGGACATCATCTGCTATGCTGATAGATAGCGCTTTTATTTGTCCACTATTCCGCTACTCTGTTTTATTCAGACTTTGATATGTACATATTTTTGACTCACATATGTGAGCAGTGGCTTTGTACCCACTTATAGTATTTGGATCTGTGTTGATGATGTATTGTTCTGGGATGTTATATCTGTTATGTGATTCTGTTCTGTGATGTTTATCATTTATTGCTATGCTTATTCTGATAGGTCTTTAGCCATTGTAATTTCGTTATAAATATTTATCGAATAGGCCGAACCACTTGGAAAAAATAAATAGATACCATCTTTTCGACGTATTCAGTAGATAGTTATAGCTTGATTACAAATGGTCGCTTCCATTATACTCCATTCTCCGCTTTAACAGACGGTATTACTCCCGTAATACTCTTTGTTACAGTGGGTCTGAGAGTGAGGCGTTACATTTTGGTATTAGAGCGAGGTTCAGAATTAAGCATAACAAACACAGAACGGATACACTTAGTACAATACATTTTAATTGGATCCGAATTAAATCAAATCCCTTCCTTATGCTTATTGATAGATAAGTTAGGAATATGTGTTGGAATTTATTATATTCCGTAGTATTCCTTAATTAAATATCTATCACTGAATCATGTCTAACTCTAATTCCCGTTTGACTTTCAGTATGTCTGGAAGGGGAAGAGGGAGAACCGCACGTCAGACTAGTGCTGCTGGGCAGTCCAGCAACACTCATCCAGAGGGCGTGTTCATGACTACCGACCAGATCATGGAGCTGGTTCGGAATTCTCAGTCGCATTCTCAGTCTCCAGCCCCAGTTGCTTATACTCCGGGCATGTCTGTTTTTGCGCGTCTCTGCAGTGATTTTACACATCTCGGAGGGAAGCCGTTCAGTGGCTCCGAGAATGTCCTAGAGGTTCAGGCTTGGATTCGGATATGCGAGCGCATTTTCACTCGTATGGATATCCCGAATCATGACCGTGTTCTTATTGCTTCTAGTCAGCTTCTGAGTCGTGCCCTGGATTGGTACGAACTACTTATTGCCGAGGTCGATGAGACCACACTTACTTGGGCTCAGTTTCGTCAGAGATTTGAGCTCAAATTCATCCCAGAGTCAGAGAAGAACTCCCTTGCTCGCCGCTTTCTTGATCTCAAGCAAGGGAAGTCCTCCATATCCGATTATGTCTCTTCCTTCGAGGCCCTGTCCAAGTACGGCCTTGAGTTTATTGCTACTCCTTATAAGAGGAACCTCAAATTTATTGAGGGCTTGAAGAAATATCTGAAGAGGCATCTTATGCTACAGCTTGAGCTGTCATTCGAGAAGCTAGTCGATGCAGCCCTACATCTTGAGTCAGTCGAGATGGAGCATAGTGATGATGATCGTGGGGGTTCCAAAAACCCCAACCAGAAGCGGGGTCCATTTCAGAAGAACAAGCCTTGGAACAAGAAGAAGAAGACTAGCAGTTCTGCTGTACAGGCTCAGCCTCAGACTTAGCCTCAGATTCAGTCACAGCCTAGTGGAACCCGTCCTCCGAGGAAATGCTTCAACTGCGGTTCTCCAGATCACTTTATTCGAGAGTGTCCCAAACCTCTCTATTGTACCTTTTGCAAGAAGGAGGGACACAGGATCTCCACTTGTCCTATTGCTCCAGCTAGTGCCAAGCCTGGCAAGCTTAATGCTGCCAAGGCTCCTACATCTTCAGCTCAGCCTCGAGGTACGCATCCTTCCGTTCTCGAAGGTTCTATTTTATTTCATGGTAGATCTTGTAGAGTTCTCTTTGATACGGGTGCTTCTCACTCATTTGTGTCAAAGGAGCTAGTAGATGCTTTATCTTTGGATGTTACTTGTTTGGTTTCTTCCCTAAGGATTGTGAATCCCATCGGCGGATCCACGACCCTTAACTTGCTTTGTGAGGATGTGGATATTGATCTTTGTGGATTTTCTTTCCGTGCGAATCTGCACGTTATGGAGTATTTGGGCTTTGACATGATTCTTGGCATGGATTGGCTCGCTCAGCACGACACCAAAATTATTTGTTCGGAGCGGATATTATTTCTTCGTCATCCTGACTCGTCCGCTCCATTAGCTATTGCTCTTCAGGATGTTGGGATTTCTGATGTTACTTCATTTTCTCTTGATTCACGAGATGAGGATTTGGACATATCTCTTATTCCTGTTGTTCGGGATTTCCCCGATATATTCGAGCCAGTATCAGGCCTGCCGCCAAAGAGGGCCATTGAGTTCCGCATCGATCTCATTCCAGGCTCCCACCCTGTTGGGCGTCCTCCCACGAGGATGTCTATTAAGGATAATGAGGAACTCAGGAAACAGTTAGTTGAGCTTGAGGCGAAGCAGTTCATTCGATCCAGTTCTTTGCCATGGGGTGTTGCTGTGGTCTTCGTTAAGAAGCCCGATGGCTCTCTTAGGCTTTGCATTGAATATCGCAAGCTTAATGAGTTGACCATCAGAAATCGTTATCCATTGCCACGGATAGACGATATGTTTGATCAGTTGAGCGGTGCAAAGGTCTTTTCACAGCTCGACCTTGCCACTGGATTTCATCAGCTCCGAGTTGGGGAAGATAACATTCCTCTTACCGCTTTCCGCACTCGTTATGGTTCTTTTGAGTGGTTGGTCATGCCATTCGGCTTGACGAACGCACCGGCTTTCTTCGTCGATCTCATGAATCGAGTATTCCGGGAATACATCGACAGATTCGTTCTGGTTTTCATCGACGATATTCTTATTTATTCTAGATCCGAGGCAGAGCATGCTCATCATTTGCAGATTGTCTTGGATACTCTTCGTCAGCATCAGCTTAAGGCCAAGCTCTCCAAGTGCCATTTTTGGGAGAGCAAGGTCAAGTTCTTGGGCCATATTGTATCATTTGAGGGTGTTTCTGTCGATCCTGCCAAGATCGAAGCTATTCAGAATTGGAAGCAGCCCGAGAACGTTCATGATATTCGCACCTTCCTTGGTCTGGCGGGTTATTACCGTTGGTTTGTCAAGGATTTCTCTCGAGTTGCACTTCCCCTTACGACGCTGACTCGTAAGGGTGTTCGCTTTATTTGGTCTGATAAGTGTGAAGCTTCTTTTCAGCGATTGAAGGAACTTCTCACTCATGCTCCTATTCTTGTGGTTCCTGAGAGTAACCAGGATCTGGTTGTTTACACTGATGCTTGTGGTAGCGGGCTCGGTGTTGTGCTTATGCAGAAGGATCGGGTAGTTGCTTATGCTTCCAGGCAACCGCGTCCGAATGAGGTTCGCTATCCTACTCATGATCTTGAGTTAGCAGCTATCGTCTTTGCCTTGAAGACGTGGCGTCACTTTCTATTAGGCGAACGCTTCACACTTTACACCGATCATAAGTCGCTGAAGTATCTTTCAGTCAAAGGGATCTCAATATGAGGCAGCAGCGATGGCTTGAGTTTCTCGCCTCATATGATTTAGATATTCAGTATACCCCTGGCAAGGGTAATCGTGTTGCAGATGCACTCAGTCGCAAGCACTCGGCGGTAGTTTCTATGATGATTGCCGAGTGGGATGTTCTTGAGACTCTATCTTTATGTGATATTAGAGATCGAGCTCCACCTTCTGATTCTCCGGTCTTATTATTCAGCTTGGAAGCTCGTCCTGTCTTATTGGATCGCATTGCCCATGCTCAGCGGCAGAATCCAGACTTATTGCATCTTATTCACCTTCTCGAGTCGGGATCCAGTGATGATACATTGCTGGATTATTCTCTTGATTATCATCGGTGTCTTCGTAGGAAGAACCGTATTGTTGTACCATCTGATTTATCACTTAGGCGTGACATTCTAGACGAGTGTCATCGCTCTAAATACACTATTCATCCCGGTTCGAGTAAGATGTATGCCGATATGTGCCGGCTATATTATTGGGAGGGTTTGAAGAGAGATGTTCCAAGTTATGTAAGCCGTTGCATGACTTGTCAACAGATCAAAGCCGAGCATCAGCGTCCATCTGGTCTTCTTCAGCTGCTAGAGATTCCATTATGGAAATGGGATCAGATATCCATGGATTTTATTGACGGTCTGCCTCGATCGAGGTCAGGCCATACTTCTATCTGGGTTATTGTTGATCGCTTGACCAAATCGGCTCATTTCATTCCGATTAGGTCCACTCGGACTGCTCCTCAGCTTGCCGAGCTATATGTGAAGGAAGTCGTTCGACTTCATGGCATTCCTAACTCTATCGTCTGTGATCGAGACACTATCTTTACTAGTCACTTCTGGAAGTGCCTACAGTCAGTTTTGGGCACAAAGCTGAATCTCTCGACTGCTTATCATCCTCAGACCGACGGTCAGACGGAGAGGGTGAATCGTGTTTTGGAGAATCTTTTGCGCTGTTGTATTCTGGATTTCGGAGGTAGTTGGGAGGATCACTTACCGCTTGTAGAGTTCTCCTACAACAACAGCTATCAGTCTAGTATTGCCATGGCACCTTTCGAGGCTCTATACGGAAGGCCACGTCGCTCTCCTGCTTGTTGGTTAGAATCTGGCGAGAAGCTTATTCTTGGTCCAGATTCAGTTTGGGAATCTTTTGAAAAAATTGTTCTTATCCGTCAGAGAATGAAAGAGGCACAGGACCGCCAGAAATCCTACGCGGACAACCGTTGGAAGCCACTTGAGTTCTCCATTGGCGATTTTGTCTTTATTCGGGTTTCTCCCATGAAGGGGGTTGTGCGTTTCAGCTCCATAGGGAAATTGGCTCCTCGCTATATTGGACCATTTCCTATTACGAAACGCACCGGCCCCGTTGCTTATCGTGTGGCTCTACCTGCTCACTTCTCTGGAATACACGACGTGTTCCATGTTTCCCAGCTTCGCAAGTGTGTTCGCAAACCTGATTCTATTATCGAGCCTCATATCGTACCTGATTTGGAGATCTCACTCGATCTATCTCTAGAACAGCAACCTCTTCGTGTGCTTGATTCGGAGGTCAGACGTCTTCGAAACAAAGAGGTTCCGCTTGTGAAGATTCAATGGTCGTCTAATCCTAAGGACTGCACTTGGGAGACCAGAGAATTTATCGAGCGTACTTATCCTGGTTTTCTTTCATCTTCCGGCACGGGTGAGCATCTATATTTTATCTTCTGTATTCCTTTTGTGGATTAGATGTTATAGACAACTTCTATAATTAAGGAATTGCGGGGACGCAATTTTCTTAAGGGGGGAGTCTGTAACAACCCTGAAATTGCAATTACCGAATAATGAATTAAAATTATGATTTTAAGTTAAAAAAGGAGCTAAACAAATTTTTGGGAATTTAAATTTCCAATTGGTTCGCAAATTAAAATATTTTTGGGTTGAAATGGGGAATTTTTTTTTATGTGATTATAGGTTAATGGGCCAAATGAGCAATTATATGGTTTTATTTAAAACTAGGATGCTTCTTAGAATTTTGTTCACATGATAACCTTAAGAAAATAAACTAAGTCCTAATGGGTTTTAAAACCTCTTACCATGACCCATTAACCAACCCACTCCTATTTAATATCTCAAACCCCTCCCATAAACCCTAACCCTCCTCCTCTTCATTAATTCCTAAAATCTAGATCTAAACAAAATTAATGGCCTCCATTTAGAAGCTCCATCTCCTTCTCTTCATAAATTATTTTAATCCTAGAAGAAAAAGAAAAGAGAAGAAGAAAGGTAATGCAATCTCTCCTATTCTCTAATCCTCCTTCTTAATCCCCATTTATCTCTATCATCTTGTAGTAATCATTATTTTGTTTTCTTTGTTGATTTTGGGTCCTTTCTTTGCTTTGGGGTTGAGGAGTTTGGCTTGCTTGATATTGTGCACTAAAACCATTCGATCCTCTGCTTAATTGAGGTAATTACTATGGATTTGTAATTATTGCTAGTTGTAATGCTAAGATTTGGCATTGGTTTCCTTTAATTTAGTGTAATAATCTTTATATGGGGATTAGTGATTGTTATTAGTGATTTTTTGATGCCAAAAAATTGAAAAAAAAACACCCCTAAACCATCAAAAACACAAAAAACAGCTTGCTGGAATGATTCAGGCTGAAAACAGCTTGAAATAGGACCCTGGGCTGCACCTAGGCTGCTGCACAGGTGCAGTGGGCTAGCCCAGAAGGGCTAGCCAGAAGCAGGCCATCCCTTGGTGGGCTGGCCGCACCTCATACCCCCCAGCCCAGGTGGGCTGGGGGTCTAGACCAGCTCCCCAGCCCACCTGGGCTGGGGAGTAGTGGACGCGGGCCGCAGCCCGCGTCCCAGCCCCAGCCCAGGTGGGCTGGGGTCTGCACCAGCTCCCCAGCCCACCAGGGCTGGGGGTCTGCACCCCAGCCCAGGTGGGCTGGGGTCTGCACCAGCTCCCCAGCCCACCTGGGTTGGGGAGTAGTGGACGTGGGCCGCAGCCCGCGTCCCAGCTCCAGCACAGGTGGGCTGGGGTCTGCACCAGCTCCCCAGCCCACCTGGGCTGGGGGGATCTGAACTGCCTCCCCAGCCAGCCTGGGCTGGGGCAGGCTGACGCGGGCTGCGGCCCGCGTCCAAAAAAAAAAATAAAAAAAAATACAATAAAGCTCAGTTTCCAGATTTTGATCTGCACTTCGCGATGCCGCATCGCTCGCATCGGAAGCCGGAATTCGACGTTTTTGGGCTCGTTGGAAAGATGGAGTTCCGAACTCCATCTCTGCAAATTTGGACAACATGGGAGTTCGTTTGGTACTTCGATTTTCGTGCCAAAGTTGGACTTTGGTCGCTGTTGGAAAAAAGTATGAATCTTTCTCTGGGTTCAACTTTGAGACGTCGCTGCCACTTCGTCTCAACTCGGAATCCAGAAATTCTTTTTGCATCTTAAAGTAGGGATGTTGGACTATATGCCTACCATTTTTCATGCCATTTGGAAACAGTTTGCTGGTCCAAATAAATTGCCGAACTTGGGTTCGCAGCAGTTTTTTGAATGGTTTCAAACACTTAAAATATTTTTTTTGATTTTCTGGTTTTCGTCGATTTCTTTGAGATTTGTACCTGGATTTCGTACACGGACTTTATAAAAAGGATTTAAAAGGATTTTTCACTCCAAAATGGCTTTTGAAAATTATTATATAATATTATTTTTAATTATTAAATTAATTACTCCATAATAGGAGACTTTTCAAAAGATCGTTTTAAAAGTGATTTCGAAATCAATTACAAATCCGTTTTACACCATTATTTTCTATAATAAAAATCTCAAACTCACTTTTTAGCACGTCGAGCGAATTGGAAAGGTGCTTAAACGGTTAGGAAATATCCGGCCTATGGAAACCGTGTGTATTTTCTTTCCGGTTAATCCCCGACCTATTCGATTGATCGTTTTGACCTTTGGGTCTAGTCTACCGATGATATGAGGTGGACTTTTTATTGTTTGGAGTGTGAGATTGCTATTGGTTAGGAAACCGTTTAGTGCGAACGTGGGGTATGGGACTCATTGTTAACACTTTACGGGTTCCTCTCCGAGAAGTTAGTGGCACATTAGCCTCTGGGCGGCCAGTACTGGACCTTTGGGTCACCACGCCTCTGGGCAACCGTCTCTGGACACCTGCTCTATGGAGCAGTTTATTTTTCGGCGTGCGCCTCTTGGCCTTTATCCTTCTGGGAAGGATCTCGCCGTCTCGCGCGTTCCGCGTCTGTGCGAGTGATCGATCACAACTCTACAGTACTTGGCAACAACGGCTCTGGTCGGTGCACGTACAAAATTTGTATTATCTGATGATTTTTATATCCATTCGAGTACCGCCATTCGGTGTTGGTTCTATGAAACCATACGATGTAAGTGCGATTACCTTGTGGATTCACAGTGTCTCTGGACACTGCTTTTCAGTGTTTGATTTCATTGACTTTTCAGTATATACCCATTGCTCTTTGGAGCATCGATCTTTGCTTGGGCATTGATTGCAGACTCTGGTCACTTTTGGGATTATTGCCTATGGGCAACTTTTTATAGTGTTGGCTACGCCGATGATATGAGGCGATTTTATTTATTCTACACTTTGGTGTGATTTTCTCTTTGGAGATTTTTACTGTTGATTGATGATTAGGGATCGTCATTGTATTCATGTGGTCCATATTACTCTTCTCTTTGGAAAAGTACTGTTTTATTTATGTACCGCATTATTATATATCTCTGTTATTACTGATTGTTTAGCTAGCCTGACCCGAGTGTTTTCACTCGGGTCAGACCGAGTTGTTTCAGGTTAGGTCTCCGGACTTAGCTTCTGTGCTTCTGCTTGGACAACATCTGCTATGCTGATAGATAGCGCTTTTATTTGTCCACTATTCCGCTACTCTGTTTTATTCGGACTTTGATATGTAAATATTTTTGACTCACATATGCGAGCAGTGGCTTTGTACCCACTTATAGTATTTGGATCTGTATTGATGATCTATTGTTCTGGGATGTTATATCTGTTATGTGATTCTGTTCTGTGATGTTTATCATTTATTGCGATGCTTATTCTGATAGGTCTTTAGCCATTGTAATTTCGTTATAAATATTTATTGAATAGGTCGAACCACTTGGAAAAAAAAATAGATACCATCTTTTCGACGTATTCAGTAGATAGTTATAGCTTGATTACAAATGGTCGCTTCCATTATACTCTATTCTCCGCTTTAACAGATGGTATTACTCCCGTAATACTCTTTGTTACAGTGGGTCTGAGAGTGGGGCGTTACACCTTCCATTTATTTATACTAGAATTATTCATTTAATTTATCTTGAATAAAAATCCGGTTATAAATATCATACCTTTAAAATTTCCAAGATTAATAAGTTTACACCAACTTATGGAGTTTAATTTTTAAATAAGCTCAATTCCAAATAAATTTCCAATTTAATTTCCAATCTTAATTAATTTGAACTATTTAAAACTCTCTCTCTCTATATATATATATACAATATCTTAAACCTGTACTTAATAATAAATATAAATTATCAAACTCCATTTTTCAACTTATTTATTTCCATTTAATAAATTCATACATAGCTTAAATTCAATAATTTAACTATATATGTATATATAAAAGAGGATTTTATATAAGATCAAAATTAATATTTATTAAACCGCATCCTATCCCAACCATAGAAATCATTTCAAAAATAATTTTATATATATACCGTGGTGCCTGTATATAATTTTCTATCCTATGGTCAAGTGATACGGATATTTATCATTTCAATCCGCAAATTTAAAAATAAAAAATGTGGTTGTATATCATTTCAAACCGCAATCCCGTATGAAATGAGAATGCATAATACCTTGCAGTTTATATAATATAGAACACACCATCCATTCACCCAATATCAATCATCAACCAATTTTATTTCAATCATCATCAATTTAAACAAACATCAATAGAGCATATAAAATATAACAGGTATCAACGAACAGTTTATATTCAAAATAAATAAATAAATAACTATTTAACTAGCGGTTTATATGAAAAATAAATAAATTTTAACCGTCAATTTATATGCAATAATAAAATTAATTAATAGTTAAATTAAATAAATGCGATTTAACTGAGATGATGAAAAAATATGCAAAACAGTCATAAATTTCTACTCGTATCTTAAATCAGTTTAACAAATATAAGAAAACTTAGAAGTTGTGAGTGGGTTAAAACACTCACCTTTGGGATTTAAATTATATTTAAATCCAATTTAAACCCAAAAATTGCATAGTTTCCAATTCCATCCAAACCAACGTCAAAGTGTCCGGAATTTTATTACGATCCTAACAAAAAAAAATCACGTAAATTCGAGGTCGTGAGCGAAAGTTATGATGGTTTGAGTGGTTGAAAACAAAATTTTAAACAAACACTTAAAAGTCAAATAAAATATTAGTAAGCATGGACACGTCATCTCCTTCTTACCCTCATTCACGCGAGAACAATAAGAGGCCGAAGCCCTGGCCGCCAATCTGAAACCCTACTTGCAAATTTTGCTGCTTCAAGGTTGATCTACGCCTTGATCCACCATGACCATCGACTTCGCCACGACCAACAGCCTCTTTGGCCACCTGAACGTCGCCTCCGGCCTCCCCCAATACAGCCGATGCCGACGGCCTTCTCGCCGAATCTTCCATGAATCCCTGAACAAATTTTGGCCAGTGACCGTCCCTATAAGGTCTGCTCGTCGTCCTCTCTCAAACCCCACCTCCGGATCGAGCTATCGCTAAAGATCCACCGTGGGATCGATTAAACACCCCAACGAACGGTCGGATCTGTTTCAATTTTTTCTGGGTAATTGGTGCATCGAATTGAAAACCGAATTCCAGTAGAAGATTATGCTCATTGGGAACTTCAACATATAATTTTTTCGGAATTTTCTAAGAACTTTGAATTTTGACTTTGATTTTGGATTGAAATTGGAATTAGGGTTTGCATCCATTGGAGAAGAAGAGGAGTTGAGGAAACGAATGCACAAACAAATGGAAATAGGTGGAGGCAAGGGTTTATAACTGGGTTTATATAGGTAGGTTAGAAATAGAGAGGATGGATCCAATAAACAAACGTGCTGAACGATTATTGGCCCAAAAAGCCCGTTCTGACCCCGGAACGAAATTGTGTAAACCAATATATCGAAATAGGTGTTTTAAAATATTCTGAACGCGACGGAAAACGTTTCGCGTCCAAATTCCATCGTATGAAGAAGTTATGCTGAAATCAATATTTTCAAATTTATTTCAAATTGATTTTAATTAAATCGATTTCAAGGTGTTTCGCGTTCGTACGATCAAACAACATGTCCGATCGCTACGAACTTGAAACCCTACAATAAGTCACTGTTACGGATCCGATGAAACTGGTTTCGTCGAAATCTGAGTCTGTGGCCAAAATGGCTATTTTTATATTAATTAGATATATTTAAAATAAATTAATTAAATCAATTTCACGTTAAAGGTTCTGAACTTTGCAATCTTTATCACTTTATAATTTTCAAACATTTACAATGATTTAACAATTTTTAAAAAAGTCAATTTATTAAAGATTAATCAATAGAAATCTTCAATTTAATAAAATTCAAGATTTTAGATAAATTTCCAAAATTTCCATTAAATTCAAATTTACCCATAATTATTCCATTCATAATTTCAAATAGAAGGGTTTACCATTGGATTTAAAATTATCACATGAATATTTCCCGTTTTCAACTTAATTTATAAATTAACGCAATAATTACATAATTCATTTTATTCATTTGCAATAAATCCAACTTTTATAAATTAAATAAATTAACTCACTATAAAAATTCAAATTCTATAATTTATAAATTTTATAATCTTGATTTACTTATAAATTTATAATTCTTTAAACCAATTCCATCTCAATTTAAAGCAACTTAATTCACCAATTATATAATTTATTTCAATTTATTAAAATAACCTCTTTCTTATACATTGAATCCAATTTATTTTGATAAGTTTCCAATTGAATGGATTAGATTCAATGTCGACCTTTAACTTACACTTAAGTTTAGGTCATAATCAAATTATAACGTGTTCCTTTCTTAGTTATTACTTTACACACTTCTCGTATTAATTTCACCATTAATCATAATTATTAAAGTAACGTTTATAATAAATACGACCCTATAATTAGTCAACATTTAAAGAACGTTATTTCATTTTCCATTAATGTAACATTCATTTATTTTATTATCACTTATTACAAATTCTAATTCCATTAACAGATAAGCCGGTAATTCATAATATATGTTACAAATTTTTAATTAATCAATATTCATTATTATTGACTTTAATTTAGCATTACTTACCTTGCATTAACATTGTTACTTAAAATCCCTATCTAATTGCAATTAATATTCTAATGAATACATTGACTCTTTTCCGTTATGTTATTAATTATCATCAAGGCACATCTAATTTTCTTGATTAGTAAATGAGTGAATTTACTAGTAACCCACTATTATAACCTTTAACATACTTGTATATTTATTTATCAATCAATATTTACGTTTTTTTTTCATTCAAATTGATTTATAACCTAATATACATTTATATTAGTCCCATTTCATTCCATTCATTAAAGGGTATTGCACTAACCTTATTACTTTATATTACATTCAGTTTCCAAATTTTTATAGAATTAAATTCTAATTACTTACTATTTAATCCATCAATTATTGATTCTTTCCAAACATGTATTTAGATTTTATTTTAAATTAATTTATTCAATGTTGACATCCACTTAATAAAATTTACTTTCATTTATATCGTTGTAATCCGATTCAGTTATTATTTCATTAATACTATTTCCAATTTATTTCTTCCAGTATTAATTTCACAAATCAATTTAATTAACAAATTATAATGATTTCCACTATTTCTTCAATTGGATTTCATTTCAATGCTAATTTATCACCCTTTTTTTCTCTTTTTTTCTTTTTCAAAATTTCAATTACAAAATCCCTTTTAATTAATAACTTTAATTGTCGAAATTTACGGGTCGTTGCACTCTCCCGCACTCAAAACTTTTCGTCCCCGAAAAGGAAAAAGAAGGGAGAAGGAAGAATTGAATAAACAATACATCTTATTCAAATACTAACTTTATACACAATAATTTACAAAATTTATTACTTTAAATAAAATAAACCCATTTTGTAATCATTATATCCTTTTATGCTTGAATAAATAAAGTTTGGAAAAAAAATTCAAAATAATTTCTAAGTCCAAAAATTTACGAAAAATTTCGGTAGGGTCTCCCTAGTACGGAGAAGCTCGAGAGAAAATATAATATCAAAATATAGCAATTATATTACATATATTATCCAAGATATAATATCCAAACCCGGGAAAAATATAAAATAGCGCTATAAATCGAAATCTAAAACGTACCTATTTGTCGGGCAATTTACGCTTAATTTATGGAACCAAAAGCAGTAGTAATTGCTTCCATAACCTGCATTTCACTTATAAAATTTAAAAGGGTTAACAATTTATGTAAAGTTAAATATTTATGTGGTTTCAGTCACTAACAACAAATCAATACAACAACCATCAATTTCAACCAATAGCATACACAACAAATACAAATAAACCATTCAATCAAACAAACAAATAGTCGTTCGGGTTCAAAACTTTTGAATTGCACGAAATGAAGAATAAACTACCAGCGCATCACGTACTCAACAGTCTTAGATAAAACTAAATAGATTATTCATTCACCCAAATCCAATTTTAAAGTATCCTTGCCTAAACAACCATCACTAAACAACAACAAACCCAAACAACAATCAACTTAACTTATTATTAATTTCATTTCATACCTTTGTTGTTTTATTTTCTTTTTATTTATACAGTGATTTATCCTTTCAATTTACATTTACTAATTAAATGTTTGCTTCATTTATTTTTACTTAATTTCATTTATTACAGTATTCATCATTCTGTTTATTAAAATAATTAACTTTAACATTTATTTAAGTTCATAATCATCTATTTATGATACTTACCTTTAATTATTTTTAAATACAGTAAAATTTCAATTGTAACTTAAGTTTACAACAATAACAACATCAAATCCTTGTTTATTAAAAAATTTCATTAATTACTTTCATTACCTTGAGTTTATTTCTTGTATAATATCTATTACATCCTCTTATTAAACATTTTAACTTTTAATATTTGGTAAGTTATATATGTGCTTTTAAAGAATGTAATTGAAAGTTATACAAGTTTCCCCATTTCTTTTAATTAATTCGTTGTTCAATAAATTTTTACCTTTTCCTTATAAGTTACAATTTCAACTTCCTTTTTATTTCCTTTATAACTTAGCCTTAAATCTCTTACCTAAATTAGAGGTTTCAATTATTAATTACTTACCTTTCATTTCACTACAATAATTGAAACAATTAATTAATGGAAATTTAAGAATTTAATACCGGGTTAAATTTCAATTTATTTTAAAATAATAGATAAATATATTCTTATAACTTATATATCTCTAATTTATTTAAAACAATTCAAAATTCATATATTTTCCAAAAATGAATCTGCAGTAGAACTACTACAGTGGCCTTCCCCCTTCGAAACTTGAGAATGAAAGTCGATGATGCGGCCGCCATCACCAAAATTATTTTCCAGCGACAGAGGGGAAAGTGCAAAACTTATTTTCTCCAAAATCTTCTTTAAACAATTCTTCCGAATTATATTAAATGTTTATATCAGAAAATACTTATTAACAATATTATTATATTCCAAAATTTATTCGAAAGAATTTCAAAACCACGGATCTTGAGTTCTAAATTTCTAAATTTCACTTTTTTTTTAAATCTTATTTCTGTTATAATTTATACACTTTATTACCTAACAACCAATCTATTGCAGCCAAATATAGATATCATTTGAAAATTTTATTTTATATATAGAAAATATAATAGGCAAAATTATTTCATTCACCTATATTAAAACAAATATTATGTCGGTCTGTCCTATTAAGTGTTTAGAAATCCCTATTGAGTCATAGCATCCCATGCACCAACCAGAATTTATAAATACAAAACGAAACAGATTAACACAATATTAAAACTTTTTATAACACAAACAAATACGCTCTCTCATATATATACACTCAGCGACTTCCATAGGGTATTACTACCCTATTACTAAAGAGTCAAAACCCACAAAATTAAGGTTTATCGCTAAACCAAAGCTCTGATACCAGATGTAACGTCCCGCCTTTTCGCACGCCTTAAATTGACACACGTGCCAATTCAAACCATACGGAAGGGCGGATTGTTATGGGGTAAATAAGATAAACACGGAGAAGATGAAGAAAGAAGAAAAAACAAAATAGAATCTTGCAGCGGAACGATAAAATATAACAGTAAATATACAGTTCATAAAACTGTTTACAAAACATTTGATTTTTCACTATACAATAGATATCAGAGTTCACATACCAATAAATATCAATGCAGCGGAATCAAATGGTGTAGTGGAATAATATAATAGATAGTAATACTACAAATCTTCGTCTTCGTCCTCCAGAATAAAATATTAAAATCCTGAAATGCTCGGACCGACCCAAGCGAATTAAAAAGACAAAGCACTCGAGTAAGAACTAAAAGATCTTATGTAAGTTAAATCAACAGAGATAAATATGAGTGAAGTAACATAAGAGTTGCTCGGGATTTACACCTCCTAAGGATCCGTTAAATTATCTACTATGCAGTATATTTCGCTATTATACTATTGTCTAATTGTAAAATAAACTTACTTTTAAATAGCGTTAAGGCTTTACATTTTCCACCTTAACACAGTTATATATTCCCATAGTCTATACGGTACCGTAATCTCCCCCGTATTGGGCATCGTCAGAGGGCACTCCATAGGTATGGTACAAAACCAAAATCGTATAAGACGCGCTAGGGTAGGTGACACGACACAACTAGGCAATGCCAGGGTAGATATACCAATTGCTATCCGGACTGGTGGTAACGCATAGCCGCAGTTACCGCCCGCCTCGAACAAACACCCCCAAAATCAAAATAATAAATGTGGCCACCGAATCAATCCAAAGTCGGAGTATAGTATCAAAGGGATGTGTCCGATAAAGGGCGCTAACCCCCTTGGCCCGAGAATCGCTCCTGTTTTAGCCACCTTATGCCAACTCACGGGAGTCGGGCCCATGTATTTACCTCAAAGGAAACGCCGCAACCATCTTACTTCATTCTGGAATCTCCACGGCATACACGGTTGTTAAAGTGGTTTTCAGAGTTGGCAGAGAGTATGACAACTTCCGATCCCGGTCTCTTCAACAACCAAACGTTATTATAACACCGCGGTCTTATCAAAATAGTTTTACTTTCAAAAACCAGAATATATACCCATTTCAAAACCATATAATACGATACTATTTTTCGTTTTAAAAGCCAAATAAATTTGATATCATTTATAAACCCAAATCAGTATAATATCATCTTTATTTCACATATATCTTTTCCACAATCACACTGCTTTAAAATTTATAATATCTGAAACCTAAACATTTGAATTATAACTTTCAAAACATAATACTTCGAAATTCATAGCTTTAAAACCATAACTTTCAAAACTTAAATGGTTTGGATATTCAATAGTATATAAAATAAACAGTTGAATTTAAAACTTCTTTATAAAGTAAATAATTTCCACGCCTTTACAATTTTATTTACTTTAAATTCAGTCTAAACCAATAACCATTAGATTCACTTTCAGTTTGAATAAAAACACTTCGATTTCAATATTTTCAAACTTTGAGTATTTAATAACTTTCAAAACGAAGGTTGGGAATTTCTATTCAACAATTCATTGTCCTATTATTTAGTTTTGAAACATTTACATAATAGATCCATAACCATTTAAAATAAAACCCAATTTATTAACGCTAAATATTTCCTTCCATTTATTTATACTAGAATTATTCATTTAATTTATCTTGAATAAAAATCCAGTTATAAATATCATACCTTTAAAATTTTCAAAATTAATAAGTTTAAACCTACTTGTGGAGTTTAATTTTTAAATAAGCCCAATTTCGAATAAATTTCCAATTTAATTTCCAATCTTAATTGATTTGGACTATTTAAAACTCTATATATACACACAATATCTTAAACCTATACTTAATCATAAATATAAATTATCAAACTCCATTTTCAACTTATTTATTTCCATTTTATAAATTCATACATTGCTTAAATTCAATAATTTAACTATATATGTATATATAAAATAAGATTTTATATAAGATCAAAATTAATATTTATTAAACCGCATCCTATCCAAACCATAGAAATCATTTCAAAAATAGTTTTACATATATACCGCGGTGCCTGTATATAATTTTCTATCCTATGGTCAAGTGATACAGATATTTATCATTTCAATCAGCAAATTTGAAAATAAAAAAAAATGCGATTGTTTATCATTTCAAACCGCAATCCTGAATGAAATGAGAATGCTTATTAACTTGTAGTTTATATAATATATAACACACCATCCATTCACCCAATATCAATCATCAACCAATTTTATTTCAATCATCATTAATTTAAACAAACATCAATAGAGCATATAAAATATAACAGGTACCAATGAACAGTTTATATTCAAAATAAATAAATAAATAATTGTTTAACTAGCAGTTTATATGCAAAATAAATAAATTTTAACTGTCAATTTATATGCAATAATAAAATTAATTAACAGTTAAATTAAATAAATTCGATTTAACCGAGATGATGAAAAAAATATGCAAAGCAGTCATAAATAAATTTCTACTCATATCTTAAATCAATTTAACACACGTAAAAAAACTTAGAAGTTGTGAGTGGGTTAAAACACTCACCTTTGGGATTTAAATTGGATTTAAATCCAATTTAAACCCAAAAATTGCACAGTCTCCAAATCCATCCAAACTAGTGTCAAAGTGTTTGAAATTTTATTATGATCCTAACAAAAAAAATTCGCGTAAATTCGAGGTCGTGAGCGAAAGTTATGATGGTTTGAGTGGTTGAAAAGAAAATTTAAGCAAACACTTAAAAGTCAAATAAAATATCAGCAAGCATGGACACGTCATCTCCTTCTTACCCTCATTCACGCGAGAACAATGACACGCCGAAGCCCTAGCCGCCACTCTGAAACCCTACTTGCAATTTTTGCCGCTCCAAGGTTGTTCTACGCCTTGATCCAACATGACCATCGACTTCTCCATGACCAATCGCCCCTTCGGCCACCTGGACGTCGCCTCCGGCCTCCACCAATACAACCAATGCCGACCGCCTTCTCGCCCAATTTTCCACGAATCCCTGAACCAATTTTTTCCAGCGAACGTCCCTATAAGGTCTGCTCGTCGTCCTCTCTCAAACCCCACCTCCTGATTAAGCTATCGCTAAAGATCCACCGTTGGATCGATTAAACCCCCCTACGAATGGTCGGAATTATTTCAATTTTTTATGGGTAAACGGTGCATCAAATTGAAAAACGAATTCCAGTAGAAGATTATGCTCATTGATAACTTCAACCTATAATTTTTTCGCAATTTTCTGAGAACTTTGAATTTTTTCTTTGATTTTGGATTGAAATAGGATCTAGGGTTTGGATCCATTGGAGAAGAAGAGGAGCTGAAGAAATGAACGCACAAACGAATGAGACTAGATGGAGGCTAGGGTTTATAACTAGGTTTATATAGGTAGGTTAGAAATAGAGGGGATGGATCTGATAAACAAACGTGTTGAACGATAATTGGCCCAAAAAGCCCGTTTTGACCCTGGAACGAAATTGGGTAGACCCATATAACGAAATAGGTGTTTTAAAATATTCTGAACCCGATGGAAAAAGTTTCGCGTCGAAATTCCATCGAACGAAGAAATTATGCTGAAATCAATATTTTCAAACTGATTTCAATTAAATCGATTTCAAGGTGTTTCGCGTTCGTACGATCAAACGACAAGTCCGATCGCTACGAACCTTGAAACCCTAAAATAAATCACTGTTACGGATCCGATGAGAATCGTCGAAATCCGAGTCAGTAGCCAAAATGGCTATTTTTATATTAATTAAACATATTTAAAATAAATTAATTAAATCAATTTCGCGTTAAAGGTTTTGAACTTTGCAATCTTTATCACTTTATAATTTTCAAACATTTACAATGATTTAACAATTTTTTAAAAAGTCAATTTATTAAAGATTAATCAATAGAAATCTTCAATTTCACAAAATTCAAGATTATAGATAAATTTCCAAAATTTCCATTAAATTGAAATTTACCCATAATTATTCCATTCATAATTTCAAATAGAAGGGTTTACTATTGGATTTAAAATTATCATATAAATATTTCCCGTTTTCAATTTAATTTTTAAATTAACGCAATAATTACATATTCGATTTTATTCATTTGCAATAAATCCAACTATTATAAGTTGAATAAATTAACCCACTATAAAAATTCAAATTCTATAATTTATATATTTTATCATCTTGATTTACTTACAAATTTATAATTCTTTAAACCAATTCCCATCTCAATTTAAAGTAACTTAATTCATTAATTATAGAATTTATTTCAATTTCTTAAAATAACCTCTTTCTTAAACATTGAATCCAATTTATTTTGATAAGTTTCCAATTGAATAGATTAGATTCAATTTCAACCTTTAACTTACACTTAAAGTTTAGGTCATAATCAAACTATAACGTGTTCCTTTCTTAGTTATTACTTTACATACTTCTCGTATTAATTTCACCATTAATCATAATTATTAAAGTAACGTTTATAATAAATACAACCCTATAATTAATCAACATTTAAACGAACGTTATTTCATTTTCCATTAGTGTAACATTCATTTATTTTATTATCACTTATTACAAATTCTAATTCCATTAACAAATAAGAAGGTAATTTATAATATATGTTACAAATTTTTAATTACTCACTATTCATTATTATTGACTTTAATTTAGCATTACTTACCTTGCATTAACATTGTTACTTAAAATCCGTATCCAATTGCAATTAATATTCTAATGAATACATTTACTCTTTTCCGTTATGTTATTAATTATCATAAAGGCACATCTAATTATCTTTATTGGTAAATGAGTGAATTTACTAGTAACCCACTATTATAACCTTTAATATACTTGTATATTTATTTATCAATCAATATTTACGTTTTATTTTTTCATTCAAATTGATTTATAACCTAATAAACATTTATATGAGTCTCATTTCATTCCATTCATTAAAGGGTCTGCACTAACATTATTACTTTACATTACATTCGGTTTCCAAATTTTTATAGAGTTAAATTCTAATTACTTTCCATTTAATCCATCAATTATTGATTCTATCCAAACATGTATTTAGATTTTATTTTAAATTAATTTATTCAATGTTGACATCCACTTAATAAAATTTACTTTCATTTATATCGTTGTAATCCAATTCAGTTATTATTTCATTAATACTATTTCTAATTTATTTCTTCCAGTATTAATTTCACAAATCAATTTAATTAACAAATTATAATGGTTTCCACTATTTCTTCATTTGGATTTCATTTCAATACTAATTTATCATACTTTTTTCTCTTTTTTTCTTTTTCAAAATTTCAATTACAAAATCTTATTTAATTAACAACTTTAATTGTCGAAATTTACGGCTCGTTACAAGAATTATGGACCGCTGGGTCCTATTTGAGACATTCGGGTCTCTTATACACAATACGTGGCAGGCTATGGGGCTACTTATTAGACTACTAGGTCCTATCTACATATAGTTGTTGGGCTAATTTTTGGACTGTTGGGTTCTATTCTTTACACTGATGTTTTATAGATTACTTTATGATTGATTTATAGAATTTTGATGATTTATAAAAGTTTTCACCATAGTTGCCTTTGTTGGATTATTTATATAACCTAAGTGCAATCATGTTGATTATATGTTGATCACATTTTGTATTTCGAACTCTTTATTGAGTTCCATACACTGAGATTTGTGATTGCCAAACTTTGGCGTATATTTTAAGATTTATAATCTCCTTTTAAGGAGAGATACGTACATGAGTGTAATTATTTTGGCATTTTTGATAATTGTAATCTTCTATTTAGGAGTTATAGTTGATGAAAGCCATTATACCGTCTATTTCTATGCCGATGAAACGAGGCGTTTATTTATGGATAATTGATGTAGTTATTTAACATAGCTTTTATATTGGCTTTTGGATTAGTCTGATGACATGAGGCACACATTTGTGGAAGTTTGATGTTGTATTGAACTTATCTCTATCTAGAAACCCTGGAGACATATACTTAGTGTTGCTTCCTCTCTTTTGAGAAGAATTATTATCATTTATATGTATACCTTAACTATAATATGCTAATTAGTAATTTAAGCTAGACTAACCCATGTATTTTTATATATTAGAGTTAGACCGAGATGTTTCGGTATAGTTACCTGCCATAGGACTTTGCTTTGCTGCTTCTGCTTTAGATTTCTGCTTATCACCTTTTGTAGTTTTATCGTATTTTTCCAACTCCGATATGTTTCTTTTATTTTTGACTCGATGTATATAGTGTGGTCCTTGTACCACTTGTATCATTTTGTATTGTACCGGGATGTATCTTCGTATCTGTATATATATATCATTGACTACTGTTCTGCAATGTGTTTCACATACTTTTGTTGTATTTTCTTCTGATAGATCCATTAGCCACTTTGTATTAAGCATTTATCAAACACGTCGATCCACATAATAAGAAAAAAAATTAGAGCACTAAATCAACATATTTAATATATGTTTAAGACAAAGCTATGGATGGTCACTCGTAACCAGTCCTATTCTCCACATCAATAGACAATATTACTCGGTAATACTCTTTGTTAACGTTGGCTTCGGGGTCGGGCATCACAGCTAGGTAATATAGCTGAGTTCAAAAAAATATACGATAAACATCGAACATAACATATATTACGGCACATCAAAATATAGTATAAGTGTTACATATTCCTTAATTACTATGTCTTTAGCCTTTTTAAGTCCTCTGGGGTAGATATAAGTTAGGAATACGTCTAAGAATTCATTTTAATTCTGTAGTATTCCACAATTAAATTACTGATATCATATCCTACGAACAATCGTTGTCATGATTATTTTGTTCTTGTTCTCTTCGATAAGGGTGCTTGGCATTCATCTGCAGCGACGTGCCTCTTTGGACGTTTTAAGCAGACACACATGCCAGACTCAGACCGTTCAAAAAAGCAGATTGTTATGCGGTAAATAGGAAAATTAAAAAGAATAAAAAAATACAGAATCACACAGTGGAATGACAAAATATAATAATCAAATAACAGCTCATGAAGCTGTTTTATAAATACATTTGACTATTCTTTTACAGCACAAAAAACAAAGTACATAAACAGGAATGAATAAATAAATAATGCAACAGAACAACATGATGCAGAAGAATACATATCATAAATAATAATAGTACAAGTCTTCGTCTTCGTCCTCCAGAAATAAGGTCTTCAACCCGAAAATGCTTAGGCTTACCGAAGCGAATTGAAAAGAGAAAACACTCGAGTCAAAACTAAAAGGACTTATGCAAGTTATATATACGGTAGATATGAGTGTGATTATGTCAGAGATGTTTATGGGGTTTGATATCTCCTATCCAATGTCTGACGTGAGTGCAATAACTTAAAGATGTTTGAGATTTACATATCCAAAGGATCCGTTAAACTATCCATTATGTAGTACAATACGCTATTATAATATGTCTACAATAAAGTAAAAGTATTAAAATAGTGTTAAGGCATTACACATATCCCGTTAACATATTTTATATATTCGCTTAGTCTACACAGTACCATATGCTCCTCCGTAAACTGGAGGTTTACAAAGAGGGCACTCCATAGGTATGGTACAAAACAAAATCGTAGAAGGCGTGCTAGGGCTTGTGAATACGGCACTCGAGGCAATGCCAGGGTATATATACCAATTACGTCTCCATACCGGTGGTAACGCATAACAACTACTATCGCCCACCTCAGAACACACTCCCATAATCAAAATCATGAGACGACCACCAAATCAATCACAAAGCAACAAATATGGTATTGAAGAAATGTGTCTGATAGGAGGAATGATCTCACTTGGCCCTGTATGGCTCCTATTTTAATCACATCTTTGCTGACTCACGGGAGTCAGGGTCACGTCAAACCTCATACAGAAATTGTTTGCCAAACCATCCTACTTCATTTGTGGAATCTCCACCATGAACATAGTTGTTAAAGTGGTTTCGGTATTAGCAGAGAGTATGATAATATCAGATCTTGGTCTCTTTAATAACCAAACGCTTATTACTCACTGGATTGTTCTTATAAATTTCCAAAAAGTCAATTCGCAAGTTATATCAAAATATTATATTCAATTTCAAATCGTATCACTTTCGAAATCATATTCGCTTTCAAAAATCATATTCACTCAAATATGTCAGTTCACAAAATGTATCAATTCCAAATTCCAACTTTGGTTGTATCACCATCAACAATTTAAATATAAAAACTTCAACTTTACATAGTCAGAAATTTTAGAAAATAGTTTAGATAATCGTAAATAGACTTAGTTGTTAAAAATAGTTTAAATGGATTAAAATCATTTAAATATTAAAATAGTTTTAATAGATAAATTTGATTTAATTAGAACTTAAAATGATTTAAATCGATCTAAAATAGGTTAAATTGAATTTATTAGGTTTAAAATGTTTAAAATGGATTAATTATAGATTAAATTGATTTAAATTATATTAAGTAGATTTTAAGTAGATTGAATAAATTTAAAATAGAATAAATAGATTTAAATTATATTAAATAGATTGAAAATAAATTAAATAAGTTAAATTAGTTTAAATAGGTAAAATAGATTAAATTGTATTAAATATTTTATAATAGATTAAATAAATTTAAATAATTTTAAATTGATTAAAATAGTATAAATTAATTTAAAATAGATTTTAAAGCTATATTCAAACATTTCAATAACTCAATTTCGATAAATTCATTTATATTTGCCCCTTCAACTTTGAAATTTCAATTTAAATCCTTTGGATAATTCATTTAAATCAATTCCAATATAGGCATCAACACCTGGATTATCGAAAATACATCAGTTTATATAAATCAATTTCCATTCCAAAATAACAATTAACTGAATTCAAATTCTAAAGAGTCAAAAATCATTTAATTTAACCAATCCAGTGTTCGTACATAATTTTCTATCCTTGGGTCAAGTGATACAGATATTTATCATTTCAATCCGCAATTTAAAATTTTACACGTACATATCATTTCAAAACATAATCCCCAATTAAATAAAGTCCATAAAATCGCTCGGTTCTATCATTTCAACCCATAACGAGTTTTTCCTAATCTGTAGATCATTCTGATATGTACCATTTCAACCCATAGTGAACTTGTAGTATTATAACAATATAAAAAAAACAACCAGTCGTCCAATATCAAAAATCAAACATCCATCACAATCACCATCCAAAACAATCAATTACATCAATAGATAACTAATAACAAATAACAGGTATTAATTGACAATTATAAATTCAATATTAAATTGAACGATAATTAAATGCAATAAAAATCAAATCTACTAGAATGACAATTAAAACAAACCAAACATCAATCAATTAATTTTTAACCACATCATAAATTAAATTTAACTAACATAAGATAATTTAGAAGTTATGAGTGGATTAAGACACTCACCTTTGATTTCAAATCGATTTGAGATCTGATTTAGGGCCCAAAATCTAACAGTCTCTGAATTCGACCAAACCAATTCCAAAATGTCTGAAATTTCGATACGATCCCAACGAAGAAAACCGCACGTTAATCCAAGCTAGTTTGAAAAAGTTATTAACCTAAGAAGGTTGGAAAATTTCAATTAGGTCGTACTTTGAGTCTACCGCCTCAATTTCCCGTGCATCCTCTGTGTTTTTGCCGAAATGACCCGAGACCCGACTCATTTGCTTCTTGACCCGTAGTGACTCTATGGTTTTCGCCTTCGGAACACGAAATGTGCCAAGATTCGCCATGTTTGGCCTCGAACTCTCTTTGACCCCAATTCGGTGTAGGGTTTCCTCCTTTATGGCTTATAACGGCCTACATATAGGACGGGTTGGATCGAAACGATTACGTGACCCAAAAAGCCGTTCTGACCCCAAAACAAAAATAGGTCATCTCGTATATCAAAATAAATGTTTTCAATAATTTTAAAATCCATGGAACAGGTTTCAATTCCTAATTCCATCATATGAAGAAGTTATCTTAAAAATCACCTTATTTCAACTTGATTTCAATTAAATAAAAATCTACGGGTTTCGAGTCCGTACGATCAAACGACAAGTTCGATCGCTACGAAACTTAAAATCATACAATGGTTCACCATTACGAATCCGATGAAACTAGTTTCATCGAAATCCGAGTCAGCGGCCAAAATGGCTATTTTCATACTAATTAAATAAATTAATATTAGATAAATAAATCACTTTTTATATTCAAATTAGTTAACTAACCAATCCTTATCATTTTTTATTACATAGAAATTTAAAATAAATTAAACCAAGTTTACATATAATTCTGTGTTAAATATTTTACAAATTATAGTATTCAATTACAACTGTAATTAAATCCAATTAATATATTTTAATTTCAATGAAATTATTTAGTTTGGTTTTGATCTTTTAATTCAATCAATTATTTCTCTATATACATATTTAACATTGTTATATATTTTACTACATTAATATCTTACCATTTTCATCTTACTTTTCATTAACGAAATCATTAATTGCATTTAATTGTAATAAGTTCGTTTATTATAATTTAAATTCCAATAAATTGGCAAACTTGATTCCAATTCTTTTTATTCAATTAATTTTAATATCATGCATAAAATTTCCATTGGTTACATCTTGTTAAATCAACATTCTACAATTATCATTTTAACCTACATTAACAGCACTAATTAAGTGAATTAATTTCAGTTGATTTCCAATTTTAATTTAACAGGCTACATAAAGAGGTAACATATAATAATTGTCACCTTTAACTTTTTGTTACATTTGTATGTATGTTATTTACACACAAATGTTATAGTTGTTCATACAACATTCATATTTTCCAAGTTACAGTTTATTACATACTATTTAATTAACAGAACACTTAAATTATCAATTGCCCTTTTAATTCAGTTATCATTTAATACATACATTACTAAAATTTATTCACAGCCTATATCAGTTATAACTCTTTAATCCTTTTAATTAATTGGAGCTACATTCCAAGACATTATCAATTTCCTTAAATTAATATAATTTAATTTCATTCGACTTATATTCTCGTTATTGATTCACAAATTTTAATTTCTTCGAACATTAAATCTGAAAAACTTATTAAATTAACTATTTTTAATTATCGAAATTTACGGGTCGTTACACTCTCACCCACTCAAAACTTTTTTCCTCGAAAAAGAAAAGAAGGGAAAAGAAGGAACTAAGAAATCAATATATCTTATTCAAAATATTAAATTTATAAACAATTAATTTACATAATTAAATAATTTGTATAAAATATATCAATTTTTAACAATTAAATCTTTTTATACTCATGTCAATAAAAGTTTTGAATAACATTTCACAAAAAATTTCTGTGTCCATAATTCATGAATAATTTCAGTAGAGTCTCCTTTGTATGGAGTGGTCTGGGAGAAATAATAATATCAATAATAACAATATATACCATATTTTCAGAATAAAATATCCTAAACCATGGGAAAAACAATATAATATCGCTAGAAAATCGTAATGCGAGAATGTACCTATTTATTGGGCAAACAAAGCATAAATTATGAAACAAAAAGTATTAGCAATTGCTTCCATAATCCGCATTTCACTCATATAATGTAAAAGAAGTAAGCAAATTATATAAAGAAATATTTAAGTTTTTCAATAATTAAAAAATAAAATGTAACAATAAAACAACAATCATTTGCAAACAAACAAATATACAAACATCATTTCAACAAAGAGAGTAATTATCCATCAATAGCAACCAAAACAAATGGTTTGTTCGGGTTCAGAGCTTCTAATCATATAAAATGATAAATAAACTAAGAAGCAAACCATAAACTCAACAATCGTAGATAACTTTATAGATTATTTATACATCCTGCACAATAAAAGTATCCTTTCTCAACCAATCCATAAGTTAAGAGTGTGAGAAATGTGGATTACAGATCTTAAGGCTAGGATTAACACCAGAGGGGGTGAATAGTATAAAAAATTCTTAAATATTTTTGTGTTTATGTTAATTTAGACACTGATGTGTGCAATATACAGACACAGATATGATCACAGAAACAAACACGGATGTAGAAATAAAATAAAAGCAGTAAAGGAAAGAACACATCGGATTTTATATTGGTTCGGAGTTACCCTACATCTAGTCCCGCAACATAAGTACGGATTTCCTTTCAAAATCAATTGTACAATTACACCCTCGGTTTCAAGGCTACGAGGTACACCCTCTAGAATTTCGATCCTCTGGGTAGAGATACTTGATTTCCGGGCCACAAGTTTACCCAATTGATTTACCAAGGCTACAATCACACCTTTTCTTTCTTGATCGATTTCCAAGGCTACAATCACACCTTTTCTTTCTTGATTGATTTCCAACGCTACAATCACACCTTTTCTCGCTTAATAGATAACAAAGAAGTCTACAACCCTAAATAGCACTGAGAATCATGTAGAGATATTGATAGAGAATCAAACTAGAAGTAATCGAGTTCGAGTCAATGTTGATTTCGGCAGAGTAATGGTAAGAAAATGTATTATGAAAAGTGGAAGAAGAGTGAAAAACTAGAAAATCTGATGTAAAATTCATTGAAACTAACCCCTATTTATAGAAGAACAACAGCCATGTCCATTCATGAAGAGTTACGGCGAATAGACACTTCTTTTGAAATTTAAATTTTGAACACAACTGACACCATGTGGACATGGGGTACATAGGCATGTCGACATCCCAAAGGATTTTTTGGTGTTTCGATTTTCTTTGAAAATAACTTTTATTTTATACTAAAACTAATTTAAACTCTATAAATATGATTGACCATAGTTAAAATTCATAAGTAAATATAGAGAATAATATATATATATATATATAGAATTTAACTATAATTTTATATTTAAATCTAAGTATAAATATTTAAAGGTTAAATATATTATATTTAAAAGATAGTTTAAAATCAGGAGTAATTTGACTTTGAAATTAAAAAAGATTTTGAGGCTAAAATTATTTAAAATCAAGATAGAGGGTTTTGAATCTTTTAAAAGGAATGCTTTGAAAACATTTTGAAAACAAGATATAGTTTTGAAAAATTATTTTGAGTAAAAAGTTAGTGGATACAAAATATGTTCCACTAGATTTTCGTACGTTCCATCCTACTTAGGGTTCCATCCCTTTAATAGGCTCGTACTAGATTCCATTCCACGAATAAATTTAATTTTAAGATGCCAGTGCTTTTCTATGAGTTTTAACAAAATTCCTAATAATAAAAAAAATACTTAACCTTGAAATCTTGAACTCTTGATAATTTTGATACTCATGAGTCTTTTATCTTGTTATCTTGAATTTCTATACTGTACAGTCTTCATTCTTAGTACCTACATTGTTAAATCCTGCATATACATATATGTCTAAACTTATAATGTTAGTATTTATATTTTATAATCTATTCTAAGGTTGTTGTCATCAAAACCATCATCTCACGGACTAACAATCTCCCCCTTTTTGATGATGACAACCTTTGTTTATAAAGTATCACTTCTATCCTAATAACTCCCCCTAAAACTAATAACTCCCCCTTAATCTATGCCTAATTACCCTATTTTATATTTCTCCCCCTTTGTCATGAACAAAAAAGCTAAATGTAAACTATATAACTCCAAACTATATATCTCCCCCTTAAACTAATACTCTATGACATGTAATTATAATAATAGTGTTATCATAAGTTATCATCACTTAAATCTAATATTAAAACATAGTCCTAAACTATTAACTATCCTAAGTAAGAATTCATGATGGTACTTATAATTAAAACACATATAAGAACACGAGTTATTTATTACGTATGAATTTGTATATACATGAGCGTTTAGAAAACCTAAAGAAACACAAATGTTAACGTAAAAATCAAACGCTAACACCCCGGTGTATGTAGCGTAAACATGAAAGCACCACCCATTGGCACGGGAATCAAAAAATAAGCAGGAAAATCTCAGAAAGACAATAAAAGGCACAGTTTTTATAGTGGTTCGGCTTATAGTCAAGCCTACATCCACTTTATATCTCTTTATTGCTGATTCAAGTACAACTTATACAACTTTCGTCAATTACAACACACTTTAGACTAATAGTCCCAAACTTTGATGGAGAATAATCTTTCGAATCCATGTTGAATGATGTAGGTTTTCTCATGAAGTTTGTCGTAGTGTCCTTGGTGTTTGGAGTGCTTGAAGTGCTGTTCGAGTTGAGAAAATGGTAGAGTATCGGCGCTTCGAAAATGAGCCAAAGAGATCCCCCGTACGTTGGAGCTCACATTGTATTTATAGGAGTTTTTCGATTATAAGTCGTAGGTCGGAAGCTGCGACTTAAAGTAAGCCGTGGGTCGAAGATTGCGACCTAAAGTAGGTCTCATGTCGAAGATTACGACTTAAGGTAGGTCGTAGACCACATGTGAGCGACCTAGCAGAGGGAAGCTTCGGCCTTTCCTGGCAATACTGGTCTCTTTTGGATGAAGTACTAAGTCGTAGGCGACTTAGGGGAATGGTTGGCAACCTTATAGCGCTAAGATATCTGATGTAGCGACCTAAGCTAACTCGTTAACCCACTATGTCGCATAGTCCATTAGGTCATTAGGTCGCTTGTGATTTTAGGTCGTTAGGTCGCGGTCCTCTTAGGTCGGTAGGTCACTGCCTGTTAGGTCGCTAACTTGCTTCTTACTTTAGGTCGCTAAGCCGCCAGGTCTTTTAGGTCGCTGAGTCATGACTTCCTATAAGCAGTTAGGTCGTACACCTCTTGAGTCGTTAGGTCGTCCACTTCTCTAAGTCGTTAGGTCGCCTACTCCCTTAAGTAGTTAAGTCGTCCCATCTCTTAGGTCGGTAAGTCGCCGCATGTTAGGTCGCTAACTCGCTTCACATTTTAGATCGTCGTGCTTATGTAAGTCGCTAGGTCGTTTCATCTTGTTAGCCTCTTTAGGTCGCTCCAGCTGTTGAGTCGCTAAGTCGCGTAACAAAGGAATTAACATTTTCCCCTCGAAGTACACACCTAGGTTGTAGATCATGTGCTTCGACTTAGCTCCTTAGGTTGTAAGCGACTCAATGGGTTTGCTAGGTCGCGTGACGATATGCCTTCCTTTCTTTTCCATATAAATCGCTTAACCCGCTCCTTCTTTACTTTATATGTTCCAACATTCTAAGTCGCCATTAACGAACCTCCGAGCTTAAAGACTGTTTGCGCAAAAAATGGGCAAACACCTCAAAGTCATACGATTTAGTTGATTACATGTTGTTCTTAGTGATTTGGGTGATTTATGCAAATATGTAAAAAGCAGGGACTAAACTGTAAAAGACACACAAATTTATAGTGGTTCGGCCAGAACGTGCCTACGTCCACTTTATATGTTATTCTCCTTTTTCTCTTCAGATTACAAGTACAAAGCTTTGTATATAAGTATATGAATGTTGTTTGAAAGTTCTATCCATGCTTGAGCTCTCAAACTTGTCCCCCATTGTTGTACCCCTGCCCCTCTATTTATAGAGTGAGGTTGGGGCAGGGGTCTTGGATGTTTATAACTGCTGGTGGGCCTGGGCTGATGCAATCTGGACTGGAAGTGTTGGTTCGGTATACCTTGGTCCGGTGGTAGATGGTTGGAGGGGTTGGTCCGGTGAGGCCTTGGACCGGTGGAGGTTGACTCGGTGGTGAGTTGGTCCGGTGAGGGTTGGAGCGGCAGTTGGTTCGGTAGTATGTTGGCTCGGTGGTATGCCGGTCCGGTAGTGCATGGAAAGACAGTTGGTTCAGTAGTAGGAGGGAAGTAGGTTGGTTCGGTGATGGGGACGAAGCTTGGTTCGGTGGTGGTCTACCTTGCTTCTGGTTCGGCTTCTGGCTCGGCAGTGGGAGGAGGTAGCTGGTCTTGGTACTACCGAATGGATCTTGTGTTGGGAATGCCGAATGATCCCTTGATATTTGAGAATGCCGAATGTGACATGGGGGGTTCGAATACTGAATGAACTCAAACACTTGAACTACCGGACGAAAGCGAGGGGTTTTAAGTACCCGATGACACTTATTACCGGATGAACTCGGGGAGTGTAGTGTCGAACGAACTCTTGCCTTGCTTTACCGAATGAACCTTTGTACTTGAATCATAAGTGAAATCCCACACTTATATAAGCTTGCTTACTTCTTCTTGTTCCGGTCGTGGTGGAAACGCACACAACATTGATATTCCAGTTTTGACCAAAAATGGAATAACACTTTGCCCCCCAAAACATGCCTTGTGATAATAAGGCGTGTTTTGAATAGTTCCGAATCCATTATCCAAAGTCATAACCATATTGCCAGAGAATATCATCCTTGACTGCTCCGAGTCGATATCCAGTTCCAAATCCAATAACCAAAGCTTGAGCCAATTCCATGTCCATCCGAACTCGACAAACGAGCCCCAAACCGTTCTTATCCAATAGCCAATAACCGAATCCAGGTTCTCTCCGGGCTCCTGCCAAGCGCAATCTACACCTGACGGTCGTGATCCAGTCTCCCTGGATGTTAAGCTAGCCTCTCCGAGTTCTTGCCAAGCGCAATCTGTACCTGACGGTCGTGATCCAGTCTCCCTGGATGTTAAGCTAGCCTCATCGTGTTCTTGTCGGGCGTAATCCACACATGACGGCCTTGGTCCAGTGTCCCTTTACGTTGAGCTAACCTCTCCGGGTTCTTGCCAAGCGTAATCCACACTTGACGACCTTGGTCCAGTGTCCCTGGACGTTGAGCTAACCTCTCCGGGTTCTTGCCAAGCGTAATCCACACTTGACGACCTTGGTCCAGTGTCCCTGGACGTTGAGCTAACCTCTCCGGGTTCTTGCCAAGCGTAATCCACACTTGATGACCTTGGTCAAGTGTCCCTGGACGCTGTGTTAACCTCTCTGGGTTCTTGCCAAGCGTAATCCACACTTGACGACCTTGGTCCAGTGTCCCTGGACGCTGTGTAATGCCATGGCTTATGTCCTAAGCCGAATCCTGGTCTCTCCGGACCCTTGTGAAGCATAGTCCATACTCAACGACCTGAAAATAACAATTGATAATACATGGCCTAAGTCCTAGGCCGAATCCTGGTCACTCCGGACCCTTGCCGAGCATAGTCCATACTCGACGACCTGAATGAGTCAATTTACCATGTTCGGGCGAAGCGACTCACCCCTTGCCTGGCATAATCCATACCCGACGACCGTTTATCAAAAATCAGATAAAAATCCAATCGAAATCCAATCCAAAATCCAAATCAAAGCCAGAAAACCAGAATAAAAATCCAATCAAAATCCAATCCAAAATCCACATCCAAAATCCAAATCAAAACCAGAAAACCAGAAATCCAAACCAGCATCCAAAACCGAAAACAATCATTCAAAGGAAAATCCAAATCAAAAAGCAAGAAAAACCAGGAGCTCAATCCAAGCTCCAAAACCGAAAACCAAAAACAAAAGCAGTGTCCAATCCAAAAGCAAGAGATAAATTTCACAAACTATAGCATTGCAGTTTATCATCATTCAGAGCATGCCTAGGGGCTATCTCTGTCCCCGTACATGTGTAAATGACTTGGTTGCTTGCCAATAGTTCGCTACTTATTTCATAATAACCTGGTCAATGGATGATCAACCGACCATCATTCCTGGGCCTCCCGCCATCGTAGTTTGAGGTAGGCGGTGGTTGCTCTTGCCCCGCCGTTGCATTCCGAGGTCCAACATATTGTGGCAGCTGTCCATTCCTTACATGCTCCTCAATTATGTCCTTTAGGTGCCTACAGCTGTTGGTGTCGTTTCCATCCAAATCATGGAAGAGACAGTGCCTTCCTGATGCTCTTTCCCGTTCTGTTGGTTCTCTCCTAGCCGGCCTCCGGTAGGGAAGGCGATTCCGAGTATCCAGGTATATCCGCTCCAGCGTCTCATTCAATCCTGTGTATGTGGGAAACTTTGGATCATTCCATTGCTTCCTAGCATTTCTAGAATCATCGTCCAACTTCCTTTTTCCTTTGTTTTTATCCAAACCTTTGCTGGATGGTCCTCCAACCTCAATTGCACTAACCTTTTTTAACTTTAAATTCGTACTCGCATCTTCTTGCCGAAGGAACCATTCTGCCTCGTGAAAGAATTCGCCGAGATCCCGTGGGTGATCTCGTATCAGAGATACCTTGAAATCCGAGTTCTCCCTGACTCCTGATACTGCTGCCATTAAAACCATCGATGGATCGGGCCGATCCACCGAAGAAACTGCGGCACTGAATCGAGTTAGAAAGGTTCTAAGCGATTCATCGATCCTTTGCTTTACCGATGTTAATGTCATCACGTTCTTCGGTCTCTTGACATGAACTCGAAACTATCCCAAAAACCTTTCCACCAATTCCCTCCATGTCCTGATAGATCCTTCTCCCAACTGCCTAAACCACATCGTAGCTAAGCCCGTTAAGTACAAAGGGAAGCATCGAGCCATCACTTCCTCCGATGCCCCCAGCACCTCCATGTGTCTGGTGTACCTCATCAAGTGATCCGTATGGTCTGCATTGCCATCGTATACCTCCACGCTAGGTAGCTTGAACTTAGGTGGATTCTGAGCCATCCTTATTTCCCGAGCGAACGGACTCCTGTTCACCCCTTCCAAGTCTCCGCTGGTCAAACCACCTCGCACAGTCTTCCTGATTATATCTACCAATCCAGCGTTTTCTGTCGGGGGTTACCCCCGAGGGAATTCCGGTACATACTCTTCATGTGGCTCGCTAGCAGCAACGTCGGTTCTAGCCTGTTGAACTCCTTCCAAAGGTCCTCCTGTGTTGGATCCTGCGGGCCTGCCCCCAAGCCCTTGTCGATTTCCCTCTGGCTCTGCATCCTGTCCTCCATTGGGTTCCATAACCCTAGCTCCTTGTCCTGCATCCACCGCCGCTGTAGCTGTTCCTAAGTTCTGGGTCCCTACAGCTCTCATTTGCTCCAAGAAAGTCTGCATCATCTCCTGTTGACTCTTCAACAACCTCTCTTGCAGTGAATTTGTTATGGCTTCCATTTCGTCCCGGGTTATGTAGATCGAAGCCGGTCCTTCCTCAGCTCCGGAGGATGCTTGCTGACTTCGTTCCGGTTGGCTTCTCTCAGCCCTTTTCCTTCTACTATTTAGCCTAGCCTTTGTCTCCCAAATCCAAATTTCTATCCGATATAGCGGGCGCTAGTTCTTCTCAGTGAAAGCACCAAAATGCTTACGCAAAAAATGGGCAAACACCTCAAAGTCGTACGATTTAGTTGATTATATGTTGTTCTTAGTGATTTGGGTGATTTATGCAAATATGTAAAAAGCAGGGACTAAACTGTAAAAGACACACAGATTTATAGTGGTTCGGCCAGAACGTGCCTACGTCCACTTTATATGTTATTCTCCTTTTTCTCTTCAGATTACAAGTACAAAGCTTTGTATATAAGTATATGAAAGTTGTTTGAAAGTTCTATCCGTGCTTGAGCTCTCAAACTTGTCCCCCATTGTTGTACCCGTGCCCCTCTATTTATAGAGTGAGGCTGGGGGCAGGGGCCTTGGATGTTTATAACTGCTGGTGGGCCAGGGCTGATGCAATCTGGACTGGAAGTGTTGGTTCGGTATGCCTTGGTCCGGTGGTAGATGGTTGGAGGGGTTGGTCCGGTGAGGCCTTGGACCGGTGGAGGTTGACTCGGTGGTGAGTTGGTCCGGTGAGGGTTGGAGCGGCAGTTGGTTCGGTAGTATGTTGGCTCGGTGGTATGCCGGTCCGATAGTGCATGGAAAGACAGTTGATTCGGTAGTAGGAGGGAAGTAGGTTGGTTCGGTGATGGGGACGAAGCTTGGTTCGGTGGTGGTCTACCTTGCTTCTGGTTCGGCTTCTGGTTCGGCAGTGGGAGGAGGTAGCTGGTCTTGGTACTACCGAATGGATCTTGTGTTGGGAATGCCGAATGATCCCTTGATATTTGAGAATGCCGAATGTGACATGGGAAGTTCGAATACCGAACGAACTCAAACACTTGAACTACCGGACGAAAACGAGGGGTTTTAAGTACCAGATGACACTTATTACCGGATGAACTCAGGGAGTAGTGTCGAACGAACTCTTGCCTTGCTTTACCGAATGAACCTTTGTACTTGAATCATGAGTGAAATCCCAGACTTATATACGCTTGCTTGCTTCTTCTTGTTCCGGTCGTGGTGGAAACGCACACAACATTGATATTCCAGTTTTGACCAAAAATGTAATAACAAAGACTTAGCACGAAATCTTTTCCTCTTTCAACCATCAATTCCATCAGTAAATTTAGGTAATCTTGAGCATTTGCTCGTTGCATTCGTTGCCGATTCCATTATAACCATTTTCATACAATTTTTTTGTTATGACGCAATTTGATATTCGAATTTGCCTTTCGATTCTCTGTCGAATTGTTAGTGGTTGTTGTAGGAACGAATCGGCCTAGGGTTTCATGGGGTTCCTGGAAACTTGGAGAGGACGATGAGGCTTCAAGATTTTGGAGGAGGTGAAGAGATTCTTGGTTATTGGGTTATTGGATAGCAGGTTATGTGATTTGTTAAGTGGAAAGAAGCGAATGGGTTAGAGGGGGATCGAAAACGACCGGTTTAAGTACCTCAGGCGACCTTGTGGCTTGGATGTAAACTAACTGACTCATCATCCTTGCGACCTAACCCACCTGCGACTTATCACATCTGCGACTTAGATATTAGGTCACGGCCGAGCTAGGACCTAGATAATTTTGCAATGCCGAGTAGCTCCTTGCGGCTTATACCAACCTTATATACTTGTTAGGCCGCGAATGACCTAATACTTGAGCAAATTTTTACTTCCTTAATTTGAAGCTTTGTGACTTAACTTTTAGATCGTGTGAACGACTTAAGACTTGGATGCACACTGCAATGCCTTGTACTCTTTAACTCAAACCATACGGCCTAGGACTTGAACAACTTGAGAGCTCCAAAATTTTGATAAAATTTGATTGCACTTCCAACTTGAACTTTGAACTGTAGAGATAACTTGAATGACCTTGCTATGCCTTCTTAACAGATTAAATTAACTTTAATGCTAATGACCTGTTAAATACAACATTTGCAGAAAAATGGGACAAATATACTGCCACTGACAGCCCACATCAAATGACATATTAGTCGATAAAAGATGATCAACTTAAAGAAACTATAAGATATGCTGTGAATCAATAAATACAAGTGAAGTATTAAAGCAATGTTAATCAACTAAAGCTGATTTGTTTGCACCAATACTGCACTTGTGTTTGAGCGACAAGTCTTGAAATTTTACGATTGACACATGTTTATTATTTTAATTTCAGTTATATTTACTTGTCACTTTGTTAGCTTCACACAACACTTCACACATTTAGGAAACGTGCACCTTCACATTTGAATATCCAGTTCCTTGTGTAGAATGTCTTCTCATCAAGAGGAAGAAGTAGTACAAACCGGAGAGGCCCTCCCGATGGCTGGTCCACTGGTCAACCTACTAGAAAGAACTCCAACTACCCTGAGTTACCGGGTGTTCAATCAGTTACGTGCCCAGTTTGGGATTGTAGAAGCAGATGCTATTCTCCCTAGGCCAAATGATTTTGCTGATAGTCCTCCCTTCGGCTTTGTTGCCGTTAACCGCCAAATGTGCCTTTGTGGTGCCATTCCTCCCTTCAACAACTTTCTCCAACAACTCGTTCGTCGATTGGCTATTTCTCCTTTTCAATTGCACCCCAACGGCTATGCCATTTTAATGGGATTATGCGTTCTCTTCAGAAGGACGCTTGACCGCCTCCCAAGCTTTGAGGAAATCTGCTATTTATGCACATTTGCGAGAAGTAAAGACCATCCTTCTATTATATATGTGAGAAGCGCCAGAAATCGCAAGCTTATCACCGATCTCTCAGATAGCGCTCATGGTTTCCTAAACCAGTTCTTCTTTTTCCGTTGCCTCCAGGGATTTTGCGCTATCTGGAAAGTAGGGGGTAGGCTTACTTATCCCTATCCTTTCCTTTTCTGAGCTTTGCGAGATCCAAATGTTAACTTCACTTTCTACATTTGCAGTCCTTCCCCCTCCTTGTAGAGATCCGAGCCACAAGCAGATTTTTGAAAGACTAAACTCTGTGGCTGTTGAGGAGAAAGTATAAAATTTCTGCTGAAGGATGAATTCCTACATCAGTTCGGAGTTTTACACCCTTCCCGCTCTACTCAGCCTTATGAAGTTCCTGATTCTCCGTCCGATGCACCGGATGTCCCAGTTTCTGCTGAGGAGCCTATACTGAAAGAACATGCTCCTGAGGCCTCTCTGGTGAAGTGCTCTACTTCTATTGATGTTGCGGGGTCATCTGGCAAATTTGCACTTGCCCCGGTCATTGAAGAAGAAGAGCCTCGAGAATCTCCCCAACATTCAGGGAAGTCCGGTGATGAAGGAGCCGAGAAAACAAGTCCTGTCAAGCAGAGCCGGGATGACACTTTTGAAGGGTTGAGCGACCTGTTTATCACCTCACAGGAGCTCTTTAAAGATGACCCTGTTACCACTAGGGTTTCCTTTTCAGTAGGTGAGGCAACTTCTATCTTGCAACAGATTTCGTCGACTCAAGAGTTGACGTCAGCTACTACACCCATCATTTCTCCGCAACCAAGGAGTGGTTCGTAGTTTGACGCGCGTAGTCTGCACGTTACACACACTTAGGATTTTTCAGCACTTGTATGTACTCTCATGCATTTTACTTCCAAGATTTTCAAGTTTTGCCTCTTTCTCATTTTCAGGTTCTCCAATGGGGCGTAGCTGTTCCTATTATGACGACTTTCAACAGTACGGAAGGCGTGGTCAGTATGATTATAGGCGCTATCTTCCCTCCCACAGGGAGACCGATGGAGAGAGCTGCTCGAAAAGCTCAAGAAAGAAGAATGTATGAAGAAAGGTACGGAAGAAGGGATGAGCAACATGACTCTTCTCGCAGAGGCGACGACTCTCATAAAAGAAAAACTTATGACGATAGAGGAAAGAGTCATGACATCGGAGACCCAAGCAAGCGGGCCAGACTTGATGAAAAGGCCGCATCTGCAACTTTAGAAAAAGCTGCTGCTCTCACTTCTCTTACAATTCCTTCAAAGTCTCCTGCCCTTGAAGGAGCCGACATTCAGACACTTCTCGGCAGACCCTCATACCAAGTTGAGAGAGGTCCGCCAACCCTTCAAAGTCGGTTCCCGCATTGGTGCTTAAAGGGAGTCCATTTCGACCTTGACTTGGTTTCCATCGACAAAGAGGCCATGCTACGAAATCTTGACACTGTTAAACTTGATATTGAGACAATGTCAGGGTGGCAAAAGCTCGTCGACGAGCTTCAGATGGTGAACTGGGCCAACCTTGAAGCTATGCTGACGATGGAGAACGACAAGTCTGAATGGCAGAAAATTCTCGATCAGCACAACACCGAGATGAAAAACATCGCCGAGTAAAAAGAAAAGCTTGAGGCGGAGGTCGGAAACTTAAGCACGAGCTCGCCGCTTCTTCCACCTCTTATACTCAAAAGGAAGAAGTGCTTCAGAAGCAAGTTCGAGATGCTTATGCCACTCAATGGTATGTCGAAACCCGACTTGAAGCTACACAGAATAAGGTGGAAAAATACCGTGCCGGCTTTGTAGAGTTACGGGAGAAAGCTAACTCCCAGGACTTAGAAATCATGAAGCTGAAAGCTCAATTATTAAAGACTAAGAAAGAACGTGATGAGGCCATGGCTGGAAAGAAAGCCGCTGAACAATCTCATGAAGAGACAAAAGCCAACATCATCTCTACTCTGTTTGATTTTTACGTCCACAGCATCATGGGGCGTGGAAGCCTTGCATTTTTGGGGCCTAAATATGAAATCACTTTAGCTGAAGTGTGGGAGGCTGTACTGGATATGCTCAGAGGTGCCGGTTATTCCGAAGATGAACTTGAGGCGCATTACTTTGATGGCGAAACTCGTGCCGCTCTTGCCAGAGGAAATGAGCAGCTTGCTAAAGTACAAGCCGAAACGATGGGCGGGGAGCATCCAGAGAAGGAAGCACCTTTAACTGCCCCTGTCCCTCCTTCGACTTCGGCTGACATTGATATCATGGGCTTCGGTTCCCATTCTCCGCCAACGGCTAAAGTCATAACTGAGATTACAAGCGCATAGGGCGGAGACGAAGGCGAAGAAAGCACTGAAGCACAAGCTTATGAAATTGACGTTAGAAAGCCAACTTCTCCAAGTAACTTTAATGTTGATCTTGCTCAAGTAGACTGGTCATTTGCTTCATATGAGTTTGATGAGCTTCTTGGTTATTTACTAAATCTCAACGAGCCTTTATCACCTCTCTTTACTGATTTTAACTTCTTTTCTTCTGTAGAGAAAGTACTGAGCATTGTTCAGACTTCCCCTCCTCCAGTTATTCCTCCCCCGTCTCTGCAAGTCACTCCTCCTTCTGCCTCTCAACCGGAATCACAAGAGGAAGAAATAGAAGCTCTCCAAGACTTGGACGATCCCATTGCTTCTCAAGAACATATGGGAGAAGAAACCGAGGAGGGCGAAAAAACTCCGGAACTAACTGGCTCCGACGATATGCCGTTAGCCACACTTTTTACTCCAGGAAGCGGGTCTTCTCCTAAGAAAAGGGGGAAACGTGGAGTCTCAAAGAAGAAAGAAGCTTCAGCTGGCGAGAAAGAAGCAGAGACAAGCCCGATTGTTCCCCTTTCTCCTTCTTCCCCTACTCTTTCAAGCCGGCGCATGAAGTTGGTCATCCGGCCAGGTGCAGGCTCAAAAGGTGGAGAGAAGAAGAAATGATGGCTTTTATCCTGTGCTTTTTATCTCACTCTTCGCTTTTTGCTTGTATATAAGCTTGTATTGACTGGAGATTGCGCGGGTACCAGTCCCCGCTTTCTTTTACTTTGAAATCTGCATATGTATAAAATTCTCATTGAATGGAATAAAATGGTTCTTTTACTTATACAAATTTCTGTCTGTATTTGAGAACACTTTTATTTTCTGTTTTCATGCAAGTTTCTTTATCCTCTTTATGTGAAGTTGCAGTAAACCTATGGTATGTTTCTTGAGCATTGTTTTCATCTTTGTGATGACTATATTGTATTGCCCCCATACCATGGTTTATTGCAATCTCTTTCACATTAGCAAAGTTTCGGAGAACAACCCTTCTGTTTCAAGAAGACTTGTACTCTTCCTTTAGAGAACAACTCTTTCATTTGAAGTAAGTTTGCATTTGTACTTTATAGGTTAATATTTTCGTTTCAAGAAAATATTTTTCTAACTTAGTAGAATGCACTTCATATTGGAGGAGTTTTCTCACTTTTTTTTTGTTGCGAAGTTTTTACACTTCACTTTTTGAAAAAAGTCACTTTTATTTTGGCAAGTGAATTTCACTTCATAGTAAATTCGGCCTTCCGAAAAAGGGCTTCAACCTGCTTGAGACTCCGAAGAGAGTTTTTTGTTTGATTGTGCCTCTGGGAAGAGGTCTTTTTGTTTGGGTGCGCCTCTGGGAAGAGGTCTTTTTGTTTGATTGTGCCTCTGGGAAGAGGTATTTTTGTTTCTACCTCTTGGGAGAGGCTTTTATCTTTTCCCTATTCGTTGGGAATAAGGCCTCCGAAGAGGGCTTTTCACATTTCGACTCGTGTGAAGTTTTATTTCAGATCACGGTGAAATGTGTGCCTCTGAGTAGGGCTTTTGCCTGGAAGTTTGGAGTTTCTTTCTCTTAGTTGGATGGATTCACGGGGCGGACACGAGTGTTTTGTGCCACCAATCAATCCGCAACTTTCTGCCGAGAAAGAACTCTCTTTTTCTAGCGAGGCCCGCTCGAGGTCATTTAGCATTTCAACTATGGTGAAATGGGCCTCCGAAGAGGGCTTTTCACATTCCAGCACTTGTGAAGTTTTATTTCAAATCTCGGTGGAATGCGTGCCTCCGAGTATGCCTGGAAATTTCTTCCTCATGGTTGGCTGGATTCACGGGGCGGACGCAAGTTACTTTGACGCTTATTTGCGTAGAATGCCTCAACTAGTGAACAAGCGCCTTGCCTTCCACTTGGGAAGGTGCCTCCGATCATCGTATGGATTCACGGGGTGGACGCAAGTTACTTGGACGCTTGTCTGCGCAAATTGTCTCAGCTAGTGAACAAGCGCCTTGCCTTCCAGTGGGGAAGGTGCTCCCGGTCATTCCATACCAATCTTTTTTTGTTGAGAAAGTCTTCTGGCATGCCCCGTTTGAGGTCTTTATCCTCCGAAGAGTTGTGCCTCCAAAGAGGGCTTGTGCCTCCAAAGAAGTCTTTTGCTGTCTGATGCTTGCTCGCCCATGTCTCTTTGCCATCTATTCATATCGGCGATCCCCGTTATCTTTTTCAAATACACTTCCCTTTTAGTTGCCAACAATTTCCTTTATCCAAAGAAGTATACTTCATAGTTAAGCGAGTTGATGGTGGCAAGCACAGGCTATTTAACTAGATGCTCGTTTGTACAAACATCCTCAATTAGTTAGCAAGGGCCCACTTCCAGCAGAATCACTAACTTTTTTTTCGAAGCACTTCTTCCGTAGGATTTGAGTATGGAAATTTTGAACGGCTTAGCGTTTGCTTGTTGGGTAATGTCGGGGATTGCTTAGTCTTGTGACGGGTAAGCTTTGTTTTTATGGCCTGCATTATTAGATCGACATCTTAGTAGTACAATTGACGTATTTTATATATGGAAATAAAACAAAGCAGTTTATTATAGTAAAGAACACAAGATTTATAGTGGTTCGGCCAAGAACTGGGCCTACCTCCACTTTATTGTTCTTGTTATTCACTTGCACTGGCTTTACAACGGCTTTCAATACAAGAATCATACATTCATTATTCTTTTACAATATTTCATTAAAGCCTTTAAGTAAAATATGGGCGCAAATGATTGCTGTTCCAAGCTGTTGGAATTGGGTCTCCTTCGACGGTTACGAGTTTGAATGTGCCATCAAGAAGTTTTTGGCCTATAACATATGGCCCTTCCCAGTTTGGTCCAAACACGCCTGTAGGTGTCAAATTCTTTTTAAGATTAGATCCCCAACTTCAAAGCTGTGTCGGCGAACTTTGGAATTGAAGTGCCTGGCTATTCTTTGCTGATGTGCCGCAATTCTGAGCTCAGCTTCTTCTCTTTTTTCATCAAGGAAGTCAAGGGCTTCAAGTTGCAGCTTTTCATTTTCGGCTTGATTGAAATGGATCCTTCTATGTGAAGGGATCTCTATTTCTATCGGAATCATTGCCTTTGATCCATATGCCAATGAAAATGGAGTGTGCCCCGTCGCAGTTTTATGTGTAGTTCTTTTTGCCTATAGTTCTAGTGGAAGCTTATCGACCTAACCACCTTTCGCTTTTTCCCGCTGTTTTTTAATGGTCGATTTGATAATTTTGTTTACTGCTTCCACTTGCCCGTTTGCCTGCGGATGAGCTACTGCTGAGAAACTTTTCTGGATCTTGAATTTCTTGCAAAAATCTTGGAACTCTTCACTTTCAAATTGGGTTCCATTGTCTATGATTATATTTTGAGGCACACCATACCTGCAAATGATATTCTTAGTTACAAATTTTGTCATTTTCTTAGAGGTAATAGTAGCTAATGGTTCAGATTCAACTCATTTAGTAAAATAATCAACAGCAACAATAGCATATCTGATTCCGGATTTTGCAGTTGGCAAAGGCCCGATGAGATCTGTTCCCCAAATAGGAAATGGCCACGGACTGACCATCTGTGTTTAGTGGAAGCTGCTCTTGGGATTTTTGCAAATCTCTGGCATCGGTCAAATTTTCGGGCGTAACTTGCGGCATCACGATTAATATCTGGCCAAAATTACCCATAACGGAGAATTTTCTTTGCTAAAGTTTGACACCTGAATGATCTCCACACTCTCCTCCATGTATCTCAGTTAGAATTGTCTCAGCTTCTTCCTTGGTCACACATCGGAGTAATGGCATTGAGAATCCCCGCCTATACAATCGGCCATCTTGAATTATGTACCTGGATGTTTTTCTTAACAACTTCCGCCATTCTTTTGAGTTTTCTGGTAGAGAACCGTCGCACAGATATTCAAATATCGGAGTCATCCATGATTCTTGCTCCTGTGATATAGTCATGATCCAGTCAATTTCCATCTCATCAATGCTTGGAGTTGACAGGACTTCCACAGGAACTAATCCCAGTAATTGAGCTTCGCCAGTGCTTGCATACTTTGCGAGAGAATCTTCCTTCATGTTCTCTTCCCGGGGTATATGATTTATGGTATAATGGTCAAGGTCCTCGAGAAGCTCCTAGGCTCTTGACAAATAAGCAGGCAGATTTCCCCCTTTAGTCTGAAACTCTTTCTTGACTTGACATACAATAAGTTGTGAATCACTGAAGATCTGCAACATTTTGACATTCAATTCTTTAGCAATTCTCAAACCGGCAATGAGAGCTTCATATTCTGCCTCATTATTAGTGGAAGGAAATTCGAATCTCAATGCATAACACATAGACCGTCCTTCAGGGTTTTCAAGCACAACCCCAGCCCCGGAACAGTAATCGTTTCACGCGCCATCAACATACAATTTCCATCGAATTGGGGAATTACCAGTTACTATTTCCTCACTATCACCTTTGTCTGTACATTCTGCGATAAAATCTGCCAAAGCTTGTCCATTGATTGCTCTCCGGGGATGCTAAGTGATGTCATATTGACTGAGTTCAATATTCCACTTCAGAAACCGACCCGAAGTCTCAAGGCGAAAGAGGACTTGCTTCAAAGGCTGATCAGTGAGGACTTTGATTGGATGAGCTTGAAAATATGGCCTCAGTTTTCTTGATGCAATCAGTACACAATAGGCAAGCTTTTCCAACTTTGAATAGTTCAATTCTGACCCAGTGAATCTCTTGCCGATAAATTAGACCGGGCGCTGAATTTTGGCGTCTTATCATACCAGTGCCGCACTAAGAGCATGAGCTGAGATCGCCAAGTATACAAAGAGATATTCACCATCGTCAGGTTTAGAAAGTATCGGAGGCGTTTCCATATGACGAACTAACTCATCGAAAGCTTTCTAGCATTCTGGAGTCCAGTCAAAGTTTTTCCTTCCTATCTTCAGAGCATCAAAGAATGGAATGCATTTATCAGTAGCTTTAGAAATGAATCGACTTAAGGCCGCGATTTTTCCATTGAGACTTTGCAGTTCCTTCTTCGTTCTAGGATCTTTGACCTCTCTTAAGGCAGTGATCTGATCCGGACTAGCCTCAATGCCCCTAGCGCTCACAATGAAACCCAAGAACTTTCTGGACTCCACCCCAAATGAACATTTCAAAGGATTAAGCTTCATTCCATACTTTCGTAGGACGGCGAACATTTCCGCTAAGTGGTCCATATGGGCTACTGCTTTCTTTGATTTAACCGACATATCGTCAACATAAACTTCCATGGTCTTTCCAATCTGTGGCTTGAACATTGCATTAACAAGCCTTTGGTAAGTTGCCCCTGCATTCTTCAGTCCGAAGGGCATGACTCTGTAGCAGTAGAGACCGACATTGGTAATAAAGCTCGTGTTCTCTTGATCTGGCTCATGCATTATAATCTGGCTATATCCGTAGTAAGCATCCATAAAAGATAACAATTCATGTCCCGCTGTTACGTCAACCAACTGGTCAATCCGAGGTAGCGGAAAAAAGTCTTTGGGGAAGGCTTTGTTTAAATCTGAAAAGTCGATGCATACCCTCCACTTTCTGTTAGCTTTCTTAACCAGTACCGGATTTGAAACCCAATTCGGATAAGTAGATTCCCTGATAAAACCATTCTCCATGAGCCGATCAACCTCTTCTTTCAATGCTGCTGACCTTTCAGGACCTTGAGTTCTTCTTTTCTGCTTTACCGGTGTAAACTTTGGATCAATATTCAAGGTATGTACTGCAACTTCAGGTGATATTCCACACATATCAGCATGGGTCTAAGCGAATACATCCATATTTGCTTTCAGGAATGATATCAAAACATTTTTAACCGTTGCATTAAGCTGTGAACCCACATTCAGCACTTTGTTTAGGTCTTTTGGGTCAACAGGTACTGGCACTGTTACTTCAACTGGCACCACTCGATTCTCCCCTACACTGGCTTTTCTGGGATCCATCTTTCTTCGTGCTTCACTACATTCGCCAGTACAGGGTCCGCCCTGTAATTGCTACAAGGTTAATTCTTTAATGCAGATTGGGGCTACCGCAACCTTTCCCATCTCTCTCTTTCTTGCTTCACGTAGTTCTATCAGATAACATTCCTGCCCCGCATTCTGATCCCCTTTTATAACACCAACTCTATTATCTGTGGGGAATTTCATGGTAAGGCACCACGGGGCGAGGATTGCATTAAAGGCTGCAAGAGTTGGACGACCTAGGAAGGCGTTGTAAGCAGAAAATTCATCAACAATTACAAAAGTCTGCCTTCGAACGACCTTCTTCTGCCCCTCGCCAAGTTCCACGAACAGGTCAATAGTCCCAACCGGCTGCCTGGGTTCTCCAATAAACCCAACGATCTTTTGCGATGAAGCTTGAATATCAGTCATTGGGATCTTCATCTGATCAAAAGTCTTCTTGAAAAGAATATTGCAAGAAGCACCACAATCAACAAGTACTCTTCTTACAATAGCTGGCCCAATGCCAGCGGAAATAACAAAGGGATCTATGGTGGGGGCTTCAACACCCATAGAATCCCTGACTCTGAAGATAATGTCATCATTAAAAGTTTTCTGCTGTTTCAGAAGTGCAGCATCTTCCAACACAAAAACATTCTCCTCTGTCGGGGTATATTTCAATGCACGAGCGTACCGTTCCATCTCACCCCAGCTTCTGCCAGCTGAGTGAGGTCCTTTTGTAATCACATTAATAACGCGCCTCCCAGATTCATGATCCGCTGCCTTTTCACTTGAGCTAGGACGATGAACAGGAGCCTGTTATGCTTGAGTTGGCGAAGTTGGGCCATTCTTGTTCCTCCTTACATATTGCTGGAGCTTGTTTTCTTTCAATATTTCCTCAATCAATTCCTTCAAGTGACGGCACTCATTGGTATCATGCCCGGGTTGGTTATGGAACCGGCAAAACTTTCCATTCTTCTCGGCTTTCTTATTAACCCTTTGCTTAGCTGGTGCGGGGAACTCGACTGTGTCTTTGTTTGCAAAGTAGATGTTTTCCGGGGCATCTGTCAAAGGGGTGAAGTTGAAAGGACGAATTTTCTTTGCATCTCCTTGCTTCCTCTGACCATCATTCCCCCTCTTCTGATTGCCAGATTCCTCCTATTCGGGACAACATTACTATTTCCATCCCCTATCGATACCACCTTAGCCGGTTCTTGGAGGCTTTCTAGGAGCATGAATTCATCGGCTTTCTTATAAAACACGTCGAGCGAATTCGGTTCTTTCATTTTCAACCACCTCCCGAACTCACTTGCCTTATCAATAGCCTTCATCAAGTACGTCAAAATCATTCTCGGCTCTGCGTTGTCTACTTCAGCCAGAGCTATATTGAAGCGATTTAAGAAAGCTCTAACGGATTCTCCAGGTTTCTGCTCCAAGCCGGATAACGACATTATATCTTTTGCCTTCGAAGCGTACAATCGGAACTGTTCCTTGAACTTTCGAGTCAAATCAGAAAATTGGTCTATCGACCGGACCGATAATTTTGTGAACCAGAGAAGAGCAACTCCTTCTAGGTATACCGAAAAATATCGTCATTTAATCTCAACTGAAGCTCTGGCACCAGTCATGTGCCAATCATACTTGTATAGAAATTCATTAGGGTCACTTGTCCCCTTAAAAGCCGGTATGGTAGGAGGAACAAACTTCCTAGGAAATTCTGCTTTCAAAATCCTTTAAGTGAATGGAGTCTTGCTTGGAGCGAACCCCCACTCTTTTTCGTCTTCCTCTCTTTGCATACTTTCCTTCATGATTTGTTGGACAATCCCTGAGAAATATTCCTCATCATTAAGGGGTTCAGCAGGACAGGCATCGGCCATTTTTTCAGAAGTCTGCCTCGACAGGCGCTCACGGAAAGTGGGCTGTTGTCCCGATCCTCCAACTTGGGGAGGTGTGTTTTTGTCTGGGCCAACTGCCCTTTGAGGAACATCTCCTTCTTCCACATCATGAACATTATCAGCAAAGTTTGGTTCGTTATTCACTGGTTGACGGTTAGCCCCAAGCAAAGCGTTCAACCTTTCCAACATCAGATTGTTTTGGGCTTTCATCTGCTGATATAGCCCAGAAACCGCGACATCCAATTCTGCTCGTGTTACTCCAACAGTTGGAGTTGTTTGACTTAAAGGAGGAGAAGTGGCGGTAGTCTCGCTAACATCGTTGGATCTAACGGACTTCCGCTTTCTTCCAGGAGCCATTATTTCTAACAAACTTCTGTTTAGAGTGATCCTTTCCACAAATTTCTGCGAAGCTATGATGACAGTATCCTAAGTTCAATTCTCAGTGAAAGCAACAAAAAACAATGGAGAAGAAAGAAAAGAAACTATTCTGTGTTTGTAAACATAGGACATCTATGAATCGATCAGTTTGGATAGTGGAAACACAAATTTCCACGTTGTTCGACAAGATTCCCATTCTTGTCAAAACACACTTCTCCAACACACACGACTTTGTCATCATCCTCCTCGTGCGCTTCTTCCATGGGTTCTTCTTCATCTTCTTCGCTGGCCTCTTGCTCTTGATTGAGTGAAGAGTCTTCATCAATCAAGATAAGGTTGGGTTATCCATTAGGAATTTTTGCAAACTCCTAAGAATCTTGCCTTGCCTTTCCTTTTCCTTTGCCATACGAAGTTGAGTCACCTGAATTTCAATCATCATCTGAAGGACATTCTTCATAGATTTCTTGGACTTTGGTCACACGAGCGAGAGTAGTACGTTGAAATGGACCCGACGTAGGAGAGGGGAATGAAAAGGTAGATTTTATGTTTGATTTGGAAGAGGAGGCTATTATTTTATTTATTTCAGAAGATAGATTAAAGAGAAAACATAGAAAATGAAAAAAAAAATTGTAATAGAGAAGAATATATAAGTAATTTTTTGAGTTTTGGTGGGAAAAATTTAAAAATTTAAAAATATTGCATGTCGGCATGGGTATATAGGGGATGTCGACATGGTCTTTTGTATTTTAACTCTTTGAATTATTTTAAAATTAATTATTAATTATACTTGTTATTTATATTTTATATTTCAGTTATAGAATAAATACCTAATTCTCTTCTTAATTTAGTAAATATTGATTCATTTAAGGGTTTTGTTAATATATCAGCAATTTGATTCTCAGAATTGATATAATCGAGAGTAACTACTGCCTTACTTATATTATCTCTGAGAAAATGATGTCTGATATCAATATGTTTAGTTCGAGTATGTTGAGTAGTATTTTTGGATAAATTTATCGCACTCGTATTGTCAAAATAAATTGTTGATTTTGAAATTTTGAAACCAAAATCTTTTAAGGTTTGTTGCATATATATTACTCGAGAACAAGCCAAAGCAGCAGAAATATACTCTGCTTCAGTTGTTGATAAAGAAACTGTGTTTTTCCTTTTACTAAGCCAAGAAATCAGAGAATGCCCCAAAAAGTGAAAAGTCCCACTTGTACTTTTTTGGTCTGATTTACAACCAGCATAGTCAGCATCACTTTAAGATATTAAGTCAAAAGAATCAGTTTTAGGATAGAATAAACCATATTCAGGCCTATGTTTAACATATCTTATGATTCGGTTTATGGATTTTAAGTGGGTGTCTTTAGGTTGGGATTGATATCTGGCACAGAGATAAACACTATGCATGATATCAGGTTTACTGGCAGTAATATAGAGTAGTGATCCAATCGTTCCTCTGTAGAGTTTTTGATCTACATCTTTTGAGAGATCTTTTTACTAAGGCACTCACTGGTTGCCATGGGAGTGGGTTTCCCACTCGCAGTAGTCGAACCAAATTTACTAATTAGGTCTTGAACATATTTTTCTTGACTAATAAAGATACCATTATCTAATTTTTTTATTTGTAATCCTAAAAAGAAATATAATTCACCCATATGACTCATATCAAACTCTTTTGTCATTATTTCAGAAAATTCTTTATTCATTTCAAAATTAGTTTAACCAAAAATGATATCATCTACGTAAACTTGTACTAGTAGAATATCATTTTTATTTCTTTTAATAAAAAGAGTATTATCTACTTTACCAATATCAAAATTAGATTGCAATAAATAAGATCTTAATCCAGGCTCTAGAAGCTTTTTTAAGCCATATAATGCTTTTTTAAGTCTATAAACATGATTTGGTAATTTATCATTTTCAAAAAGTGGTGGTTGTCCAACCTATACTTCTTCTTTTACAAATCCATTTAAAAAGTTACTTTTAACATCCATTTGAAATAATTTGAAATTATTATGATTTGGGAAAGCAAGTAGAATCCAAATGGCTTCTAATCTTGCTACGGGAGCAAAGGTTTCATCAAAATCTATTCCTTCTTCTTGACAATATGTAACAACCGGCATATTTATCGATTTTATATTTAAATATTTTATTCAAATATTATGTTGTCAATCAGATATTGTTCCGAAAAGCTACTTTTTGCAAACGGTCAAATTAAGACTCGTGACCACTTCCATTGAGTTCGAAATGCCGTTTACAACTTTTTTAAGTATAAACATTGATAGATTTGGAGTTAGTGGAATTTCACTTACTTTTCCCACTTTGGACTTTGGGTTAGATTGGCCATTATAACTCAAACCCTCTTCTCTCTTTCTCCTCACTCTTCATAAATTTGCTAACAACAAAGCTTTAGCATTAATGGTGAGTGGAATGAGAAATTAAAATTCCAAGCTTAAATTCTCTTGCAAATCCAACATTCATTTCCAAATTCAAGAAGAAGACATTGGATTCAAGCTTATGATTACTTCTCCATTGCTTTCAAGCTTTTCTTCATAAATTTGGTGAAAAGATGAGATTTTTATCTCACAATTCTAGTCTATAACTATATTGGACTGTTGGGAATGATTCCCCATCACTTTAGCATATACATTTGCATTTGGTTTGGATTGGATTGGTGAAAAAACCCAATTTTTGGTGTTTTAGGCGAAAAACTGCAGTTAGGTCATTCCGCCTATGCTAGGGCGTTCGCATGGAAAGGTCTCGGCCTGCATATTTCGATCGCCCTTAAGTCGTAGGTCGTAGGTTGCTCGGCACTAGGTCGTAGGTCGCTCGGCACTAGGTCGTAGGTCATAGGTCGCTTGGCTTTGGGTCGTCCGGTCTTGGCTAGCTCGGTTATAGTCGTTACCTCTAGGTCGTTAGACCTTTATACTTTAGGTCGTTGCTCGGCCTTGCCACATAGGTCCCTCGACCTTTGTTCCATTTGGTCGCGAACCTCGATAGGTCGCGTACCCCCTTAAGTCGCTCGACCCCTTTAACTTATAGGTCGCTCGCCTCTTCTATCCCGCTAGTTCCTTAAGTCACTCGCCTCCCTTAGGTCACTCACCTGGTTGAGTCGCACCACACCTTAGCTCGGCCGCACTAGGTCGCGTACATTTTAGGTCGCATGACCACAGGGTTGCTCCAGTTAGGTCGCATGACCCCTTAAGTCGCTCACCTCTGTTCGGTCACTCGCTTCTTCTAACTCGCGAACACCTCTAGGTCGCAACCACTAGGTCGCTTGACCCCTTAGACCCCTAGGTCGCAATCATTAGGTCGCTCGATCCTATCATCCCCTAGGTCTTCACTAGGTCGTACCATTTTGGACGGGGCGCTGCCCTGCACACCGCCAGGGACGCTGCCCCCTAGACCGCCGCGACCTGACCGGGCAGGTCGAACCCCGTAGCGGAGGTGTTGCCCCCGCACCCCCACCTTGGGGGGTTGCCACCCCCCGGACACCCCTCCATAGGGGATCTTATCTGAAAAACATTCAACAGAACTTGCTTTGTTGAGATGTTGAGTTGACCATTCTTCAAGACAAACTATCTTTGGCTTCTCGGTTGATTTTATGGTATCACGGCCTTGCTAAAAAGGCGGGATAACAACTTTAAAAATATGAAGGTTTCAATACTAGTAGTAAATATCAAAACTCTTTCAACAAAATGATTTCAACTCTATTTTCAATAACAAAGCTCTTTTCTTAAACCGTTTTCCAATCTACTAGTATATACAAAACTTTACCTCACTCGAATGAGAAATCTAATTAAACGGCTTAGTAAAACAAGTGGTATGAAACGCTTGCGTTCACTTCGTCGGTTAATTCTGGGACTTGTTCGATTGAACCTCTCGTGACAATTTTCTAGTGAAGATTTACAGTTTGTTCGTAAATATTTGAGTTAAGCAAGTGGTTATGGGACACGAAGATAAACTTCTATATTTACTTGCTTAGTGTAATTGACACTTCTTGTTGATCAGGCTGATCATTTTATGATTTAGACGAGCAATTGTGCGATGTCCCTTGTTTGCAAGGTTAGACTAGACCTCATGGGTGTGATTCCGACTCACACATATCTCTTTGTCCGCAAGGTTAGTCTAGACACCGTTTGTGTGTTTCCACTCACTCATATCTTTTTGTTGCGAGGTTAGGCTAGACACCATTTGTGTGATTACACTCACACATACCTTTTTGCTTTTTGGTTAGCCTAGACCTCATCTGGGTGATTCCGACTCACCTATATGGGGTAGCTCCCCATGGTCTTCGGACCGTCATGTGATAGGCCTCTTTCCCTTTTTCTGTGACTTCTGGATTTCTTGTGTTGATTTTTGGAATTTATGTCATTGACTTGTTATGAGTACAAGTTTAGGGTATGATGCCCTCTTTGGATCTTTGAGAAGATTCTTGGGATATCGATTTATCTCTTATTGATTGATCTTCTGTTGATCATCATTTGCATACTTATAGTAGTATGTCAGTATGGATATTTTACGTTTATGCCGTATCTTTTATTTTATACCATGTCATCTGATATTTATAGCTAGACTGATCCGTTTATTATTTTCTTAAATAATACTCGGGTCAGACCGAGATGCTACATGGGCTTCTGCTTGACTGCTTCCTGGGATTTGCTACTCTGACTTTTGGCTAACTATTTAGATTAGCAATTTTTGTTGTATACACTTGAGATATAGACTCATAGCTGTATTCTTTTGTATAGCACGTGTTGCTATTCTTTTGTATTATTGTGGATCTTTTTGACCACTACTCTGATGTACACTTTCATGTGTTAGTTATATATTCATATCTTCTTCCGCCTTTGTGACATGGATGTCTGTGACTGATTTGTGTTATGCTTATTTCTATGTTTGCTTCCGAAGATTATTTATAGCCACCGTATGATAAGCAATCACATGGATGGTCGCTCCTCAACAGCCTTATTCTCCATGCTAGTTGACAGCACTACACCGTAGTGTTCTTGGCTAGCATGGGTATAGAGGTGGGGCGTCATAGCTTGGTATCAAAGCCAAACTTCGGAACAATGTATAATAACTTATCAAGGATCATTGTCCTAAGTCCACCTTTGGAGTTATGTCTTAGGATTAATTCGAGTCGTCGTACTGATTCATCCTATATCCTTTATGATTCCTTGTTTTATCTAGCAACATTGCTTGTTATTCATTAGTGAATAATCTTCTTCTTTCTCGTTTTTCTTTCTTAAGAAAGGGAAACGGTTAGACCTAGTCGTCCCAGAGCTGGAACATCTAGTGCTCTACCCCGAGATGGAGTTTTTATGACTGCCCAGCAACTTCTTGCCCTTGTCACGAATGCTCAAGCATCTGGTTCTAATCTGGAACCTACTAACCCTAAATCTGGGTTTGCACGTTTGTCCAATGATTACACCAACCTGGGTAAACTATTATCGAGGTCCAGGCTTGGTTGAGGACCTGCGATCGAATCTTCATTCACATGAATCTCGTCGATCTTCACCGTGTTCAAGTGGCTTCCAGTATGCTCCAAGAGAGAGCATTGGACTGGTATGAAATTCTTATTTCTAAAGTCAACGAAGTGGACCTTACCTGGGAGCAATTCCGGACATGCTTCGAGTTAAAATTTGTACCAGAAGCAGAGAAGGTAACTCTGGCTCGACGCTTTATAGACCTTGTTCAAGGTGAGTCCTCTGTGACTGATTATGTCGCATCCTTTCAGTCGCTTTCCAAATATGGGGTTGAATACATCAACAACCCATTGAAGAAGAACCAGAGGTTCGTTTATGGCTTAAACAAAAGCCTCAAGAAGCCATTACTTGTAAAGTTAGAAGTTCCTTTTGACCAACTTATAGATATCGCTCTTCGTTTGGAAGAGGCTGATCAAGAAAGTGATGTTGAAGTAGTAGCTTCCAAACCCAACTTAAACAACAAAAAGAGGCCTAGTAAATTCAAAGGCCCTTATCCCAACAAAAAGGGTAAGCATGCAACCCCTGCGACAAAGTCTCTTTCTCCTAGCGGTGCGAGATGCTTCAACTGTGGATCTGAGGGTCATTTTGCGAATAAGTGCTCTAAGCCCAAATCTTGTCGCTATTGTAAGAGCCCGGATCATTACATACATCAATGCCTCAGACGTGAAGGCAAGAAGGAAAGAAAGTTAAACATGGCTCAAGCCCCTGGCAACACATCTCGTGGCCCAGGTATTTCTCATTCCATTCTTGATGGTATTATTTTATTTCATGATCAACCAATTAGTGTTCGCTTTTATACGGGTGCATCCCATTCTTTTATATCAAAGGAACTTGTCGACACTTTCTCTTTAAATGTTGATGCTTTAATGACTTCCTTGAGAATTGCGAATCCTGTTGGTGGATCCGCAACTCTTAGTTTGCTTTGGAAAAAAATATGGAGATTATTTTATGTGATTTTCCATTCCTAGCCGATTTGCATGTTATGCGTTACCCAGGCTTTGGAATGATTTTGGGAATGGATTGGCTTAATCGTTATGAAGCTCATATCCTATGTCCTGAGCGAACTATTTATCTCCGACATCCACAATCTGTAAATCAGATTTCTATTATTTTTAAAGATTCGGATTCTGTGTTGAATTCATCTTTATATTCTTTAAATCCTCACGATAATGATGATGATGACGAGGAAGATGTCATTTCTCGAATTCACGTCGTTTGTGAATTTTCCGACATATTTGAGCCCGTTTTATGTTTACCACCTAAACGAGCAATTGAGTTCAGAATTAATCTTACCTCTGAAGCTCAACTTATTACTCGTCCTCCTTATCGCATGTCTAATAAAGAAAATGAGGAGATGCGCAAACAATTATCTGAATTGGAGTCGAAGCAATTTATTCGCTCTAGCTCCTCGCCTTGGGGAGCTTCGGCTATTTTCGTGAAGAAATCCGACGGTACACTTAGGCTTTGCGTTGACTATCGCAAGCTTAACAATCCGACTATTAAAAATAAATATCCTTTACCTTGGATTGACGATCTATTTGATCATCTTAGCGGAGCTCGGGTCTTTTCACAGTTGGACTTGGCTACTGGTTTTCATCAGCTTCGTATTGCTGAGGATAGTATTCCTTTGACATCGTTCCATACTCGTTATGGATCTTATGAATGGCTTGTTATGCCATTTGGTTTAACGAATGCTCCGGCTTACTTCGTTGACCTCATGAATCGAGTTTTCAAGGCTTTCCTCGATCGGTTTGTTCTCATCTTCATTGATGATATCCTTGTGCATTCTAAAACTGAGGAGGAGCATGAAAAGCATCTTCGGATTGTATTAAAAACTCTTAGGAGTAATCAATTAAAGGCGAAATTTTCTAAATGCCACTTTTGGCAATCTCGTGCGAAGTTTCTCGGTCATTTTATTTCCGAATCCGGAATTTTCGTGGATCCTTCAAAGATTGAAGCGATTCATGATTGGAAGAGACCTGAGAGTGTGACAGAGATTCGTAGTTTTCTCGGATTGGCGGGTTATTACCATCGTTTCATTAAAGACTTTTCTAAGATTGTCGTGCCTTTTACTGGCTTGACTAAGAAGGGAGTTAAATACATTTGGTCGGACAAATGTGAAGCCTCTTTTCAGAAATTGAAAGAACTCCATTCCTATGCTCCTATTCTTGTTATTCCCGAGGGGAATCAAGATTTTGTTGTTTATACAGATGCTAGTCAAGTTGGTTTGGGTGCCGTTCTTAAGCAAAAAGAACGTGTTATTGCTTATGCTTCTAGGCAATAGAAGCCGGCCGAGACTAGATATGCCACACATGATTTAGAACTTGCGGCTATTGTTTTCGCCCTTCGAATTTGGCGTCATTATCTATTGGGAGAGAAATTTATTCTTTACACGGATCATAAGTCTTTGAAATATTTATTTTCTCAAAAGGAACTTAATTTGCGCAACAGCGTTGGCTCAAGTTCCATGCACCTTATGATCTTGATATTCTTTATACCTCCGATAAGGGTAATCGTGTCGCCGATGCTCTTAGCCGTAAACAAGAAGCAGTTGTTTCAATGATGATATCTGAATGGAATGATCTCGAGATTTTATCCACTTGTGAGATTCGAGAGCGCATATCCAATATATGCTCGTCACTTGTTTTATGTAGCCTTGAGGCTCATCCTTCTCTTTTAGATCGCATTCTTGAAGCTCAAGGGCTAGATCCTGAATTGGATCTTCTTGACCAAAATGTTAAGGATAAAATTGATGCTGAAGGTTTGAAGACTTTATATTGATTCTCGTAGCGGCATTCGAAAATTTGGTAGACTTATCGTACCAAATATTGGTGATCTTCGTAGAGATATTTTAGAAGATTCCCATCGTTCTAAATTCACCATTCATCCCGATAGTAGTAAAATGTACGCTGATATGAAGCGACTTTATTATTGGGAGGGATTGAAATCTGATATTGCTAACTTTGTTAAGTGTTGCATGACTTGCCAACTTGTCAAGGCCGAACATCGAAGACCTGGTGGGTTATTGCAACCAGTAGAAATTCCAATTTGGAAGTGGGACCAAATTTCCATGGATTTTATAGATGGCCTTCCCCATTCTCGTTCGGGTAATGATAGCTTGTGGGTGATCGTTGATAGACTTACTAAATCCGCCCATTTTATTCCCGTTTGGTCTAACCAAACCGTTCCACTTTTGGCCAAACTCTTTATCAAAGAAATTGTTAAATTGCATGGAGTTCCTACTTCTATTATTAGCGATCGAGATCCATTGTTTACTAGTGGATTTTGGAAGAGTCTTCAAAAAGCTTTAGGAACTAATCTTAATTTTAGCACTGCTTATCACCCCTAGTCCGATGGACAAACCGAGCGCGTGAATCAAACTCTTGAAGATCTTCTTCGAGCTTATGTGCTCGATTTTGGTGGAAGTTGGGAAGATCATATTTCACTTGTTGAATTTTCCTATAATAATAGCTTCCAATCTAGCATTGGTATGGCACCTTTCGAGGCACTCTATGGAAGGCCATGTCGATCTCCTTCTTGTTGGCTTGAGGCCGGTGAGAAGCTGTTTTTAGGTCCAGACTTTATTCGTGATTCCACAGAGAAGATTGAACTTATTCGACATAGGATAAAAGAAGCCCAGAGTAGACAAAAATCCTATGCCGATAATCGAAGAAGGAAATTAGAATTTTCTGTTGGAGATCTTGTTTTTATTCGTGTTTCACCGATGAAAGGTGTTGTACGTTTCAGTCGGTCGGGAAAGTTAGTGCCTCGATATGTTGGGCCATTTCCTATCACTGAACGTATTGGTTCCATGGCTTATCGCCTTTCATTACCGGCTCAGTTTTCTGCCATGCATGATGTGTTTCACGTTTCTCAATTACGGAAATGCCTTCGAGATTCTGATTCTATTCTTGAGCTTGGTATCGTGGAAGAAATTGAAGTTTCGCCAAATTTAACTTATGAGCAGCAACCTAATCGAATTATTGCTTCGGAGGTCAAGCGACTTCGAAATAAAGATGTTCCGCTTGTGAAGGTGCAATGGTCCTCAAATCCTAAGGATTTCTCTTGGGAATCCTGAGAATTCATCGAGCGAACACATCCGGACTTGCTTACTCCTGCTCTTTGTGGTGAACTTCCTATTTCAAATTTCTTTTGTGTTAATATGCTTTTATGGTTGTTACTTGTTATTTCCATCTTATATATTGCGAGGACGCAATTTCTTTAAGGAGGGGAGTCTGTAACAACCCGAATATTTATCGATTTTATATTTAAATATTATGTCGTTAATCGGATATTGGTCCGAAAAGCTATTTTTTGCAAACGGTCAAATTAAGACTCGAGACCACTTCCATTGAGTTTGAAATGCCGTTTACAACTTTTTTAAGTATAAACATTGATAGGTTTGGAGTTAGTGGAATTTCACTTACTTTTCCCGCTTTGGACTTTGGGTTAGATTTGCCATTATAACTCAAACCCACTTCTCTCTTTCTCCTCACTCTTCATAAATTTCCTAACAACCAAGCGTTAGCATTAATGGCGAGTGGAATGAGAAATTAAAATTCCAAGCTCAAATTCTCTTGCAAATCCAACATTCAATTCCAAATTCAAGAAGAAGACATTGGATTCAAGCTTGTGATTACTTCTCCATTGCTTTCAAGCCTTTCTTCATAATTTTGGTTAAAAGGTGAGATTTTTATCTCACAATTCTAGTCTATAACTATATTGGACTGTTGGGAATGATTCCCCATCACTTTAGCATATACATTTGCATTTGGTTTTGGATTGGATTGGTGAAAATCCCCAATTTTTGGTGTTTTAGGCGAAAAACTGCAGTTAGGTCGTTCTGCCTATGCTAGGTCATTCGCATGGAAAAGTCTCGGCCTGCATATTCCGTTCGTCCTTAAGTCGTAGGTCTCTCAGCACTAGGTCGTAGGTCGTAGGTCGCTTGGCTTTGGGTCGTCCGGTCTTGGCTAGCTCGGTTATAGGTCGTTACCTCTAGGTCATTAGACCTTTATACTTTAGGTCGTTGCTCTGCTTTACCACATAGGTCGCTCGGCCTTTGTTCCATTTGGTCGCGAAGCTCGATAGGTCGCGTACCCCCTTAAGTCGCTCGACCAATAGGTCGCGAACACCTCTAGGTCGCTCGACCCCTTTAACTCGTAGGTCGCTCGCCTCTTCTAACCCGCGAGTTCCTTAAGTCGCTCGCCTCCCTTAGGTCACTCACCTGGTTGAGTTGCACCACACCTTAGCTTGGCCGCATTAGGTCGCGTACATTTTAGGTCGCATGGCCACAGGGTTGCTCCAGTTAGGTCGCATGACCTCTTAAGTCGCTCGCCTCTGTTAGGTCGCTCGCTTCTGCTAACTCGCGAACACCACTAGGTCGCAACCACTAGGTCGCTTGACCGCTTAGGCCCCTAGGTCGCAACCATTAGGTCGCTCGATCCTATCTTCCCCTAGGTCTTCACTAGGTCGTACCGTTTTGGACGGGGCGCTGCCCCCTGGACCCCCACGACCTGACCGGGAAGGTCGAACCCCGTAGTAGGGGTGTTGTCCCCGCACCCCCACCTTGGGGGGTTGCCACCCCCCCCGGACACCCACCTCCGTAGGTGATTTTATCTGAAAAACATTCAACAGAACTTGCTTTGTTGAGATGCTGAGTTGACCATTCTTCGAGACAAACCATCTTTGGCTTCTCGGTCGATTTTATGGTATCACGGCCTTGCTAAAAAGGCGGGATAACAACTTTAGAAATATGAAGGTTTCAATACTAGTAGTAAATATCAAAACTCTTTCAACAAAATGATTTCAGCTCTATTTTCAATAACAAAGCTGTTTTCTTAAACCATTTTCCAATCTACTAGTATATACAAACCATTACCTCACTCGGATGAGAAATCTAATTAAACAGCTTAGTAAAACAAGTGGTATGAAACGCTTGCGTTCACTTCGTCGGTTAATTCTTGGACTTGTTCGATTGAACCTCTTGTGACAATTTTCTAGTGAAGATTTACAGTTTGTTCATAAATATTTAAGTCAAGCAAGTGGTTATGGGACACGAAGATAAACTTCTATATTTACTAGCTTAGTGTAATTGACACTTCTCGTTGATCATGACGATCATTTTATGATTTAGACTAGCAATTGTGCGATGTCTCTTTGTTTGCAAGGTTAGACTAGACCTCATGGGTGTGATTCCGACTCACACATATCTCTTTGTCCGCAAGGTTAGTCTAGACACCATTTGTGTGATTCCACTCACTCATACCTTTTTGTTGCGAGGTTAGGCTAGACACCATTTGTGTGATTCCACTCACACATACCTTTTTGCTTTTTGGTTAGCCTAGACTTCATCTAAGTGATTCCGACTCACCCATATGGGGTAGCTCCCCATAATCTTCGGACCGTCATGTGATTGGCCTCTTTCCCTTTTTCTGTGATTTCTGGATTTCTTGTGTTGATTTCTGGAATTTATGTCATTGACTTGTTATGAGTACAAGTTTAGGGTATGATGCACTCTTTGGATCTTTGAGAAGATTCTTGTGATATCGATTTATCTCTTATTGATTGATCTTCTGTTGATCATCATTTGCATACTTATAGTAGTATGTCAGTATGGATATTTTACGTTTATGCCATATCTTTTATTTTATACCATGTCATCTGATATTTGTAGCTAGACTGATCCGTTTATTATTTTCTTAAATAATACTCGGGTCGGACCGAGATGTTACAGGTGCTTCTACTTGACTTCTTCCTGGGATTTGCTACTCTGACTTTTGGCTAACTATTTAGATTAGCAGTTTTTGTTGTATACACTTGAGATATAGACTCAAAGTTGTATTCTTTTGTATAGCACATGTTGCTATTCTTTTGCATTATTGTGGATCTTTTTGACCACTACTCTGATGTACACTTTCATGTGTTAGTTATATATTCATATCTTCTTCCGCCTTTGTGATATCGACGTCTGTGACTGATTTGTGTTATGCTTATTTCTATGTTTGTTTCTGAAGATTATTTATAGCCACCGTGTGATAAGAAATCACATGGATGGTCGCTCCTCAACAGCCTTATTCTCCGTGCTAGTTGACAGCACTACACCGTAGTGTTCTTGGCTAGCATGGGTATAGAGGTGGGGCGTTACACAATAACCTTGAGCGACTAATCGAGATTTATTTCTAACTACCTCTCCTTCTTCATTCATTTTATTTTTATAAACCCATTTAGTTCCAATTATAGTTTTATTTTCTGGTCTAGGAACAAGTTCCCAAACATCATTCCTAGTAAATTGATTTAATTCTTCTTGCGTAGCCAAAATCCATGAATCATCAGTTGATGCTTCTTTGGGATTTGTGGGTTCAATAGTTGATATAAAAGCTACATTACTCATTTGACTTAGTTGATTTCTAGATTTAACAACAGATTGCATATCTCCCTGTATATTTTCTATAGGATGATCTTTTAAAATTTTAGGCCTTTTATTAGGATGATTAATTTCATTATTAGTTTCAATTGATTCTTGATTTTGAGTGATTAAATCCTCTTCATCATTTGCATCTTCAAATATTTTAAAATTTTCATCATGTGAAACATGCATTGTTTCTTCAATGGAATTAGTTTTTAAATTAAACACTCTATACGCTTTACTTCTATTAAAATATCCGATAAGGATACCTTTTTCGGATTTAGGATCAAATTTATCTAAATTATCTTTTGTATTTAAATAAAGCATTTACTTTCAAAAATTCTGAAATAAGATAACTTAGGTTTCTTTGAATAAAGAAGTTCATAAGATATCTTATCAGTTAGAGGTCTAATTAAAATTCTATTCAAAATATAACACGCATCTGCTTCTGCCCAAAAATTCTTTGGTAAATTACTATCTGTAAGCATAGTTCTTGCACACTCTTGAATCGTCCTATTTTTACACTATACTACTCCATTTTATTGTGGAGTTCTCGAAAATGAAAAATTGTGAGTTATTCCCTTTTTATTGCATAATTCCTCAAACTTTTCGTTTTAAATTTCACCGTCGTGGTCACTTCAAATAGTTATAATTTTTAGAGAAAATTGATTTTGAATTCTTTTTGAGAATGTATTAAAACATTCAAAAGTATCACTTTTACGTTTCAAAAATATTGTCCATGCAAATCTAGAATAATCATCTACAATTACAAAGACATATTTACTATGATTTATTGATAGAATTTGAGATGGACCATATAAATCAAGATGAAGTAATTCAAGAGGTTTTGAAGTTGAAATCATATCTTTTAACTTAAAAGAACCTTTTCTAAGTTTTCCAAATTGACAAGCATCACATAAATTATCTACATCAATTCATTTTAGGGAGACCTCTTACTAGATCATGTTTTGACAGTCTAGATAAGAATTTGAAATTCAAATGCCCAAATCTCTTATGCCAAATCCAAGGGTCACTTATATTTGCCAACAGACACAGGTTATCATTTGAAACTTTCGTACTAAGAATATAAATATTCTTTTTCCTGAATCCCTCAAATATAATGGTTGAATTATTATCTTCTATATGACACTTATCTTTTTCAAATTTAATTTTATAACCTTTATCACATATTTGAATTATACTTAGCCGATTATGTTTCAGATTCTTAACTAGCAAAACTTTAGTAATAGTAAGAGTTTCAGAATTATCGACATTGCCAATGCCAATCACATATCCTTTTAAATTGTCTCCAAAGTTAACCAGTCCTCCGTCTTTGTATATTATATCATTCAGTATATCTGGATTGCCAGTCACGTGTCTAGAACATCCACTATCGAGTATCCATTTGTTCTTTCTGATCTGCATAATTTGTCCGTTGTGGATTGATTCCTCAACAGGCATAAAGCATGATTCCTACACATCAAACAATTTTGGTAGATAACTTGAACTTGAATATTGATTATACGCAGACTCATGAAACAATGATGATTTGAATACTTTTAAATTAGTATTAACAATAGCCATTTTAAAAAAAATAATCAAAAACTAGGATTAACACTAGAGGGGTTGAATAGTGTTAATAAAGAATTATTAAATCTTTTTGAGTTTATGTTAATTTAGACACTGATGTATGCAATATACAGACACAGATATGATCACGGAAACAAACAAAGATGCAGAAATAAACTAAAAGAAGTAAAGGAAAGAACACACCGGATTTTATGCTCGTCCGGAATAACCCTACATCCAGTCCCGCAACACAAGTATGGGTTTCCTTTCAAAAGCAATTGTACAGTTACACCCTCGGTTTCAAGGCTACGAGGTACACCCTCCATAATTTTGATCCTATAGGTATAGATATTTGATTTTCGGGCCACAAGTTTACCCAATTGATTTACCAAGGCTACAATCACACCTTTTCTTTCTTGATTGATTTACAAGGCTACAATTACACTATTTCTCGCTTAATAGATTACAAAGAAGTATATAACTCTGAATAGCACTGAGAATCCTGTAGAGATGGCGATAGAGAATCAAGCTAGAAGTAATCGAGTTCGACTCAATGTTGATTTCGGCAGAGTAATGGTAAGAATATGTATTAAGAGAAGTGGAAGAAGAAGAGGAGTGAAGAACTAGAATATCTGATGTAAAATTCGTTGAAACAAAACCCTATTTACAGAAGAACAACAACCATATCCTTTCATGAAGAGTTATGGCGAACATACACTTTTTTTGAAATTTAAATTTTGAACTCAACTGACACCATGTCGACGTGGGGTACATAGGCATGTCAACATCCCAAAGGATTTTTTGGCGTTTTGATTTTCTTTGAAAATAAATTTTATTTTATATTCAAACTAATTTAAACTTTATAAATATGCTTGACTATAGTTAAATTCATAAGTAAATATAGAGAATAATATATATGGAATTTAACTATACTTTTATATTTAAATCTAAGTATAAATATTTAAAATTTAAATATATTATATTTAAAAGATAGTTTAAAATCAGGAGTAATTTGACTTTGAAATTAAAGATAATTTTGAGCTAAAATTATTTAAAATCATGATAGAGGGTTTTTAATCTTTTAAAAGGAAAGTTTTGAAAACATTTTGAAAATAGGATATATTTTTAAAAAATCATTTTGAATAAGAAGTTAGAGGATACAAAACAATGTTCCACTAGATTTTTCGTAGGTTCCATCCTACTTAGGGTTCCATCCCTTTAACAGGTGTGACGACCCGCCCTTCTACTACCAGAAAGACGTATCATCATTAAGAAAGAAAGGGATAGAAATAGGAAAGAAAGAGACAGAAAGAACAACAACATCAGAATCTCACAGTGGAATGGAACAAAATATAATATATCACATAACTATTACATAGTTTTACATATATCAGAGTTATAGAATATCAGTACACATGACAGTTATATATACATCTATCACTATATATATCAGAGATACAGCATACATCAACTAACATAGCGAAACTTGGTAGATAGCTACATACGTCTGGAAACTCCTGCTCCAAGCTCCTCCAGAAATCAAGGTCCAAAACCTATCACTTGGCTACTCATAAAAAATTTGAGCACCCAAGAGTTTATGAAAAACAAAATATAAACTCCGGGTCAGACATGGGTCTGGTATGAGTAAACGATTTTGTTAACTCCTAGGCTAAGCGACTTAGCGACCCAAGGAGGCAAGCGACTCAAGGCAATAGCGTAGAAACTAAAATGAAGCCCTGCATCACGACTTAGCGACTTAAGGACAAAAGCGACCTACGAGTTAACAAGGAAAAGGAACTAGCGACTTAACACATGAGGCGGGCCGAGCGGCTTAACTTCTGAAGTGAAGCAACGACTTAAGGAGGTTAGCGACTCAATGGTTAAGCGACTTAAGGAGAGCAGCGGCTTAACTGGTAAATGACTCACCGAGTTATCGACCTTACGACTTAAGAGGTCCATGACCTAGCGAGTTAAACGGTGGCACGACCTAGCGACTTAAGGGTTTGACAACCTAGGGAATTAAAGCTTTCACGGCCTACGATTAGTCGTTCACGACCTTATACTTGGTGATTGAACTATGCCGCCTTCTATAAGTCGCGAATACCCATCAGTTAGTACAAAGGGTCATGTATGAACCAGTAAAGTCGTGACTACTCACCCCTTAACCCGGTGGCGACCTGCGGCCCATCCTAAGTCATAACTCGCGACGTACGACTTACTTTAAGTCACAAACGACTTAAGGTCAGTAGAGGACTCTCTATAAATACGGCATGTGCTCTAACATTAAGGGGACTTTTCCGATCATTTTCTTCAAAGCATTGAGACTTCGCCATCTTCAAGCCGAGCCTTACTCCAACATTCGAAACTCACAAGAAGCTTCAGTCAAATTCAAGCAGGGATTCAACATATTCAACCATGAATTCGGAGAATTCTCTTGCATCGAAGTTTTTCTAGCTACCTGTCTTTTGAAGTGAATTATAATTGAAGGAAATTGTAAAGGATTGTAATCATATAAGCAATAAAGAAGGATTGAAGTGGACGTAGGCTTGATTATAAGCCGAACAATTATAAACTCGGTGTCTCTTACTGCTTTTTCATTGAATTACTGCTTTTTCTGTTTCCCGTGTTAACGGGTGGTGCTTTCATTCAATCTCTATTTGCATCGGGGTGTTAGCGTCTAACTTTTTACGTTAACATTTTTGGTTCTTTCACTGAGAATTGAACTGAGGATACTGTCATCATAGCTTCACAGAAATTTGTAAAAAGGATCTCTCTAAAAACCAGGAGTTTATTGGAAATAATGGCCCTCAGAAGAAAACGCAAGTCTGTTAGATCTGACGATGTTCGCGAGACTACTGCCACTTCTCCTCCTTTAAGTCAAACAACTCCAACCGTCGGAGTTACACGGGCAGAGCTGAATGCCATGGTATCTGGGCTACATCAACAAATGGAAGCTCAGAATAACCTAATGATGGAAAGGTTGAATGCTTTATTTGAGGCAAACCGCCAACTGGCAACTAAGGAGGGAAACCTTGCTGATGATGTGCAGAATGTGGAAGAAAGGAATATCCCTCAAAGGACAGCTGACCCAGTGGAAAGGACATCTCCCCAAGCCGGAGGATCGGGACCGCAACCAACCCTCCGTGAACGACTGTCAAGACAGAATTCGGAGAGAATGGCTGATGTTTGTCCCGCTGAGCCTCAAAATGATGAAGAATATTTCTCAGGCATGGTTCATCAGATTATAAAGAAAAGTATGCAGAGAAATGAAGATGAGAAAGAATGGGGTTTCGCTCCGAGCAAAACTCCATTCACTGAAAAGATCCTGAAGGCAGAATTCCCAAGGAAGTTTGTCCCTCCAACTATTCCAGCTTACAAGGGAACGAGCGATCCTAATGAGTTTCTGTATAAGTATGATTGGCACATGAAGGGTGCCAGAGCCTCTGATGAAATCAAATGCCGGTATTTTCGGTGTACTTGGAAGGAGTTGCTTTACTTTGGTTCACAAAGCTGCCGGTCCGATCGATAGACCAATTTTCTGATTTGACTCGGAAATTCAAGGAACATTTTCGATTGTATGCGTTAAAGGCAAAGGATATAATGTCGTTATCCAGCTTGGAGCAGAATCCCGGAGAATCCATTAGAGCTTTCTTGAATCGCTTCAATATAGCCCTGGCTGAAGTGGAGAATGTGGAGCCGAGAATGATTTTGACGTACCTGATGAAGGCTATTGATAAGACAAGTGAGTTCGGGAGGTGGTTGAAAATGAAGAAACCAAATTCACTTGACAAGTTTTATAAGAAAGCCGATGAATTCATGCGCCTGGAAAGCCTCCAAGCACCGGCTAAGGTGGTATCGACAGGGGCTGGAAATAGTAATACGGTTCCGAATAAGAAGGAATCTGGCAATCAGAAGAGGGGGAACGATGCCCAGAAGAAGCAAGGAGATGCAAAGAAAGGACGTTCCTTCAACTTTACCCCTCCGACTGATACCCCAGAAAACATCTACTTTGCAAACAAAGACACGGTCGAATTGCCCGCACCAGCTAAGCAAAGAGTTAATGGAAGAGCTGAGAAGAATGGAAGGTTTTGCCGGTTCCATAACCAACCCGGGCATGATACTAACGAGTGCTGTCACTTGAAGGAGGTATTGAGGAGCTATTGAAGGAAAACAAGCTCCAGCAATATGTAAGATGGAATAAGAACGGCCCAACCTCGTCAACTCAAGGACAACAGGTTCCTGTTCATCGTCCTAGCTCAAGTGAAAAGGCGACAGCTCATGAATCAGAGAGGCCTCTTATAAATGTGGTTACAGGGGGCCCTCACCCGGTTGGCAGGAGTTGGAGTGAGATGGAAAGATAAGCCCGTGCTTTGAAGTATGCACCGGCAGATGAAAGTGTCTTTGTGTTAGAAGATGCTGCACCCCTGAAGCAGCAGAAGACTTTTAATGATGACATTATATTCAGTACTAGGGATTCAATGGGTGTTGAAGCTCCTACCATTGATCCTATGGTCATCTCCGCTGGCATTGGGCCAGCTACTGTGAAAAGAGTTCTGGTTGACTGTGGAGCTTCGTGCAACTTTCTCTTCAAGAAGACTTTTGATCAGATGAAGATTCCACTGGCTGACGTTCAAGCTTCATCACTAAAGATTGCTGGCTTTACTGGGAGCCGAAACAGGCAATTGGAACTATTGATTTGATCGTAGAGCTTGGAGAGGGGCAGAGAAAAGTGGCTCGTAAACAGACCTTTGTTATTGTTGAAGAATTTTCTGCCTACAATGCCTTCCTAGGCCGACCAACTCTGGCAGCATTTAAAGCTATTCTTGCTCCGTGGTGTCTGACCATAAAATTCCCCATAGATAATGGAGTCGGCGTGGTGAAAGGGGATCAAAACACTGGACGGGAATGTTATCTTACAGAGTTGCGTGAAGCGAGTAAGAGAGAAATGGGAAAAGATGCGGCAGCCCCAGTCCGCATCAAAGAATCAACCTTGTAGCAATTACAGGGTGGACCCTGCACAGGCGAACTTAGTGGTGCATGAAAAGAGATGGATCCAAGAAAAGCCAGTGCAGGGGAAAATAGAGTGGTACTAGTTGAAGTGACAGTGCCGGTACCTGTTGACCCGAAAGACCCGAACGAAGTATTGAATGTGGGTTCGTAGCTTAATGCAACGGTTCAAAATGTTTTGATATCATTTTTGAAAGAAAATCTGGATGTATTCGCTTGGACTCATGCCGATATGTGTGGAATATCTCCAGAAATTGCGGTACATACCTTGAATATTGATCCAAAGTTTACACCTGTGAAGCAGAAAAGAAGAACCCAGGGTCCCGAAAGGTCAACAGCATTAAAGGAAGAGGTGGATCGGCTCATGGAGAATGATTTTATCAGAGAATCTACTTATCCGAATTAGGTTTCAAATCCAGTACTAGTTAAGAAAGCTAACGAAAAATGGAGAGTATGCATCGACTTTTCAGACTTAAACAAGGCTTGCCCCAAAGACTGCATTCTGCTTCCCAGGATTGACCAGTTAGTTGATGGAACTGCGGGGCATGAATTGTTATCTTTTATGGATGCTTACTCCGGATATAACCAGATCATGATGCATGAGCCAGATCAGGAGGACACGAGTTTTATAACCGATGTTGGTCTGTACTGTTACAAAGTCATGCCCTTTAGATTGAAGAATGCAGGGGTAACTTACCAGAGACTTGTTAATGCAATGTTCAAGCCACAGATTGGCAAGACTATGGTAGTTTATGTCGATGATATGCTGGTAAAGTCAAAGAAAGCAGGGGACCACAAGGATCACTTGGTAGAAATGTTCTCAATCCTCCGAAAGTAAGGTATGAAGCTGAATCCTTTGAAGTGTTCATTTAGGGTAGAATCTGGAAAGTTTCTGGGTTTCATTGTGAGTGCAAAGGGCATTGAAGCTAATCCTGCTCAGATAACTGCCTTAAGAGATGTCAATGCTCCTAGAACGAAGAAGGAATTGCAAAGTCTCAATGGAAAAGTTGCAGCCTTGAGTCGATTCATTTCCAAAGCTACTGATAAATGCATTCCATTCTTCGATGCTCTAAAGAAAGGAAGAAAAAACTTTGACTGGACCCCTGAATGCCAGAAAGCTTTCGATGAGCTGATTCATCATATGGAAACGCCTCCTATACTTTCTAAGCCGGACAATGATGAAGATCTTTTTGTATATTTGGCAATCTCGTCTCATGCCCTCAGTGCGGCTTTGCTCCAGGAGGATGCGAAAATTCAGCGCCCGGTCTACTACATCAGCAAGAGATTCACTGGGACAGAATTGAAATATTCAAAGTTGGAAAAGCTCGCCTATTGTCTACTGATTGCATCAAGAAAATTGAGGCCATATTTCCAAGCTCATCCCATCAAAGTCCTCACCGATCAGCCCTTGAAGCAAGTCCTGTTTCGTCCTGAGACTTCGTGTCGTCTTTTGAAGTGGAATATTGAGCTTAGTCAATATGACATCACTTATCATCCCCGGAGAGCTATCAAAAGATAAACTTTGGCAGACTTCATCGCGGAATGTACAGACAAAGGTGATAGTGAGGAAGTAGTGACCGATAATCCTTCAATCCGATGGAAATTGTATGTTGATGGCGCAAGAAACGATTACTGTTCCAGGGCCGGGGTCGTGCTTGAAACCCCTGAAGGATGATCACTGTGTTATGCTTTAAGGTTGGAATTCCCTTCGACAAACAATGAGGCAGAATATGAATCTCTCATTGCTGGCCTGAAGATTGTTAAAGAACTGAACATCAAGGCATTATAGATCTTCAGTGATTCACAGCTTATTGTGTGTCAAGTCAAGAAAGAGTTACAAACTAAAGGAGGAAACCTACCTGCTTATTTGTCAAGAGCTTGGGAGCTTCTCGAGGACCTGGACCATTATACGATAAACCATGTACCTCGGGAAGAAAACATGAAGGCAGATTCCCTCGCGAAGTATGCAAACACTGGTGAAGCTCAATTATTGGGATTAGTTCCTGTGGAAGTCCTGTTAACTCCAAGCATTGATGAAATGGATATAGACTAGATCATGACCATATCTCAAGAACAGGAATCATGGATGACTCCGATAAAGGACTATCTGCTCAACGGATCTGCGCCAGAGAGTTCAAAAGAACGTCAGAAACAGTTAAGAAAGGCTTCAAGGTATATGATTCAAGATGGCCGATTATTTCGACGAGGATTTTCAATGCCATTACTCCAATGTGTGACTGAAGAAGAAGCTAAGACAATTCTAGCTGAGGTACATGGAGGGGAATGTGGAGATCATATAGGTGGTCAAACTTTAGCAAAGAAAATTCTCCGTTATGGATACTTTTGGCCGAATATCAACCGAGATGCTGCAGACTACTCCCGAAAGTGCGACAAATGCCAGACATTTGCTAAAATACCAAGAGCACCTTCCACTAGGATAACACAGATGGTCAGTCCGTGGTCATTTGCTTTTTGGGGAATGGATCTCATCGGGCCTCTGCCAACTGCGAAATCCGGAATCAGATATGCTATTGTTGCTGTGCATTATTTTACTAAATGGGCTGAATCTAAACCCTTAGCTACTATTACCTCTAAGAAAATGATAAACTTTGTAACTAAGAATATCATTTGCAGGTATGGAGTACCTCAAAAGATAATCACAGACAATGGAACCCAATTTGAAAGTTAAGAGTTCCAAGATTTTTGCAAAAAATTCGAGATCCGAAAAAGTTTCTCAGCAGTGGCTCATCCGCAGGCAAACGGGCAAGTGGAAGCAGTAAACAAAATTATCAAATCAACCATCAAAAAACAGCTGGAAAAAGCAAAAGGTGGTTGGGTCGATAAACTTCTGCTAGCACTATGGGCATATAGAACTACACATAAAACTGCGAAGGGGCACACTCCATTTTCATTGGCATATGGATCAGAGGCAATGATTCCGGTAGAAATAGAGTTCCCTTCACATAGAAGAATCCATTTCAATCAAGCCGAAAATGAAAAGCTGCAACTTGAAGCCCTTGACTTCCTTGATGAGAAAAGCGAAGAAGCTGAGCTCAGAACTGCAGCTCACCAGCAAAGAATAGCCAGGGACTTCAATTCCAAAGTTCGCCGGCACAGCTTTGAAGTGGGGGATCTAATCTTAAAAATAATTATGACACCTATAGGCGTGCTTGGACCAAACTGGGAAGGGCCGTATGTTATAGGCCAAAAACTTCTTGATGGCACATTGAAACTTGTAACTTTCGAAGGAGATCCAATTCCAAGAGCTTGGAACAGCAATCAATTGCGCCCATATTTTACTTAAAGGCTTTAATGAAATATTGTAAAAGAATGATGAATGTATGATTCTTGTATTGAAAGCCGTTGTAAAGTCAGTGAAAGTGAATAATAAGAACTATAAAGTGGATGTAGTCCCAGTTCTTGGCCGAACCACTATAAATCTTGTGTTCTTTACTATTATAGACTGCCTTGCTTTATTTCGATATATAAAATACGTCAATTGTATTACTAAAATGTCGATTTAATAATGCAGGCCATAAAAACAAAGCTTACCCATCACAAGACCAAGCAATCCTTGACATCACCCAACAAGCAAACGCTAAGCCGTTCAAAATTTCCATACTCAAATCCTACGAAAGGAGTGCTTCGAACAAAAGTTAGCGATTCGGCTGGAAGTGGGCCATTGCTAACTAACTGTGAATGTTTGTACAAACGAGCATCTAGTTAAATAGCCAGTGTCTACCACCACCAACTCGCTTAACTATGAAGTATATTTCTTTGGATAAGGGAAGTTGTTGGCAACTAAAAGGGAATGGTATTTGAAAAAGATAACGGGGATCGCCGATATGAATAGATGGCAAAGAAACATGGGCGAGCAAGCATTAAACAGCAAAAGACCTCTTCGGAGGCACAAGCCCTCTTCGGAGGCACAACTCTTCGAAGGATAAAGACCTCAAACGGGCATGCCAGAAGACTTTCTCAACGAAAAAGATTGGTATGGAATAACTGTGAGTACCTTCCCGACTGGAAGGCAAGGCGCTTGTTTACTAGTTGAGACAGTTTGCGCAGACAAGCATCCAAGTAACTTGCGTCTGCCCCGTGAATCCATACGATGATCGGAGGCACCTTCCCAAGTGGAAGGCAAGGAGCTTGTTCACTAGTTGAGACAATCTACTCAAATAAGCGTCCAAGTAACTTGCGTCCGCCCCGTGAATCCGGCCAACCATGAGGAAGAAACTTCCAGGTAGACTCGGAGGCACGCATTCCACCGAGATCTGAAATAAAACTATACAATTGCTGGAATGTGAAAAGCCCTCTTCGGAGGCCCATTCCACCATAGTTGAAATGCTAAAAGACCTCGAGCGGGCCTCGCCAGAAAAAGAGAGTTCTTTCTCGACATAAAGTTGCGGACTGATCGGTGGCATAGAACACTTGTGTCCTCCCCGTGAATCCATCCAACTAAGAGAAAGAAGCTCCAAACTTCTAGGCAAAAGCCCTACTCAGAGGCACACATTTCACCGTGATCTGAAATAAAACTTCACACGAGTCGAAATGTGAAAAGCCCTCTTCGGAGGCCCGCTTCCCAGCGAACAGGGAAAAAATAAAAGCCTCTCCCTAGAGGCAGAAACAAAAAGCCCTCTTCCCAGAGGCACAATCAAACGAAAAGCCCTCTTCCCAGAGGCACAATCAAACAAAAAGCCCTCTCCCCTGAGGCACAATCAAACAAAAAGCCCTCTTACCAGAGGCTCAAGCAAGTCGAAGCCCACTTTACCACGAAAGAAAATTCACTCGCCAAAACAAAAGTGATTTTCTCCAAAAAAATGTGAAGTGTAAAAACTTCGCAACAAAAAAAGAAAAGAGAAAAAACTCCTCCAAAATGAGGTGCATCCTACTAAATACGAAAAATATTTCCTTGAAATGGAAATATTATCCTTTAAAGTACAGATGCAAACCTCCTTCAAACGGAAAAGTTGTTCTCTAAAGAAAGAGTACAAGTCTTCTCAAAATAGAGGAATTGTTCTCCAAAAACTTTGCCAATGTGAAAGAGATTGCAATAAACCATGGTATGGGGGCAGCACATTATAGGTACAAGAATGGAAACAATGCTCAAACAACATACCATAGGCTCATTGCAATATCACACAAAGGAAACAAGAAACTTGTATAAAGATAAAGAATAAATGTATTCTCAAATACAGACAGAAGTTTGTATAGGTAAAAGGAACATTTTATTCAATACTACGAAAATTTTATACAGGTACAAGTTTCAGGAAAAAGAAAAGCAGGGGCCGATACCCGCACAATCTCCGGCCAGTACATGCAAAAAGAAAAAAGTAAAGCAAAGAAGGGAAAGCGGGACTCGTCACTTCTTTCTCCCACCACCTTTAGAGCTTCACCTGGCTTAATAGGCAATTTTTCAGCCCGGCTTGGGAGAATTAGGGGAGAAGGAGAGAAAGCCAGTGCTGGATCAATTTTCGTTTCCTTTTCAGTAACAGAAATGCTTCTCCCTTTCTTCTTTGAAGTTGTACGCTTCCTCCTCCTCTTTGAAGAAGACTCACTCCCCGGAGTGACAAGAGCAGACAATTTTATGTCATCAGAAAGGGTTCGCTCCGGAGATACTTCGCCTCCTTCAAGTCCTTCGGCCTTCTGCTCCTACGAAGCGGTTGGATTGTCCAAGTCTTGAAGGGCTCCTATTAATTCTTCCTGCGATCCCGGCTGGGAAGTAGGAGTAATTTGAAAGGTTGGAGGAGGAACAGCTGGAGGAGGAGAAGTTTCTATGACGCTTGGCACTTTCTCTACAAAAGAAAAGAGATTATCGTCAGTAAAGAGAGGAGATAAAGGCTCGTTAATCGAGAAGCTCGTTAAACTCAGTCGAAACAAACAAGCAGTCCACTTGAGCAAGATTAATAGAAGAGTTACCTGGAGAAGTCGGCTCTCTAATGTCAACTTCATAAGCTTGTGCTTCGGTGCTTTCTTCGCCTTCATCTCCACCCTGTGCACTTGTAATCTCAGTTATGACTTTAGCAGGGGACGGAGAATGGGAACCGGAGCTTGTGATATCAACGTCGGCCGAAATTGGAGGAGGGACAGGGGCAATTAATGGTGCTTCTTTTTTTGGATGCTCCTCTCTCATCGTCCCAGCACGCTTTGTAGCAAGCTGCTCTTTTCCTCTGGCAAGGGCTGCACGAGCTCCGTCATCCAGATAATGTGCCTCGAGTTCTTCTTCGGCATACCCAGCATCTTTAAACATATCAAGCGTGGCTTCCCATACTTCAGCCAAAGTGATTTCATATTTGGGGCCCAAAAATGCGAGACTGCCACGCCCTAGGACACTTTGCAAATAGAAGTCAAATAATGTCGAACTGACATCGGCTTTAGTGGCTTGATGAGCTTCTCCGGCTGCAATTTTACCGGCAACAGCCTTATCGCGCTCTTTCTCAACTGTAGCAAGGTGAGTTTTTAATGTCTCAATTTCGAGGTTCTGGAAGCTGGTCTGTTGTCACAACTGTGCAACTTCAACGCGATAATCTTCTACAACCTTTTCCTGCCACTTGAGTTTATCTTCGGCCTCTCGTTGGCTAGCATGAGCATCCCGCACTTGATGCTGAAGCACACTTTCCCTTTGAGAGTAGGAAGTGGAGGAAGTAGCAAGCTACTCTTTAAGTTTTCCAACTTCCGCTTCAAGCTTTTCATTATAAGCGGCAATGCTCCTCATCTCTGCGTCATGTTGGTCGAGAGTCTTTTGCCATTCAGATTTATTGTTCTCCATGGTCAACATAGCCTCAAGGTTCGCGCGCTTGACTCTCTGGAGTTCGTCAACAAGTTTCTTCCAATTCGACATTCTCTCAATATCAAGCTTGACAGCATCAAGATTTCGCAACATGGCTGGTTTGTCGATTGGAACCAGATCAAGATCAAAGCGAACTCTCTTCAAGCACCAGTTCGAAAATCGGCTTTGAAGAGTAGCTGGGCCTGGTCCGACCTGATATGAGGGCCTGCCAATGATCGTCTGAATGTCGGTACGAGCAAGAGCGGGAGTTTGAGGAGGCACCGAAGCAATGGCCTCTTTAAGAATGTCAGGTGATGACTTTTCACCATGTTTCGTCCGTTTGCTCGAATCTTCGGCAGCGTGGCTCTTTCCTTTGTCATCGTGGAATTTTTGTTTGAGGGAATCACCCTCTCTGTGGGAAGAGTCATGATGTTCATCCCCTCTCCCGTACCGTTCTTCATATGTTCTTCTCTCCTGAGCTTTTCGAGCATCCCTCTCTTCATCAGTTTCCCCTATGATGGGGAAGATAGCGCCTATAATCATATTGATTGCGCCTTCCATACTGCTTAAATTCATCATAATACGAGCCACTTCGCCCCATTGGAGAACCTGAAATAAAAAAAAGGCATAACTTGAGAATCTTCAAATTGCAAGGAGTTAAGTGCATATAAGTGCTAAAAAGTCCTAAGTGTGTGTAATGTGCAAACTACGCGCGTCAAACTACGAACCACTCTTCGATCGTGGGGGAATGATGGGGTAGTAGCTAACGCCAACTCTTGAGTTGATGGATTTTGTCGCAAAATAGAAGTTGCTTCAGCTACTGAAGAGGAAACCCTAGTAGTAACAGGATCGTCTTTAAAGAGCTCCTGTGAGGTGATAAATAGGTCGCTCAACCCTTCAAAAGTGTCATCCCCGCTCTGCTTGACCGGACTTGTTTTCCCGGCTCCTTCATCACCAGACTTCTTCGAATGTTGGGGAGATCCCTGAGGCTCTTCTTCTTCTTTAATGGCCGGGGCAAGTGCAAATTTGCCAGATGACCCCGCAACGTCAGTAGAAGTAGAGCACTTCACCAGAGAAGCCTCAGAAGCAGGTTCTTTTAGTGTGGGTACGTCAGTAGAAACTGTGGCATCTAATGCTTTAGCTGGGGAGTCTGGGACCTCATGGAGGTGTATAGAGCGAGAAGAATGCAAAAGTCCAAACTGATGTAAAAATTCGTCCCTCAACAAAAACTTTATACTTCTTTCCTCTGCGGCCACGGCATTCAGTCTTTCAAAAATTTGCTTGTGGCTTAGATCTCTAGAGGGGGGAGGAAGTGCTGAAAAAGGAAAGAGTGAAATTAGCACTTAGCAACTCAGATCTCAAAAAGCTCGGGAATGGAAAAAATGGAAGCAGGTAATCTTACTTCCTACTCTCCAGATAGCATAAAACCCTAGGGGGCAGCGATCAAAGAAAAACTGATTCAAGAAGCCATGTGCGCTTTCGGAAAGATCAGTAATGAGTTTGCGATTCCTAGCGCTTCTTACAACTGTAATGGAGGGATGATCTTTAGTTTTTGTGAATGAACATAAGTAACAAATTTCCTCGAGACGTGGCAGTCGATCCAGAGTTCTCCTGAATAAAACACACAACCCCATTAAGATGGCGTAGCCATTGGGGTGCAATTGGAACGGAGAGATGGTCAATCGAAGCAGGAGCTGTTGAAGAAAGTCATTGAAGGGAGGAATGGCACCGCACATGCACATTTGGCGGTTAACAGCAACAAAGCCACGAGGTGGCCTATCAGCAAAATCATTTGGTCCAGGTAGTAAAGCATCCTTTTTGGCAATGCCAAATTGGATGCGTAATTGAATAAACACCCGTTGACTCAAGGAAGTTGAAACTCTTTCTGGAGGATTGTTCAGTGGAAAAGCTATCGGAAGGGCCTCTCCAGTTTGTTCTGTTACTTCTTCTTGATGTGAAGCCATTCTACATAAACAACTGGATATTCAAACGTGAAGGTGCACTTTTCCTAAAATGTGTGAAGTGTTGTGTAAAATCAACAAAGCAACAAGCAAATATAACTGGAATTAAGACTAGCAAGCATTTGTCAGTTATAAAGTTTCAGGGCTTCTTGTTTTAAGTCCAAATATGCTAGTGTAATGTTGATGCAAACAAATTAGTTCAAGTTAACGATGCTTTGCATTAACACTTCGCTTTAGTTGATTGGTTCACAACATTTCATATAGTTTCTTTAAGTTGGTTATTCTATGTCGACTAATATGTCATTTGATGTGGGCAGTCAATGACAGTATATTCGCCCTGGTTTTCTGTAATTGTTGTTTTCAGCAGGTTGTTAGCTTATAAGTTAATGTGATCTGTGAAAAAGTGCAACAAAGTTCGAGCAATCCATAATTTAGGCAATTCAGTCCGGCAGTTCAAGTTAAGCACTCAAGTTGAGATTATGCTTCTAAGTGTGAATTCGAGTTGAGCATCCAAGTACTAACTCGTCCACGACTTAAAAGATTTCCTACGAGTTAAGTTGTTGGTTCTTTAAATCATTGGTCCTTTAAGTCGTGGGGCATAGTAAGGAGATAAGGCTTCAGTTCAAAGTGATAAGAATTTCTCCAAGTCTTAACTCGGCCACGACTCAAGGCTTATGTCGCATCTAGTTAAGTCGGTCAAAACATAAGTCGCGAAGGTTCATAGGTCGCCCAAAATTGCTGGGTCGTGTCCAAGCTAGTGTCTCAACCGACAAACCTCCCATCTAATCGGTAACTCGTCAACCTACAAACCAATAACCCATTATCACCTGAGCGACGAAACCCATTGTCTATCGATACCACAAAATCACCTAACGCCAGTCCAAATCATTACAGACCCATCGCAATTCCAATACACTGTTGGACCCTCGTGAGCCACAACAACAGCGTAGTTAATCGCAATCTAAAACCGATCACAGCATAGATCGGAAAGGGAATGCGATGTATGGATAGTCAACTGGGAGCAGAAAGTGAAAATTCATGGTTCGACGGTGATTTTGGGTTGAATGGAGATCAAATTCACTTACACAATGCAAAAGAAAGGATGGATTGATGGCAGAATGGATCAGTTTCACCTTTAGGAGCTCGAGAGATGGTTAATGGCGGCAAGAGTTATCAAGACAATTCAGTAAAGAGGAAAGAGCGAGTCAGTGGTTTAAATAGGACAGAAAGAGGGAGGCGAATAGCCATACGAGTTACCTCTTGGGTCGCTCACGACCTAAGGAAACTAAATCGAAGCACACGACCTATGACTTAGGCGCGTACTTCGAGGGGCAAATGTTAACTCCTAGGCTAAGCGACTTAGCGACCCAAGGAGGCAAGCGACTCAAGGCAATAGCGTAGCGACTAAAACGAAGCCCTGCATCGCGACTTAGCGACTTAAGGACAAAAGCGACCTAAGAGTTAACAAGGCAAAGGAACTAGCGACTTAACACATAAGGCGGGCCGAGCGGCTTAACTTCTAAAGTGAAGCAACGACTTAAGGAGGTCAGCGACTCAATGGGTAAGCGACTTAACGAGAGCAGCGGCTTAACTGGTAAATGACACACCGAGTTATCGACCTTACGACTTAAGAGGTCCATGACCTAGCGAGTTAAACGGTGGCATGACCTAGCGACTTAAGGGTTTGACAACCTAAGGAATTAAAGCTTTCACGGCCTACGATGAGTCGTTCACGACCTTTTACTTGGTGATTGAACTATGGCGCCTTCTATAAGTCACGAATACCCATCAGTTAGTACAAAGGGTCATGTATGAACCAGTAAAGTCGTAACTACTCACCCCTTAACCCGGTGGCGACCTACGGCCCATCCTAAGTCATAACCCGCGACTTACTTTAAGTCACAAACGACTTAAGGTCAGTAGAGGACTCTCTATAAATACGGCATGTGCTCCAACATTAAGGGGACTTTTCCGATCATTTTCTTCAAAGCATTGAGACTCCGCCATCTTCAAGCCGAGCCTTACTCCAACATTCGTAACTCACAAGAAGCTTCAGTCAACTTCAAGCACAGATTCAACATATTCAACCATGAATTCGGAGAATTCTCTTGCATCGAAGTTTTTCTAGCTACTTGTCTTTTGACGTGAATTGTAATTGAAGGAAATTGTAAAGGATTGTAATCATATAAGCAATAAAGAAGGATTGAAGTGGACGTAGGCTTGATTATAAGTCGAACCACTATAAACTCTGTGTCTCTTACTGCTTTTTCAGTGAATTACTGCTTTTTCTGTTTCCCGTGTTAACGGGTGGTGCTTTCATTCAATCTCAATTTGCATCGGGGTGTTAGCGTCTGACTTTTTACGTTAACAGTTTTAAAGTTGTTTAACTTTGAAAAACATTTGAAAATAGAGGTATCACATAAGACTCCCCACAAATAAATACGGGTAAGTTTTTACCTTACGCTAACCAAAACATTTCATAGGAAATCCAATGATATTATAATAGTATCTAGGGTTTTCAAGTAAACAGAAAATAGCCGAAATTTTTACATCTATTAAATTCCAGCTACCATCCACAAAAGTGTGTAATACAAATCAAAACCGTAGGGTCTCGTAGGGAAAATGGATTTTCAATAATGGCAGGGCTACTGGGGTACCGCCCGTCACAGTACGGGGCCTAGATCACCGTACCTTGGATCACTCCCGACCCCCTATAAAACAAGGCCGGAACCATTCCTTACTGAATAGTCCCGAACAAGATAAACCCTACAGTTGTAGCTAGCAACCGCCCACACAGCCGAAATAAAAAGGGACATCTAGACAGGGGAATATCTTGTCCTGCTTGGGCATGACCCACCAAACCTTGCTGCATCTCCCCTGTTTTACCCATTTCCGTTGATGAGGCTTGAGGCTGCGATTACCTTTACAGGAAATATCACTTAGAACACTCATCGTCTGCCTGACGATATGCTGAAAGCATTCAGTCCATACAAGTTCGTCCTGGGTTCGAAGAAACCGAAGGCATTATCTCGTCACACTCATTTTGGAATCACCCTCAGAGTCAACGACAATAACCCTTGCATTCTATAGACACCATCTTGATCTTCATTTCAGAATTCACGACCTAACGTTTAAATTGGAACGATATGGTTTTCAGAATATCAATTGGATACCCGATCCCGGTCTCATCGAAATCCAAACGCCATTTTAAAGGCCAAGTTGTCTAATTAACTTAAACAGTTTAAATAATTTATATTCAACAATTGAATTAACATAGCATTTATCCCTGATAAAACATATACAAGCATCATAGATATAACATAACATATCACAGGATATCATCAAATAAACATCACAATCAGATATTCTACATACACAATCCGTAAGCAGTCATCTTTAAGTCTTATTTGTAATTAATTAATTACCTGAGAGTTAACCACTTAACTCTATTTAATTAATCATTAATTAACAAATAATTACTTATTTCATTTTAAATTGTCAAACTAATCATTTCTTAATCGACTATTAAATCGTAATTACATAATTATTTTATTTCATACTATTAATTAATTACTTCCTTAATCAAGTGATTTAACTTTAATTACTTAATTAACCATTCCCTGATCATTAATTAATATCTTTAATTATTTATTAATAAAACTTAATTATCCAATTATTATCCGCTAATTACTTAATTAATCAATAATTAATTCTTAATCAAGTTACTTAATTAATTAACTATTTATCCATAATTAAATTACTTTATTAATTAATTATTAATTCATAATTAAATTACTTGATTAGTTAACTATTAATTCACTCATTAATTAACTCAAGTAGTTAATTACCTTTTTTTATCACTTAATCATTAAGCAATCCGACTCTAAATAAAATTTAAAAGTTAATCATTCTTAGTTACTTTCTAAAATAATTAATAAATATTAATCATTCAACTTAATTAACCTTTTAAAAGAAAACATTTTGAAAAACGATATATTGCTAACTACAAACTTAAATAAATTCATACTCGTCTTGAAGTACTTGCTTGGTTTAAGAAATAATTAAGTGTTAAAATATTGTTAAGTATTAACTAAGATAGTCAAAACTTGTATTAAGTTTTTAACTTAAACTGTTAAACATTATTTAATACAGTATTTTAACTTGATATAATCTGTTGCTTAGGCTACCTCTAAACACACTACTGCCGTTAAAAGGGAACCCTAGACTTCCCATGGTAAAACTCGAGACCTCCCCTGCATTATACTCGGGTGTTACTTCGAGTTAACCACTTGAATCACCTGAGTCTTTCCCCTACTTCTTCTTCTCCCCTTTTCTCTTTTTTTTTACAGTATGTTAAACTTTAAACTAAGTATATAAAAGAAACATCAATAACTCACATGAGCACAGCACAAAACAAACCCGAAGCTAACATCAAGCAAACCCGAGTATTGACTCGCGACAAATTCTGATCACGTAACTGACACTTCCTTCGTGCCGTACACATGCACGGTGGCACGATTCGACTCCGGCGCTCATCATCAATACCGACAAGTCACAATCCACCCCTAAACTCCAAATCAAAGCTCAAATATCCAATATAAATTCGAGTTTGAAATTTAGACAATTGGATGAAAAACTACAACAAACACTCACGGTAGATCGCCTCGCCACCGCCTCTCCGTCCTCCTGTAGTACCAAAGATTTAGCCCATACGTCATCAACACGATAAACCATCATCCCATAGAAACTCGAGCCACTCGATCGCTTGAGGGTGATGAATTCGACACGAACAGTCATGGAAAAAAAACAGGAATTCAAACCCTAAATGAATCTCATGCTCTAATCTCTGTCAATATAAAAATCTCTTGATAATTTTCCTGAAATCACAAAGGTTTAAAAGTGCTTCCAGTGAAGTTTCATTATTTATCATTGATTCAATTTTGAGAAATTGATAAAATTGCAGTTTTTATTCACATGTGAACTGCTCATGAACTAGCAATGTAAAAATCCTCATTTTCGTTTTAAAAATCATAAATTTCACCAAGCTTTCAATTTATAAACCTGAATTATATTTTTATAGCGGTTGAATTTTATCAATATATTCTTTGATTACCTATAAAACATTTTTACAGTAGTATACCTTCCCACTAGATGGTTTAAACAATTTCAAACAACTTAATCTAAGTTTAAATCTCATGTGTGGTTGAAAAATTTAAACCTATCAAAGGTTAACAGAAAATAATTTGAGTTTTTAAAGGAGCACATTCACCCTGTATCAATTTAAACAGAGAAGTATATACAATCACAGTATCATATTTAAGATTACAACATATACCACAGGATCACAGAAGTATTTGATTAAACCTAAAGCTTTATGAATTTAGTTTACTCACCGATAACATTCCTGAACAAAGAATAAATTTGATGTTGATTATCTGAAACTTGAAACTGTTTGGAATCTGCAGTTGAAACTATTTTTATTTGAATTCAATTGGAGTTTGCTCGTCTTTTCCTGCTTTAGTTTTCTCAAGTTTTGTTATGTGTTTGTTGAACGAACTAGAACTAAAAAGCAACTGCATATATATATATAAGTTAACAGTAGTATGAAGCAGGTATTATCTGGACAAGTTTTATCTGTTTGACTAAATATGACTTGAACTAAATTACTGCAATATGAAAAAAATACTGAGATTTCGGCTGAAAAATTATTTTGTAACCTGAAATGACAAATTGTGTACTTAGCATTAATGAATATGTCTTCAATTATGTTAACATATAATTAATGTTCCCTCATATTTGTAATTTGTACACAGATATTTGTATGAAGACATATGCTTTCAGGTAGGCTTGTGAATGAAACCATTGAGTATAAAGATGTTTTTATTATTTGCTTGCTTGAATAACATAAGATTATTTTTGCGCCAGGATTAATTTTATTTTAGTCTGGTATTACTTCCAACTTGAACTTGCAGGCAACTCTCTCATATATGAAGATATTTATTTAAACATTTGTTTTATTATTATGTTATACTTGTTTTTATTTCATTTTGTACTTAGTGTTTCATTTAACCCTTGTTTATATTTACATTTATATTTATATATTTTGGCTATCAATATTTTATCTGACTTCTAGTTTGAATAGTTTTGATATACATGTTTGTTTTATACATAAATGCGTTATTTTACATTTATACTTTGTGCTTATTTTTATTTTATACTTTACTTAATTTTTTTATTCTTTGTGTACAAATTTAAAGTTATCTTTAACTAATAAATTCTTGCTTTACATTTATATTTTATATTGCTAAAATTAGATTTTTAATTTTAAACAATATCAAGCATATGTATTTATTTAACAAATGTTAGCAATCTATAGCATTTTAATTTACCTATATGAGGTAAATTTTATTAATAATATTGTTAAGAAACTTTATTTTAGAATTTCAAACATTATTATCTATATGTGTATTTACTAATGCAAATAAAGTAAAGTATTATAATTAAATTATATAAGATAAATTTTATCGTAAATATTATTAAGAGATTTTTATTTCAAATTTTCAAATCAATTCCCCTTTTAAACTACCAATCCATATGAACAAATGACAGTTATTTCCAAAATCATATTCATTTTAATATGACCAGTTCACTTTTATTTAATTAGATTAAATATATATTAAAATAAACATGGCAAAAAATCCAGGGTCGTTACAACAGGCTCGAAGTGGATTCCATTCCATGAATAAATTTGATTTTAAGATGCCAGTGCTTTTCTATGAGTTTTAACAAAATTCCTAATAATAAAAAAAATACATAACCTTGAAATCTTGAACTCTTGATAATCTTGATATTTATGAGTCTTCTATCTTGATATCTTGAATTTCTATACTATACAGTCTTCATTCTTAGTACATGCATGGTTACACATACATATATATCTAAACTTATAATGTTAGTATTTATATTTTATAATCTATTCTAAGGTTGTTGTTATCCAAACCACAATCTCTCGGACTAACAAAGCGAACAAAGAATTCAACACATTTTCAAGTGTACTTATTTATATTTTTCAAATCATTTAATGTTCATCCATTTTTTTTCATACAATGATTTTCCCTAATTCACATTCATTACTTACAGAATTTTTAATTCAAGCACTCCAGTGAGGCATATTTCATTAGTTTGCACTCTTTACTTACGTAAGTTATATCCATTTAAATTATTTGGATCATAAATAAAATTGTTATAAAAGGTTGATATACATTATATTTTAGTTTACTTCACATTTACAATTTGGTTTGATTTTCCCTTATTTCATCATAAAATTTTCTTTTCTTATTCATATAATGTTTATTTTCATAAATTTACATTCATAATTTTTTACAAAGATTCCTTTCCCTGTTATTCATACCGTGCCATTTTCTTTCATTTTATTGCTTTACATTCATTGTTTAAGTAAGCATTTTTTCAACTATTGAATTATATATTATTAGGTAGGTTTCTTCACAATCCAATTCACCTTTATAGATTATTTCTTTTTCACATTCACTCTTCCATATATATTATTGTTGAATATTAAATCCATTTTTAAAACATTTCAATGTTTTTTGAAGCTATAATCATTCAGTTAATATAGTACTCACTTTATTTATAATTGGCTTCAATATTAATTGAAGTTCATAATTATTTACTTACAATATTCATCTTATGCTATTCAATCTGATTATAGATGGCTTAAATGTCAACTTAAGCTTAAAATAATTTTTATTACATTATTCACTTTTATTACATTTGATTAGTAGCATTTCAAACTATTTACTTTAGTTTGTAACAATTTATAAAATTAAAATTTGTACTTACATAAGAAGTTCCATAGAACACTTTAATTTTTCCTAAGTTTTACATGTATAATATTCTATTACATATTCGTATTAACATTTCAACTTTTAATAATTTTGTATGTTATATACGTAAATGTCCTTTAGAATGTAATTGAAAGTTACACAAATTTCTACTATTTGTTTAGCCAACAAAAGGTTCAATGGTTAACACTTCTTATTTTCATTTCCTTTTTATTTACAGTTTTCAAATTTTCAGTTTCTTAACTATTTCACTAATCATTTTTAATATTAAATTTCTTATTTTCAGGTTAGAAATTTCCACTTATTAATATAGTCAAGATTCCATTCATTACCATAATTCCACTTCTAATTTACAAAAACTTAAGAACTACACAACTGGATTTCATTCCAATTATTTTTAAATAACAATATATAAAATCACGTCTTTTATATGTATCAAATTATATTTGGAATTCAAAATTAATATTAATTTACCCAAACAATTGTGTAGTAAAACTACTACACGGCCTTCCCACTTTGAAACTCGAAAATGAACGTCGATGATGCATGCCCTCATCAACAAAATTATTTTCCAACGACAAAGAGGGGTGTACAAAACTTATTTCCTTCCATAATTTTTTTAAAACATTCCTTTCAAATCACATTGAAATGTTTATATTAGAAAATGCTTCCTAATAATATTAATATTATATTCCAAATTTTTTTTGAAAGAAATTTTCAAAAAACTCGAAAATTAAGTTCTCAAATTTTCAGTTTATATTCATTTTATTTAAAATCTCATTTTTCAACCAATACTTATAAATTTCACTGCCTAACAGACAAATATATTACAACCGAATATATCATTTATAAAATTTGTTATTTTATTTACAAAATATAATAGGCAAAATTATTTCATTTACCTACGTTTCAAAACAAATATTGTGTCGGTCTGCCTTATTAAGTGTTTAGAAATCCCTATCGATGTCATGGCGTCCTATGCACCAACTGGAATTTATAAATACAAAACGAAATAAATTAAAACAATATCAAAACCTTTTATAACACTAACAAATATGCTCTCTCATATACACACTCTGTGACTCATTCTAGGGTATTGCTACCTTATTTCATATGAGTCAGACCTAAAAAAGCTAAGGTTATCGCTAAAACCAAAGCTCTAATACCAATTGTAACGACTTGCCTTTTTGGAAGTTTTAAGCAGACACACATGCCAGACTCAAACCGTCCAAAAAGGCAAATTCTTATGGGGTAAATAAGAAAAAGACAAAGAAATAAAACAAATACATAATCTCACAACGGAATGACAAAATATAATATACAAATAATAGTTCACGAAGCTGTTTTATAAATACATCTGACTATTCTTTTACAACACAAAAATTATAGTTACATGAACATGAATGAATAAATAAATAATGCAATAGAACAACATGATGTAGTGGAATACATATCATAAATAATAATAGTACAAACCTTCGTCTTCGCCCTCCATAAATAATGCCTTCAACCCTGAAATGCTCTGTCTGACCCGAGCGAACTGAAAAGACGAATCACTCGAGTGAGTACTAAAAGATCTTATGTAAGTTATATCAACGGTAAATATGAGTGTGACAGGGTCATAGATTTTTACGGGGTTTGACATCTCCTATTCAGTGTCTAACATGAGTGCAATAACTTAAAGAGATGTTTGGGATTTACATCTCCTAAGGATCCATTAAACTATCTACTATGTAGTACAATACGCTATTATAATATGTCTAAAATAAAGTAACAGTATTAAAATAGCGTTAAGGCTTTACCCATGTCCCCCTTAGCACATTTTATATATTCCCATAGTATATACAATACCATACGCTCATCTATAAACTGGAGGTTTATAAAGAGGGCACTTTATAAGTATGGTACAAAACAAACTCGCAGAAGGCACATTAGGGCATGTGAAAACAGCACTCGTGGCAATGCCGGGGTAGATATACCAATTGCTTATCCAGACTGGTGGTAACGCATAACAGCTACTACCGCACATCTCGGAACACGCTCCCATAATCAAAATCAAGGGGTGGCCACCAAATCAATCACAAAGCAACAAACATGGTATCGAAGAAATGTGTCCGGTAGGAGGAATGACCTCACTTGGATCGGCGTGGCTCCTATTTTAGTCACATCTAAGCAGACTCACAGGAGTCAGGGACACATCATACCTCATAAAGAAATCGTTCGCCAAACCATCCTACTTCATTTCTGGAATCTCCACTACGTACACAGTTGTAAAAGTGGTTTTGGTATTGGCAAAGAGTATGACAATATCCCGTCCTGGACTCTTTAACAACCAAACGCTTATTCCACACCGGATGGTTCTTTTAAATTTCAAAAAAGTTAATTCGCAATTTATATCAAAATATTATATTCAATTTCAAATCATATCTCTTTTGAAATCAGATTCACTTTCAAGAATCATATTTAATCAAATATGCCATTTCACAAAAAGTATCAATTTCAAATTACAACTTAGGTTGTATCATCATTGTAACGGCCCAGAATTTCGTGCCATTCGCTTCCACACATGTTGGACTTGAAATGCTCTAAATTTCATATTGCTATTTTATATTTGGTAAACTTAGCATATACAGTAAATAAAATAATCACAGAGTCACAGACACAGGGTGATATAACAATTAGCAGCGGAAACAAATGAATTGTAGTTCACGAAGCTACTATATATATAACAGAGTTAAACCAAGATACAACAAAAGTCTCTAAGACATAGAAGTTTCAATAAAATAGTCAAATAACAAAATATGAATATATCACTGGAGTCAACTGAATAACTGAAGGCTGAATAGATATAAATGGATCTCCAAGCGAAGCTCCAACTCCAATAGTGAGTCTTAAATGCCGCGACACTTAGTCTGAAAAGAGCATATAGCGAAACACAAAACACTCGAGCCAGGATTAACATTCTTATATCAATAAATCAACCTCAAGTTAAATATCAACTGAAATACAAGTAACTCAAAGGATGTTTGGGATAACCGTCCTCTAAGGATAAGTGGAACTACCTAGTACGTTGTATAATACACTATTATATTGTGTCTATAGTAAGATAAACTATAAAAGTAGCGTTAAGGCGTTATCCATATCCCTTTATCACATTTTTATATATTCCTACAAACTATATAGTTCCGTAACTTCCCCGTAAACAAGACTCTTATCAGAGAGCACTCCATAGGTGAAACGGCCTGATTTTTCGACACCCAAAAAAAAAACCAGACCATTAGGGTTTAAAGAAGAAAGAGCTTGAAGAAGAAAATAGAAACAACATCAGAGTATAACCATCGCAGTGGAATAAAATATAATAGATACTAACAGATTATTACACAAAAGAAAACTATATCTGTTTTATACATACACCATCAGAATACATCATCAGAGTTCAATAACATCAATAACATACAACTGGACAATCATATAAACTTGTCCTCAAAACTGGGTACACAGCGGAATAATAATCAAGTATGGAAGTACGTATCGCCATCCAGCTCGTCTCCTGAGCTTCACAGCATCATATCCTGTATTATATAATACTCGGTCTACGCCGAGCATTATAAATGAATAACACACGAGTCAGTCTGGAAAACCAGCATGAGAAAACACGTTCAATTTGGATTATTCAAGTTTTCAAAATCCTTTGAAATCAAAAGCATCTCGTAAGACCATGCCACAAATAAACATGTCGGGTTTTTACCTTACGATAGCTAAAACACTTTTTATCAAATCCGTCTGATATTATAATAGTGTCTATAGAAAGTAAACTAGAATCTAGCTGAAATGCTTGCATCTCACGTTTCAGCAATAGTTGGGCACAATCAAAACCGTATAGGCACGTAGGGAGAAAGGATTTCCAACTAATGACTAGGCACTGGGGTACCACGTGTCATAGTACCTGGTCTAGATCAGCGTACCGAGGATCCACTCTAAATCCCTTGCAACACAAGATGTAACGCCCGGCCCCTATACCCATCCCAACCAAGAGCAATACTAAGTATTACTGCCGGAAAGCACGGAGAATGGGACTCGATAGGGCTAAATGTTGTACTCATTCCCTTGAACTAACACTGGCACGAGAAGTTTTTCGTTTTTTTTTTCCTTCTACTTACCATTTGTGCGCAGTGTTGATTCAAAGCAATGGTACAAGATAAAAAAAATTTCCAGGTTACATAGTATAGAATATAATAGAATGTACAATTCAGCACAAAAAACAGCATAATGCATAATACATATCATAATGTCCACGATACATAGTCCATGATACACATCACTTCCAAAATACATAATAACATACATACCATAATACATATTAACTACTTCTAAGTCCGAGCTGAAAAGTCCAAAACCCCAAAACGTGGAAAATAATATGAGTGCTGCTACAGTCCATGCAACCTAACCTGCAACCATAATCCTCAGACTGACCCGAGGATTATAAAGCAAATCACACGGGTCAGACTATTTCTAGTGTGAGTGAAGTAAGATCTATGAACAATAATTGTCTCAATCAACAAAAGGAAAAGAAAGCGCCGCATGTATAATGCAACATGAGGCATCTATGTGTGTGAGAACCAACATGCAAACTTGGTTTCATAAACAATTTCTTTAATCAAACAATTGTTTTAGGCCAAACCTATCGTATGTAATCCAATACGATACTAACCCAATTATCATTTGTAACACAAAGAATAAGTTCATACACACATTCTCCAAAGTTACTGGGTTTTCAAAATCAACTTCAATACTTCCCAAAAATCATAGAGTAAAGAAAATTGCATTATGGGAATTATGGGATAAATATAACATGACTCATAAAATATACCAAATAAACAGACGCTAGTATTGTAAAATCACAATGGTAGAGCTCGAGCGCGCGCGGAGACATCAACCCCGTAACCTACTCATAACGCCATAATACACCTGGCGATCAACCCAGGATAACCAAGACGGTCTAAGGCAAAGGCCGTATGCTACCCGTTCACGGATCTACACGTGGGACCCCCACGCCTCCATCCTTCATAGCCCGTGACCCGCCGATCGAAGATCCCGATCAAAATAAGATTAGCCCTATGTAGCAGACCGTTGACCATTGGTGGTAAAAGGGCATGTGATATACCACCGATTCAGGTAGCGATCCTGAATCAGGTCGGCCAAGGTGGAGTTTTGGCCCATTGGTACAACAGAGTCCAATCTATCCTGACCCAAAAATCAAAGCGTTTATAATTTTAAAACACTTCATAAAAATAAAAGTCAACGATGACGATCGCCTTTCAAAAATTCCATTAATAAACCCAGTATAATATTCAAAAGAGAATAGAATTTAGCAAATAATTGTGTGTATAAAATAAAATAATTACATCTCTATTTCGCATTAACACATAAGTACCCCATAATACTTATGTATTAAGGCGAAACGCAAAAACCTCATTCATTGGAAAAATTCGTAAAGTAAAAAAAAAAAATATAACAACAAATTCAACTAAAAAGGCAAGCTTAGTACTCAAAAACGTAATCAAAATTCTAAAATGTTTTATTTACATATTGTTGTTGTTGTTATTATTTTCAAGCACATATTTATCGATAATACAATAGTTTTCTTCTTTAACCAAAATAAATTTAATTCAATAATTTAATTTTTATAAATTTTTTTTTTTTCAATTTTATTTTTTTTCCAACTTTGGTGCAGCTCCGACTTGGGCTGTAACTGTGCAGCCTTCCTAGGCTGTACAGCCCACCTAAGCAGCACCAGTGCAGCCCTGGACTGTACAGCCCCAGGCTGCACAGTGCAGCCCGCCCGGGCTGCACCAAGAAGCCCGCCCGGGCTGCACCGGTGCACCCCAACCGGGCTGCCCCTTTGCAGCCCGCCCGGGCTGCACAGGTGCAGCCCGCCCGGGCTGCCGCTGTGCAGCCCGCCCGGGCTGCCGCTGTGCAGCCCGCATGGGCTGCACCGGTGCAGCTTGGGCTGCACCGCCCCGGGCCGATCCGGGCAGTCCGGGTGCAGCCCACCTGGGCTGCACCACCGGGCCGGCCCCGGGCCGCCCCTGTACTGGGCCCGGGCTGCACCCGGGCGGCACCCGGGCCACACCCGCAGGCCGCCCGGGCTGCACACGGGCAGCCCGCCCGGGCTGCCACCCGGGATGCCCGCCCAGGCTGCCACTGTGCAGCCTTGGGCTGCACAGGTGTGCAGCCCCTGGCTGCACATTTGCAGCCGGTCTGGGCTGCACCTCTGTGCAGCCCCAGGCTGCACCTGTGCAGCCCCACCCTAGGTTGCACATGTGCAGCCCCACCCTAGGCTGCACCTGTGTAGCCCAAGGCTGAGCTGCTGGCGGGGCTGCACTTGCAGCCTCGTCTAGGCTGCACAGTGCAGTTTTGAAAGCAAATTTTTTTTCTTTACGAATAGAAGGCTGCTGTAATTCATTGTGGCAATTAAGCAAACATAAGACATGCATTCAAATTATATGCATTGTTTCTCATTTCTTCTTCAACCTAATATTTCAATCAAATAACATGATTTTGGAATGAGCAAACAACCATCATATTCAAAAATCTCACACCATATTTGCATGCATACATGAAAATAAAATAATACTATAATTTCGCTCACCTAAACCTTCAAATTGCAATCTTCAAGCTCTTATACAGCTAGCCCTTGATTGCTTGACCTTCCCCTTTTAATTGCTAACAAAATGAAAGAAAACCCTAAATACCTATTTGTGAAAATAAGAAGAAAAAGATGGAATTGAGCTGATTTAGGGAATACTTACTATTAGAATTGGGAATCTTTTCTTTTATCTTTCAATTGCAAAGTTGGATTTGGATGAGAAGATTGAAAATTAGGTTTTAGGGTTTTTTTTTTCCTTCTCTCTGTTTTTTTTTCTTCTTTCTTATATCTGTACGTACAGTGAAAAATTTGAGGAGAGGGAATGGTAATTTTATTACAAAGCCCCTCCTCTAGAATCTTCTTCCAATTAAACCTTAATTTATTATTTCTCCCCCCTTTCTTTGTTTTTAAAATTATTTATTCATTATCTTTTGTCCTTATTCTAGATTTTTTTTTTACTTAACAATATTTTATTCACTTTCTAGATCTTTCCTACATTACATTATAAAAAGATATTATTTATTATTATTATTATTATTATTATTATTATTATTATTTTTACCCTTTCTTTCTTTTTCCTTTTTATATCTAATTGTAAATCAACATAAAAAAAAATTCTTATCTAAACTTTTCATACATAAAAACGCATTTTATCTTATGTAATTATTTACCATTCTTACATAAAAAAAACATTACACTCTCAATGTTTAACTTTCCAAATAATTTAGGTTAATAAAATGGTTCATTTATTTATATTACAATACCACAAAAAGGATCAATTTATAACTCCAAAAAAAAAAAATGGATTGGTTACAATTTATTTTGCTCTCAACCAAATTAATATTAAATTTTAATTAATTTAATTAATTAATTTTTTTCACTTATTTATTATTTTATTTTCTTCATAAATATTTAATTGTTTATTATTATTAACAAATTAATTATCAATTTATTAAGTTGATTCCCAATTTACTATCCCTAAAAGTCGGGTTGTTACAGACTTCCCCCCTTACAAAAATTGCGTCCTCGCAATTTCTACGTAAGGGCGATATCTGTAACTTTATTAGTTGATTTAAATTTCAAAAAGTATAAGACATACCTTACTCGAGCGCCAAACAATTCAGGATAATGCCTCTGCATCGATTCTTGTGTTTCCCAGGTGCAGTCCTTCGGATTGCTTGACCATTTCACCTTGACTAGAGGAACCACCTTACTACGCAACTTCTTCATCTCAGAGGCAATGATACGGATAGGCTCTCGAGTATATGTCATATTAGGAGCGATCCCAAGCTGCTGCAACTGCTTTGGCTCTATCACCTCCTCAGAATCCCTCAAACACTTTCTCAAGTGTGACACATGAAAGACATTGTGCACACTTGATAAGTGTTCAGGTAAAGCAACTCTATAGGCAAGCTTCCCAATCCGCTCCACAATAGGATAAGGCCCAATAAATCTAGGAGCAAGCTTACCAGTCTTGCTGAACCTCATTACCCCTTTTAAAGGAGTAACCTTCACGAACACATGATCGCCGACGCTAAACTCTAAGTCCTTTCTTCTTTTATCTGCATAGGACTTTTGTCTATCTTGTGCTTCCTTCATCCTCCTTCTAATTACCTCTACCTTTTCTGAAGCTTCACGTACAGTGTCGGGACCAAGAACTAACTTATCTCCAGTCTCAAACCAGCATGCAGGAGATCTACATGGTCTTCCATACAGTGCTTCGAAAGGAGCCATGCCTATACTAGACTGAAAGCTGTTATTATATGAAAACTCTACCAAGTACAGGTGGTCCTCCCAAGAGCCTCCAAAGTCCAGAATACAGGATCGCAACAAATCCTCCAATATCTTGTTGACTCGCTCAGTTTGTCCATCGGACTGAGGATGATAGGCTGAGCTAATATTCAACTTCGTCCCCAAAGCTGCTTGTAAGCTCCTCCAAAATCCACTAGTAAATAATGGATCTCTGTCACAGACTATAGCACTAGGTACACCATGGAGACGAATAACTTCCTTCACATACAACTTCGCCAAATAAGATGCAGTCCTCTTTGCCTTGACAGTAATAAAATGGGCAAATTTCGTCAAACGATCCACTACTACCCATATGCTATCATGCCCTTGCTTCGATCGAGGCAAGCCATCAATGAAATCCATTGATACCTAAATAAAGTATTAATGGAACACTAATTGGATCACAAATAAGGGTTTATATAAGTGAACTGTTATAAAATCAAAATTCACTTATACCTGATCCCATTTCCATAATGGAATCTCCAAGGGCTGAAGAAGACCGCTAGGCTTTTGATGCTCGCATTTCACCAGTTGGCAAGTAATGCAATTCTTAACATATTCACCTATATCACGCTTCAATCCTTCCCAGTAATATAGGCGCTTCATGTCCATGTACATCTTGCTGCCACCTGGGTGAATAGTGTATCGTGAACAATGGCAGTCCTTCATCACCTCTTGTCTAAGCCCTGCAACATTAGGTACAAAGATTCTACCCTTCTTCCTCAAACAACCATGAGCATCCACCTCAAAACCTTTCAGGTCATCAGCCTCCTCTCCATTCTTCAACCGATGAATACGATCTAAAGTAACAGAATCTTCCTTCTGAGCAAGAGAAATTCTGTCCATAAGATTTGGTCTCACAACCAAGCAATCTAACATCCTCCCTGAGCTATAAGTAGGCGTACTATAACAGATCCCACTAGAAGCTAACACCTCCAAGTCACGCCATTCAGCCACCATCATCGATACAACTGCCTGGTGTTTACGGCTGAGGGCATCCGCAACACGGTTTCCTTTCCCAGGAGTATACTGAATATCAAAATCATAGGCTGCCAAAAACTCCAACCACCTTTGCTGGCGCATGTTCAGTTCCTTCTGGGAAAATAGGTATTTCAAGGACTTATGGTCTGTATAGAGAACAAACCGCTCCCCCATAAGATAGTGTCGCCACAACTTCAAAGCAAAAACCACGGCTGCTAGCTCCAAATCATGAATAGCATACCGAATCTCATTGGGCTTCAATTGCCTGAATGCATAAGCTACAACTCGCCCTTTCTGCATAAGTACCGCTCCCAGGCCAGAGCCACAAGCATCCGCATAGACCACAAGATCCTGATTACCCTCTGGAATCACCAAAACAGGGGCGTTAGTGAGCATCTCCTTCAACTTTGTGAAAGCTTCTTCACATTTATCTGACCATTCATACTTAACTCCTTTCCTCATCAGCCTCGTCAAATGAGTCACAATCTTGGAGAAATCTTTAATGAAACGTCGGTAGTAACCAGCTAGTCCCAAGAAGCTCCGTATCTCGGTAACAGATTCTGGTCTCTTCCAATTCTGTATGGCCTCAATCTTAGAAGGATCCACTGCTAGACCGGCTTCGGAGACTATATGGCCCAAAAACTTTACCTCTTTCTGCCAAAAGTGGCACTTGGAGAACTTAGCTTTTAGCTTATATTCCCTTAAGGTCTCCAAAACCATCCTCAAATGCCCTTCATGCTCTTGCTCGGACTCGGAATACACTAGGATGTCATCAATAAAGACCAGGACAAATTGGTCAAGATAGCTTCTGAATATTCTATTCATTAGGTCAACAAAATATGCAGGAGCATTCGTAAGCCAAACGGCATCACCAGCCACTCGTATGAACCATAACGAGTGCGGAAAGCAGTAAGGGGAATGCTATCTTCCGCTACTCTCAACTGATGGAATCCAGTGGCTAAGTCCAGCTGGGAAAAGAGTTTTGCTCCACTCAACTGATCAAAAAGATCATCAATACGAGGTAATGGATACTTATTCTTTATAGTCAGCTCATTAAGCTTCCTGTAGTCAATGCATAAACGAAGAGAGCCATCAGCCTTCTTTACAAACACAGCAGCAGCTCCCCAAGGAGAGCTACTAGATCGGATAAACTGCTTCCCTTCCAATTCAGTCAACTGCTTACGAAGTTCCTCCATCTCGACTCGCGGCATACGAGTAGGTGGTCGACTGACTGGTTGGGCTCTAGGAATTAGATCTATGCGGAACTCCACGGCCCTCTTGGGTGGTAAGCCTGTAACAGGCTCAAATATATCACCAAAATCTCTAACAATTGGTACTATGCCTATCTCATCTTCCTCTCGTGACTCCATGAAAAACAAAGAAACATAAGCACTAGAGCTCGGTACATCCAGAGTCATATTAACAAGCCCTTTATAGGATAGATGCTTCAAAGTAACAACTCTGTCTTAGCAGGAAAGCTGTGCATCATAATGATCCAACCAGTCCATCCCCAAGATAATATCAAAGCCAAGGGACTCAAATACATGCAAATCACAGAGAAAAGAGAGCCCGCATAAGGAAAGCTCAAAACCTTTACACAACATTCCAAGTGTTGCGGACCCACCAATGGGATTCGCAACCCTTAGAGATGTCATGAGGTAAACAACTTCCAAATCATATCTATCAACAAATTCCTTAGATATGAAAGAATGGGAGGCACCGGTGTCAAAGAGTATACGAATAAAAGTATCTCTAAAAGGAATCGTACCTTCCTTGACCGCCACCTGCTTTCCCTTCCTCTGACTCGGGCCTGGATCTCCTTCCATCACATTCAGCTTAGCTGCTTGCTTCTTCTTCATAAGCTGTGGGCAGTTGTTCTTCAAATGACCAGTCTGGTGACACTCATAGCACTGCCTCTGGGGACAATTATTAGCAAAATGTCCTATTACTCCACACTTATAGCACTTCACTCCACTTTTATCTTGCTTCTGGGAGCCCGAAGCTTGACCTTTCTTTTGCCTCTTCTGAGGATTCTGCTTCTTCTTAGGGAAGAATGGTGCTTTCCTCTTAGGCACAAAACTCTGTCGGTTCGGTGGTGCATCATCATCTCTTTCCCGATACAAGTCTTCATACCTCATCGCCAAATCAACTATCTCATCAAAAGTGGAGCGAAGCTGAGTCAAAAGTTGCTCCTTCAGCTTCCTACGTAGACCATCCACAAACTTCTGGTTCTTTTTGAAGGGAGTGTTGACCAAATCGGGGCCATACTTAGAGAGGGAGTTGAAGGTATTGACATACTCCTGAACTGTCATATCTCTCTGCTTTAGCTCAATAAATCTACGAGCGAGGATGGCCTTCTCCGCCTCAGGAATGAACCTTAACTCGAATCGTTCCCTAAATCTCTCCCATGTAAGCTCCTCCTCGCCTATCTCAGCACTAACCACATCGAACCAGTCAGATGCACCGTCTTGGAGGAAGCTGGAAGCAATCTGGACCTTCTGACGGTCCGTCACACCCATGTGTCCAAAGACTCGTTCACAAGTCTTCAACCAAGCCTGAACTCCAACCACACCTTCATTACCATGAAAAGGCTTCCCTCCAAGGCTCACAAAATCCTTACACATACGAGCGAAATCAACCCTAGGAGCAGCATTAGGAGCAGGTGCGGCCTGTGGCATGTTCCGCATTAACTCTAACCACTGCTCCATGGTCAAACGGGGAGTTCTTCCAGCCATCTTTCTCACTACTCTGCATAGTGAGAAATGTTATTATGCTGGAATCAAAATAGCTCTCATACTAAAAAGATCAAAGATTTGGGGTTTTGGTTTAGGTATGTATGACTATTATTATATTATGGAAGTGATACTTATGGTATATAGACATGTACAATACTTCTACTGCTTTGTGATAACTTATATTCTAAATATATTCTATGCTATTGTTAACCTGGCTCTGATACAAAAAATGTAACGCCCGGCCCCTATACCCATGCCAACCAAGAGCAATACTAAGTATTACTGTCGGAAAGCACGGAGAATGGGAGTCGATAGGGCTAAATGTTGTACTCATTCCCTTGAACTAACACTGGCACGAGAAGTTTTTCGTTTTTTTCCCTTCTACTTACCATTTGTGCGTGGTGTTGATTCAAAGCAATGGTAAAAGATAAAAAAAAATTCCAGGTTACATAGTATAGAATATAATAGAATGTACAATTCAGCACAAAAAACAGCATAATGCATAATACATATCATAATGTCCACGATACATAGCCAATGATACATATCACTTCCAAAATACATAATAACATACACACCATAATACATATTAACTACTTCTAAGTCCAAGCTGAAAAGTCCAAAACCCCAAAACGTGGAAAATAATATGAGTGCTGCTACAGTCCATGCAACCTAACCTACAACCATAATCCTCAGACTGACCCGAGGATTATAAACCAAATCACATGGGTCAGACTATTTCTAGTGTGAGTGAAGTAAGATCTACGAACAATAATTGTCTCAATCAACAAAAGGAAAAGAAAGCGCCGCATGTATAATGCAACATGAGGCATCTATGTGTGTGAGAACCAACATGCAAACTTGGTTTCATAAACAATTTCTTTAATCAAACAATTGTTTTAGGCCAAACCTATCGTATGCAATCCAATACGATACTAACCCAATTATCATTTGTAACACAAAGAATAAGTTCATACACACATTCTCCAAAGGTACTGGGTTTTCAAAATCAACTTCAATACTTCCCAAAATCATAGAGTAAAGAAGATTGCATTATGGGAATTATGGGATAAATATAACATGACTCATAAAATATACCAAATAAAAAGACGCTAGTATTGTAAAATCACAGTGGTAGAGCTCGAGCGCGCGCGGAGACATCAACCCCGTAACCTACTCATAACGCCATAATACACCTGGCGATCAACCCAGGATAACCAAGACGGTCTAAGGCAAAGGCCGTATGCTACCCGTTCACGGATCTACACGTGGGACCCCCACGCCTCCATCCTTCATAGCCCGTGACCCGCCGATCGAAGATCCGGATCAAAATAAGATTAGCCCTATGTAGCAGACCGTTGACCATTGGTGGTAAAAGGGCATGTGATATACCACCGATTCAGGTAGCGATCCTGAATCAGGTCGGCCAAGGTGGAGTTTTGGCCCATTGGTACAACAGAGTCCAATCTATCCTGACCCAAAAATCAAAGCGTTTATAATTTTAAAACACTTCATAAAAATAAAAGTCAACGATGACGATCGCCTTTCAAAAATTCTATTAATAAACCTAGTATAATATTCAAAAGAGAATAGAATTTAGCAAATAATTGTGTGTATAAAAGAAAATAATTACATCTCTATATCGCATTAACACATAAGTACCCCATAATACTTATGTATTAAGGCGAAACGCAAAAACCTCATTCATTGGAAAAATTCGTTAAGTAAAAAAAAAATTTGATAACAATAAATTCAATTAAAAAGGCAAGCTTAGTACTCAAAAACGTAATCAAAATTCTAAAATGTTTTATTTACATATTGTTGTTATTATTATTATTTTCAAACACATATTTATCGATAATACAATAGTTTTCTTCTTTAACCAAAATAAATTTAATTCAATAATTTAATTTTTATAAAATTTAAATTTTTTATTTTTCAATTTTTTTTTCCAACTTTGGTGAATCTACGACTTGGGCTGTAACTGTGCAGCCTGCCTGGGCTGTACAGCCCACCTAAGCAGCACCAGTGCAGCCCTAGACTATACAGCCCCAAGCTGCACAGTGCAGCCCGTCCAGGCTGCACCAGGCAGCCCGCCCGGGCTGCCCCTCTGCAGCCTTGGGCTGCACAGGTGCAGCCCGCATGAGCTGCACAGGGGCAGCCCGCCCGGGCTGCCACTGTGCAGCCCTGGGCTGCACAGGTGCAGCCCGCCCGGGCTGCCACTGTGCAGCCCTGGGCTGCACGGGTGCAGCCCACATGGGCTGCACCGGTGCAGCGTGGGCTGCACCGCCCCGGGCCGACCCGGGCAGTCCGGGTGCAGCCCACCTGGGCTGCACCACCGGGCCGGCCCCGGGCCGCCCCCGTACTGGGCCCGGGCTGCACCCTGGCCGCACCCGGGCCGCACCCGCAGGCCGCCCGGGCTGCCACTGTGCAGCCTTGGGCTGCACAGGTGTGCAGCCCCTGGCTGCACATTTGCAGCCGGTCTGGGCTGCACCTCTGTGCAGCCCCAGGCTGCCCCTGTGCAGCCCCACCTTAGGCTGCACCTGTGCAGCCCCACCCTAGGCTGTACCTGTGCATCCCTTGGCTGAGCTGCTGGCGGGGCTGCACTTGCAGCCTCGTCTAGGCTGTACAGTGCAGTTTTGAAAGCAAATTTTTTTTCTTTTCGAATAGAAGGCTGCTGTAACTCATTGTGACAATTAAGCAAACACAAGGCATGCATTCAAATTATATGCATTGTTTCTCATTTCTTCTTCAACCTAATATTTCAATCAAATAACATGATTTTGGAATGAGCAAACAACCCTCATATTCAAAAATCTCACACCATATTTGCATGCATACATGAAAATAAAATAAGACTATAATTTCACTCACCTAAACCTTCAAATTGCAATCTTCAAGCTCTTATACAGCTAGCCCTTGATTGCTTGACCTTCCCCTTTTAATTGCTAACAAAATGAAAGAAAACCCTAAATACCTATTTGTGAAAATAAGAAGAAAGAGATGGAATTGAGCTGATTTAGGGAATACTTACTATTAGAATTGGGAATCTTTTCTTTTATCTTTCAATTGCAAAGTTGGATTTGGATGAGAAGATTGAAAATTAGGTTTTAGGGTTTTTTTTTCCTTCTCTCTGTTTTTTTTCTTCTTTCTGATATCTGTACGTACAGTGAAAAATTTGAGGAGAGGGAATGGTATTTTTATTACAAAGCCCCTCCTTTAGAATCTTCTTCCAATTAAACCTTAATTTATTATTTCTCCCCCCTTTCTTTCTTTTTAAAATTATTTATTCATTATCTTTTGTCCTTATTCTAGATTTTTTTTTACTTAACAATATTGTATTCACTTTCTAGATCTTTCCTACATTACATTATAAAAAGATATTATTTATTATTATTATTATTTTTACCCTTTCTTTCTTTTTCCTTTTTTTTTCTTTTTCCTTTTTATATCTAATTGTAAATCAACATAAAAAAAAATTCTTATCTAAACTTTTCATACATAAAAATGCATTTTATCTTATGTAATTATTTACCATTCTTACATAAAAAAAACATTACACTCTCAATGTTTAACTTTCCAAATAATTTAGGTTAATAAAATGGTTCATTTATTTATATTACACTGCCACAAAAAGGATCAATTTATAACTCCAAATAAAAGAAAATGGATTGGTTACAATTTATTTTGCTCTCAACCAAATTAATATTAAATTTTAATTAATTTAATTAATTAATTTTTTTTCACTTATTTATTATTTTATTTTCTTCATAAATATTTAATTGTTTATTATTATTAATAAATTAATTATCAATTTATTAAGTTGATTCCCAATTTAGTATCCCTAAAAGTCGGGTTGTTACACAAGACCGGGACTACCCCTTACTGGATAATCCTGAGTAAGATCACCCTACGGTTGAGATCTGCAACTGCCATACAGCTGAAATAAAAAGGGACATCTAGACAAGTATGACCTCACCCTAATGGGTGCTACCCACTTAGCCTTGCTGCATAACCCCTGATTTTCAGTCATTCCCGGTAGATGAGGCTCGAGGCTAAGTGTTACCTTTTTAGAACATATCACTTAGAATACTCACCGTCCATCTGACAATGTTCTGAAAGCATTCATCCATACAAGTCTGTCCTGGTTCGAACGGAACCGAAGGCACTACTCCTACTACAACCATTTTGGAATCACCTTAGGATTAGTAGCGACTAGCCCTTACACTTCACTGCTCCATCTTCGATTCCAACTCTTGTTTTCCCCATGAAAACGTACAAACCAAATCGAAGTGGTTTTCGAGAAATTAATCCCGATCCCAGTCTCTTCGAAACGATCGACGCATTGGCTAATATTGATAGTCGTTTCTTTAACTATCAATTAACATTCACAAAAAACCATCAAACATAAATAATTTTCCAAATTATTTACTAACCTCAAAATATCTTCGCAAGATATATTTCCAGTTACAACCCTTTGAAAACAGTTTCAAACCATGTTCTTTTTACGGAATAAATTCCTCAAATATTTTCTATTTCCACAGAAATCACCAAGTACAAACAATTTAGATTTTAGAATAATTTAAAAACACTTTATAATAAAATATACTTTAAAATATTTAAATTAAAAACTACTTTAATACTTTATTAAAATATATACTTTAACAATATTTAAAATAATGCTGCTTTATAAAATATAAAACTAAATTTTCTCTTTTTAAAACAAAATACCAAGTCACCTTTAAATAATTACTACTAAGATAAATTTGAAAAATACTTACTTTAAATTTAAACGTTTAAAAATAATAGACTTCCTAAAACATGCTTTTAACACTTTTAACTTATATATAAAAATTTGCTTCAAAAACGTGCTTGGCTATCTATGGAAACACACTTCTCTTCCACATCCTTTAAAAATAAATCATTATTTATTTTTAAACAAATTTACCCATTCCTTTAATTAATTTCCACCGTGAATCTATTCTTCCAAATATCTACTGATATATTACTTCACTTTCAAAACCCAGTTTAAAAATTTCTTAGTCTCAACCTCCCTTTAAAATCTCGGTTTCAAACACTTGATCAATTTTCAAATTGATTTCCAAATTAATTCATTTTGGAATAAGTTCTTTTACTTATTTACTTCACATCCTGTAACAGCCCGCAAATCCATACCCCTTGAATCAACACTATTCTACCTCTGTTACCTCAAGTGGCACATAAATTCGAACAATTTAGGGTTAAGAAGAAGAGATAGATGAAGAAGAAACTAAGCAATATCAGAATCTCACAGTCGCAGCGGAATAAAATATAATAGTAAATATATAACTTTACACAAAATGAAATCTATAACTGTTTTATACATCATATCATCAGAGTATCTCATACATCAACAATCACAAATCAGACCTACCATACAATCACAGCAGCGGATATATATATAGGTACATATAATACATCTCGGACTCCAGCTCCTCTCCTACTCCATAGCATCCTGACCTGAACATATAATACTCGGTCTGGCCCGAGCATTATAATGAAATAACACCCGAGTCAGTCTGGAATACCAGCTGATTCTAAATATGCATCCAAATTGATTATTAAAGTTTCAAAAATCATTTGAAAACAAAAGCATCTCGTAAGACCACGCCACAAATAAACATGTCGGCTTTTTACCTTACGATAGCTAAAACACTTTTTATGGAAATCCTCTGATACTATAATAGTGTCTATTTACAAATACTTATAAAATAGCCGAAATTGTTACATGATTAAATTCCAGCTACTAGCCACAAAAGTGGGTAATACAAACAAAACTCGTACAAGGCTCGTAGGGAGAATGGATTTCCAACAATGACTAGGCACTGGGGTACCATCTGTCACAGTACGGGGCCTAGATCACCGTACCGAGGATTACTCCCTTCATCCCCTGCAACACAAGGCCGGAACCATTCCTTACTGAACAGTCCCGAACAAGATAAACCTCGTGGTTGGTGCGACCAACCACCCACTAAGCCGAATAAAAAGGGACATCTAGACAGGGAAATATCTTGTCCTACTTGGGCATGACCCAACTAACCTTGCTGCATATCCCTTGATTTTCAGTCATTCCCGGTTGATGAGGCTTGAGGCTAAGCGTTACCTTTAGAACGTTTTCACTTAGAATGCCCATCGTCCACCTGACAATGTTTCGCAAGCATTCGTCCATACAAGTCCGTCCCGGGTTCTAACGGAACCGAAGTCACTATTCCTACTACATCCATTTTGGAAATATCCTCAGGATTAGTAGCGACTAGCCCTTGCACTTCACTGCTCCATCTTCGACTCCGAACACGTTTTCGCACGAAACGTACAAACCAGATCGAAGTGGTTTTCGAGAAATAAATCTCGATCCCGGTCTCTTCGAAACGATTAACGCATTTGTCCAATATTGATAGTCGGTGATTTAACTATCAATTTATATTCATAAACATCCATCAGCATCCATCACACAATAAATAATTCCCACATTATTTATTTGCCTCAATATATTTACAAGATATATTTTCAAATTTCAAAGCTCATTTGAAAACAATTCCCAAAGATCTTCCCTTACAGGGTAAATCCTTTACCCTTAATTCCCATTGGAAATAACCAAGTTCAAACACATTTAGATTTAAAACAGTTAAAATACATATTTCTTAAATGTACTTTGAAATATGTAAACTTACTACTATTTATTTACTAAATTATAAATTTCAAAATATTTAAAGTTAAGCCATTTATTAGGATATAAATCTTGATTGTAAATAAGGGTTTTAGTTTAAACTAAACTTATAGGTAGTGTTTTAAAGGGTTAATACTAATTTCAATAAGTTAGGTCAAAACTAGTCATTTAAACAAATCCATTTCTAAAAATAATTACTAAGGTATTTATAAATATTTACTATCGCTAATTATTAATAATTCCCTTAAAACAATAATTTCCAAAACACTCTTTTGACAAATTTGAATTTCAGACTTCCTTTTAATAAAATCTATTTAAAACTCGAACTTGGTTTTCCCAGGGAACTCATTTCCACTTAAACATCTCAGAAAATCCTTCTTATAAATTCTGTCGATTTATTCAATTAGTTTTATGGTTAATAATATAAATTTACTTTACTCGTTGAAATAACTTTTTATGAAGCTTAACACATTTCCATTTCCGGAAATTCAATTCCAAAATTCAGGTTTACAAACCCTTTAAATAAAACATGTGAGAATTTATTAAAGGAAAATAATACTTATGAATTTCCTAAATAAAATCCCGATGGTGAAAATGTATTTCAAAATCATTTGCCAAATAATCCCATCGTTATTTTAAAACAAATTCATAATTTCCATAGAATTCACTTTCAGAAATCTATACTTCACATTTATCGATTGATAAATTTCCACGGTATTTAAAATCCCAAATTTACCAATTTTCAATTTCCATCCAAACGGATTCTCATTTTTACATTCTTTTAAATTCCTTATTTATTAATTTCTTAACTTCTTTTGAAACCCAATTTAATCTCTTTATAATTAAAACTCCAAATTTCCTTATAATTTAACATTCTGGGCTTATAGTTTATCCCACAATTTCACAATACAATTTAATCCAAAATTTATCAATCACAATATAGAACAGGCATCATCATCAATTATAAAAATAATTACTACATTGTGAGGAATCCAGTTGGATTCCTACAACCTGTTTTCCCTGCATCCACAAATATTAGCACAACAATATATATCTCAATCCAGACTGATATAAATAAACATTTCAACCAATCACACAATTATTTAAATATCAACTACTTAAATCAGCTAACATTCCAGATGTGAGTGAGATTAACTCACCTTGAGTTTCGGCGAGCGTTCGAAATTCAAATTAAACCGAACGATGTCCGATTTAACCTAAATTTCTACTTGCCCAGACTGATTCCGGATGTCCACCATCGCGTAGTGCTTTATTCTGCGATCACGGCGTTACCAAATTCGTTCGAATCTGATTACTTATGAAATAGATATGAATTTTATAAGTTTTGAAAACTAAATTTAAAATAATTTTCCTTTTATTTTAATTTATATTACCCAAGCAATATACAGGCCGTAAGATCTTGAAGAAAAATCAAGGCCGCACGAAGCAAACCCCCATCTTCCTCAACATGCACGCGACAGTAAGAAGTCGAACCCAATCGCGTTCGATTCCTCCCCTACCGCAACCCACACGGCCATCTAGAAGATGATCCAACACCATCACGAAACGCCCCGCACCCACGCGCGTCTGTGGCCAGGAACCGGCCATACTCGATCGCCCCTAAGCATCGCAGTTCGAAGGCGAACGCCCAGCCAACGCGACTCTTCTATCCCCTCTACGCTTCGCCAAAACCCATCACCACCATCCACCTTGAAGATCTCGACATCGCCTTCAATCTTCTAGTTGGAAATTTTGTGAATTAATGCGTGGATAAAGAGAAATTTGTGAAGAAAAACTGGACGATTTCGGCCATAGAACGACATAAACGGCGGCTCCAATATGAAGCTAGGGTTTTGAAGATGTAAACATATATATAATAGTTTAATATTATTTAATTAATATAATTTCTCAAATCAACCGTTTATGCAAACGACCTCCAAACTACGCGTTCCGACAGGCGATTCTAGGGTTTTTCCGCGTTCCGGACACAATGGAACAAGTTTCGTAAGCTAATTCAGTCGTACGCGCGAGTTACAGAATTAAACGAGCAATTTAAAATTAAATCGATTAAACTGATTTCGATGCGTTTCAAGCTGCCACGGTTAAACGATAACTCCGATTGCTACGAAAATTGAAATCCGATAATAACTAACTATTACGGATCCAATGAAACTGGTTTCGTCGAATTCCGAGACTGTGCCCCGGAAGGCTATTTTAACTCGTCTATTAAATCGAGTGATTTTCAAAATTGACGAAAACGCTTTAAATTTCACTTTTAAAATCTTAATAACTTAATAATAAATCATATAAAATTTATAAACACATTAAAAATCATTCTGGCTCATTCCGGACCAAAATCTGATTAAATTGCATTTTAATAAATATTAAATTCATTTTTAAATTAGTATAAAATCCCAAATATTAATTTATCAACTTTAAAATTCATCTAAAATTCCCACCACGCTATTTATACTCAAATAACTCAAAATAAATTTTTAAAACCATTTTCATCACTATTTACATTCAGATTCACTTTTATTTCAATTCCGAATATTTATATTATTATTTTCCCATTATTCAAATTCAACCGGAATTGCTAAAATTAAAAATTATAGCTTATTTCTTTGATTGAATCTGAATTCATTCATTTAAAAATCATTTAAGAATCCACATTAAACATTAAAAACGAATTAAATGTTCAAATTCAATGGCTTAAAAATACGGGATGTTACACAGCCCATTAACTTCAGATTTTATTCCTTAATTATGATTTAAAATCTTTTTAATTGAAAAATACCAATTTCAGATTTCCCAAATTCCTTCTTTATCCTTTTAAATAAATTTAAACCTTGGATTTTAAAATAAATTATTTATTCCTTTATACAATATCCCTTGGGTTTTTAAATTCATTATTTCCTTTATATTCAACATCTCCCTTCCAATACTCGGATGTTATTTTTTAAAATTTAAAAATCACTTTCATTCTTTCCAATTCATTCTTCAATTTATCCCAAATTTTCAATAACCATTTTATTTACAAATTCTCCCTTTCAATTTTCTTTTCAAAAATCCAATCTATATATTTTTGGTAACACAGTACACCCAAATATTTTCAATCAAACATAGCATCCAATATTCCAATTATCAATATAATCCATCACAGAATATTCAATAATCATACACCGATTTATTAAAGCAATATAAATAATTTTGAGGAATCCAATTGGATCCCCCAACTTGCTTTCCTGCATCCACAGATGTTAGCACAATACCAATTCCACTTCGAGGTGGAATATCAAGGTATATGGGATTAATATAATATCATCCACTATTATGCGGCGCATAGGGTCTCATCTGCTATATAATGTGGGAAATAAATCACTCCAATATATACTATATACTACTATATATAATGTAGCACATCAAATCAATTCAATCATTCAACCAATTATTTAAATTTAACCATTTAAATTTAAATAGAGCCGAGATGAGTGAGATTAACTCACCTTTGATTTTTCTTTTATTTGCTAGTCATTCTGATCGAATCCTTTACATATTTTCCACAGCTCCGAACCCCACCGCACAAATTTCGTTCGATCTAAACCTTGTATAAGTAATTTCCTATTTAATATAAACTAGCGATTTTACCCTTAATAAAAGTTTATCAACTAATCACTTAGTTAAAATTAATTACCCATGAACGAATTTAATTAACCAATTTATCGATTTAATACAAATAATCAGCCACTTAATTACCTCATATCAAATCGTTATTCAATTATAACTAATTTAATTTTTTAAGATCTTACTCTAACAAATAATTAACTAAAATTTATTCGAATGATTACAAATTTTTTCCAACCTCATATTTACTTTACAAAGGAAAAACATGGATAAATATCTCACCAAAACTCACAAGGCCAAGGCCAGAGCGATGAACCTGCACCCCAACAAGCTACAGCGCCTTCTTCTTCTTCTTCTTCATGTTGACCACCGCCGAGACAAGCCCAAGCCCACCTTCTCATCGCGACGTATCGGCCCTCCCAACCTCGCACTTACAACAGTGGCCTTGCCCACGAAAACTGCTTCGCCCCAAAACTCGACTTGCTGACCATCGTCGCTTCTGCCCTAGTCGTGGTCGACAACAAAGCCCAACTTCCCTATCGCGAAACCCTTCCCCGGCCACGCATAGTTCCCAAACACGCTGAACCAAGCCTCATGATTTGATTCGACTCCGGTTCGAACGCGATGAAAGACAACTTGATTTCGCGTATTCCTTCATCATTTTTTTCTAAACGATGGATTTCAATTTGAAGGACAAAAAGATCGCAGGCCACAATTATTTTTAGAAGAGGGAAATTTGATTTGTTTTAAAACAATGCTCGACCAATAAATTTTTTGAAGCTATTGTATATTTAATTTGGCCGCTGAATTTAGCGAGGACGTGATTTAAAAAAGGAACAGAGAAGGGGAAAAAAGGGACAAGAAATGTACGCGCTTTGAAAAGGCAGGAGACAAGGTACGTAGTAGGTTGGTTGGGAGAAGAAAGAAGGGAAGTGGATGTGAAGGGAAAAAGGGTTGATATGAAAAGAATTCAGCTGATGTAGTTTGACTATTGTATGTGAATACATATATTTTTAATTTAAATTCGTACTCAAATCGTCTCGATTTACACAGTCTTAAAATTGAACCCCTATCGAGGCATGCCGCTAGGTGTTTGTAATGTTATACTCCTATTTCGAATGCAATGGAAAAAGTTTCGAGTCCTAGTTCGATTGCATGGAGAAGATAGCTTTTTGGACCTAGTTATTATATTGAATCTCGATATAAATTTCAACCCATTTATATATCGTACGCTCCCACAACAACTCCAAACACTACGAAAATTGAAAATCGATAATAATACAATATTACGGATCCAATGGAACTGGACTCGTCGAATTCCGAGATTGCGCCTCGGAAAGCTATTTTAAAATATCAATTTAAACGATATATTTTCAAAACTTAACAAAACACCTCCAAATTCAATTTTAACACTTTTACTATCTTCAATACTATCAATATATATTTTATAAGCCTTCAAATTATTTTTAGCAGGCTTAAAACTAAAGATTCAACAATTTTTCCAATTTCAGTTTATTAAATCCAATAACTTAATTGCTAAATAATAATAATAATATTTGAAATTCAAGTTATATTACCTTTACAGTATTTAAAATCAATTAAATATTTCATTTTCAAATATCCAGAAATTCTGGATCATCACATTCCTTCCCTCTTAAAAGAATTTCATCCTCGAAATTGCTAGTTAAGAAGAATGGTCCAATACCCATTTACTTTTTCCCAAAACCAAACAGTTCAAAACAATTCTCAAAACAATCTTTTTACTTAAGACACACTAACCCTTTTTCTAGCTTTCCAAACTTATCCATAAGTCCCAAACAATATTACTTACTTAACAATTCAAATTTCAATTTAAAACCAAATTTTGAATTATCAAAATTTTGTTAAATTTTGATAACTCCCTAAATTTTCGAAAAATTTCGCCTGCATCTCCTTTGCGCGGCTAGCTCGGAACAACTACAAAATGCCTCTACGGGCTCCCAAATTCCAAAAGAAAACAAAAAGCCAAGTGGCTAGATCAAAAACCCAATCAAATTTCATACAGAAATTTAAACACATACCTTTTTGTCGAGCAATTGAAATTTATCTTCTAAAGTCAAAAACAATTTTCCTTTTCCTTTATAATACCTATATATCTTACTTAGCAATAACATCCAATCACAACATCCAAAATCATTTTATTGACTACCTTACAAAATTTAAATATTTGCTAATCCAAGCCCGTATAATGTACATATATCATCCGTACGGCAATATCAAATTCGATCACTCGCTCGATCACACAATTTCACTTCTGAACTAGTATCGTTCATCCGACTTCCTAGTACGGATTCAGATCTGGTTTCTTGATTAGAAACCGTCATTCTCCTTGCATAGCCACAAACTGTGATGTAGAATTTCAGAACAAATCAAAAATCCATATCCAAGGTTCGCCGTCGAAAATCAAGTGAAAAATCCTAATTCGAATCGATATAACTATCTCGAAATTGTTTGATCGAATATGGATCAAATCGCTGTGCGAATAAAATAATATACGTATATCATATGTATTTATATCCCTTGATCATCAGCTATATCAATTCTCTTTTATTCGTATTCATTTGATTTCTATCTACTTATTCACAATTTCCCCTTCACAACTTCTATATTAAATTTCATCAAATTTTTAGCTTAGTATATTTCCAATATCAAATTTACTTAAGAACTTTCACCCTTAACCTTTCTTAAGTTTAATATAAGCACTTTATATACTCTTATATTATTACTTGCACTTACCACTTGGTTTTTATTTAATCAATTTGGATTCCAATTTCAAATAGATTCAATTTGCAAATTAATTTCAAACCTCAATAGTTTTCCTAATTTCATCCGCATTTTCACTTCTAGTTTTACTTGAATTCAATTTCCCTTTCGTTTTGCATATTAAATTCTAATCACATTATCACAATCCATATTTAATTAACCATTTCTCCAATTAGTTCCACTTACTAATTTATTTGAATCCCAATGGATTTATTTCTAATTCATCTTATCTCGAACAATATTAAATTAATCATAACTTAAATTAGTTCCATCTACTAATTAATTTTTAAATCTCAAATAAAAGTTTATATGCAAATTTTTACATCCTTTAGTTCCTTCGAACAAATTCATCAATTTTCACTTTACTTTAAATTAAATTTCAATTTTCAGTTTCAATCCTATTTGCTTACCAATTTAAATTTAATTTCAATATTAAATTTCACTTCCAAGTTGAATTTTATTTATAACACAAGTTTAACTCCACAAAATCCATTTTTAACTCATAATTCAAATTTTATTCAACCAATTAGAATTCCATTAACATACTCACTTAACTAATTTATTCAAATTAGTTCATTTCCCACTTTTAATTCAATACTTGATTTTTACCCTTCAAAAATTCTCTTCGCTTAATTTTCTTGAGTTTAATCTATTTTATAATTCAAGTTTTGGATTTTTATTCATTTCCTAAAATATAAACAATTTTATTTTGGCTTATTTATTCCACTTCTAAGTTTTATATGTCACAACTTATTTATATCCTTACTTTCCTCCATTTACAATCAATCCCATTCACATTTTACTTTTTAACTCGGAATTACACACTTAATTTAGCCAAGTGTGTGTGTATATATATATATATATATATATATAATGGGTTTTCAATTCTTTTATATGCCCTCGAAATCTATTTATTCCCATTCAATCTTATTTAACTAAACTCTAGTTAAATATAACTTCCTACTTTTCTTTTGACTTCACAATCCATTTAAATTTTATTAAGTAAGAGCTTAATTTCATTTAATGTATCCACCACATGATACAAATCCGTCTCAATTATATTTCAACTTTGATTCAAATCTAATCACAATATTACTAGAGATAGCTTGAGTTCATTTAATTCGACTTACTCTTCTAACTTATTAACTTTTTACAAGTTCATTCCATTCCAAGAAATTTTCAAACTTTGTAAATTTCCAAACCTGTGTATAATCCATAACATTTTAGTTAAACTTCTAGAGCTTAAGCCATTACTTAGACACACAAAACATTTAAACCAATTCCAGAGTCTCTAATAATCATTTAAGTATTAAAAAATCATTTGAAAACAATTATATCCAAAATTCTTTGGAAAATTCAATTATCTCTTTGAATTTCAAGACCAAACCCAGTCTTGCGAACAATTCCAATTTGAAACAATTTGGTAGCAATTTCTCTCTTGGAAACTAGAAAATGAACATCGATGATGCTGAAGTCGTCACCGAAGTTATTTTCTAGCAACCGAAAAGATTTTTGTGCTTTTATCCATCCAAAACATTTCAAATATTTTTAAATTCCAAATCTCACCAGATTTCATATCCAATTTTCAAAATATTTCCCAAATAGTATTACTATTAATTCTCCAAAACCCTTGAAAGCCATTTTCAAACCCAAAAGAATTTAGACCTTTCCCAACATTTCAAATTTTAAATTCTTTCAATCTATATCGAACATTCTCTACAATTTACCTTATTTCAATTATAATTCACATTCGTATATGAATTCATTTCTTAGCTTTCGGTTATTGTTCAATTTCTTATTCAATTTTACACAACAATGATAATAATTTAATATTATCATTCCTAACAATCAAGCATCCTTATATAACTATAATAATTTATGAAAAATTATTTCCTTTATATACAAAAATAATTTGGCTAAAATTATTTCATTTACCCTACTTAAAACAATACTGTATAGTTTTATCTTGTTCAAGAGTTTAGAAATCCCTATTGATGATGTGACATCCCACGCATCTACTAGAATCCATAAACACTCAACCGATAAGTCAACACAATGTAAAAATAATTTTTATATTTGCTAACAAATGCATGATCATATCTATTAATATACTCAAACTCATTCTAGAGTACTACAGACTCTATTTAATGAGTAATTCCTACCAGAGCCAAGGCTCTCGCTTAACCTTCAGCTCGGATACGAACTGAAACGACCCGATTTTTCGACACCCGAAAAAAACCGGACCATTAAGGCCTAAAGAAGAAAGAGGTTAAAGAAGAAAATAGAAAAAACATCAGAGTCTAACCATCATAGTTGTAACGTCCCGTATTTTACGTGTCGATAAATCATAAAATAGATTCCATCGAGTCGTTAGTATTGTTGTTAAGTCGTTCAAAGTTTGAGTCGACCATAGCTTAAGTCGTATGGAAGTTAACTCGTGTGGTGCTTAAGTCGTAGATAGCTTAGGACGGGTATTTCTTAAGTCGTAGACGACTTAAGGGGTTTCGAGTTATAGAAGTTTCGACCTATAGAAGTTAAGCCATGTGATGGCTTAGGTCATGTGTTGATTTAGGTCGTGGACGGGTTAAGGATTTACCGACCTATAGATTTGAGCGACTTAGGGGGTTAGACGACCTAAGATAGTTAGAGGCTTAAGGGTTTAGGTCGTGAGTCGTTTGGAAGGACTTAACGGGATAGCGACCTAGTGGTTAGCCTGTGTTGGAGTTAGGTCGTAGGTCGTAGGACCTGTTGAGTCGTAGGTCGTGAGGTTTTTAGGTTGGCCTGTGTTTTAAGTCACGTATGTTCGTGTGTTGTTAGGTCGTGTGACCATGTGTTGTAGTTAGGTCGTGAACGACCTAAGGCCAGAGTCGTGTGTGTTTTTAGGTCGTCACATAGTTAAGTCATGTGGCCTGGGTTTGGATAGGTCGCGGCATTCGATAAGTCGTAAGTCGCAGGTCTGTTAAGTCGCGCCTGGAATGAGTTGTTGGGTCGGCATCAGGTTAAGTGGTTAGGTCGGCAGGGTGTGTTGAGTCGCTAGGTCGGCCTTGTTTGTTAGGTCGCATAGGAGTTAGGTCGGTATCATTGCTGAGTCGTATGCCGTTAAGTGGTAGGCCATGCGTTGAGTTGTGGGTCGTTTAGTGGCTTGAGTCTTGAGTCGTGAGTCGTGGACGATTCATAGGGGCGGACGACTCATGGGGTTTCCAGCCTACAAATAGAGGCGCCTATCTCACTATTTTGGCAACGGTTTTGAAGCGACAAAGTGCTGCCATTTTGAGAGCTCGACTACAACATTTCTTCACTTCTTTTCTCCACTCTAATCTAGTGCTAACAGCCATCCAAGATCGAAGATCAAGATCAAAGGTTCAGGAGCCAAAGTTGAAGATCTTCATCCAACAAAGAGAGATTTCATCATTTGAAGTGGAATCTTGTCGGATCAAGCTTAGTTCTTCGCTGTCCAGATCTGAAGTTGTTATCTTTTGAGGTGTTTAGGTGTTTTGGTGAGTGGTGGTTATCTCTCACACGGACCCAAAGGGGTATATTGGATCGGTGGCTTGCTTGTGTGTTAAAGATAGCGATTTCATGCATTTTCCTTAAGTCTGCATGTAGATCTATGGTTATGATGATTCAACATCTACTTTACTATATGTTCACCTATGCAAGTTCATTCATTAAGTTGTAGGAATGTTGCTTAGATTTCATACTTATTAGATTTGGACTCTTTATTTACGAAATTGCCATTATTGCTGTAATTGTTTATTTAGATCTTGTTTGATTGATTACTTGGATTAATGTTTGATTTGAATGATTATTTGAATGATAACTTGGTTTGGTCAAGTTGGTCGAAGATGATTCAAGAGCTAAGTGGAAGGGCTCTTGAATAAGGAAAGCTGCTTGTGGCATATGAAGCGGATGTTGAAGCTCATATGGATAGACTTGATGATGATGTTGAGATGAGACTTTGCCATGATGCGATGAGGCAAACCATGATGTTGAGATGGAACTTTGCTATGATGCGAAGAAGCAAAGTAAGATGTGAGAAAGCCTTGGTTTAATCCAGACGGGATCATTCCAAGCATGATGACACTCGATGATGTAGTTCGAGTTTGTGGATAATGGTTGGCTTGAGAGGCGCTTGAGCTAGTATGAAAATAGTCGTCAAGGAGGATGACTAGAAGGCTGAGATCTCATCGTTATTGAAGGTTCTAGCATGCTCAAAGCAAGAGTACGTTGGGACGGGCTGCGACGACGTCCCAGGCACGGGCTGCGACGACGTGCTAGTACTCTGGGCAGATTCGATAGTCCTAGGCACGGGTTGCGATGACGTGCGGAGTTATGTCTAGAACCGGGGTTACCATTAGCCATTGGCGGATGGATGAGATAATGTGATGGTCATTCAATTAACGATGAAATCAAGGCAATGATAACAGTGATAGCCAGAGTCATGGATGTTTGGATGTTTGGCTATATCGTCGCTTGGATCAAGAGCGATGTTTTCAGAGTGCTTATCTGATCTTGGTTTAGGCCTTGGGGGTTTGTGCTTGGAAAACATCGACCTTGACTCGAGTGATAATTGCTTTGTTTTGAATGTCTGAATTGCTATGTTTGCTTCTGCTTAGTGTGTCTGGGGGCTATCACTGTAGAAAGAGGTGGAGTGGGATGGTTGGGTTCCTATTCCTTTTACCCTTTATGCTTTTTGGTATGTTTGATAGTTGATTTACTGCTCACTAAGACATTTGTCTGACTCAAGGTTTTATGTTTAACTCTTATTACCTTGGGCTGTTCATCCATGTTGGGATGGGCAGACTAGGTAGCAGGTGACAGGTGCTGTTTTTAGTAATCAACGCTGTTGGTGACGAAGACAAGCTGGAGGCTTTTGCATATTGTTTTCTTACTATATGTACTGGATGTTCCGCTGTTTGTTTGATACTCTGAGTGTTATGTAGTGAGGCTTGATGTATTGACTATTCATATGTTTGTAATAAACTACTATGAGTTTATATGATAAGATTCTGTTCAATGAGCTTCACTATGTATACTTTTCTATTGTATTTTATCCCTGCGCTGTGAGTAATACGATAGACTATTACCCTACCTTGATGATCGTCCATGGCAGCCTGACACACTTTTCAGCGCATTATTCCTTGTTTAAGTGCAGGAGTCTTGGGCGGTCGTCACATTTGGTAACAGAGCTTTGGTTAATCGATTTTAGCCAACGCTCGCTGACGTAACTACGTATGAGAGACGTAATTGTATTTTGATGGATAATTACTATATATAATATAGTAGCTTAGAAGGATTTGAATTCCTTATGCAGTTGTTTCTCAGGGTATATTAATCATTCTCTTATAGATATTAGGAATGAGTCGAAGAGGGAGACCAGCTGCTAGGGAAGGCCGTGCTGTTGAGGGGGCTGCTGATTATGCTTCTATGTTCGAGGCTATGATGACTTCGATAATGAAAAGGATGCCAGCTCCGGGACCATCAGTAGATGTTGGAGTTCAAGTTCAAGCTCCAAGACCAGTGGATTTTGCTAAGTTGTGCAAAGACTATACTTCTCTTGGAGGAAAGGTTTTCTTGGGAACAGAATCAACCATTGAAGTTCAGAGATGGATAGATGCTTGTAAAAGGATTTTTGGTGATTTGGGAATTGAGGATGCAGTTAAGAGGAAGCTTGCATTAAGACAGCTTCGAGGGAGAGCTTCGGATTGGTGGAACTCTATCACCATAGATACTCCAGAGGAAGAGATCACTTGGGAGCAATTCCAAGCTAGATTTGAAGCTAAGTTCATTTTTACAGCTCAGAAATCTGTTTTGTTTAAGAAGTTTGTGGAACTCAAGCTAGGTGGAAGACCAGTTCTTGAGTATGTTTCTGAGTTTGAAGCTTTGTCCAAGTATGCTCAGTCGTATATTGAATCCCATTATTAGAAGAATGAGAAGTTTGTGACAGGCTTGGACACTTATCTTGGGAGGCAGTTGGTGGATCATCTGGATGATCCATTTGAGAAGCATGCAGAGAAAGCTCTCAGGCATGAGAATTTGTTTCCTAAAGAAGGATTTGTTGTTGCTGTGACCAAGGAGCAAAATGGAAACAAGAAGAGGAAGCAGCAGCAGCAGAAGGGTAAGGATGGCCAGAAGAAGCCGAAGGGTGAAGTGACCTGCTACAACTGTCAGCAGAAGGGTCATCTCTCCAGGGATTGCAAGAAACCGAAAGTGCCGGCGAAGTGCCACAACTGTGACAAACCGGGGCATTTTAGGACGGATTGTCTGGAACCGAGGAAGGACAAGCAGATTGTGCAAGCCTATGCTTTGAGGGTTGTTCCATCATCTTTGAAAGCTCCTACTGTGGAAGAGAAAGGAAAGAGTGTGGTGGTTCAAGGTATTCTTTCCATTTGTGGTGTTCCAGTTAGGGTGTTGTTTGATACTGGAGCGTCGCATTCTTTTGTTTGTAGCGAACTTGTAGGCTGGTTGGGTTTGGAACCAGATATTGTTAATCGACCATTGGTTGTGACTAATCCAGTTGGGGGTTCGTCTTGTCTGTGTATGATATGTCGTGGTCTAGTTGTGTCTAGTCATGATTGCTCTTTTGTTTGTGATTGTTTTGTTCTGAACTTTGCGGGGTTCGGAATTATTTTGGGTATGGACTGGCTTAGGAAGTATGCGACAAAGGTTGATTGTGAGAGGCTGCAAGTGACAGTCGGGAATGTGGAAGGGCGAAAGGTTGTGATACGATGTAAGCATGAAGAAGGCGTCTTCATGAGCTTCATGTATTCGCTGGTTGTTCCAGGGGATGGACTGTCATCGATGCCGGTCGTGAATGGATTTGAGGACGTCTTTGATGAAGTCAAAGGGTTGCCGCCGCATAGAGAGATCGAGTTTCGTATCGATCTAGTTGACCAGACCTGTTGTGATGCCTCTTAGGCAGATGGAGCCTAGGGAACAGCAAGAGTTGAAGGTGCAAGTTGATGACCTTTTTCGGAAAGGATTCATTCGGCGTAGCGTGTCCGAATGGGGTGCACCAGTTGTGTTCGCAACCAAAGCGGATGGATCGTTGAGGTTGTGTGTGGATTATCGTGAGCTGAATAAAGTGACTAAGAAGAACAAGTATCCACTGCCGAGAATAGATGACTTGTTTGATCAGCTTCACGAGGCTAAGGTGGTTTCTCAAATGGATTTGGCAACGGGATTTCACCAATTAAGAGTGGCTAAGGATAGTGTGCCGAAGACTGCTTTTAGGACACCATCCGGTTTTTATGAGTGGCTGGTAATGCCGTTTGGATTGACCAATGCACCAACATATTTTGTGGATCTTATGAATAGAGAATTCAGAGATCAGTTAAGCAAGTTTGTATTTGTGTTCGTGGATGATATTCTGATTTATTCAAGAACTGAAGGAGAGCACACGACGCACTTGAGGATTGTTTTGGAAATCTTGCGGAAACATCAGTTGAGGGCTAAGTTTTCGAAGTGTTACTTCTGAAAGAGTGAAGTGAGGTTCTTAGGTCATGTTATCTCTGGAAATGGAGTAGCGGTTGATCCCACTAAGGTGGCAACGATCCAGGATTGGGTTTGACCTAAGAATGCATCTGATGTGAGAAGTTTTCTTGGATTAGCAGGATACTATCGTCAGTTTATCAAAGACTTTTCCAAGATAGCTGCACCGTTAACAGGATTGACGAAAAAGAACCAAGTGTTCAGATGGGATGCTAAGTGTGAGCAAGCTTTTGGAATCCTGAAAGAGCGACTGACAAGTGCTCCTGTTTTGACTATTCCAAGTGGGAATGATGAGATGGTGGTTTACACCGATGCATGTGGTACTGGACTTGGAGCAGTGCTGATGCAGAATGATAAAGTTGTTGCATATGCAAGTCGACAACTAAAGCCGCATGAAAGAAATTATCCGACTCAAGATTTGGAGTTAGCGGCGATTGTATTTGCTCTAAAGATGTGGAGACATTACCTGTTGGGAGTTCGATTCGAGTTGTTTACGGATCATAAATCGTTGAAGTATCTTTTCTCCTAAAAGGATTTGAATCTTCGGCAGCAATGATGGCTAGAGTTTTTGGCATCATATGATTTTGATATAGCCTATACTCCGGGAAAAGGTAACGCAGTGGCCGATGCGTTAAGTCGAAGACATGCAGGATTGGGAGCCATGTTTTAGAATGGAAGAGCATTGAATATTTGGCTGGATTTGACTTCAGGCGTAGATGTGAATTGGAACTTGAAATGTTGGCAAACTTATCGATGAGACCTATTCTAGTGGAAAGAATTGGCGAGAGCCAAAAGCGAGAGGATAAGCTTGTTAAGATTATCCAAGATTTGGAATCTGGAGTAGACCCAGAAAAGGATAAAGGATTTGAAGTCGATCGAGAGGGTTGGCTTCGGAAGCAAGGACGATTAGTTGTTCCCGATATAGATGGATTGAGAGATGAAGTTCTTATGGAAAGTCATCACTCAAAGTTGACAATTCATCTAGGTGGAAATAAGCTGTATCGGGATATGAAGAGAACCTATTACTGGGAAGATATGAAGAAGGATGTTGGAAATTTTATTTCCAAGTGCATGAATTGTCAGTTGGTAAAAGCCGAACAGAAGAAGCCAAGTGGATTGCTTCAGCCATTAGAAATTCCTACGTGGAAGTGGGAGCAAATATCGATGGATTTTATCGATGGTCTACCTAGAACCAGAGCGGGAAATGAAGGGATTTGGGTCATTGTAGATCGTTTGACTAAGAGTGCATGATTCATTCCTGTTCGATCAACTAGGACTGCATCGAAATTGGCTGAGTTGTATGTTAAGTGGATAGTTCGATTCTATGGTATTCCGAAGAGTATAGTGAGCGATCGAGACCCATTGTTCACTAGTGGATTTTGGAAAAGCTTCCAGGAAGTTTTGGGAACCGAGTTGTGTTTGAGTACAGCTTATCACCCCCAAACAGATGGTCAGACCGAGAGAGTCAACCGAGTTTTGGAAGATCTCCTGAGAGCATGTGTTTTGGATTTCGGAGGATCATGGGAAGATCATCTTCATTTGGTGGAATTTGCGTATAACAACAGTTACCAGTCAAGTATTGATATGGCACCATATGAAGCATTGTATGGAAAACCGTGTAACTATCCGACATGTTGGTTGGAAACTGGAGAAAAGCTAATACTTGGGCCAGAGATGATTCGACAGACTTCGGATTGCATAGAGATCATTCGGCAACGAATGAAGGCAGCCCAAGATCGTCAGAAAAGTTATGCCGATAAGCGTCGAAAAGATTTGGAATTCGACATAGGAGATATGGTTTTTGTGAAAATTTCTCCACTGAAGAATGTTATTCGATTCGAGAAGAAAGGAAAATTGACTCCGAGATTTGTTGGACCATTTCCGATCATCGAGCGAATTGGAAAGCTCGCCTATAGATTGGAGTTACCAGAAAAGATGGCGGGTGTGCACAATGTTTTTCATGTATATTATCTACGGAAGTATGTGCACGACTCGAATACGGTGGTTTCTGCTGAAAGCTGTGAAGATTTAGAGGTTGATCCAGTTGTTACGAGACCTTGTAAGCCGCTTCGTATTGTGGAAACCGACACGAAACAGCTTAGGAGGAAGACGGTTAAGTTGCTCAAGGTACAATGGAGTGATGATGTTAACGACTGTACGTGGGAGGAGGAAGAGAGGATGAAGGCAGCTCATCCTGAACTCTTCGAGGTATGGCCCTAAGGTGTCGTGACATCTCACGAATTTGTAACTTGTTCTAGTCTTAGAATTCTGCATGCTAGGCTAGTAATTGGATGAATGGTTTGTTGATTGCTATGGATGGTAGGCATGCGGAATAACTTTGGTTGCTCTTGTTTGTTTGGAATTTCGGGGGCGAAATTCCAAAGGGGGAGAGAATGTAACGATCCGTATTTTACGTGTCGATAAATCGTAAAATAGATGCCATCGAGTCGTTAGTATTGTTGTTAAGTCGTTTAAAGTTTGAGTCGACCATAGCTTAAGTCGTATGGAAGTTAACTCGTGTGGTGCCTAAGTCGTAGATAGCTTAGGTCGGGTATTTCTTAAGTCGTAGACGACTTAAGGGGTTTCGAGTTATAGAAGTTTCGACCTATAGAAGTTAAGCCGTGTGATGGCTTAGGTCGTGTGTTGATTTAGGTCGTGGACGGGTTAAGGATTTACCGACCTATAGATTTGAGCGACTTAGGGGGTTAGACGACCTAAGATAGTTAGAGGCTTAAGGGTTTAGGTCATGAGTCGTTTGGAACGACTTAACGGGATAGCGACCTAGTGGTTAGCCTGTGTTGGAGTTAGGTCGTAGGTCGTAGGACCTGTTGAGTCGTAGGTCGTGAGGTTTTTAGGTTGGCCTGTGTTTTAAGTCACGTATGTTCGTGTGTTGTTAGGTCGTGTGACCATGTGTTGTAGTTAGGTCGTGAACGACCTAAGGCCAGAGTCGTGTGTGTTTTTAGGTCGTCACATAGTTAAGTCGTGTGGCCTGGGTTTGGATAGGTCGCGGCATTCGATAAGTCGTAAGTCGCAGGTCTGTTAGGTCGCGCCTGGGATGAGTCGTTGGGTCGGCATCAGGTTAAGTGGTTAGGTCGGCAGGGTGTGTTGAGTCGCTAGGTCGGCCGTGTTTGTTAGGTCGCATAGGAGTTAGGTCGGTATCTTTGCTGAGTCGTATGCCGTTAAGTGGTAGGCCATGCGTTGAGTTGTGGGTCGTTTAGTGGCTTGAGTCTTGAGTCGTGAGTCGTGGACGACTCATAGGGGCGGACGACTCATGGGGTTTCCAGCCTATAAATAGAGGCGCCTATCTCACTATTTTGGCAACGGTTTTGAAGCGACAAAGTGCTGCCATTTTGAGAGCTCGACTACAACATTTCTTCACTTCTTTTCTCCACTCTAATCTAGTGCTAACACCCATCCAAGATCGAAGATCAAGATCAAAGGTTCAAGAGCCAAAGTTGAAGATCTTCATCCAACAAAGAGAGATTTCATCATTTGAAGTGGAATCTTGTCGGATCAAGCTTAGTTCTTCGCTGTCCAGATCTGAAGTTGTTATCTTTTGAGGTGTTTAGGTGTTTTGGTGAGTGGTGGTTATCTCTCACACGGACCCAAACGGGTATATTGGATCGGTGGCTTGCTTGTGTGTTAAAGATAATAATTTCATGCATTTTCCTTAAGTCTGCATGTAGATCTATGGTTATGATGATTCAACATCTACTTTACTATATGTTCACCTATGCAAGTTCATTCATTAAGTTGTAGGAATGTTGCTTAGATTTCATACTTATTAGATTTGGACTCTTTATTTACGAAATTGCCATTATTGCTGTAATTGTTTATTTAGATCTTGTTTGATTGATTACTTGGATTAATGTTTGATTTGAATTATTAGTTGATAGATAACTTGGTTTGGTCAAGTTGGTCGAAGATGATTCAAAAGCTAAGTGGAAAGGCTCTTGAATAAGGAAAGCTGCTTGTGGCTTATGAAGCGGATGTTGAAGCTCATATGGATAGACTTGATGATGATGTTGAGATGAGACTTTGCCATGATGCGATGAGGCAAACCATGATGTTGAGATGGAACTTTACTACGATGCGAAGAAGCAAAGTAAGATGTGAGAAAGCCTTGGTTTAATCCAGACGGGATCATTCCAAGCATGATGACACTCGATGATGTGGTTCGAGTTTGTGGATAATGGTTGGCTTGAGAGGCGCTTGAGCTAGTATGAAAATAGTCGTCAAGGAGGATGACTAGAAGGATGAGATCTCATCGTTATTGAAGGTTCTCGCATGCTCAAAGCAAGAGTACGTTGGGACGGGCTGCGACGACGTCCCAGGCACGGGCTGCGACGACGTCCCAGGCACGGGCTGCGACGACGTGCTAGTACTCTGGGCAGATTCGATAGTCCTAGGCACGGGCTGCGACGACGTGCAGAGTTATGTCTAGAACCGGGGTTACCATTAGCCCTTGGCGGATGGATGAGATAATGTGATGGTCATTCAATTAACGATGAAATCAAGGCAATGATAACAGTGATAGCCAGGGTCATGGATGTTTGGATGTTTGGCTGTATCGTCGCTTGGATCAAGAGCGATGTTTTCAGAGTGCTTATCTGATCTTGGTTTTGGCCTTGGGGGTTTGTGCTTGGAAAACATCGACCTTGACTCGAGTGATAATTGCTTTGCTTTGAATGTCTGAATTGCTATGTTTTCTTCTGCTTAGTGTGTCTGGGGGCTATCACTGTAGAAAGAGGTGGAATGGGATGGTTGGGTTCCTATTCCTTTTACCCTTTATGATCTTTTGGTATGTTTGATAGTTGATTTACTGCTCACTAAGACTTTTGTCTGACTCAAGGTTTTATGTTTAACTCTTATTACCTTGGGCTGTTCATCCATGTTGGGATGGGCAGACTAGGTTGCAGGTGACAGGTGCTGTTTTTAGTAATCAACTCTGTTGGTGACGAAGACGAGCTGGAAGCTTTTGCGTATTGTTTTCTTACTATATGTACTGGATGTTCCGCTGTTTGTTTGATACTCTGAGTGTTATGTAGTGAGGCTTGATGTATTGACTATTCAGATGTTTGTAATAAACTACTATGAGTTTATATGATAAGATTCTGTTCAATGAGCTTCACTATATATACTTTTCTATTGTATTTTATCCCTGCGCTGTGAGTAATACGATAGACTATTACCCTACCTTGATGATCGTCCATGGCAGCCTGGCACACTTTTCAGCGCATTATTCCTTGTTTAAGTGCATGAGTCTTGGGCGGTCATCACAATACTGGATTAAATATAATATATAATAACATATCATTACACAAAAGAAAACTATATCAGTTTTATACATACACCATCAGAATACGTCATCAGAGTTCAACAACATCAATAACATGCAACTGGACAGTCATATAAACTTGTTCTCAAAACTAGATACACATCGGAATAATAATCAAGTATGGAAGTACATATCGCCATCCAGCTCGTCTCTTGAGCTTCACGGCATCATATCCTGTATTCTATAATACTCGGTCTGACCCGAGCATTATAAATGAATAACACCCGAGTTAGTCTGGAAAACCAGCATGAGAAAACACACTCAACTTGGATTATTAAAGTTTTCAAAATCCTTTGAAATCAAAAGCATCTCGTAAGACCACGCCACTAATAAACATGTCGGGTTTTTAACTTACAATAGCTAAAACGCTTTTTATCAAATCCGTCTGATATTATAATAGTGTCTATAGAAAGTAAAATATAATCTAGGTAAAATGCTTACATCTCACATTTCAGCAATAGTTGGCACAATCAAAACCGTAAAGGCACGTAGGGAGAACGGATTTCCAACTAATGACTAGGCACTGAGGTACCACGTGTCACAATACCTGGTCTAGATCAGCATATCGATGATCCTCACTGAATACCCTTCGACACAAAACCGGGACCACCACTTACTGGATAATCCCGAGTAAGATCACCCTGCGGTTGGGATCAGCAACTGCCACACATTCGAAATAAAAAGGGACATCTAGGCAGGGATGGCCTCACCCTAACGGGTGCTACCCACTTCGAACCTGAATGATGAACGTTCAGAGTACCTTCCTCAGTTAGGGAAGTGGACGGCTGAATGGCTTCAGAAGTGTGCTCTTTAGCAGTAGCTAACTACGGCTGTTCCGAATTGTGAGCAATTACATATTACGATTCAACTGCTAGTGCAGGTTCAGGTTGGGTTGGCGTAGGAACTTGAGATTTGTATCATGACGCTCAACACCTAAACCTTCTCCAACCTCCGAGTGTTGGGTGCCAAGCTTTTCCCTTTCATGTGAAATCATGGATTCGTAGAGAATCTTTCTTTCATCTTCATTCAGCATACGATACTCAAGCTCAAACACATCGATTGATTCATCTGGATGCGCCGCCTTCTCCTCCTCGACCAATCGGCCCCAAGCATTATGAAGATGTATTGGCTAATTTTCATGCCTGGCTAGGTTCCTGTGTTTAAGCACATTAGCGTTATAAGTTGTGGGGAGATCTTCGATATCAGCCTCAAGCCTGGACTACGCTATACAGATCTCTCCTCGACCTCGGTCTCCACCACATAGACTTTAGCCACTAGCGCATCTCGCTCACCCTAGAGCACTTTCGCTTTCTCACATGCCTCCTGGGATGTGCAATTCACGTCATTCCTTTCCTTGGTAATTTCGAAGAATTTGGCTTTAAGCTCATTGTAACAGCCCGCAAGTCCGTACCCCTTAGTCAACTCTATTCTACGTAAATCAACTCAAGTTGTACAAAGATACGAACCATTTGGGTTAAAGAAGAAGAGGTAGAAGAAGAAATTAGAAAACAACAACAGAATCTAACCATCGCAGTGGAATAAAATATAATAGATATTAACATATCTATACACAAAATCAAATATATCTGTTTATATATTACATCATTAAAGTACATCAATCACAACTCAACATCAATAACATACAACTGGATACACAATTACTCAACACAACGGAATATATATATATATATATATATATATACACACACACACACACACACAACAGGTACGGATATATGTGTCGTCATCCAGATCGTCTCCTGAGCTCCACAGCATCATATCATGTATTCTATAATACTCGGTCTGACCCGAGCATTACAGTTAAATAACACCCGAGTCAGTCTGGAATACCAGCGTGAGAAAATCACAGCCAATTGATTATTAAAGTTTCAAAAATCCTTTGAAAACAAAAGCATCTCGTAAGACCACGCCACAAATAAACATGTCGAGTTTTTACCTTACGGTAGCTAAATTTTTTTTTATAGAAATGCTCTGATATTATAATACGGTCTATATACAAATACTTATAAAATAGCCAAAATTGTTACATGATTAAATTCCAGCTACTAGCCACAGTGTGGGTAATACAAACAAAACTCGTACAAGGCACGTAGGGAGAATGGATTTCCAACTAATGACTAGGCACTGGGGTACCACCTGTCACAGTATGGGGCCTAGATCACCGTACCGAGGAGTACGCCCACTCCCCTGCAACACAAGGCCGGGACGACCCCTTACTGGATAATCCCGAGTGAGATCACCCCGCGGTTGGGATCAGCAACCGCCCACTAAGCCGAAATAAAAAGGGACATCTAGACTGGGATGACCTCACCCTACTTTGGTGCTACCCACCTAACCTTGCTGCATAACACCTGATTTTCAGTCAATCCCATTTGATGAGGCTTGAGGCTAAGCGTTACCTTTTCAAAACATATCCCTTAGAATGCCCATCGTCCACCTGACGATGTTTCGCAAGTATTTATCCATACAAGTCCGTTCTGGGTTCGAACGGAACCGAAGGCACTATTCCTACTACATCCATTTGGGAAATATCCTCAGGATTAGTAGCGACTAGCCCTTGTGCTTCACTGCTCCATCTTCGAATCCAAACTTGTTTTCACGAAACGTACAAACCAGATTGAAGTGGTTTTCGAGAAATTAATCTCGATCCCGGTCTCTTCGAAACGATCAACGTATTTGTCCAATATTGATAGTCGGTTATTTAACTATCAATTAATATTCACAACATCCATCACTCAATAATAATTTTCCAAATTATTTATTAACCTCAAAATATCTTCACAAGATATATTTCTATTTTCAATCCTTTGAAAACAGTTTCTAACCATTCTTTCTTTTTCCCAAAATAAACTTTCCCAAATATTTTCTACGTCCTCTGAAATCACCAAGCACAAAACCATATTTTTTTTAAAAATAAATTTAAACACTTTACTTCGAAATATACTTTAAAACATTTATTTTAAAAACTACTCCAATAATTTATTAAAAATACATACTATATGAATTTTTGAAAACAAGGTTACTTAATAAAATATAAAACTAGCCTTTCACTTTTAAAACAAAATATTAAATCACTCTTTAAATAATTACTGTTATAATAGATTAAAGGGAAATAATTACATTAGAATTTAAATATTTAGAAATAATAAATTTTTCAAAACTTGCTTTTTAAAACAACTTTAAAACCTTTAACTTATATTTAAAAAAAATTACTTTGAAATCGTACTTGGTTATTCGGGGAGAATTTCCAATCTCAATCTCTTAAATCAATTTTCCAAATTAATTCCCAATTTATTCCATTTGAAATAGATCTCTTTACTTATCAGTTCATTTCAAAATATATTAGTTATGGACTTTATTATTATTATTTCCGTTTGATTTAAACCTTTTAAACTGAAATATACAAATTTCAGATTTTCCCAATTTCTTCTTTATTCTTCTTAAATAATTTAAATCTTAAATTTTAAATAAACGTTTTGTTCTTTATAAATAATATCACTGAAGATTAAAATTTATTAACTTTCTGTTTATTCAAATTTCCTTTCTATACTCAAGATTTATTGACTAGAATTTTAAAGTCACTTTATATCTTTTCCAATTCGTTTTTAATTTATTCAAATTTCCTATAATTATTTTACTTACAATTTCACTTCTTTTATTTTCTTTCCAAAATCAAATTTATATATTTTTGGTAATTCATCATACCGAATTATATCCAATCGAACAATATCATACAATATCCCAACATAATTCATCATAGCATATCAAATAATCACAACAGAGGGTATTAAATAATTTTAAATAAATGTTGGGGGATCCAGTTGGATCCCTCCAACCTGCTTTCCCTGCATCCACAGATGTTAGCACATCATAAATACCAATTCCAAATTATACCATACTATAGCACAGCAATCAATTCAGCCATTCAAACAATTATTTAAATTTATCCATTTAAATTTAAATTTAAATTAAACTGATTGAGATTAACTCACCTTTGACCAAAAATTTGTAATCTGATCCACACCGGTTTGCTTTCTTTCGGAATTTAACCTTGTATAACATTAGACGATTTCATTAATATTCGAACCAATCGAATAATTAAATTTTCTTTTTATAAATTTAATTTACTAGTGATTTTATTTTAATAGTTCTCATTTTAAACAAAAGGTTTAACCTAACAAATAATTAATTTCAAACCAAGAACTTAAATTGTAAACAATAATTAATTTCCATTTAATAGATTCCATTAACTAGTCATCAAAATTTTAAATTAATCATTTGGTTTTAAACTAGTAATTTTATTTTTTTTAAACTAATCTCCTTTTAAATAATCTTTAATAACTAAAATAATTTAATACGTTATTAACTATAAAAACTACCCTAATAAATTATTTTTAATCTAAGCTAATAAATAAAAATGGGTATAGTATATATATACTTTATTTCCTTCTTCTTTGAAGCCCATGTATATGTATAAGATCTATGTGGATTTCAAACCATAACTTTATTTATCATCCAGCATAGAACTCCTTCTTATCTGTTTAATCTTATTTTTTTTTTTAAAAAACAATTAGAATTAATTTATATTCTACTATATTTTAGAATAACCTGCCTATATTAAATTTAAAAATCCATATATATGTATATTCAAATTTGTAAAAATCGAAAAAAAAAATTCGAATACCTCACACCCTTCACTGCCTTGATGGAACCGAAACTCAGCACTGCCTTCACCAGCGATGCAAGCCAACCGCGAAAACACGACCAGGCTTTGGCAAAATCGGAGTGCGGCCCTGCCCCAGTGGCCGGCTCGTCGAGAAAGAAATCATACGAAATCGAAACCCACTTAGATTCCAACCTCCAAGCCCAAACCTGTCGTAAGCTCCAATGCCCAAAGCGCAGCAACCCTTATAGGTTTCGCGGTCGAGAAGCACAGTCACCGATCCCCAGTCTTCACGCGAGTCGAGCTCGCGAAGCTGCGAATCGCTCCCCAGATGCCGAAGAAACTGAATAATGGCTCGCGCTTCAATTAATTCGAGATGACCACGATGTTTAGGGTTTCGGTTAATTTGGCTTTCGAAATGAAGAATACGGCTTCGGCCATAAAAAAGTTTCCTATTATATTTTTTTTATCGCCGATTGGTTGGTGTTTGAAAAGAAGAGAAGGGGTTCGACCCCTATTGTGTTGCTTTTTTTATACGCAGCTTACAGCTTCTACTAGAAGCCTCTTCCTCTATTTATCTATTTATTATATTTTTTTTAGTTTAGTTCAAGCATTTTGATTGTTGATTGAACGGCTTAAAATTGGGAAAGTATGTGATTAAATGACAGGAAGATGGCGTATACCAGAAGCTTGATTAACTAAATTAAATTTCATACGCTCACACAACAACTCCAAATGCTACGAAAATTTGAAATCCGGTAATAATTCAATATTATGGACCCAATGGAACTAATTTCATCGAACTTCGAGGCTGTGCCTCAGAAGACTATCTTAAATTCAAATTAAAACGATAAAATTTCAAAACATAACATATCACTGTTAGTTTCAATCTTAACGCTTCTATTGTCTTCAGTATTATCAATATAATTTTTTTTAAGCCTTTAAATTATTTTTAATAGGCTTAAAATTCTAGATTCAACATTGTTTGCACCAAAATTGGTCACAACACTCTTCGGGAGTCGTTGAATAGATAATAGTGAAGAATATAAATTCAAAACAGATATTATCTAACAAAAACTCCAATCAACAGTAAAGTAAATACGTAAACAAGCGATTTATAGTGGTTCGGCGTGTTGCCTACGTCCGCTGTGAAGTTTTCTGCAGCTTTATTGATTCTCTTTCAACGATTACAAGTTGTTATAGCAATCGACATCAAGTTACAACTGGAAATTTGAAATCAACAGCAAATATATGATATAGGATGATGGAGATCTTGATCCGGCAGAGTCTGGGTGCTTGAGAGTCGAAAAATTCCTTTTTCTATTGGCCCTGGGGCTCTATTTATAGGCGTAGGATGCTGATATTTCGCTGAAAACTCGGGAGACTATTTCTGGCACGTGAGGGGGCCCGGGCGCCCGGTTTCAGGAAATTTTGGCCCACTCTGGCATCGATTCGAACTCCATTCGAATCGATCATGAATTCATCCAATCGAGGTGAAATTAGGTGTGGACATTCTTCAACATGAATGCAAGCTTCTGTGACAATTTTGTGGCATTTGGATCAGTAGATTGAGAGATATGATGGGTTCGAGATGACGTTCTTCGAGTGGCTGTTTGGTTCAAAACCATCCCTTCGAATCGATGGCGGCACGTGTCTTCGTGTTGACGTGGAGTGCACACTTCGCTTCGATCCGGGTTTTGCTTCGAGTTGACTGTTTCGACTCCATATATCTCGGCGCATTCGAACCGATGAAAGACACGTCATCATGGCTAGTTGACTCAGTGGATTCGAACGAAGCTTCATAGATGGGTTCGAACAAGGCTTCAATGGAGGGTTCGAACAAGGCTTCACGGATGGGTTCGAACAAGGCTTTATGGATGGGTTCGAAAAAGGCTTCATTGATGGGTTCGAACAACTGATGCTTGATGGATTCGAACTTGCATTTCTCTGATGGATATGAGCTTTGCAACTTCTCCATGGATACGTGGTACATCGATACGAACTCGATGGATTCGAAGCTGATGGAGTCGAAGCGAGGCACATTGATGGATTCGAAGCTAATCGATAAGAAGATGGTCGGTTCGAATGGTGTTCGGTGATGGATTCGAAGACACCAATAACGATGGATTCGAAACCAGTGTTCTTCCCTCCAAGTTGAATCGATCATAACTTGAGCGTATGAACTCGAATTGACTTAAAATTTGAGATGTTGACTCCTATGATCCTTCTTGCCATGTCCTATCAATTGTAGCTCAATCTGAACTCAGACAAAATTCAGTGATATCCATAGTGAAACGAAGTATGACCAATCTCTGAGACGAACTGTTCTCCATTTTCGATCGATATTTTGGTATCGCGGTTTTGCCAAAAAGCGGGATAACATTTTGCCCCCCAAAGTACGTCTTGTGGGAACATGACATGCTTTGAATGGCTGCAATTTCTCTCCGAACAATCATTGCTCCCTTTTTTGTTGAAACTCGTATTTTGTATTGCTGTAACCTTGTGCTGATATGACTGATTGCTGTATAATAGCGCTTAGCCGTTGGCTGTTGCAGTTGTAATAAGATGAGTATTCGATCCCTGTAAATGTTTAAAATCTAATGTTAGCTCGACATATATGCACATATGTTAGTTTGACCCTTGCTAAGGTCGTGCGACCACGAGTCGTTGTCGGTTTGGTTTGCTATTGAATTTCGTATCGATTCTCTCCTGAACCGATTTGGAAATTGATTTGAGACAACGCTTGATGGTTGTTTTGAAAAGTCTCTTCGTATCGATCCTCTCTTGAGCCGATATAGAAGGTTGAAGGAAATGAATTTGGGTTGCGCGAATGTAATACTTCGAACCGTTGTGTTTGAGCATCGATGGATTTGAAATCTACATTCGTATGGATGGAGTGCGCTTATGTTATGATGGGTACGAATCTGACATTCGAACCGATGAAAAAGAATGGATACGAAATAGTAGTTCGCATCGATAGGAAATGATGGACACGAAATAGTCGTTCGTATCGATAGGTTGTGGATGGAGTCGTGAATTTGTTGATGTGAACTGGGGCTTCGAATCGATGTGCCCACTGTTTGTTTCGCATCGATGCAACTCGTCGCCCTGCTGTGTGTTTCGTATCGATGAAGTGTGAGGGTAAGTTCGAATCGATAGGGCCTTAGGCCGATGGATTCAAAGGCTGACTTCCTAGGCTTCATATAAATAGCAGAGGGTTCCACTTTTTTCACTTTTTACTTTTTTACTCTTACCTTGTGTCTATTGCGTTCTGCATCGTTTCGAAGCTCCAGAGGGAAAACACTGCGTCACGTCATCGAATCAATCAAGATCCAAGTCTTTAACTCCTCGAATCCATCATTCAAACTAGGTAATTAGCCTCGAATCCAAACGGAAAACCATATCTGGTTTGGCCACTCTGGTGATTGGTAAAACCAGATCTGGTTTGGGAGAGCTTCGAGTCGATTCATGGACTCGAGTTCGAATCGATGATGGCGGCGTCATTTTTCCTTGGATTTCGCGTCGATGAATGGAATGACTTTATGGGGATGACGCAGTTCGCACTGATTGACTACCTTTGATGGGTCTATTCGAATCAACGGATTCGAATCCATCAGCTATCGGTTCGAAGATCTCAACTTTACATCGATACGGAGGGTATCGATTCGAACGTGATCGATGTGAAGTTGAGGGTTTCCTAATCGGTTCGAACCAGTAGACCAAGGATCGATTCGAAGTCAACCTTCATTGATCGATTCGAACTTGACACCTGATCGTCGATTCGAAGCGCTCCTTTCTGCATCGATTCGAAGTGATGTTAGGATGGGATCGAACGAGTTCCCTGTGTTCGGTTCGAACCCTCTATGATGGATACCAAAGTTTGACATTTCCTAAGCATAATTCCGACGAGCTTCATCCTTGCATATTTGGACTTGACAATTAAACTGCATACTTGACCACCCTTTGAAGCTCGTCGATGGAACCACAACGACTTCCACCCAAATCAACTTCCATCATGCAAACGGTTTAGTGGTGACGGTCAGCGATGACGGTCATTATAACTGGACCCCGTAGCTTTGTCGTTTGCATGTTTCCTTTAACTCTGCGACATTTATTTAAGTAATGCATGGCACTATACAACATACATTCATACACTTTACACTGGGGGAACGCAAGGGTCCTTTGTCGTCTAACGATGGTTTCTCATGAGCTAGCTAGTCATGGAACCTTCAAGTTAGCAGTAGCAGGAGGTTCAAAGCACAGTCACTCTGAGACTAGAGGTTCCGGATATTGAACCCGAGATCATCGGTCCAGCCCCGGATGAATTCCCCAATGCGTCTTTCATTGCCAGCCCATCGGATCCCGTTCAATCTATTATTTCTGAAGATATGTTGGGGAGAATATTCTTGAGGCACGGCCTATCACTGGATGACGTGTTATTGCCGGGGCCGAATGATAGACCACACAACCCGCCGGAGGGATATACAGCATTTAATCGCCACGCGTGCGCTGCTGGGACGCTTCCTCCGTTCAACGAGTACATAAGGGAAGTGTTGTCTTTTTAGAGGATCGCTCCATCTCAACTACACCCGAACGGATATGCTCCCGTGAACAGTTTATTCATTGTCTTCATGGAGTATCTGCATAGACCACCGATCCCGACCGAGATCAGATATCTATTTAATTTCAAAACCCGAGGTGGTTACCCTTCCTTCATATTCCTGGAGGCAGTGAGGAATTGCCAAGTGGTCACTGGGTCCTGGACCAGATTGATTTACTACAGGACGGAATGGTTCTATGTCAGATATCCTCCGGGGTTTGCCCGACGATGGTTATTCAAACGTGAGTGTAGCCGAGTTATCAAATAATTATTAAGGCAATTGCAGTCAAAGTGAAACTTATGTTTTTTCCTTTTTTTTTACAGCGACGATTCAGCGACCTGAGGGCGAACACTTTAAGGAGATGGTGCGAGTACTTCGAGAAGTCCCGAGTGGAGATAGGGATATCGAGTCGATTTTGACCGATAGGAATCTCTGGACTTACGGGTTGATTGAACGAGGGCAGAGCATAAAGTTTGACGGGGCATTAAGGACCGTTCGAAGAAGCGAGTCAAGCACAAGAAGCCCAAAGTTATTATAGCCGAGGAACTGATTCTGAAAGAACTCATACTGACGACGAGCCATTATTGGAGCCTACAGACGTAGTTCAGGATGTCGCCGAGCAAAGAAAAGGCAAGGCAGCCGTCGTCACGTCAACTAAGAAGGGGAGATGGAAATCGGTTGTCACGGCCCAATCCTCTCCCGGAGTTAGAATCTCGGAGATGTCTCCTCCGACAACTGAAAGTCTTTATGAAGGGCTCGCTGATATTCCAATTCCGGACGATGTGTCCCTGCAGCATGATGCCGGATAGGAAGAACTTTCAAAAACTTTAGTTTTGAGCGAGTCTTTTCCCACTGGTGTGGCAGACACATCCGGTTGGTCGGGCGGTTGCACATTCATACATATTTCACAACACTGCATAACCTTTGACTATAAACTATCTGTATCGAAGAGTTAATCCTACTTTATTTTGCTTTGCAGATACCATGTCCGGGCGAGGTTCAATGTTAGGGAGTCTCCGACACGCGCGCAAGTCTTCATATCATGGGTCACGCAGACGAGAAGGGGACAGAGATTACGACCAGGGGCGCTCTGGGTACTCTGGTCAAGAAAGATATGATACAGATAGAGGCTATAAGCGCCGATCCCGATCGCGTACTCCTCCTCCCCCCATAGATCCCATACAAACTCCTGCTCATGTCTCTCGTCCCTCTGAATCTTCACACTACATGTCAGCCTCTCAATCTTCTAGGCATGAATCCCGCCATTTTAAGAGCAAAACGATAACTACCGCCGTTACAGAATAGCCCCCCGTTGAAATTTCAGGGGAAGGAGCAATCAAGCTTGCTCAGCTGAAGACAGATTTCCCAAGCATCTGCTTCGACAACTATATCTTTCCTCCACATTTAAAGAAAATCCTGGAAGAAGCTAAGCAACTGGTACATGACTACGTGCACGACTTTTACGCTCAGTACAAAGCATGGTCGAAAGCCGCTGACAAAGCGTCGGCATTAGCCTTTGAGCGTGGGGCCACCATCGAGAGGTTGCAGGCTGAGTTAGCTCAAAAGAGCCATATTATTGAAGTGCTGAACACTGAAGCTGAATCTTCTCGGAAATCTAAAATGGAGGCTATCAAAAAAGCCAATGAAGCCCAAGCAACGATGGATAGGATGAAAATGAGCATTATGCCACGGTAGAAGATATGGGCCATCGAAACACCATGGTCGCTGCCGAGAGGGACGCTGCCCTGAAGGAGTTAAACAAGCTTAAGTCCAAATTTGCCGAAATCGCCAAGGATAGGGATGATGCGAACAACGCAGCCTAGGAGGCATGTGAACAAGCTGTGATTCTCCGGACTGAACGAGATGCGGCAGTAGCCAAGGTCCAGGCGGTCGAGACGGAGGTTGAGGAGAAAGTTCAACAAGCGGAGGCCAGGCTGGAGGCCGATATTGAAGATTTGCTCATCACTTACAATGCCAACGTGTTGAGACACAGAAATTTGGCCTGGCTCCAAGATTCCCCGGTACACCTCCGCAGCGCTTGGGGTCGATTGGTTGAGGAAGAAGAGGAAGCGCATCCGGATGAATCAGTCGACCGATTCGAACTCGAAAACCGGTTGCTGACAGATGATGAGAAGAAGATCCTCCATGACGCTATTATTGCTCATGACAAGGAGATGATTGGTGGCCGATCTTTGGAGGTTGGAGAGGGATCAGGTGTTGAGCATCACGCCACTGTTACTGAAATCACCGCTCCACCTTCATTAGAGCCTGTATCTGTGGTTGGTTCACAATCTTTTCCTGCTTATGACCCAGAACAGCCGTGGTTATCTTCCATCCAGGAGGACGTCTCTTAGGCCGTCCAACCGTCAACGAGTCAAACTGAGGAAGGTACTTTGAACATATCTCAAGTGTGTTTCTATTAAAGTGTTTGTATTGAAGCGGTTACTAATAACTTCTTCTTATCTTTGCTTAGTAACCGAGACTACTCCGGCATCTTCGGCTCAGGAGTCTATTCAAGGGCAAAAGGCCATCACCACCGAAACGACTGTCGTGATGACGGCAGTGTCTACTGAGATGGCGCAGGGGAGGTCCTTATCTCCTGACGAACAAATGGTGAGTGAGCTGCTTGGCCAACAGGGTGACCCTTTTACAGACTTGCCATTTATCATCAGTGATCTTCCGCCGACCTCTAGTTTTGTGACGCAAACCACAGCTAACCCCAGCCAGGCCCAATCAGCCCGAGACGAGGAAATCTTGGCCGAGATCAATGCTGAAATAGAAGCTGCGGGGCATGAGGGAAGTGCTGGAGTTAGGACTACGATGCATAGTCCGACACCACTAAATGTGATATTGCCAAGTGGCTCTGTGGCCGGTACTCGGGTATCCGCCACGTCTTCTGTTGCAGGTCCGGTCCCTTCAACTCCTTCGGTGGGGAGCCTTCATTTAAGTTCAAGTTCTGAGGAGGACGTGGACATTATGCCCCGACCGAAGAGCGGTCACCGGAGAGGAGACCCTCCAAACGAAGGATTTCTGTTCCTAGTGATTCCGACGATGAACCACTGATAAGAAGGTCGAAAAAGAAGAAATAGATCGGCCTCTCAAGCAGATTTTTTGGTAGATTGAAACTTGTTTTCGTTTTTTGTTAGTAGGCCGTGTATAGAGGCAGGTTCGGCCCCCGTTAGTAGGGATTCTTTTTTTTTGGAAGAACTTATTAGCATGTAAGTTCTTGTCTCCAGTTAGTTGAAATAAAATTTAATTTCTTTGTTTCAATTCTCATTTCATTTGTGCTTGAGTACTTGCAGCGTTTAGCTTTTTGTCCGGTGTACTTGTGAAGTTCTTACCGTCAAGTAGAGTTCTTTTATTTGCTAAGTCTGAAAATCTTGGTCATATGATGTTATCGATGAACAAGTTGAACCTCAGGCATTATATCACTTTGGCTAGTGACTGACACTTAGCTTTTTTGCCCCCGGTCTCGGGGAACAACATTTTTATTTTGGTAGTTGATCACATTTATTGCGCATCTGAAGCACATGTCCACATTCTGGGGACTTTGGATAATTTGAGATCGATAATCCGGTTCGCACTCTGTAAATTTGAGAGTTATCGATGTTTCTAACACGGTTCGCGCTCCGGGAACCTGGAATTGATGTTTGTACTCCGACTCGCGCTTCGGGAATCTGGAGTTAGCCGCTGGATGGTCAGTCACATCTATTTGGTCTTTTTAGGAGTCCGTTCACACTTTGGGAATGATAGATTTGACGTTTATACTCCAATTCACGCTCTGGGAAGTTGGAGTCCGTTCGCACTCCGGGAACGAGTTGTTGAATGTTTATACTCCAATTCACACTCTGGGAAATGGACTGTCGTGTGTTGGTCCAGTTCAGCCTTTGATGTGTTGGCTTTTCCCCGAGCTGGGGTTTCTCGTAGTGAGTGGCCGATCGTATCACAGTCACTCGCTATTTTAATAAATTCCACTGTTTGATGGAATCTAGCTCTTCGTGTGTCATGATTGTTGAACATTGCATTCGATGAATCACAGCTTTAGCTTGAAGAGACAGTACTTTATTGCTGAAATACGAAAATATGGCAAAGTCAGTGCCTTATTACAAATTAAAATTTCAGAATGTAGAAGAAACCGCAAAGTATTCATAGATTGAGTCAGCCTGTCATGTGCGACAGTGACGAAGATCTTCGTCGTTCCAGGCTCCTGAGAAAGTTGGTCCGCCACTGATGGCATTGATCACCAATCTTCCGCGGGGACAAGTCGAGTCCTCCTGTCTCGGTCGATTGGGTTCATTGTTCTGATTTGATGGGCCCATTTATCTGGGCTACAGTGTCCGCACAAACTGTTCCAGCTTCCTTTCTCTGATCAGTTTTTCAACGAGATCCTGTAAGTGACAACACTCGTTCATATTGTGCCTGTAGCTTTCATGGAACCTGCAAAACTTTCCCGTCTGGATTTGTCTCTCTGACGACGGCCTTGGTGCAGGTTTTTGGTACCGAATTGTATAACAGGTTCGTAAGTACAAGTCCTCTAGCGATGTATTCAGAGGGGTGTAGCTGTCAAACATTGGATTCTTGCGTTGCGGGCCAGGATTTTGATCTCGTTTTCTGGTTTGATTCACGCTCTATCTTCGCCGAGCTTGTTTGTTTTTAACGTTCAGCTGAACTTTTCCGGAGCTCTCGCCGGATTGTTTGATTGCAACGTTGCTTTGAATCCCTTCCATACTTGGTCCTGCATCAGTTTGCTTCCTAGACTATTGCGTATCTTTCCGTCTCAGGAATTGAGCCGCCTTGGCGTGGAAACGGTCCAATGATGCAGGTGGTTTTCCAGCTAGCCAGTTGCCAAATTCAGAATCGGGGTCGATCCCCTTAGTCAACGCCATAAGGATGGAGTTATCGTTTGGATTACTAATCTCCGTGCATGTTGTATGGAATCTCTCTAAGTAGCGTCTGAACGTTTCCCCAGGAGCTTGAGTGACGCTAGACAGAGTGTTGACATCTTTGGGCCTTGCGACGTGCATGCAGAATTGTTCAACGAATTTTGTGGCCAACTGGTCGAATGAAGAGATGGATCGAGGTGGCAGTCGAGTGAACCACAAGGTAGCGATGCCCACCAAGGATATGGGGAAACTGCGACATTTCACTACGTCGTCAGCTCTGGCAGCGGTCATTGACCATTCATATTTCAGAATGTGTTGATTGGGGTCGGATTTTCCTTCGTACATGGGTAGAGCTGGCATTCTGAATCGCCGTGGAGGTTCAGCAGTAAGGATATCGTCTGTAAAACGAGTGTGACTTCGGAAAACTCCCCAATCGTCATTTGTGAATCCCTGGCTCTTACGGATCATTTGACATATCATAGTTGAAAGATCCGGCATTTGCGCCGGAGTATGATTATGTTCCATACTTTGGGTTTGAACCGGATGTCGTCAACGGTCCAAGTCTTGCCTTTTTGGCTCATAGTCCTCTGGGACGTATGGTTCAGGAGTACGTCTGCTATGACGACGGTCCAGGTCCGACTGATCTTGGACGTCGACCCCCGGTTCAGCTGCAACGTTAGTAGTGCGGTATTCTGTAGTGTGGTGAGGGATAACACCTCCTCGGGAGGAAGGTCCGGTTTGGAAACTGGCCGATGGACCAACTCTCAGTTGTCCAATGGTCAGCGTGGGTTGATCTTCGGCAGCTGGCATGCGACTCCCATCTAGTCGGGGTCGTGGAGATCGATTGTGATGATCAGAAGATGAAGAACTTTCGCTGGATGAGTGAGAAGCATAGTCTCTCTTGGATCTCTTTCGCTTCTGACGATCCAGTTGGTTGATCAACTCGGCGTTAGCGCGTAGCTGTTCTGTTAATTGTTGCCGACTCTGGGTTAGCTCTTGGAGTAGCAACTGTAACTCTTGTCGGGTAACCGAACCCGACGGTTCTGAGTGTCCAGTAGCATCTTGATTAGATGGAGGTAGTGGAGCAGGATCCTGTCTATCCTGTCTTTCTTGATCGATGGCCTTAGAGGTGGTTCTCGTACTAACCATCTTGAAAGTCGAATTCCTTTCCTTGACTTTATGAAAATCTGAATAGATGGGAAGGAACTTGGATTTGATGATCTGGATCTTTCTCTTAGATTTATTCAATCCGGTATCGATGACAGATCCAAAGAGCAAGAGAAAATCTGGGTTTTCTCAGTGAAAGCATCAAAGTGTTTGCACCAAAATTGTTCACAACACTCTTCGGGAGTCGTTGAACAGATAATAGTGAAGAATGTAAATTCAAAACAGATATTATCTAACAAAAACTCCAATCAACAGTAAAGTAAATGCGTAGACAAGCGATTTATAGTGGTTCGGCATGTTGCCTACATCCACTGTGAAGTTTTCTGCAGTTTTATTGATTCTCTTTCAATGATTACAAGTTGTTATAGCAATCGACAGCAAGTTACAACTGGAAATTCGAAATCAACAATAAATTTATGATATAGGAGGATGGAGATCTTGATCCGGCACAGTCTGGGCGCTTGAGAGTCAAAAAATTCATTTTTCTTTTGGCCCTGGGGCTCTATTTATAGGCGTAGGATGCTGATATTTAGCTGAAAACTCGGGAGACTACTTCTGGCACGTGAGGCGGCCCACGCGCCTGGTTTCAGGAAATTTGGGCCCACTCTGGCAACGATTCCAACTCCATTCGAATCGATCATGAATTCATCCAACCGAGGTGAAATTAGGTGTGGACATTCTTCAACATGAATGCAAGCTTCTGTGAAAATTTCGTGGCATTTGGATCAGTAGATTGAGAGATATGATGGGTTCGAAATGACATTCTTCGAGTGGCTGTTTGGTTCGAAACCATCCCTTCGAATCGATGGTTTCGAATCGATGGCGGCACATGTCTTCGCGTTGACGTGGAGCGCACACTTCGCTTCGATCCGGGTTTTGCTCCGAGTTGACTGTTTCGACTCCATATATCTCGGCGCATTCGAACTGATGAAAGACACGTCATCATGGCTAGTTGACCTAGTGGATTCGAACGAAGCTTCACAGATGGGTTCGAACAAGTCTTCAATGACGGGTTCGAACAAGGCTTCACAGATGGGTTCGAACAAGGCTTTATGGATGGGTTCGAACAAAGCTTCATTGATGGGTTCGAACAACTGATGCTTGATGGATTCAAACTTTCATTTCTCTGATGGATACGAGCTTTGCAACTTCTCCATGGATAGGAGGAACATCGATACGAACTCGATGGATTCGAAGCTGATGGAGTCGAACCGAGGCACATTGATGGATTCGAAGCTAATCGATACGAAGGTGGTCGGTTCGAATGGTGTTCGCTGATGGATTCGAAGACACCTACAACGATGGATTCGAAACCAGTGTTCTTTCCTCCAAGTTGAATCGATCATAACTTGAGCGTATGAACTCGGATTGACTTGAAATTTGAGATGCTAACTCCTATGATCTTTCTTGCCATGTCCTATCAATTGTAGCTCAATCTGAACTCGGACAAAATTCATAGATAACCATAGCGAAACGAAGCATGACCAATCTCTGAGACGAACTGTTCTCCGTTTTCGATCGATCTTTTGGTATCGCGGTTTTGCCAAAAAGCGGGATAACAAACATTTCATCCAATTTTAAATTATTTAAATTCAATAATTAAATTATCAAATAAATTGTGATATTCGTATTTCAAGTTAAAATTACTCTATTGAATATTTAAAATCAATTAAATATTCCAATTTTAAATGCTTAAAAATTCCGGGTCGTCACATTCCTCCCCCCTTAAAAGAATTTCGTCCCCGAAGTTACTAATTAGGAAGAATGGTCCAATACCCGTTTAATATTTTTTTCAAAACCAACAATTTAACATCCTACTAACTATCTTTTTAATAAAAGACACATTACCTTTCTTATTAACTTTCCAAACTCTCCCATAATTTGCAACAATCCTATTTGCCCAACCATTCAAGTTTTAATCATAAAACCAAATCTGAATTATCAAAATTTTCTCAAAATTTTTCTAACTCCCTAAATTCCCGAAATTTTTTTGCCAGCGTCTCCTTTGCGCGACTAGCTCGGTAATGCTACAAAATGCCTCTACGGGCTCCCAAATCCAAAAAGAAAACAAAAGGCCAAGTGGCTCAATCCAAAATCCCTAATCAAATTTCACACCAAATTTAAATACATACCTTTTTGTCGAGCATTTCAAATTTATCTTCTGAAATCAAAATCAATTCTCTTTCCCCTTTATATTACCCGCATATCATGCTTAGTACTAATATCCAATCACAATATTCCCAAAACATCAAGTCGACTTCCTCACATAATGTCAATATCTACTCATTTTAATATTATCTTAGAATATATTGGTAATATCAATTTCCAATTAAGAATTGACCTTTCCATACTTAAGTTAACATAAGCATTTTATATGTTTCTTATATTTATTTTCACTTTACCACTTTAGTTTATATCCATTTCTATTCAAATCGATTCTTTCATTTCCATATGAATTCAATTTATCTTTAACTCTGAATATTTAAATTTATTTCTCATTTATAACTATTTTTTTTAAATTGGTTTCATTTACTAACTTATTTTAGTTTCCAATTTGAATTTGTTTGTCGTTAACAAAATTTTCCAAAATTTTCAAAAAATTTCTAACTCCCAAAATTTCTGAAATTTTTTGGCAGAGTCCCCTTTGTACGGAGGAGCTTTTGCAATTTAACAAAAGAGCTAAATATATTTACATCGACCCACCCGGTCGAAAAAACCAAAAACAATTAATATTTCCTATTTTTATTGCATAGGCGTACCTTATTTAGCATTTTTAAGCATGCGGCTTTTCATTTTTAGCAAATAGCACAACCAAATCTAGCCGCACGGCTCCCAGGTACCTGTACTTACTTAATTTAAACATGTAAGTACGATATATACGAAGTTTAACAACATTTCACTTATTTGCAACAGTTAAACACATGAATCCTAAAAGAAATTCACACCAAACATTTCTCCGTAAGCTACTTATACCATTTTCATACTAATTTGAACGGTTTTCAATCCATTCGTATACAACTTCATCAATTTGAATGGTTTAAAACACAATAGCTTAAATTTGATTTATTTTAAGCAAACTGAACTCATATTTAATTCAATTCCTCTCAAAATCAATTCATTTTACATCTACCCGTTCATAGAATTTTAATTACTTCCATTTTCATCAAATGACAATTTATTCTATGCAGTTTGACGAGATCTATGTGAATAAACAAGTATTTATGTTTTATAACTAATTTAAATGGATTTCAACTCAATTTATACTTAATTCTATTTTTAAAATTTATTCACAATTCATATACTCTCATTTTAATTGCATTTCGGATTTGAATCCATTCACCTGCATTTCATTTTATTAACCAAACCAGTTCATTCAAAACCATTAACAAGGGTGGTTCATCTTCATTACCAATTAAATTTTCTTTTTATTTTAATTCATTCACGACCATTTATTTAGCTCGACCCATTCCAAGCTTGCTCATTTCTAACCATTCCCGAATTAATTCAAACTAAGCTTTAATTTAACGGTCTTCCAATTTTACTCATAGTCGAGCTTCTAATTATTCTCAATTTAAGTTAATTTACCCAATTTATTACACTTCAAACTTAAGTTCACTTCCATTTGATTCATATTTATTCCATCTATTTATTTATTCAATATAATTAGTTTATCCACTCAATCCATTTTGAATTTACATTTCCTTAAATATTATTTATAACCAACCAAATTTTATTTCGATTCAAATTTATTTTCACTTGTTTGGATTTTATTTGCAATTCAAACTATTACTATTTCAATCCAATTTCATTTTTGTTCGATACATTTCAATTATATTTAATTTGTTAACACTTCACGTTAAATTTTAATTTATAACTCAAGTTCTGAATCCACTATCCATTTTCAATTTACCACCCAATTTTATGAACTCACAATTCAACTTCATTCTCAATTACTTTTACATCATCAACAATTTAAGTCGAACTTAATTTATAACTTGAGTTTATTTCCAAACTTCGTCATAAACTCACCATTCAATTTCATTAACTAATTTATTACCTAATTAATCCTTTCCCTGGACAAAATTCAACACTTGATTTTTAATCTCAAAATCTCTTCATTTAATTTCTTAAGTTCAAATTTATTTTATAATTTAAGTTTGGATTTTCTTTTCATTTTTCAATTCATCAAAATATGGATTTTGGGCCTTGTATTCCATTCTCAATTTAATAAGTCACAACTTATTGTTTTATACAATCACATTCATTCTAGGCTTAAATATGTTCATCTTTTATTTTTAACTCAAGTCTTATGCTTGTTTATAACCCAAGCATATTTTATTCTATGGATTTTTAATTCTTTTATAAGTTATTCTAATTTATTTATTTCAATCCAATCTTTAACCAATTTATTTCTTATCTAACTTATTTCTTACCCATTAAAATAAGAATCCAATTTCATTTAATAACTCGCTGAACTTTTACTTCAGTTCAATCTTATTTAAGCTCGGATTTATTTAACTCAATTCAATTTCAACTTAATTCGAATACAACTGGATATTATTTCACAGCCTATGCAACTAATTTCAATCCAGTTAAATTTTTATTTCCTCAATCCAAGCTTATTTCATTTTTTTTTACTTTTCACTTTCAATTTAAATTTCAACATTCAAAGCTTATATTTCCTTCCTGATTATCATCTCAATTTATAAGCTGACAACTATCTAATCAGGAGTTTTAACTTCCTGCTTTGGTTTCAAATCATTTCGAAATCTCCAACTTCTCAAATCACATTTCTAAAAAGTCATACCATTCCTGGTTTATCCCCAACAAATTTCCTCTGAAATTTTCAAAAACAACTTGCTTTTCTAAACAAATCAATTTGGTAGCAATTCTTCACTTAGAAATTCGAAAATAAATACTGATGATGCAGCCGTCATCATCAGAATTATTTCCCAATAATCCAAGTGGTTTCAATGCTATATCACTTTCAAAATCCATTTAAAACAAATTTCCCTTTCAGAAATACCTTCAAAACAATAATGTTATCATTTATCATCAAACATTTCGACAAATTCTTCCAAAATCTTCGGGATTTTAAATTTCCAAATCCTGTTAAATCAATTTTAACCACAATTCATTTGTATAGTTTATGCTTGTTCAAATTCTTGTTTAATTATATTTCAATTTATAATTTACATTTATAATTCATATTTATAACTTTCATTTAGAATCAATTTATTCTCTTAAACTTTGGTTATATTTCAATTTCTAGTTAAATTTTTACACACCGATGATAATAATTTAATATCATCATTTCTAACATCCAAGCAACCATATGTTAGCTAAAATAGTTTACAAAAACTATTCTTTATATCAAAAATATATTTCGGGTAAAATTATTTCATTTACCCACATTTAAAACAATACCGGGTCAATTGTTCTATTCAAGTGTTTAGAAACCTCTTCGATACAGTTGTCAAGACTGTGCCGACGAAGGTTCATATGCCACTCAATAAATCAATCAACACAATATTAAAAAAATTTATATTTACTAACAAATACGCGCTCTTATCTATTTATACGCACAAACTCATTTTAGAGTACTATAGACTCTATTTTAAATGAGTAATTCCCACCAGAGCCAAGGTTATCACCAACCAGAGCTCTGATACCACTGTAACAGCCCGCAAGTCCATACCCCTTGAGTCAACTCTATTCTACCTAAATCAACTCAAGTTGTACAGAGATACGAACCATTTGGGTTAAAGAAGAAGAGGTAGAAGAAGAAATTAGTAAACAACAACAGAATCTAACCATCGCAAAGGAATAAAATATAGTAGATATTAACATATCTTTACATAAAATCAAATATATCTGTTTATATATTACATCATCATAGTACATTAATCACAACTCAACATCAATAACATACAACTGGATACACAATTACTCAACACAACGGAATATATATATATATATATATATATATATATATATATATATATATATATATATATATATATACACAACAAGTACGGATATACGTATCGTCCTCCAGCTCGACTCCTGAGCTCCACAGCATCATATCATGTATTCTATAATACTCGGTCTGACCCGAGGATTACAGTAAATAACACCCGAGTCAGTCTGGAATACCAGGGTGAGAAAATCACACCCAATTGATTATTAAAGTTTCAAAAATCCTTTAAAAACAAAAGCATCTCGTAAGACCACACCACAAATAAACATGTCGGGTTTTTACCTTACGATAGCTAAAACAGTTTTTATAGAAATCCTCTGATATTATAATAGGGTCTATATACAAATACTTATAAAATAGCCGAAATTGTTACATGATTAAATTCCAGCTACTAGCCGTAGTGTGGGTAATACAAACAAAACTCGTACAAGACACGTAGGGAGAATGGATTTCCAACTAATGACTAGGCACTGGGGTACCACCTGTCACAGTACGGGGCCTAGATCACCGTACCGAGGAGTACGCCCGCTCCCCTGCAACACAAGGTCGGGACTACCCCTTACTGGATAATCCCAAGTGAGATCACCCCGCGGTTGGGATCAGCAATCACCCACTAAGCCGAAATAAAAAGGGACATCTATACTGGGATGACCTCACCCTGCTTGGGTGCTACCCACCTAGCCTTGCTGCATAACCCCTGATTTTTAGTCATTCCCATTTGATGAGGCTTGGGGCTAAGCGTTACCTTTTCAGAACATATCCCTTAGAATGCCCATCGTCCACCTGACGATGTTTTGCAAGCATTCATCCATACAAGTCCGTTCCGAGTTCGAACGGAACCGAAGGCACTATTCCTACTACATCCATTTTGGAAATATCCTCAGGATTAGTAGTGACTAGCCCTTGTGCTTCACTGCTCCATCTTCGAATCCATACTCATTTTCACAAAACGTAGAAACTGGATCGAAGTGGTTTTCGAGAAATTAATCTCGATCCCGGTCTCTTCGAAACGATCAACGTATTTGTCCAATATTGATAGTCGGTTATTTAACTATCAATTAATATTCACAACATCCATCACTCAATAATAATTTCCCAAATTATTTATTAACCTCAAAATATCTTCACAAGATATATTTCTATTTTCAATCCTTTGAAAACAGTTTCTAACCATTCTTTCTTTTTCCCAAAATAAACTTTCCCAAATATTTTCTATCTCCACTGAAATCACCAAGCACAAAACAAGATTTTTTTTTTAAAATAAATTTAAACACTTTACTTTGAAATATACTTTAAAACATTTATTTTAAAAACTACTCCAATAATTTATTAAAAATACATACTATATGAATTTTTGAAAACAAGGTTACTTAATAAAATATAAAACTAGCGTTTCACTTTTAAAACAAAATACTAAATCACTCTTTAAATAATTACTGTTATAATAGATTAAAGGGTAATACTTACTTTAGAATTTAAATATTTAGAAATAATAATTTTTTTAAAACTTGCTTTTTAAAACAACTTTAAAACCTTTAACTTATATTTTTTTAAAAATTACTTTGAAATCGTACTTGGTTATTCAGGGAGAATTTCCAATCTCAATCTCTTAAATCAATTTTCCAAATTGATTCCCAATTTATTCCATTTGAAATAGATCTCTTTACTTATCATTTCATTTCAAAATTTATTAGTTATGGACTTTATCATTATTATTTCCGTTTGATTTAAACCTTTTAAACTGAAATATACAAATTTCAGATTTTCCTAATTTCTTCTTTATTCTTCTTAAATAATTTAAAACTTAAATTTTAAATAAACGTTTTGTTCTTCTTAAATAATATCACTGAAGATTAAAATTTATTAACTTTCTGTTTATTTAAATTTCCTTTCTATACTCAAGATTTATTTACTAGAATTTTAAAGTCACTTTATTTCTTTTCCAATTCATTCTTAAATTTATTCAAATTTCCTATAATTATTTTACTTACAACTTCACTTCTTTTATTTTCTTTCCAAAATCAAATTTATATATTTTTGGTAATTCATCATACCCAATTATATCCAATCGAACCATAGCATACAATATCCCAATATAATTCATCATAGCATATCAAATAATCACAACAGAGGGTATTAAATAATTTTAAATAAATGTTGAGGGATCCAGTTGGATCCCTCCAACCTGTTTTTCCTACATCCACAGATGTTAGCACATCATAAATACCAATTCCAAATTGTACCATACTATAGCACAGCAATCAATTCAGCCATTCAAACAATTATTTAAATTTATCCATTTAAATTTAAATTTAAATTCAACTGAGTGGGATTAACTCACCTTTGACCAAAGATTTGTAATCTGATCCACACCGGTTTGCTTTCTTTCAGAATTTAACCTTGTATAACATTAGACGATTTCATTAATATTTGAACCAATCGAATAATTAAATTTTCCTTTGATAAATTTAATTTACTAGTGATTTTATATTAATAGTTCTCATTTGAAACAAAAGGTTTAACCTAACAAATAATTAATTTTAAACTAAGAACTTAAATTGTAAACAACAATTAATTTCCATTTAATAGATTCCATTAACTAGTCATCAAAATTTTAAATTAATCATTTGGTTTTAAACTTGTAATTTGATTTTTTTTTAAACTAATCTCCTTTTAAATAATCTTTAATAACTAAAATAATTTAATACGTTATTAACTATAAAAATTACCCTAATAAATTATTTTTAATCTAAGCTAATAAATAAAAATGGGTATAGTATATATATATACTTTATTTCCTTCTTCTTTGAAGCCCATGTATATGTATAAGATCTATGTAGATTCAAACCCTAACTTTATTTATCATCCAGCATAGAACTCCTGCTTATCTGTTTAATCTTATTTTTTTTTTTAAAAAATAGAATTAATTCATATTCTACTATATTTTAGAATAACCTGCCTAAATTAAATTTAAAAATCCAAATACATATATTCAAATTTGTAAAAATCGAAAAAAAAAGTTCGAATACCTCACACCCTTCACTGCCTTGATGGAACCCAAACTCAGCACTGCCTTCACAAGAGATGCAAGCCAACTGCGAAAACACGACCAGGCTTTGGCAAAATCGGAGTATGACCCTGCCCCAGCGACCGGCTCGTCGAGAAAGAAATCATACGAAATCGAAACTCACTTAGATTCCAACCTCCAAGCCCCAACCTGTCGTAAGCTCCAATGCCCAAAGCGCCGCAACCCTTCTAGGTTTCGCAGTCGAGAAGCACAGTCGCCGATCCCTAGTCTTCATGCGAGTCGAGCTCGTGAAGCCGCGAATCACCCCCCCTAGATGCCGAAGAAACTGAATAATGGCTCGCGCTTCAATTAGTTCGAGATAAGCACGATGTTTAGGGTTTCGGTTAATTTGGTTTTCGAACTGAAGAATACGGCTTCGGCCATAAAAAATTTCTTATTATATTTTTTTTATCACCGAGTGGTTGGGGTTTGAAAAGAAGAGAAGGGGTTCGGCCCCTATTGTGTTGCTTTTTTTTTATACGCGGCTTACAGCTTCTACTAGAAGCCTCTTCCTCTATTTATCTATTTATTATATTATTTTTTTAGTTTAGTTCAAGCATTTTGATTGTTGATTGAATGGCTTAAAATTGGGAAAGTATGTGATTAAATGACAGGAAGATGGCGTATACCAGAAGCTTGATTAACTAAATTAAATTTCATCAAATTATTACCAATTAAATTTTCAGCGTGTTTATATATCATACGCTCACACAACAACTCCAAATGCTACGAAAATTTGAAATCCAGTAATAATTCAATATTACGGACCCAATGGAACTAATTTCATCGAATTTCGAGACTGTGCCTCGGAAGACTATCTTAAATTCAAATTAAAACGATAAAATTTCAAAACTTAACATATCACTGTTAATTTCAATCTTGACGCTTCTATTGTCTTCATTATTATCAATATAAATTTTTTTAAGCCTTCAAATTATTTTTAATAGGCTTAAAATTATAGATTCAACATTTCATCCAATTTTAAATTATTTAAATTCAATAATTAAATTATCAAATAAATTGTTACATTCGTAATTCAAGTTAAAATTACTCTATTGAATATTTAAAATCAATTAAATATTCCGATTTTAAATGCTTAAAAATTCCGGGTCGTCACACTCATTGAGTTCCTTAAGAGCCGCATCCCGTTCGGTAGTAATGGTGGTGTTCCGATGGCCCATCTCCTCCACCATGGCATAGTGTGTCTGCCTCATCCTCTCCATGGCCAACTTTGCCTCCTCGGCCTTTTTAATGACCTCTATTTATGACTTTCAGGAGGATTCGGCTTCATCATGAAGCACTTGGATAATTCGGTCCTTCCGCAAGCTCATTTTCTAACTTCTCCAAGGTGGTCACCCGCTCAATGGCCAGCTTCGACGCTATCTCTATGGCTTTCGACCATTCCCTATACAGAGTATAGAAGTCATGAATATAATCGTGCATCATATTCCCCACTTCCACCGGGATTCTCTTAAGCGCGGAAGAAGATTTAGCCGTCAAAGCGAATGTTCGGAAAATCCTTTTTTGGTTGTGCAATTTTGATAGCCCCTTCTCCGGAGGGATCAATAATAACCTATTCAACGACAACTGCAGTTTTAGTCTCATGTCTCCGGCGGTGACGGTCGGTCCTTTGAGCAGGGGAAGGCGGTTTGTGACGTGGAGGCTCCTGGGGATGTGTAACATAAGCAGAAGGTTGAGTAGGGATTCGAGGAGATGGAGAGCACGATCGAGATCGGTACCTTTGCTCTAGGTTCCTCTCCCTATTCCTATCACTATCATAGTATTCCTAACTGGAATAACCGCAGTCGAGGTTTCTATCATCTCCCCTTCTACGCGGCTCATAGTGTTAACTCGATGATTGGCGCGCTGAACGGAGGCTTCCAGGCATAGAATCTTTCCTAGTCATTGTACCTGCAAAGTAAAAGAGGAACATATTTAGCACTCTCCCAAAGTTAATAACTTATGGTGGAGAATTGTATAGTTCCATGAAATGTATATGTATGTGTAATCCCCACCAACTGGAAATGCCAGCTACACTAGTGGGAATGGACTCGCTTAAGTCCATGTTATAGCCCCTCCAATCCAGCATCATGTTGAAGTGACGCATAATCCGAAATTGGAATGTCGTCGAGTCCTTCGAAAAGTTTTTCCACCTGCGAGGGAGAAGCCTTCGAAATTCTAATCTTGGAAACAGGCAAAGACGCGGCCATGGATTTCCATCTCAAGGATTTAGCGCGTTTGAAAGCAGCTGCCTTGACTTTTATTTTTCCTTTGGAATCCTGAAGGGTATCATAAGGCCCGGCTACATGTTCATCGTTGGTGGGTGTTATTTTTGAATCAACCCCTTCAGTTAAAACAACTCCAAGCGTCTTACGTTTCACTCGTTTCTTCAAGACATCCCTTAGTGTTCCCCCAAGCCTAATACTTTGGCTACGCTCGATTAAGCCGAGGATTCTCAAATTTCTGCCTTTCAGAACTGAATCGATGTCTCTCATCTCACTTGGAACTTCTAAGAGAACCTATACTGTCTCTTTAAAATGCGCACCTTTGGGTCGTGGAATTACAACTGTAAAGAAAAGGAGATATTAGTTTGACGTCGGTTAAGATCACTTTGCTAACTACTTGAAAAGGCTGTGGTACTTACGTCTGAATAGCCATGAGCTGGCGAATCCCGGGGGGCAACAAACATCTAACCATTCTGTTTTAAAGTAGCTCAACCTGGTCCAAGACCTTGTTACCACTTAAAAATTACTAACCGCTTCCAAAAATGTAAAACAAGGGCTATCTCCCAGCCTCTTGACATTGAATAAGTGTCTAATATCGAGAAGAGTCGGTGCCTGAAATAGATGCACCATAAATACAATTAATAGGCTATTTAGTAGAGCATATCCATTGAGGTGTAACTGAGATGGAGCGATTACCAAGAAAGACAGCACTTCCCTAATGTGTTGGTAAAATTGCGGAAGTGTTCCAGCTGTGTACGCATGGCAATTGAAACCAGTATACCCCTCTAGTGGATAATGCGGCCTATCATTTGGTCCTTGTAGCAGAACATCGTCCAATGACAAGACATGACGTAAGCATATCCATCCCAACATTTCTTCAGAAATATTGGACTGTACAGAATGTGGCAGATTGCCAATGAAAGTAACGCCTGGCAGCTCATTCGAAGCTGGATTTATAACTTTGGCCACAATGGCCGGTATCTCGATGGTTAAGGAAAGTGAACTCTTAATTTCCTATTGTTATGAGCTTGTTGACTCCATAACTAAATACCTTATGAAAAATCATCATTAGATGATGATAAGCCCGTGTATCCCCTAGTGTGAACTGTGTAAATGTGTTGTGCAGTGTAGTGGTACATATTACTTGAGAAATTTAACGAAATTTAATAGATGCATAAACAACAAGACTTTTAGATTCAACCGGAGTGACCATCATCGCTGACCATCACAACCGAGCTATTTAGACTCTAGAGACCATTTCAAGTTGAAGTTTACTAAGTTTAGTTAAGTTATAGTTCCATCGATGAGATTTGGAAGGCAGTTCAATGTGCAGTGAAAAAGTTAAGTCTAGTTATGCAAGGCGGAAGCTCGTCAGAATCGAAAGTTCGAGTGAGAAAAATTTCAAGGTCAGGACTTGGATCAGTCACGAAGGGATCTGTTCGTATCGATCATGGTGAAGGCTGTTTCACATTGACCTCCAAGGAGTAACTTCGTATCGATCTTAAGGCTCTCCTTTCGTATCCATCATGGGCAACGTCTTCACATCGGTCAACATGCCCAATATATCATATCAATCGAATAGTTAGCCTTTCGTCTGAATTGATGCGAACTCCTATCACCTCCTATCGATACAAAGCTGCTTCTTTATTCAATACGAAATTAATTCGTGTTTCATCTGAATCGATACGAACTTGCCCCTCGTCCATAATCGATATGATAGCTCTCAAACTCTTTCTTCTCCAGATCGACCTGAGCTTTATCACCTCCTTCCCCAATCAAGCCTCGGCTTTAATCCAGCCTTGGCATCACTAGAATCGATTATACCCACAAATTGAATGGCATACAAACACTAGTCTCATCATTTGAAAGTGGGATTGATTAGTCAGCTACCTAATTTAAGTATTGGATTCAAAGGAATGGAGGGCTATTCAGTTTGGAGACGAGGGCTGTTTCATTTTCTTTTTCTTTCCTGATCGATGTGAAAGTAGTTCGTGAGAAATAGAAAACAAGTGAAATTTTCTGAAGTCCAAATGGTATATATGTGGACTCGAATGTGAGAGAGGAAACGATTTATATCCTGGTGATAGTGAACTAGTCGAAACAGTTAGGCAAGATGGTACGAAAGAGCATCCTTCGTTTCCATCCATGGTTGACTGTGAGTAAAGCTTTTTGAATCCATCAATTCATCGATGTGAAAAGAGTAGCCAAGCTACACTGGAGTCATGTAATTTCATTGTTACGAAGCATCATTTTGCATCCATAGACATGGAGGCCTAAGCTTCGTATCAATGATTCGAAATGACAATTTTGGTTCCATCACTTTGAAGAACAAAGGGATTCGAGACACATCGATATGAATTTCACTGTTTGTATCCATCGACGCACGGCTCACGAAAACTCGTATCCATCGATACAAGAATAAACTTTTGATCTTTTACATCGATCCAGGAGAGGATCGATAGGAAGGGACATTCCAAAACAACCATTAAGCATTGTTGCAACTCGAATTTCACATTGGTTCAGGAGAGGATCAATACGGAATTCGATGCGAGAAAACTGACAACGACTTGTGATCGTGCGAACATTAACAAGTGTCAGGTTAGCATATATGCATGTATGTCGGACTAATTTTCAATTTTAAAAATTCACAGGTCGAATGCCTACACGATGAACAAATTGCAACAAAAAACAGCTAATCAATATGATATAGCAATCGGTTTGAATGGCACACGGTATAATAGTTGGCACTCTACAGTTCATAATTTATGTCTCTATGGATCAATCAAAAATTACAACTTTCAACGAAAAGATAACAATCATTCAACAAGTTAGACAGAACCATTTATAATGAAAGATGTGACTATTGAAAGCACGTTATGTTATCACAAGGCAAACTTTGGGGGAAAATGTTATCTTGCCTTTTGGCAAGGCCGAGATATCAAGGAATTGACTAAAGATCAAAGACCACTCATCTCGAATGTCGAGTATGCTTAGTTTCACTATAGATGTCGATAAATATAAATTTTATCCGAGTCCGGATCAAGCTACGATTGTTATGACCTAACAAACAAAGCTAAGGAAGCCGACGTACCAAATTTCAAGTCAATCGGATTTCATATGCTAAAGATACAATCAATACAAACCAAGGAAATCAGCACAACCACGTCCATCACTTCACAACCGTCTATTCGTATCGATCTTGTTCGTGTCCATCGGCTAGCATTTGTACGTATCCATCAGAACGCACTACTTTGTATCCATCAGGGGAATCATTTTATTCGTATTGACCTATTCGACTCCATTAGTGAAACAACTCTAATTTGCATCGATTGGCAGCTCTCTTGTTCGTGTACATCAACTGATGGTAGTCCTCGTATTAATCAAGATACAAGTTCACTTCGTATCCACTGATTGCCATACGAGTGCTGACCATATCGACGAAACACTTTGGATACTTCACATTGATCAACCATAGAATCATACAAATTAAACACTCCCCATCGATACGAACAGAACCAGACGATCGATTGGTACGAATAAAATAGGTGAGTCGATCAATACGAATAAGTGCAAGACCATCGCTAAGAACAAGGCCAAAATCAATCGGTACGAATAGAGCATACGATCGATATGAACAAGGTGAAAACCTTAGAATGACTCGGTCAACTCAGAATAAAATATGGATCCATCCGAAGTGTGAGCGCCATGTCAACGTGTGAGCTCGTGCTTAGTATCGATTCGAAGTGATCGATACGAACGCGTCGATAAGAACTGGCCAGCGTAAAGAAAATGCAATCTTGCATCGAACATAACTTGCAATCCACATGTCCAAAAGCTATGAAATTTTCACATGAGCATACGTACAACCTAAAGAATGTTACTACCAAATTTCAACTTGATTGGATCAAATCTTGATCGGTACGAAATTCGATCGTATCGATCATGGATCGAGTTAAAATCACGTGGGATCAATCACGTAGGCCCACCCATGTGCCACAAGAGGTCTCTCGAGATCTGAGCGAGATATTTGCATCCTACGCCTATAAATAGCACCCCAAAGCTTACAGAAAAAGGATTTTTTTTTGGCTCTTCAACGTCCAGACTCTGCCAAAACCATTTTTATACTTCAAGGATGCTATTGTACTCGAATTTGATCATTGTAATCTGCTGTAGTCAGTTGTAATCAGTAAGCGGGTATCAATAAAATCATCAGCTTCATAGTGGACATAGGCCATACGCCGAACCACTCTAAATCATTGTGTTTCTACATATTTTCATTATTTGTTTTTGAAGTGTTTGTTAGATAATCCTCTGTTTACATTTCTATTCTTCATTTTTACCTCTTCAAATACTTTCGATGAGTTTAGTGCCCAATTTTGGTACAAACAAAATTGATTTGTGAATTACTTATCATTAAATAAATATATGGAAATGTTTTCCAATAGTGAAATGCGAAATGGTTTGACAATATATCTTTTTAAAGATAATTTGAAGTCAATATTTGGCAAATGATTCAATTAATAAAATATTAGTTAAAGTGGCATGTTTATTGCTTATGGTGCTAAATATTTATTCATTTGTTATGATAGTTAAATAATCGACTATCAAATCTGCCCATTTTAGTTCCACGACTTGATGCGGGAACTATTTAGCCGCACACTTACTATGTAGCCTTATATGTAGGTTTGATTATCATTTGTGTTGTGCAGAGTATTACACGAATCTATGGAGCTTCCTTCTTGGCCGAAGGACAACAAGTTGAAATTTGGAGACATGATAAGTCTATGAGACTTAGTTTCTGCATGAGGTTGAGAAACGCCTTTGCATTGTTGGTGCGAAGTGACCGGGATCGGTTTATCCGAAAACCACTTCGGACCAACATTTATTCAATGATTGTGAAGGTTGGTTGTGAAGATTTTGATATTTAGGATTTTTATAGTGTAGGACTGCTTGTTGATCATTTGGGGTTAATATCCCAATATACACCCAGTGGTAGTAGTCTCTTCGTTATGAAATATCCAATGCAAGGACTATTCGCTACTAATCCCAGGGATTTCCCGACAGGAGGTAGTAGGAAAGTACATTCACTTTGTCCTGTTCCTAGACAACTTGTATGGACATTTGTCTAACATTGCATTTCTTAAGATTACGTACATTGGTTTTTACAAATGTACATCAATGGTGGCAAAGAAGGATACTTCTTTTAGCTTAACACCCTCCTTGAGACGTATGAGCCCAAGGGTTGTATTTTTGTGGAAGGCAATTTGTTGTCACGATCCAAATTCCAGCGTTCGAAAATCGACATCCGTACTCCACTGTACTTGAATGCCGCAGATTCAAACGTCGAAATTCGAGTCGTGCCGGAGCTTATAACACATTAAGTAAATAACACAGCGGAAGAAAAAGAACAACATATATCAATATACAACATTTGATACAATAACTGATACAACATGAATGGTACAACAGAATGGTACAATAGATAACACCATTATCAGAGATACAAAGAATAGCAGCGGAAATAAAAGATAACACTAGCAGTGGAACAAATCTCCAAAATAGTCTTCAAGAAAGAACTCCAATATCAGTAATCTCCATCTCCAAAGCACCAATCCAGCAATAGCTCGAACTCCCACTCAAGATGAAGAGAAGCAACTCGATCCAAAATGCGATTGCCAAATCCTAATGGCTGAAAGCTATCGAATCTACACCTACTATGGATTATCTGAAAACCCCAACTCTAGACTGCCCGTGTGGGAAATAGTGGGCACCCAGAGTTTAGGAATGGAACAATAAACTCCAGGTCAGTCATGGGACTGGTATGAGCAAACAAAAGCATTTGGTCTTTGAAACTAACAAGAGAATTTAAATTTGAAAATCCGCAATGCTTTTTGGAAAATGAAACTACCATAAGGCCTCCCGGCACACACACAATGCAAACGCACACATGGGGGAGATTTCTCCTTATGATAGTCAAACATGCTTACTACGAGAAAAATTCTTTGATATTATTACTAGTGCATAGTGGAAAATCTTTCGAAAGTATAATATAAATCCTAGCCAGCATAGGTACCATGATGCTATGCCTACTATAGCTGCCATGTTAAATGGCAGGTTCTACAACTAAAACCGTACAAGGCACGTATTTGATGAATGGATTTCCAACAAATGGTCAGGCTAAGGAACTTCCTATTGCCACATGGGTACGCCTCTGGCGGGACGTCCCGAGAACTAACGTTACGGTTAGATCTCTGCCAACACAAGGCCGGGTTACCTCTGTAACTAGGTAACTACTACACGAATATGTCATCCCCCGGTCCTTTGGGACCTTTATCCGAGCGCGCGCACAACAACACCACACAGTAATAGGTATAGTGTATCAACATGAGTAAGTATCTGGGCTCCATACCATGATACCACCCTTTTCCAGAAGGAAATGACATACCCTAAAGGGCGCGACCCTCATAACCTTGCCGCATCTTTCCTGTTTCGACCATTTCCGGGGAGTGAGGTCCTGATGCAGTCTCGTCCACAAAGCTACGCTTTGTGCAACAAAGCCATGCTTTGGGTCAACAGATGACCAAAGCAATGATCACAAAGATAAATGATCAAACAAATGATCATATCACAAATGATCAACCAATGATCATCACACAGCAGCACTCAGCATGCCACATTACCAAATTGGGAATATCACTGATAAATATCAACTACATAACCTCTGAGCTCGTACGTCTCAGAGAAGGGTGTTAAGCTAAGAGAATAAATTCTCCGCCACCAAGCAGAAATGTATTTGATAGAAATCAGTTAACATCTCAAAGTGTAATGTCGGACATACAACCATACAAGTCTGTTCCGGGTTCGAACAGAACCGAAGGCACTTCCGAAGAAGCCCTTGCAAATCCGGGTATCCACAATCCCGATCGGACTTCCCATCACTAAGGGAATCTCTATACCGTAGCTACTCGGTGCAGAGACAATCGATAGGTTATCCTATCGTTCTCACAAATACCCGGTCTTCACCACCGGTCTTCAATTGCTATCCATAACGTCGTATCACTATTCGGAATGGGTTATATGACACAAGGTCCTCTCCCGGCTAAACCGAATAGTAAGCGCCATATTTTAAAACATATGGATATGGGATTTTAGTTAAGTCACAACTTATAAAAATCCAAAACTTTTCTTTCAAATGGTTAAACAAATTACCATTTTTAAATCTTTAAACAAAAAGATTTATTTCACAAAGTTTCACCCAGTTTCACAAAGATCTATCCATAGATTTCAAAAACAATTCCCATTCAATTTGGATTAACCCAATTTATAATCTTTAAAATTAAAGATTTATAGCTTTCAAACCCATTTCCAAAGATTTATCTATAATTTGGAAACCATTTCATTTTAGACTTGAAGTCCTTTTAACACCAATTGGAAATTCATTTCTTATGTGAAAGCTTTATTATTTGAAAACAAATAGTTTTCGTTTTAGAAAAATCCAATTTATACAAGTTGAATCTTGGCTTGAAATTTAAATTCCAAAACACCACCTTTAAAATGGTTTAAAAACCCATATAAACCCATTTATAAGTTGAATACCCTTTTTAAACCTTAGTTTCCAAATTTTAGAATTCAATTTCAAATATTGAATTCAAATTTAAATCCAATTACCTAAATTTTCAAAACTTAATCAAGTTATTTAAAAATAACTATTTTCAAAAGCTTCAATTCTAGTTCAAAAACTATTTTGGATTTAAAAATTCAATTTTAAAACAATTTCAAAATCTGTGACTTAACCCATTTCCACGTGCAATCCATATTTGTGTGTGTATAAGTGTGGTCCAGGGTTTCAACACAATAGTGCACAACATCAACACAGATTCAATCATATCGATAAGCGGTATAACCCATAACGCTTATCTATATTCACAGATTTATAGATAAAGTAAAATATCAATCACAAAGATTAACTAATATGATTCGATGTGGGTTTCGGATAACCGACTGGAATCCGACTCCCTGTCGCATCGAAATTCAAATGTCGTTCTATGGGTCAAGGGGTTGCATATACATATAACAATATATACGTCACAAATAAAATAGCCCAGCACAAAGCATTACATAGCATCACAAAACATATCAATCCATCATGAAGCATTTAATTGGCAATCAAACATCTACAATTAAGATGAATAAATCTATGTGGTTTTAAATCTATTCCTCACATAATCACTTTCATTAGTAATGAACTACCCTTAATTGCTTCTTTAATTACTTCTAAATTAATTACATTAATTTATTACCTATTATTGATTAATTAATCCAAATTAATCATCCTTAATTACATCACTAATTAAATAATTAATGATCTAAATTATTTCTTAAATTAATTACTCAAAGTAATTAACAACTTAATTACTATATTAAACCAAATTATTTATCCTTAAATTAATTTCTTAATTAATACCTTGATTAATTATTAAATAATTTATCCAAATTACTCATTCTTAAACATCTCCACTTAATTATAATCATGTAATTATTAAACAATTACTTAACTAATTAATTTCCAAAACATTAATTACATAAAGTAATTATTCTTAACCCAGGTGTTTAAAACTAATTAAACTTAATTAATTAAATTAAACAATCTCATTAAATTAAATTAATTACATTAAGTAATTAATTCCTTAATTACTTTATCAAGTAATTTGCTCAAACCATTTACAATTGATTATTATTAAATTAATTAATCTAATTAATTATAAAAAATTAACTACATTAAATAATCATTAAATAATCATGGTTAATGACCTCATTAACCATCCTCTAATTATTTTAAAAAGTAATTAACTTAAATTAATTACCGTTTAAATTATCTTTAATCATTTATTAATTAAAGTTAATTATTAAATAAATTAACCTTAATTTAAATCTTAATTACATAATTAATATTCATTTATCATTAATTAAAATTTAATTAATTAATTAAATTAATTAACAAATCTTAATTACCTTGTTAATTAATTCTAAAACATAATTCTTAATCGAAATTAAAATAAACATAACTTAATTATGTTTTAAACAATTTGATTCAAAACAAAAATACTTTTAAAATTACCTTTAAATTTCAATTTAAATTTCAAGTTTTTTTTTTTTTTTTAAAATAAAATAAATTTTAAACTTATCAAGTTTTAAATAAAATTTAAAACTTATTTAAATTCCAGAACAAATCAAAAGTTGTCTTAAAAATCAAATCATAAGAACTTGAAGTTAAATTCATTTCAAAATTTTAGAAGTTTAAATTCAATTTTAGTTTAAAGCTTCCAACTTTGAATCTTCTTTAAAATTTGAAACTGAGCTTCATTTTAAAAACTCAGATTTCCAGATTTTAAAATCTATCTTTAAATCTTGCTTCATATTTTAAAACTTCATTACTTAAAATTCCAACTATTTACTAAATTGAAATAGTTAGTTAAGTTAAGAATTTAAACTCTATTTCAAAACCTGGATTTAAATTTGAATCTAAAATTCAAACTTACATTTGAATTTACACTAAATTCTTACTTTAACTAAATCTGCAGAATTTCCTATGTTAAATCCAGATTTTTAAACTTCAAAATCCAGATTTTAAAGAAACCAGAAAAACAGTTTTCAACTTAAAATCTAGAATTTAAATTCAAATTTGAAATTCAAACTTGAATGAAATTTAAACCTAAACCTTATTCAAACCTATAACTACAGATTTTAAACTTCAAAAAAAACCCAGATGTTTAAAAAGTTTAAAACCCAGATTTTAAAACAAAACACAGTATACTGTGTTTCCTGGAAACTACAGGTTAACCCCATACAAAACTTTTACTTCGAGTTCTACATGCCTTTGCTTCGAGTTTCTGCCATACTTACTTCGAGTCATTTCCCATCCAACTCGAGTAAACAAAACCCTTCCCTGAAACAACCCCCAACCAAAACAGATCACCTGAAAATCATGTCGCACCACCTCTGGCGACCTCCAGTGATGATCCAACAACCACCCAGAACCCCTCAATACCCTAACTACAACACCAGGTTGAACAGAATTACAAGCATTCAAATTTAGTTTTTGAAAACCCCAAATTTTAAAACCTGGAAAACAACTTACAGGTTTTACTCAAAACCTGTAAACTTCCACTTCACGCTGCTCCGACCATCGGACTCCCGCCCCCTTTGGCCACGAACTCCATTACACATCCACTACCCATACCCCAAAACCCAGAGCACTCAACCCATCCAAGCCTTCTTACTGACCCAACCTTTTACCCCCTGTTCAACTAGGGTTCATACACCAAAATTTCCAAAACTGCCAACAATCTAACAATCATCATGATCATTTCAGATTTCTCTAGGTATCTATAATCTTTACTTAACAACTCAGAAGAGTTATTAGTTTTCTTAAACTACAGAATACAAGAATTATACTTATGCTCATTTTTGGTTTTTTTAAAAAAAATAAACTTTATCATTGTCAAGCACCTAAAAAATACTAGAACTTGATTCAAAAATCAAGCTTCCATTAATACATAGTTTTATGATTCTGAAATACCATGTTTACTCTAAATAAGCAAACAGTTTTAGTTATTTGAAGAACAGATACTAACACAAATTTAACAATATTTGGTGGATTACTTTCAATAGGAAGATGAATTAAAGATCACAGCAGAGCATACACATCATGTACATTCAATCTTATATAAGCACACAACCATATAACCAAACTTTGATGAACACAACATAATTTTTCTTTATCTAAATCATTATATCAAGCAACCTAATATAGTTTGAGTTTTCAATGTTACTCACCTCTATTCAAAGTGCAGATTCAAAGAAATGGTTTTAAAAATTTAAAGTTGCTCACAGTCATGCAAACAGAGAAGCAATTAACAACAATTTTTTTTTTCAAGCCCTGTTATGTTTTTTTCTTTTCATTGGGTATGAATTTGGCCACACCTGTAACTCTACAGGGACATATGCATGTATATCTGAACAACATACATCATCATAGACAAGCATTCATAACACAATCATGCAAGCACAACAAGATTTAAAGTTTTAAATAAAGGAGGTTTGTTCACAACAACAAGAACAGATTCAAAGTAGAAGGTTTGCTCACCTGTTGCTTGTAACAGAGAAGCACTAGATCATGAGTGTTTGGGAAGAACAGAAGAACAAGGCCTAGACTTTAGTTGTTGAATTTTCTTGATTGTAGTTTTTCTTTTTCTCTTGCTTTGAATTCCCATCTGTAACTGACTGATAATATTGCTTAAATCTTTTGTTTTTTTTTTATTATTACTGAATATCAAATTCAAATTTTAAAGAAAAGAACTTGCCTTCATTTTCTTCTTTCCAGAGAAACTTGTTTTCTTTTGCTTGCTCACTATCTCCAGATTTGATTTGCTTTGCTTCTGATTTGCATTTCAGTTTAAACTTTGAATCCAATTTGCCATTTTTGTTTTGTTACAGGTTGAAGATTAAATTGGTTTCCCAGGTTTTTGATCTTGAATTCCCAGTTTCTGTTTTGATGTTTTTTTTTCTTGCCCTGAATTTTACTGCATGCCTCAATTCCGGTTGATCTTATTTTGTTTGAAATGAATTCAAGTTTGTTTTAATTTACTTGTTTGAAGCTTTATTTTACAGTTTTGTCTCAGGTTTGAGAAAACAGGAAATAGACTGAGTATATTTTCTTTTCATATAAGTTAAAAAGAAAATTAAATTCAAAAGACAATTCAAATGCCACTTGTCTTAATGTTTACATTTGTTAAAACATGTTTTGATTTTCTTACAAATGTCTCTTGCAACCTAAATTGTGTTTAAGTCCTCACTTTAATTAAATTTGGAAATTATGGTTTAAACCCTTGTTAAGTTTATATTTATAACTTATATACTTTAAAACAAATGTATATCTTTATCCCTTTTTATACATATACATACATGTTCAATGTTGAAAGTATTTAACCAATATATTTAAGCTTACTTCATTGTATATATATACATATATATATATTTTTGAATTAAGACTATTATATTTTTTTAAAATAAACAACTTATCTATATATATTATTTTAAACTTTTATTGCTCATTTTATACACATTTTGTTTTATTAATTTTAAAGAAAGAAATGATTTTTAATACTACTTAATTTTTTAGAATATTTATTTTAAATTTAAATTCAATTTTCCATTTCAAACTTGAAATATAAACTTTCATATCAATTTATACATTCACACTTTATTTTGAACAAATTTAAATTAATTTTAAATATGTATTCAATTTACTCATATTTGTAATATACACATATATATAAGATTTTAAATCTATATGACTTTTTACAATATTTATTATTTCAATATTTTAATCTCAAAATAAAATTGGGATTTAATTATATATTACTATCACTTTTTTTTTTTTTTATTTGTTTAGATTTTGAATTAAATACTCAAATAAACAAATATCCTATTTAATTTGAAAATTTCAAGTTAATTTACAATTTTATTCAAAAATTTATTTACATTATCAATTTAAATTTAATTAAAAATCGGGATCGTTACAGATTTCCCCCCTTAAAAGAATTTCGTCCTCGAAATTGCAAAGAAGACGAGAAAGAAAAGATGATAGATAAAGAAATGATTGATCAGATCAGAATCGAATATTTATTCTGCATTTGGTTTCCCAAATCATAATATCAACAATATGAGAACAAACTCATACAATATTACACAAAATATTCGGGTCCACCGGTCTACGAATATGCAATGACATTGATTAGTTCGAAGAGATAACTAATCGTCCGTAGAATATATCGGATCCCAGAGAATAGATATATGGACTTAATTTTCTACAATTCCTCAAACACTAGATATGGATTTCAAATTCAGGTCGGAATACCCCAAAGTATATACCGATTTGTCCCTCTTCGACTTTGATATACACAAGAAATTACCATAGAATTTCGAATTTGTTTTTAACCGATATCGATTTATTGATTCAATTCAAATTTAGCTTCATATTTGTTAACCAATTTAACTTAATTTAAAATCTCTAACTTATTTAAAATTTTCAATTTCAATTTCAAATTTATTAGAGTTTAGAATGAAAAGCTGATAAGAAATTGGATGAAGAGAATACGAAATAGAGACTTATCTACACGATTCGTAGGGCCACCATCACACCGAAACTACTCCTCGAGCTGCTGCAAAGTAATCAAAGAATTGAAAAGACGAATCAAAGGAGATTGATAGAGAAAAGTTGTTTCCGCTATTGCAGGGTATCGACCATTGGTAGTCGTATTCCCCTGTCCCCTATCTCGTTCTCTTCTCGCACTCATACTTACTATCGGTGGATAGTAGGAGAATTTACTGAGGCATTCGAACGGATATCTTAGGGATATACTCATTCTAGGGTATACTTCACCCTATCTCTAATGAGCTACTTAATGTGTTATACTCCTGAGCTAAGGTTTTAACCATCAGCTCTGATACCAAAATGTCACGATCCAAATTCCAGCGTTCGAAAATCGACATCCGTACTCCACTGTACTTGAATGCCGCAGATTCAAACGTCGAAATTCGAGTCGTGCCGGAGCTTATAACACATTAAGTAAATAACACAGCGGAAGAAAAAGAACAACATATATCAATATACAACATTTGATACAATAACTGATACAACATGAATGGTACAACAGAATGGTACAATAGATAACACCATTATCAGAGATACAAAGAATAGCAGCGGAAATAAAAGATAACACTAGCAGTGGAACAAATCTCCAAAATAGTCTTCAAGAAAGAACTCCAATATCAGTAATCTCCATCTCCAAAGCACCAATCCAGCAATAGCTCGAACTCCCACTCAAGATGAAGAGAAGCAACTCGATCCAAAATGCGATTGCCAAATCCTAATGGCTGAAAGCTATCGAATCTACACCTACTATGGATTATCTGAAAACCCCAACTCTAGACTGCCCGTGTGGGAAATAGTGGGCACCCAGAGTTTAGGAATGGAACAATAAACTCCAGGTCAGTCATGGGACTGGTATGAGCAAACAAAAGCATTTGGTCTTTGAAACTAACAAGAGAATTTAAATTTGAAAATCCGCAATGCTTTTTGGAAAATGAAACTACCATAAGGCCTCCCGGCACACACACAATGCAAACGCACACATGGGGGAGATTTCTCCTTATGATAGTCAAACATGCTTACTACGAGAAAAATTCTTTGATATTATTACTAGTGCATAGTGGAAAATCTTTCGAAAGTATAATATAAATCCTAGCCAGCATAGGTACCATGATGCTATGCCTACTATAGCTGCCATGTTAAATGGCAGGTTCTACAACTAAAACCGTACAAGGCACGTATTTGATGAATGGATTTCCAACAAATGGTCAGGCTAAGGAACTTCCTATTGCCACATGGGTACGCCTCTGGCGGGACGTCCCGAGAACTAACGTTACGGTTAGATCTCTGCCAACACAAGGCCGGGTTACCTCTGTAACTAGGTAACTACTACACGAATATGTCATCCCCCGGTCCTTTGGGACCTTTATCCGAGCGCGCGCACAACAACACCACACAGTAATAGGTATAGTGTATCAACATGAGTAAGTATCTGGGCTCCATACCATGATACCACCCTTTTCCAGAAGGAAATGACATACCCTAAAGGGCGCGACCCTCATAACCTTGCCGCATCTTTCCTGTTTCGACCATTTCCGGGGAGTGAGGTCCTGATGCAGTCTCGTCCACAAAGCTACGCTTTGTGCAACAAAGCCATGCTTTGGGTCAACAGATGACCAAAGCAATGATCACAAAGATAAATGATCAAACAAATGATCATATCACAAATGATCAACCAATGATCATCACACAGCAGCACTCAGCATGCCACATTACCAAATTGGGAATATCACTGATAAATATCAACTACATAACCTCTGAGCTCGTACGTCTCAGAGAAGGGTGTTAAGCTAAGAGAATAAATTCTCCGCCACCAAGCAGAAATGTATTTGATAGAAATCAGTTAACATCTCAAAGTGTAATGTCGGACATACAACCATACAAGTCTGTTCCGGGTTCGAACAGAACCGAAGGCACTTCCGAAGAAGCCCTTGCAAATCCGGGTATCCACAATCCCGATCGGACTTCCCATCACTAAGGGAATCTCTATACCGTAGCTACTCGGTGCAGAGACAATCGATAGGTTATCCTATCGTTCTCACAAATACCCGGTCTTCACCACCGGTCTTCAATTGCTATCCATAACGTCGTATCACTATTCGGAATGGGTTATATGACACAAGGTCCTCTCCCGGCTAAACCGAATAGTAAGCGCCATATTTTAAAACATATGGATATGGGATTTTAGTTAAGTCACAACTTATAAAAATCCAAAACTTTTCTTTCAAATGGTTAAACAAATTACCATTTTTAAATCTTTAAACAAAAAGATTTATTTCACAAAGTTTCACCCAGTTTCACAAAGATCTATCCATAGATTTCAAAAACAATTCCCATTCAATTTGGATTAACCCAATTTATAATCTTTAAAATTAAAGATTTATAGCTTTCAAACCCATTTCCAAAGATTTATCTATAATTTGGAAACCATTTCATTTTAGACTTGAAGTCCTTTTAACACCAATTGGAAATTCATTTCTTATGTGAAAGCTTTATTATTTGAAAACAAATAGTTTTCGTTTTAGAAAAATCCAATTTATACAAGTTGAATCTTGGCTTGAAATTTAAATTCCAAAACACCACCTTTAAAATGGTTTAAAAACCCATATAAACCCATTTATAAGTTGAATACCCTTTTTAAACCTTAGTTTCCAAATTTTAGAATTCAATTTCAAATATTGAATTCAAATTTAAATCCAATTACCTAAATTTTCAAAACTTAATCAAGTTATTTAAAAATAACTATTTTCAAAAGCTTCAATTCTAGTTCAAAAACTATTTTGGATTTAAAAATTCAATTTTAAAACAATTTCAAAATCTGTGACTTAACCCATTTCCACGTGCAATCCATATTTGTGTGTGTATAAGTGTGGTCCAGGGTTTCAACACAATAGTGCACAACATCAACACAGATTCAATCATATCGATAAGCGGTATAACCCATAACGCTTATCTATATTCACAGATTTATAGATAAAGTAAAATATCAATCACAAAGATTAACTAATATGATTCGATGTGGGTTTCGGATAACCGACTGGAATCCGACTCCCTGTCGCATCGAAATTCAAATGTCGTTCTATGGGTCAAGGGGTTGCATATACATATAACAATATATACGTCACAAATAAAATAGCCCAGCACAAAGCATTACATAGCATCACAAAACATATCAATCCATCATGAAGCATTTAATTGGCAATCAAACATCTACAATTAAGATGAATAAATCTATGTGGTTTTAAATCTATTCCTCACATAATCACTTTCATTAGTAATGAACTACCCTTAATTGCTTCTTTAATTACTTCTAAATTAATTACATTAATTTATTACCTATTATTGATTAATTAATCCAAATTAATCATCCTTAATTACATCACTAATTAAATAATTAATGATCTAAATTATTTCTTAAATTAATTACTCAAAGTAATTAACAACTTAATTACTATATTAAACCAAATTATTTATCCTTAAATTAATTTCTTAATTAATACCTTGATTAATTATTAAATAATTTATCCAAATTACTCATTCTTAAACATCTCCACTTAATTATAATCATGTAATTATTAAACAATTACTTAACTAATTAATTTCCAAAACATTAATTACATAAAGTAATTATTCTTAACCCAGGTGTTTAAAACTAATTAAACTTAATTAATTAAATTAAACAATCTCATTAAATTAAATTAATTACATTAAGTAATTAATTCCTTAATTACTTTATCAAGTAATTTGCTCAAACCATTTACAATTGATTATTATTAAATTAATTAATCTAATTAATTATAAAAAATTAACTACATTAAATAATCATTAAATAATCATGGTTAATGACCTCATTAACCATCCTCTAATTATTTTAAAAAGTAATTAACTTAAATTAATTACCGTTTAAATTATCTTTAATCATTTATTAATTAAAGTTAATTATTAAATAAATTAACCTTAATTTAAATCTTAATTACATAATTAATATTCATTTATCATTAATTAAAATTTAATTAATTAATTAAATTAATTAACAAATCTTAATTACCTTGTTAATTAATTCTAAAACATAATTCTTAATCGAAATTAAAATAAACATAACTTAATTATGTTTTAAACAATTTGATTCAAAACAAAAATACTTTTAAAATTACCTTTAAATTTCAATTTAAATTTCAAGTTTTTTTTTTTTTTTTAAAATAAAATAAATTTTAAACTTATCAAGTTTTAAATAAAATTTAAAACTTATTTAAATTCCAGAACAAATCAAAAGTTGTCTTAAAAATCAAATCATAAGAACTTGAAGTTAAATTCATTTCAAAATTTTAGAAGTTTAAATTCAATTTTAGTTTAAAGCTTCCAACTTTGAATCTTCTTTAAAATTTGAAACTGAGCTTCATTTTAAAAACTCAGATTTCCAGATTTTAAAATCTATCTTTAAATCTTGCTTCATATTTTAAAACTTCATTACTTAAAATTCCAACTATTTACTAAATTGAAATAGTTAGTTAAGTTAAGAATTTAAACTCTATTTCAAAACCTGGATTTAAATTTGAATCTAAAATTCAAACTTACATTTGAATTTACACTAAATTCTTACTTTAACTAAATCTGCAGAATTTCCTATGTTAAATCCAGATTTTTAAACTTCAAAATCCAGATTTTAAAGAAACCAGAAAAACAGTTTTCAACTTAAAATCTAGAATTTAAATTCAAATTTGAAATTCAAACTTGAATGAAATTTAAACCTAAACCTTATTCAAACCTATAACTACAGATTTTAAACTTCAAAAAAAACCCAGATGTTTAAAAAGTTTAAAACCCAGATTTTAAAACAAAACACAGTATACTGTGTTTCCTGGAAACTACAGGTTAACCCCATACAAAACTTTTACTTCGAGTTCTACATGCCTTTGCTTCGAGTTTCTGCCATACTTACTTCGAGTCATTTCCCATCCAACTCGAGTAAACAAAACCCTTCCCTGAAACAACCCCCAACCAAAACAGATCACCTGAAAATCATGTCGCACCACCTCTGGCGACCTCCAGTGATGATCCAACAACCACCCAGAACCCCTCAATACCCTAACTACAACACCAGGTTGAACAGAATTACAAGCATTCAAATTTAGTTTTTGAAAACCCCAAATTTTAAAACCTGGAAAACAACTTACAGGTTTTACTCAAAACCTGTAAACTTCCACTTCACGCTGCTCCGACCATCGGACTCCCGCCCCCTTTGGCCACGAACTCCATTACACATCCACTACCCATACCCCAAAACCCAGAGCACTCAACCCATCCAAGCCTTCTTACTGACCCAACCTTTTACCCCCTGTTCAACTAGGGTTCATACACCAAAATTTCCAAAACTGCCAACAATCTAACAATCATCATGATCATTTCAGATTTCTCTAGGTATCTATAATCTTTACTTAACAACTCAGAAGAGTTATTAGTTTTCTTAAACTACAGAATACAAGAATTATACTTATGCTCATTTTTGGTTTTTTTAAAAAAAATAAACTTTATCATTGTCAAGCACCTAAAAAATACTAGAACTTGATTCAAAAATCAAGCTTCCATTAATACATAGTTTTATGATTCTGAAATACCATGTTTACTCTAAATAAGCAAACAGTTTTAGTTATTTGAAGAACAGATACTAACACAAATTTAACAATATTTGGTGGATTACTTTCAATAGGAAGATGAATTAAAGATCACAGCAGAGCATACACATCATGTACATTCAATCTTATATAAGCACACAACCATATAACCAAACTTTGATGAACACAACATAATTTTTCTTTATCTAAATCATTATATCAAGCAACCTAATATAGTTTGAGTTTTCAATGTTACTCACCTCTATTCAAAGTGCAGATTCAAAGAAATGGTTTTAAAAATTTAAAGTTGCTCACAGTCATGCAAACAGAGAAGCAATTAACAACAATTTTTTTTTTCAAGCCCTGTTATGTTTTTTTCTTTTCATTGGGTATGAATTTGGCCACACCTGTAACTCTACAGGGACATATGCATGTATATCTGAACCACATACATCATCATAGACAAGCATTCATAACACAATCATGCAAGCACAACAAGATTTAAAGTTTTAAATAAAGGAGGTTTGTTCACAACAACAAGAACAGATTCAAAGTAGAAGGTTTGCTCACCTGTTGCTTGTAACAGAGAAGCACAAGATCATGAGTGTTTGGGAAGAACAGAAGAACAAGGCCTAGACTTTAGTTGTTGAATTTTCTTGATTGTAGTTTTTCTTTTTCTCTTGCTTTGAATTCCCATCTGTAACTGACTGATAATATTGCTTAAATCTTTTGTTTTTTTTTTTTATTATTACTGAATATCAAATTCAAATTTTAAAGAAAAGAACTTGCCTTCATTTTCTTCTTTCCAGAGAAACTTGTTTTCTTTTGCTTGCTCACTATCTCCAGATTTGATTTGCTTTGCTTCTGATTTGCATTTCAGTTTAAACTTTGAATCCAATTTGCCATTTTTGTTTTGTTACAGGTTGAAGATTAAATTGGTTTCCCAGGTTTTTGATCTTGAATTCCCAGTTTCTGTTTTGATGTTTTTTTTTCTTGCCCTGAATTTTACTGCATGCCTCAATTCCGGTTGATCTTATTTTGTTTGAAATGAATTCAAGTTTGTTTTAATTTACTTGTTTGAAGCTTTATTTTACAGTTTTGTCTCAGGTTTGAGAAAACAGGAAATAGACTGAGTATATTTTCTTTTCATATAAGTTAAAAAGAAAATTAAATTCAAAAGACAATTCAAATGCCACTTGTCTTAATGTTTACATTTGTTAAAACATGTTTTGATTTTCTTACAAATGTCTCTTGCAACCTAAATTGTGTTTAAGTCCTCACTTTAATTAAATTTGGAAATTATGGTTTAAACCCTTGTTAAGTTTATATTTATAACTTATATACTTTAAAACAAATGTATATCTTTATCCCTTTTTATACATATACATACATGTTCAATGTTGAAAGTATTTAACCAATATATTTAAGCTTACTTCATTGTATATATATACATATATATATATTTTTGAATTAAGACTATTATATTTTTTTAAAATAAACAACTTATCTATATATATTATTTTAAACTTTTATTGCTCATTTTATACACATTTTGTTTTATTAATTTTAAAGAAAGAAATGATTTTTAATACTACTTAATTTTTTAGAATATTTATTTTAAATTTAAATTCAATTTTCCATTTCAAACTTGAAATATAAACTTTCATATCCATTTATACATTCACACTTTATTTTGAACAAATTTAAATTAATTTTAAATATGTATTCAATTTACTCATATTTGTAATATACACATATATATAAGATTTTAAATCTATATGACTTTTTACAATACTTATTATTTCAATATTTTAATCTCAAAATAAAATTGGGATTTAATTATATATTACTATCACTTTTTTTTTTTTTTTATTTGTTTAGATTTTGAATTAAATACTCAAATAAACAAATATCCTATTTAATTTGAAAATTTCAAGTTAGTTTACAATTTTATTCAAAAATTTATTTACATTATCAATTTAAATTTAATTAAAAATCGGGATCGTTACATTTGTAGTCATAGGAAATGGCGGTGTGGCATTCAAAGCGAAGTGATATGTGAAAGGAAATCGTTAACTCAGGCCCTATCAATTGGAAATGTCCAAAACAGGGTTAGATGCGACAAGGCTAAGTCGACAAGGCTAAGTGGTTCACTCCCAAGTAGGATATGATCATCCTCTTCTAGATATATCTTTACACGCTATGACGTCGTGTATCTGATAATTGTGGTTTGTATGCTTAGAGGGCCCTAGGAAAACTTCAGTAACAACCAGTGGATGATATAATTGATACTGTATAGCTATAGAGGCGGCCGGTCTTGTGTTCGCAGAGGATCCTTTGTGACTGTCCTCGGTAGATTCCTCTAGAGATGTACTGCCGGAAGGTAGTCCCTTTGCCTATTAATTTATATAGAAACGCAAACTCCACTACGTACGTGCCATTTTATTTGTAGAGCCTGGTTTGGTGGAATTTAATAATGGTAACAATTTCGGCTATTTTGATTATTATTTGTGTACTGGACAATAATATAATATAACATGAATTTGATATGAATTATTTTAGTTATCATAAGGTAAAAACATGTTCGTGTTTATTTGTAGGCATGTCTTTCGAGATACTTTTGTTTTGAAGGAAAAGATTGGTAATTTAATAAATTCAGGTAAGCGTGTTTCTCACGCTGCTTTACAAGACTAATCCGGGCATTCTTCACTTTCAGTGCTCGGGTTAGACCGAGTATATTTATAGGTTCAGATTTGGTGCTCTTGGAGCTTCAACAGGAGAGCTGGAGATCTTCATTTTCGTATACACGTATCATTTTATTATTCGCTGCTTAGTTGTTGGTTATTATCGACATTTGTGAGGACATGTTATTATAACTGTCCAGGCTGATAACTATTGATTGGTTGTTGAACTTTGATTTATGTATGTGTATATCGTTTCTGTTTGGTAATGATCATTGATACGATATTATACGTTTTCCGCTGCGATGTGAGATTCTGTATTGTTCTGTTTGGTTCTCTTTTCTCTCTTTCTTCTCTTCTTTTCTTCTCTCTTCTGTTCTTTCTCTTGACTTTCCATCAGTTTATGCTTTTTGGGTCGGACATGTGTGGTTTATTTTCGATTTAAAGGGTACAGAATTGCATGTTGTCGCAAAACTTATTAAATTTGTTTATTCTGCTTTAAATATATTCAATATAATTTAAATCCATTTAATCTATTTTACATTTATTTAACCAATTTAAAAATCCACTTAATATAATTTAAATCAATTTAGTCTATAATTAATCTATTTAAAACCTAAAAAAATCTATTTAATTTATTCAAATATATTCAAATCATTTTAAATCTAACTAAACACAATTTAAATCTGTCTAAAGTTTTTTTTACTATTTAAGCTATATTAATCTATTTTAAGCTATTTTTTAAAATATTAAAGTTATTTATGAATACCTAAACTATTTTCCAAAAATTCAGACTGTGTAAAGTTTTATATTTATATCCTTAATGATGATACAACCTAAGTTAAAAAATTTAACTGATAACTTTTATGAAATGACAAATTTGAGTTAATATGATTTTGGTGGTGAATGTTATTTTGAAAGTGAATATTATTTGAAAATAATATGGTGTTGACAATATGATATTTTGATATTAAGTATGTATTGACTTTTGAAATGTAAAAGAACAATTCGGTGCGAAAGAAGCGTTTGGTTGTTAAAGTGACGGGGATCAGATATTGTCATACTCTCAATCAATACCGGAAACCACTAACAACTATGCACGTTGTGGAGATTCCAGAAATAAAGTAGGATGGTTTGGCGAATGATTTTTGTATAATGTATGACTTGACCCAGGCTCGCATGAGTCAGCTTAGATGTGACTAAAACAGGAACCATGCCGGGCCAGGTTAGGTCGCTTCTCTAATCGGACACATTTCTTCGATACCATATTATGACTTTGTGATGATTTGGTGGCCACCCCTTGATTTTGATTTGGGAGTTTGCTTTGAGGTGGAAGGTAGTAGCTGTTATGCATTAGCACTAGTCCGAATCCCCAATTGGTATATCTACCGTGGAATTGCCTCAAGTGTCGTGTTCATATGCTCTAGAGTGCATCTACGAGTTTGGTTTGTACCATACCATTGGAATGCCCTCAAATAGCCTTTAGTTTACGGAAGAGTTATGGTACTGTATAGACTATGGAAATATATAAAAATGTGTTAGGGTGATATGGGTAACACCTTAATGCTATTTAATACTTTTACTTTACTATAGACATATTATAATAGCATATTGTACTACATAGTAGATAGTTTAATGAATCCTTAGGAGATGGGAATCCCAAACATCTCTTAAGTTATCGCACCCACGTTAGACACTGGATAGGAGATGTCAAAACCTATAAACATCTCTCACGCTGTCACAATCATATTTATTTACCGTTGATTTAACTTACATAAGGCCTTTTAGTTTCGATTTGAATGTTTTGTCTTTTTAATTCGCTTGGGTCAGCCTGAGCATATCAGGGTTGAAGACCTCAATTCTGAAGGACGAAGACGAAGATTTGTACCATTATTATTTATTATTTTAATTCCACTACTTCATGTTGTTCCGCTACATTTATTTATTTATTTATTCCAGTTTCTGTAACTTTGATTTTGTGTTGTAAAAGAATAATCAAATGTATTTATAAAACAGCTTCGTGAATTGTTATTTGATTATTATATTTTGTCATTCCGCTACGAGATTATATAATTATTTTTATTTCTTTCTCTTTTCTTATTTATCCCATAACTATGTATCATTTTGAATGGTTTGCGTCTGGAATGTATGTCTGATTAAAACATCCAAAAAGGTAGGTAGTTACATAAGTGTAGGTTGCTATAACCGTCAATGCTGATGTTAGTACTTTGTTCAGTAATTCTGAAATGCGATTGCATTTGGGTCTCTTTGTGTACTGTCTTTTTATATTATTTGTTATCAATCAGCTTATGAGATCTTGATGTTTTTGCCTCCTCCTTCTTGCTCTCTTTCTTTTCTTCCTTCTCTTTACCATAACGTTTTTTCTTTCGGGCACTTCGATGATCGGCATGTAAATACTATGGACGTAGCAGTGTTCGTATTCATGTGTCGAGAAGATGGTCATTAAAAAAATTCCATGGATTTCACTATTAAACCAAATACATCTATGATGTAAATATTCCACCAAAATTTTTGGTTCCTACATATTTTTGATAACTAAAACACTTTAAGCTCCATGTAGAAACAACATTTAGAAAATGGTATTAAAAATGAAACTAGGAATATTTGAAATAAAGGACACTATATTAGTTTTAAACACTCAAACTCTTCATTTATCATTTGGCCAAGGGTATCATCCGCATTTAATTTATTTAAGACATTGTTATAGGATGTTCATTTAAATTCACAACATAAATTTATCAAGATAGTTATATATGACTTACATTTTCTAATGAATCTCAAATTAAAAATATTCAATTAAAAGGAAAATATTAAATAATATTCCAATTTACATGAACATTGTCTTCGTAACATTTTTACGGTATTCTATAATCATTCACACAATTCATCTCAAATAAGTAAAAGACTTTATTAGGCCATTGTATAACATTCCGATGTTATACCTATTTCTTTTTATTCTACTTGGCATAAATGCAAATGAGTAACCATAATACCACCAAATAAAAACAATAATGTTAATCTAGACAAGATAATTTCATGATTATTATTAGTTTTTCTTTTAATCATTTAGCTTAATTAGCATTTTATCAAGGCATATATTAATCTAATCATAAATAAAGAAAGAAAGGAATAAATTTGTTCTTTGCTGGATATTTTGACTTTGTTAAAACAAGTTACATCGATCATAGAATGGAGGGTATCTATTCGCAAGCGGCGGTCCATAATCTTCACTTTTATCCATTGAGTAATTAACGTTCATTAATGTCGAACTTTCAAATAATTGTAGAAAAAATAGGTTAAAATCATTATATTGTGTAACGACCCTGAAATTTCGAACTCGAAAATTCCAGATAGTTAGTGAAAAGAAGAAAGAGAAAGAAGAAACAGAAATACCAAAACACAGAAAACCTCACATTCACGGCGGATCAAAATATAATATTACATAAATAACAGTTTTACAAAGAAGAACTGTATTAGTACATTTATATTATTATACATCAGAGTTACAACCATTATCAGTTTCTGGACCGTTTAAAAACAACATGTCCTAGTTATACAACCATAATATATACAGCACGTACGCTCCATACGTTCCTGCTATCCAGCTCACCTCCTGAGCTCCAGAACGTCCTTACCTGAAAATCTGTAATACTCGGTCTGACCCTGCATCGTAAATCTCCATAATTTTGCCCAATACCAAAATTTAATCAACATCAAATTCCTCAATACTCATCAACTTAAAAATCTACAAATTTGTTTTAAAATTCATCATTTTTGATGACGAATCTGGGTATGTAATCAAAGCATAAATATTTGAAAATCAAAATTTAAGTTATTGAGGGATTTTCTCTGTAATATTTAAATTTGGGAACATTAACCAACATTTTACACATATTTTATATTTTAAAAATTATGTCATATACACTCAAATATTTCTTATTAGAGATCAAGACCCAAAAATCATCTTAGGTTGATAATTTGAAAATTAGACCAGGTTTTAAACCTGTAGTATACAAACAGAGACAATATGTCTGTTCCTGGCAAGTACTTAAAATTATCGTCCATATTTATACACAAATACATTTTTAATGACATGCACAGCATAATACTTATCATATTTTCAGAGTTCATCACCTACAATCTTAAGATATTTCAGGCTACATGATTACCTCTGTTTGAAGACAACAGAGAAGCAGGATACTTCCAGTTTTTTTTTAAAATCAAAGCTTTTACATACATACTTATGCATATATATATTTATATATATATATATATATATATATATATATATAATCACCTCTAACAATCATGCAAGTATACTACCCATCATATTTTCCACAAATTACCACATCCAAGCACATATAAAAACAAATTAAATTTTCGATAGTAGTTTACTCACCTCTAAACAGAGAAACATCACTTATTTTAGGTCAGGAACTAGATTTTGGTTTAATCCTTTTAGTTGAGCTTAAACTGATCTGGAATCTTGATTAGTTGAGATGAGTTCGCATGTACTTTAACTTGCTTTTGATCATTAAAACAGATCTTTGTTTTTAAACAGAGTTTGAACATGAATCCTGCTGTTACATTTCTGTTTGCTTTGTTTTAGAAGAAACTATAATTTGCTACATGAAAATTTTCTTTAATTTGTTTGGAAGATTCAGTTTTCTTTTCTTGACTTTGATCGCTTGTTTTAGAAATGAGAATGGAAAAAGAGATGAAAAAGGGAAGATATATGTTTATATGAGTTAATTTAGATTTTATAAAAATTTAAAAGAAAAATGAAGACACTTGTCTACTATATTACTTAATTACATAACACATGTTCCTTTAAGGGCTTAGATCTTAACACTTGTCCTAATTTAGATTTATATTATTTATAAATGATCTTTAAAGGATTTTAAATTTAATTTCCTAATTAAAAAATATGTTTTCTTAATTTATAAATGCTTTTCTAATTAAATTCCTAATAAACAAATACATTTATAAATTTATAAAAAAAAATTCTAAATTAATATAAATACAATCTTTAAGAGAAAGAAAAAAACAATTATAATTTAAATAAAAATCATATATAATAATTTTAACTTGTTTTAAATGCTATTTCAAAAAAACTTATGTATTTATTCCTATTAAATAAATACTTTCCAAATTCCTATTAATAAATTTCCTTTTAAAGAGAATAATATAAAACAAATCTTAATTTAAATACAAACCTTATCCCTATATTTTAAATCCACACCATATTATCATTTCTATTTGAAGATAAATATCCCTTTCAATTCAATTTTAAATTCCATATCAAATTTAATCCAACATAAAAATCAATTCAAATAAATATGTATATTTTGATTTTAAACAAACATATTATAAAATTTATGTTGAAGATAATAAGTTTTTGCCTGTTTTTTAATAATCATATTAGGAGATTATTAAATAATTATTTTCCTCGATATTAATTTATTTATTTTTTAAATTTATTTATTTCATTCTTAACAATCAGTATTTTAATAGTTAAAATTAGTATTTTTATTAACTAATCCAGTTACTTATTAATTTTATAGATACTCAAAATTCGGGTTATCACATTCCTCCCCCCTTTGAATATTTTCATCCTAAAAAAGGAACGAAGCCAGAATTTATTAAAATACTTAAAATCATATAGATTTTCTTTAATTATTTTTAAAACACTTTTAAAATTTATATTGTATTATCAAAATAGTTTTATAAAAATATCATTTTATAACTCGATGTTTCTACAAGTCCATCTTCGTTCTTAAAGAAAATCGGTCATACGTTGATCAGACATAGGACTGAAAATCTATAAGTACTTAGCAGACCCGTTTCCAACACCCAGTGAAAATATTTTGAAAATAAATTTTATTGTAAATATAGAAAACAGTTTTTGAAAATAGAGGATATATTTTTGGTGAGAATGCTTTGGAAATCATCACCCTATCCATGGTCGCAGTTACATTCCAAGGTTACGTTGCCGTCACAGCAAAAGTCCATGTAACTGCAGGCTCTCCGCGGCGTCTCGATTACGCCATGGATCCCATACAACAGATCACAATTACATCCAGGGTTACGTTGCGATCGCAGCAAAAGTCCATGTAACTGCAGGCTCTCAGCGGCCTCTGATTTTCGCTGTCGAAATGAAACTTCTCCACTCCTACATTGGTCGCACTCTACCGATATAAAATCAAACGCAGACTATTGGCTCTTAGCGGCACAAATAACTTTCGCTATGTTATAACATAGGTCGCAGTCTACCGATATAAAATCAAACGCAGACTGTTGGCTCTCAGCGGCACACACGACTTTCGCTATGGTGTACTCTACTCATAATCCCCAGGAACTAGTTTTGTCCGGACTCCTCACAGGATCAACTTTAGAACCTCCCTTTGGGGCTCAAGGCAGCACCACCCGGTGGTACTCCTGAGAAGTTCATTTCAAGGGAGCGCCTTTTTTCCAAGGCAATCATTAAAACTTTTATACTATACACATATAGTATTTTCAAATCATACAACTAGTATGATCTCATACAAAGCTTCTTTACACAAAATCGATTATCCCAAATTCGATACTTCTCAAACTAGGCTTTCCAAACTCAATATTGATTTTACCCAAAAATCAAAAGCCTTTCCAAATCCAAAGGTTCCCAAAACCCTTTTCCAAAATCCTCATATGATCCTTTATATATAGAGATACATATAAAATCCTTGATAAAAACCTTTGGATCATTTTAAACTTGTATAAAATCCTTTTATACTTCAAACACTTTCAAAATCCTTTCCTTCTGGCAATAGATTCATCAAGGGGAGTTTTATCCTACATAACCAAGATATATAACTTTATTTATCCAAAATCAAATATTCAACTTTGATTACTCTTTTCAATATCAATTTCATTCAAATCCGTACGATGTACACATATCATTCGTACGCCAGACCAATCTGATCGCTCACTCGATCACACAATTTCACTTCCGAACTAGTATCGTCCACCCGACTTCCTAGTGCGGACACGGATCTGGTTTCTTGATTAGAAACCGTCATTCTCCTTGCATAGTCATAACTATGATAGAGATATCCAGAATCAACCAACAATCCATATCCAGGTTCGCCGTCGAAAATAGAGTGGAAAATCCCAACTCGGATCGATATAACTATGTCGAAATTCTATGCTCGAATCTGGATCAAATCACTATATGAATAGATAATATATGTACATCCTATGTATTTATCTTCATTGATTATTAACCAAATCAATTCCCTTTCTATTCACATTCACTTTTGATCTTCGTTCACTTAGTCACAATTTCTTAAATCCTTATTTGGATTAGCACCTCTATTCTTATCTCGATTGGGTATTTAACCAATAATAGTTTGAACTCCGACCAGTTTATTTAGAAAATTGCTTGAAAAATTTAAAAATGGATAAGTAGTTGAAAAATAATTACTAGTTTGTAAAATTGGTGAAAAATAGTTAGAAAATAGTCAAATTAATTATAGAAATCTAAGATAATTGCAAAAGAATAGTAAGATAGTAATTAGTTTTGTAAAATAGTTGGAATATAGTAATTAGTTTACAAAACAGTTGAAAAATTGTTAAACAGTTTGAAAAATAATTGTAAAACAAGTATAAGACAATTTGGCTTTTAAAAGAAAGGTTGTATATGTAATGAATAGCTTGGAAAAATAGGTTTATATTAAAATAATTTATATTAAAAATCGTCCAGAGTCAAAACTGCTCACTTCCCAATCTCCATTCTCATCAATTCAATTTAAATTTCCACTTCCATTTAAATTGAACCAATTCCAAATTAAGTAACTTCAATTTTTATTGAAATTGGTTCAGCCCCAATTCAAGTTAAATGAACCTCAATTTCTTTCCAAATTTAACTTTATTCAACCTTGATCTCAAATTATACTAATTCAAATAAATCTCAATTGAACTAGTTCCAATTTCGATTTACTTCATCTCCAGTTTGAATTAATCCCAATTTTAACTCCATTTCCAAATCAAGTTGAATTATTCTTGATTTCCTCCCAAATTCAATTCAAATTCCATTTGAATTTAAAACCATTCAACTTTAATTATAATTCCAAATTATTCAAATAAATTTGGTGTAACATTGCGATTTTTCAACGCTCGAAAACCGACATCAATACGTCAACTGTATCAACTGCCGAGCAATTGAAGGTCGGAAAACCGAAATGTTATTGTTAAAGAAGAAGAAAAAGATAGAAGAAGAAGAAGAAGAAAGAAAAAGAAACAGAGAACAACATCGGAATCTCACAGTCGCAGCGGAACAACATATAATAGATAAATGAATAATCTTTAACAAAGAACTATATCAATTATTACATTACATCACAGCAAGTTTCATTACATCATCAGAATGTACATCAATAAACAACAATAAACAGCGGAAAAGAAATACTATATACAATAGATAATATGCTATGCCATCCAGCTTGCCTCCAGCAACTCCTGAATTCTAGAATATCCTGATAAACCTGACTGTTGACTGCCCGTGTGGAAATTGGTGGGCACCTAGAGTTTAGGAAGGAAAACAATAAACTCCGAGTCAGTTGTGGGAATGGTGTGAGAACTAAAACATTTTATCTTTAAAACAAAGAACATGATAAATTTTTAAAATAGATTCACAATGCTTTTGGAAAATGAGACTACCATAAGACCTCCCGCCACACACACAATGCAAACGCAGAATTGGAGGAGATTTCTTCTTATGATAGTCAAAGATGCTTGATACGCATTAAAAACAAACATTCGATATTATTACTAGTGCATAGTGTAGGAGAAATCATTTCGAAAGTAAAGATATAAATCTTAGCCAACACATGACCATTATCGTATGCCTACTATAGCTACCATGTTCAATAGCAGGTTACCGCCACATTCCATGGCAGGTTATACAACTAAAACCGTACAGGGTTCGTATTGTTTCTTTGGATTTCCAACAAATGGTCAGGCTAAGGAACTTCCTACTGCCACATGGGATCGCCTCTGGCAGGACGTCCAGAGAACTTAACCCTTTCTAGAAGGAAATGACATACCCTAAAGGGCGCGACCCTCATAACCTTGCCGCATATTCCTGTTTTGACCATTTCCGGGGAGTGAGGTCCGACGAAGTCTCGTCCACAAAGCTAGGCACAAAGCCATGCTTTGATCAACAAATGATCAATAAATAATCATCACACAACAACACTCAGCATGCCACATTACCAAATTGGGAATATATCGCTGATAACCTTCAACTACATAACCTTTGAGCGTGTACGTCTCAGAGAAGGGTGTTAAGCTAAGAAAATAAATTCTCCGCCACCAACAGAAATGTATTTGAAAGAAATCTACTTTATATCTCAAAATGTAATGTCTGGCACGTAACCATACAAGTCTGTTCCGGGTTCGAACAGAACCGAAGGCACTTCAAAAGAAGCCCTTGTAATCCGGGTATTCACAATCCTGATCGAATTTCCCATCACAAAGGAAAACTCCATACCGTAGCTAACGGTGTAGAGACAATCGATAGGTCATCCTATCGTTTTCACAAATACCCGGTCTTCATCACCGGTCTTCAATGCTATACATTACGTCATATCACTATTCAGAATGGGTAATCCGAATAACGAGCGCAATAATTTAAAAATAAGTGTAGCATTTCAATTTCAACCAATTCACAACAAATACCTATTTAAAGGTCAATATTGATAGTTGGTTATTTAGCTATCAATCAGTATTCACAACATCACCTGATTATAAATAAATTTCCCAAATTATTTATTTTCAAAAATATCTTTATAAGATATATATCTGCCACTTCAACCATTTGAAAACCAATTTCAAATAAATTGACACCCTTACAACTTTCATTTTAACATGGTTCATTTAAACCAATTAAATAAATCCTTACCGATTTATTAAATTTACGTTCCAAATCCGTAAATTAATTTCCACACTTCAAAAATAAATCAACGTTTATTTTAACTAATTTCCCTTTCTTTTATAAATTCCATAGTGAATTTAAAATTCCAAAATATCTATGAATATATGATTTTTAAATCGATTTCTAATATTCATTTTCAATTTATCTTTAAAAGATAAAATCTCAAACATTCATTTCAATTGGAAAAACATTTCTATACTTATTTAATAATAAGTAATTCGCCAATCTATTTATTTTCAACATTTTGAAAATATTCAATACACTTAAATTTAAATTAAGTATATATTTTATTTTATAAGGAAAATATTCCCTTAAACACATTTACTTGGGTTAAAACGAATGTTACGTAAAACATTGGTACGACAACCCAAAATCACTAGTATAGGGATTCGAAATTAAGATAGGTATATAAATCCCAATACTACATAAAAAACTTGCTTTCGGAAATCATTTACTATAACCACAGTGTTATAGTCCACCATTTCCTTCCATTCCTCGAAAACGTCTATTTCAACAATAAATGTTGAAATCTTTGGTTTTGATACTTTATACATTTTAAAACATCTTTAAATCGTTTTAATTCTATTTAAAACATCAATTTTCCAAAATATTTTTTTAATATATTATTCACAGTCCAAAATCGTGAATATATTTCCTTATCCAAATTCAACATTTCTACATATTTTATTTAAAGGATTATCCGCTGTCCAAAATCGTGGATATATTTCCTTTAATAAGCTATAATAATTAACTTATCAAAATAAGTCATTTTCGGATTTATAAAACAACGTTTATAAATTCCATTTATATTTTATGGCCACTTCAACTTATAAAATAACTTTATTAACAAATTCTATCCATATTCCATTTACACGCAAAAAAACCAATTTATAAGTTAATTACTTATAAATCTTTTATTTTATAAAATCTATTCATTTTATAATTCCACAATTTATAAATAAATAGATTTCATTAACTTATAAAATCCATTTATATTCCATTTTAACACTTATAAAAATTGTTTTATAATTCCAATATTTTTAATTTATAAGTATCAATTTCATAAATATTTTATATAAATCATTTATAATAATTCAAAAATCCCAATTCAAATAAACCAACCCTTTTAATAATTTACAAATCGTTATTAAAGCTTATATAACTCCAAAATCATACTTAAGTATTATTTTCCAAAAATATGATTTTTATAATAATAAAAATTATAAAGTTTATTTACTTAAAATGAATAAATTCCAAAATTAAATTTTATTATGAATTCTCAACTTAAATTTTCAAGAAAATTTTATTTAATTTCGGCATCTAACGATACCAAAATATATTCGGCTAAAATTTAGCCTTTAACAATCTCAATCACAAAGATAATCACGCAGATTATAAATAGATCAATAAATAGATCAACACACAACATTGAAACCAATTCAAATGTTTGAGGAATCCAGTTGGATCCCTCCAACCTGTTTCCTGCATCCAAAGATGTTAGCACAATACAAATTTTACTTCGAGGTGAAATATCGCGGTATATGGGATTTATAAAATATTATCTGCTATTATGCGGCGCAATAGGGTCTCATCCGCTATATAATGCGGGAAAATCAACTCCAAGTACATATATAATACCAATTTCACTATACGGTGAAATATTCGCGGTATATGTTTTTAATAAATAACCTCCGCCTAATAACGGCGCATAATGTCTATTTTAACAATCAATAGATAACAATCATCACTCAAACATACAATCAAGCAATTTTTAAATATAACTGTTTAAATTTAAAACCGAAACTAATTCGATTGAGTGAGAAGTTCTCACCTCGCTTTCAATTCGGTTTTCGCGTTTTATTTCGAATAAAATTAAACATGCGTTTAATTTTACCCAAAATTCTCACTATCTCCAAATGACTCCAAACTAGCTCCATTGCGTGCTTGACGAGACGAAGCCAACGCAACTTGTTTCGTAATTTTTCGACCTCGTACGACAAAGTTATGATAGTTTAAAGATCATACAATTTTAAATATAATTTATTTATAGATTTGTTTTAACTTTTATACCCTGAAACAAATCAGGCCATCCATTTCTCTTCAGGAAATCAAGGCTGTGACCTTGTGCTTCTTCTCCCACACGTTCACTACAGGTAAGAACGCACAACAAAACCATACTCACGAAGCTAGAGTTTAAGATTTCGGCCACCATGACGAACTATGCAACGATCAAGTGATTCCGTTCGAAAGTCCATCTCGTGCTCAACTCACGGCCGCGACCTGATGGAGCTCGGCCACCACCTAGTCACGAAAAGATGTGCGCAAACCATCACGAATGCAGGCGCTTTGACGATGCCGTGGTGCTCCATTTTTCATCATCCCCATGGATTGAAAGCTCTCTTCTAGATTTACAACTTTGTAGTTGAAAATATATTCTAATTCTTCACGGATCGAGAGAGATTAAGAGGAGAAGAGAGTGAAATTCTGGCCATTGAATTATGAAGGTGGCGGCTGGTCATTGAAACCCTAGGGTTTAGTTTTCTTTTGCAAAGTGAATTGTTGAGGTGCTTATATAGAAAATATTCAAAAACACTATTCATCCTGGATTTTCCGAACTCCAAATCTCTCGTGGTGACTGGCGTTTCTAGGGTTTACCCCACATTCCGAACACAATGGTATAGGTTTTGGGAGCCAATTCGATGATCTGTGTGAGTTACGGTAATAAACGATCGATTTAAATTAAACCGATTTAAACAAATTTCTAGGCGTTTTGGCTTGCCTCGGACAAACGGTAAATCCGATTGACATGAAATTTGAAATCATACAATAATTTGAAATTACGGTTCCAATGAAACTGGTTTCATCGAAATCCGAGATTGTTTGAAAAATGACTATTTTAACTCGCCAAATTAATATTAAAACAATTTCGATGCGTTTCGAGCTGCCACAGTCAAACGAAAACTCCGATTGCTACGAAAATTGAAATCCGATAATAACAAACTATTATGGATCCAATGGAACTAGTCTCGTCCAATTCTGAGAATGTTCGAAAAATGGCTAATTTCACTAGTCGATTAAATATTAAAATATTCAATTTTCACAAATTAACTTTTAATTCGATTTTAAAAGTTCTATAACATCATTCTAACTCAAATATGATATAATAAAATTTTACAAATCATTTTCAAGCATATTTAACTCGATTTTCAATTATTTCTGTATTTTCACATATTAAATTATCGATTTAATTATCCAATTAAATCCAGATATTCGAAATAAAATTTATTCGACTTATAAATTTCACTTATTAATATTTAAATTCAATTAAATATTCGAATTTTAATTAATATAAATTATGGGTTGTCATAAACTTCCCCCTTAAAAGAATTTCGTCCTCGAAAATACCAAGTAAGAAAAAGTTTCGAGATCCATTAACTTTTCAAAACAAACCGTTCAATTTAGATTTTTCAAATCTCTTGAGTTATTAACTTTTCCAAAATTCATAGTTAAACTTCTTTCAATAACTTTACTAAGTTTCCAAATCCAAACTTAGTTTTCAAAATTTTCAAATTTCTCAAAAATATTCTAGCGCCTTAAATTTTTGGAAAATTTCGCCATAACCTCCTTTGCGCGGCTCGATCCGAAAAAAAAATGACAGTATATATATCACAAATATACATCTCATCAAGTGATGAGGCATCACGAAGGGAAAAAAGTGTAAAAGTACGATATTTAATCCGAGATATGTACCTTATTTATTATTAGCGAACATATACGGCTAATATAGCGCGAAAGCGAGCTCCAAATGCGAAGCAAGCGCAATCCGCACCTACTAAACACTCAACATACCATGAGAGAAATGCATACATGAAAATAATATCAATATACAATATATAGCAACATAACAACTACATATGCCATTATGACAAATGCAACAAAAGCTACTAATGCAACCATCAACAACTATCATACAATTAACATCCAACAAATCAATAACCAAATCAATATTCTTTCATTTCACATTAACATTCAATGAATTGGTTTTTCATTTTAATCACATTTGATTTGTTAACCTTGGACTTTACAAATATCCATTCATTCATTTTTTTTCCAATTAGTTCATATTCACTAATTTACATTCACATTAGTTTACTTCCAAATCAAATTCAATTCTATTCAAATTCATTTTCATCCAATTTGAATTCAATTACATAGCTTTCAATTTCACTAATTTAATTTCATAAACACTTAATGATTTATATACAATCAACTAACAATCAAATAACAAACAATGTATATCCAATACAACCAAATTCATTCAATTTACTTTCAACATTCAATTTGGTTCAACACTTTTAATTTCAATTGGTTTAACACTTAATTGATTTTCATTCAATTATTCAACTTCGAATTATATTGGCTTTCAATGAATTAACACTTCATTCATCATTTCATATCAATTTATTTTACATTCAATTTATTAGCATTCAATTCATTAATTAATTCAATTGCTAATTCATTTAACAATATAAAGTTGAATTTCATTTATATAACTCAAGTCCATACTCTTACTGACTTCATTTTATTAATTCACTTGTTAATTTACTTTGACACAAAAAACAACTTCTTTCAACTTTACTTAAGTTATATTACATTTAAACAGCAGTTACATTTTACTTTTTTTATGCAACTTATATATTTAAACTTCCAAATCCATTTACTTATCCAAAGCTAAATTTATTATCTTATACTATAAGTTCTAAATCATTTCGCTTATATTCATAAATTTCAACTTGGATTTTTAAATTTTAAAATTTGTTTATCACAACAAAACTTCAATTTTCAATTTACTATAGTAGCAAATCCATCACACAGAAACTTGAAAATGATACTGATGATGCTGCAGTCATCACCCTTATTATTTCCCAGCAATAATAGTGAATTCAGTGCTTTAAATTCTTTCAAAAATATTCCTTTTATCTTATAAATCACATTTATAAATCTTTCCTTATAAAATTTCACTATTTTCCTCTTTATTTATAGAAGATTGTTTCACAATTGTAAATCATTTTAATTATAATTCCATACTAATAATTCATTTGCTTATACAATTCATTCTTTTACAACTGTTGTTTTCATTTAACTTATTCAAACAACATTTTTTGACTTATATATATGTATATTTTCAACAACCAAGCAATCAATTATAAACACTTTAATAACTCCTGAAAAATTATTTCCTTTATATAAAAATATAATCGAGGTAAAATTATTTCATTTACCCAAATTTAAAACAATATCGTGCCGAATTGTTCTGAACAAGTTTTTAGAGATCCCTATCGATAGAGTTGTACGGACTATACCGACCAGAATCCATATACCACTCAACAAACCAATCATCACAATATAGAATAATTTTATATTCACTAAAAATACGCGCATATATCTATTATTACACTCAAACTCATTCTAAAGTACTACTGACTCTATCTCTAATGTGTAATTCCCAACAGAGCCATGGTTGTCGCTTAACCATATGCTCTGATACCAAATGTAACATTGCGATTTTTCGACGCTCGAAAACCGACATCAATACGTCCACTGTATCAACTCCCGAGCAATCGAAGGTCGGAAAGCCGAAATGTTATGGTTAAAGAAGAAGAAAAAGATAGAAGAAGAAGAAGAAAGAAGAAGAAACAGAGAACAGCATCAGAATCTCACAGTCGCAGTGGAATAACATATAATAGATAAATGAATAATCTTTAACAAAGAACTATATCAGTTATTACATGACATCACATCAAGTTTCATTACATCATCTGAGTGTACATCAACAAACAACAATAAACAGCGGAAAAGAAATACTATATACAATAGATAATATGCTGTGCCATCCAGCTTTCCTCCAGCAACTCCTGAATTCCAGAATATCCTGATAAACCTGACTCTTGACTGCCCGTTTGGAAATTGGTGGGCACCCAGAGTTTAGGAAGGAAAACAATAAACTCCGAGTCAGTCATGGGACTGGTGCGAGAACTAAAACAGTTTATCGTTAAAACAAAGAACGGGATAAACTTTTAAAATAGATTCGCAATGCTTTTGGAAAATGAGACTAACATAAGAACTCCCGCCACACACACAATGCAAATGCAGAATTGGAGGAGATTTCTACTTATGATAGTCAAAGATGCTTGATACGCATTAAAAAGAAACATTCGATATTATTACTAGTGCATAGTGTAGAAGAAATCATTTCGAAAGTAAGGATATAAATCTTAGCCAACATACGACCATTATCGTATGCCTACTATAGCTACCATGTTCAATAGCAGGTTACCGCCACATTCCATGGTAGGTTATACAACTAAAACCGTACAGGGTTCGTATTATTTTTTTGGATTTCCAACAAATGGTCAGGCTAAGGAACTTCCTACTGCCACATGGGATCGCCTCTGGCGGGACGTCCCGAGAACTTAACCAGCTCTCTGCCAACACAAGGCCGGGTTACCTTTGTCACTAGGTAACTACTACACGAATATGCCATCTCCCGGTCCCTTTGGACCTTTATCCGAGCGCTCGGTAACCAACATCACACGGTAATAAATATAGTGTGTCAACATGGGTAAGTATCTGGGCTCCATATCATGATACCACGCTTTCCAGAAGGAAATGACATACCCTAAAGGGCGCGACCCTCATAACCTTGCCGCATATTCCTGTTTTGACCATTTCCGGGGAGTGAGGTCTGACAAAGTCTCATCCACAAAGCAAGGCACAAAGCCACGCTTTGATCAACAAATGATCAATAAATAATCATCACACAGCAACACTCAGCATGTCACATTACCAAATTGGGAATATATCGCTGATAACCTTCAACTACATAACCTCTGAGCGCATACGTCTCAGAGAAGGGTGTTAAGCTAAGAGAATAAATTCTCTGCCGCCAACAGAAATGTATTTGAAAGAAATCTGCTTTATATCTCAAAATGTAATGTCAGACACGTAACCATACAAGTCTGTTCCGGGTTTGAACAGAACCGAAGGCACTTCAAAAGAAGCCCTTGCAATCCGGGTATTCACAATCCCGATCGAATTTCCCATCACAAAGGAAATCTCCATACCGTATCTAATAGTGTAGAGACAATCGATAGGTCATCCTATCGTGTTCACAAATACCCGGTCTTCACCACCGGTCTTCAATGCTATCCATTACGTCGTATCACTATTCAGAATGGGTAATCCGAATAACGAGCGCAATAATTTAAAAATAAGTGTAGCATTTCAATTTCAACCAATTCACAACAAATACCTATTTAAAGGTCAATATTGATAGTCGGTTATTTAACTATCTATCAGTATTCACAACATCACCTGATTATAAATAAAATTCCCAAATTATTTATTTTCAAATAAATTTACACCCTTACAACTTTCATTTCAAAATGGTTCATTTAAACCAATTAAATAAATCCTTACCGATTTGTTAAATTTACGTTCCAAATCTGTAAATTAATTTCCACACTTCAAAAATAAATCAACGTTTATTTTTAACTAATTTCCCTTTCTTTTATAATTTCCATAGTGAATTTGCAATTCCAAAATATCTATGAATATACGATTTTTAAATCGATTTCTAATATTCATTTTCAATTTATCTTTAAAAGATAAAATCTCAAACATTCACTTCAATTGGAAAAACATTTCTATACTTATTTAATAATAAGTAATTCACCAATCTATTTATTTTCAACATTTTGAACATATTCAACATACTTAAATCTAAATTAAGTATATATTTTATTTTATAAGGAAAACATTCTCTTAAACACATTTATTTGGGTTAAAACGAATGTTACGTAAAACATTGTTACGACAACCCAAAATCACTAGTATAGGGATTCGAAATTAAGATAGGTATATAAATCCCAATACAACATAAAACACTTCCTTTCGGAAATCATTTACTATAACCACAACATTATAGTCCACCATTTCCTTCTATTCCTCGAAAAAGTCTACTTCAACAATAAATGTTGAAATCTATGGTTTCGATACTTTATACAATTTAAAACATCTTTAAATCGTTTCAATTCTATTTAAAACATCACTTTTCCAAAATATTTCTTTAATATATTATTCACAGTCCAAAATCGTGAATATACTTCCTTATCCAAATTCAACATTTCTACATATTTTATTTAAAGGATTATCCACGGTCCAAAATCGTGGATATATTTCCTTTAATAAGCTATAATAATTAACTTATCAGATAAGTCGTTTTCGGATTTATAAAACAACGTTTATAAATTCCATTTATATTTTATGGCCACTTCAACTTATAAAATCACTTTATTAGCAGATTCTATCCATATTCCTTTTACATGCAAAAAATCCAATTTATAAGTTAATTACTTATAAATCTTTTATTTTATAAAATCGATTCATTTTATAATTCCATAATTTATAAATAAGTAGATTTCATTAACTTATAAAATCCATTTATATTCCATTTTAACACTTAAAAAACTTGTTTTATAATTCCAATATTTTTAATATATAAGTATCAATTTTATAAATATTTTATATAAATCATTTATAATAATTCAAAAATCCCAATTTAAATAAACAAACCCTTTTAATAATTTACAGATTATAAAGTTTATTTATTTAAAATGAATAAATTCCAAAATTAAATTTTATTATGAATCCTCAACTTAAATTTTCAAAAATCAAATTTTATTTAATTTCGGCATCTAACGATACCAAAATATATTCGGATAAAATTTAGCCTTTAACAATCTCAATCACAAAGATAATCACGCAGATTATAAATCGATCGATAAATAGATCAACACACAACATTGAAACCAATTCAAATGTTTGAGGAATCCAGTTGGATCCCTCCAACCTGTTTCCTACATCCAAAGATGTTAGCACAATACCAATTTCACTTCGCGGTGAAATATCGCGGTATATGAGATTTATAAAATATTATCCACTATTATGCGGCGCAATAGGGTCTCATCTGCTATATAATGCGGGAAAATCAACTCCAAGTACATATATAATACCAATTCCACTATACGTTGAAATATTCGCGGTATATGTTTTTAATAAATAATCTCCGCTTAATAACGGCGCATAATGTCTATTTTAACAATCAATAGATAACAATCATCATTCAAGCATACAATCAAGCAATTTTTAAATATAACTATTTAAAATTAAAATCGAAACTAATTGAGTGAGAAGTTTCCACCTTGCTTTCAATTCAGTTTCCGCGTTTTATTTCGAATAAAATTAAACACGCGTTTAATTTTACCCGAAATTCTCACTATCTCCAAATGACTCCAAACCAAAGCTATTGCGTAGTGCTCGACGAAATGAAGCCAACGCAACTTGTTTCGTAATTTTTTGACCTCGTACGACAAAGTTATGATAGTTTAAAGATCATACAATTTTAAATATAATTTATTTACAAATTTGTTTTAACTTTTATACCCTGAAACAAATCAGGCCGTCCATTTCTCCTCAAGAAATCAAGGCTGTGACCTTGTGCTTCTTCTCCCACACGTTCACTACAGGTAAGAATGCACAACAAACCCATACTCACGAAGCTAGGGTTTAAGATTTCGGCAACCACGACGAACTATGCAACGATCAAGTGATGCCATTCGAAAGTCCATCTCGTGCTCAACTCACGGCCGCGACTTGGTGGAGCTCGGCCACCCCCTAGTCACGAAAAGACGTGCGCAACCGATCACGAACGCAGGCGCTTTGACGATGCTGTGGTGCTCCACTTTTGATCATCCCCGTACGGATTGAAAGCTCTCTTCTAGATCTACAACTTTGTAGTTGAAAATATTTTCTAATTCTTCACAGATTGAGAGAGATTATGAGGAGAAAAGAGTGAAATTCTGGCCATTGAATTATGAAGGTGGCGGCTGGTCATTGAAACCCTAGGGTTTAGTTTTATTTTGCAAAATGAATTGTTGAGGTGCTTATATAGAAAATATTCCAAAACACTATTCATCCTGGATTTTCCGAACTCCAAATCTCGCATGGTGACTGGCGTTTCTACTGTTTACCCCGCGTTCCGAACACAATGGAATAGGTTTCAGGAGCCAATTCGATCATCTGTGCGAGTTACGGCAATAAACGATTGATTTAAATTAAACCGATTTAAACAAATTTCTAGGCGTTTGGCTTGCATCGGACAAACGGTAAATCCGATTGACATGAAATTTGAAACCATACAATAATTTGACATTACGGATCCGAGGAAACTGGTTTCGTCGAAATCCGAGACTGTTTGAAAAATGACTATTTTAACTCGCCAAATTAATATTAAAATAATTTCGATGCGTTTCGAGCTGCCACGGTCAAACAAAAACTCTGATTGCTACGAAAATTGAAATCCGATAATAACAAACTATTACGGATCCAATGGAACTAGTCTCGTCCAATTCTGAGACCGTTCGAAAAATGGCTAATTTCATTAGTCGATTAAATATTAAAATATTCAGTTTTCACAAATTAACTTTTAATTCGATTTTAAAAGTTCTATAACATCATTCTAACTCCAATATGATATATTAAAATTTTACAAATCATTTTCAATCATATTTAACTCGATTTTCAATTATTTCTGTATTTTCACATATTAAATCATCGATTTAATTATCCAATTAAATCCAGATATTCGAAATATAAATTATTCGACTTATAAATTTCACTTATTAATATTTAAATTCAATTAAATATTCGAATTTTAATTAATATAAATTCTGGGTCGTCATATTTGGACTAATTTAAAATTGAATCCAATTTAATTTTAAATCATTTAAATTTCTATAAGAATTAATTCCAATTCCCATTTGAATTTTATATTTATACATCTTCAATCACAATTGCAATTAATTCGAATAAATTTCAATTTGAACTAATTTCAATTCAAATTTCAAATTTAAACCATCTCGAATTATATAAATTCTAGTTAAATTTTTGTTGATTTAATACTTTATGTGACGCCCCACCTCTATACCTACGCTGGCCAAGAACACTACGGTGTAGTGCTGTCAACTAGCACGGAGAATAAGGCTGTTGAGGAGTGACCATCCATGTAATTTCTTATCACACGGTGGCTATAAATAATCTTCGAAAACAAACATAGAAATAAGCATAACACAAATCAGTTACAGACGTCCATACCACAAAGGCGGAAGAAGATATGAATATATAACTAACACATGAAAGTGTACATTAGAGTAGTGGTCAAAAAGATAATACAAAAGAATAGCAACACATGTTATACAAAAGAATACAACTATGAGTCTACATCTCAAGTGTATACAACAAAAACTGCTAATCTAAATAGTTAGCCAAAAGTCAGAGTAGCAAATCCCGGGAAGAAGTCAAGCAGAAGCACCTGTAACATCTCGGTCTGACCCGAGTATTATTTAACAAAATAATAAACGGATCAGTCTAGCTACAAATATCAAATGACATGGTATAAAATAAAAGATATGGAACAAACGTAAAATATCCATACTGACATACTACTATAAGTATGCAAATGATGAACAATAGAAGACCAATCAATAAGAGATAAATCAATATCACAAAAATCTTCTCAAAGATCCAAAGAGGTCATCATATCCTAAACTTGTACTCATAACAAGTCAATGACATAAATTCCAGAAATCAACACAAGAAATCCAGAAATCACAGAAAAAGGGAAAGAGGCCTATCACATGACGGTACGAAGACCATGGGGAGCTACCCCATATGGGTGAGTCGGAATCACCCAGATGAGGTCTAGGCTAACCAAAAAGCAAACAGGTATGTGTGAGCGGAATCACACAAATGGTGTCTAGCCTAACCTCGCAACAAAAAGGTATTTGTGAGTGGAATCACACAAATGGTGTCTAGACTAACCTCGCGGACAAAGAGATATGTGTGAGTCGGAATCACACCGATGAGGTCTAGTCTAACCTTGCAAACAAAGAGACATCGCACAATTGCTAGTCCAAATCATAAAATGATCGTCATGATCAACAAGAATTGTCAATTACACTAAGCTAGTAAATATAAAAGTTTATCTTCGTGTCCCATAACCACTTGCTTAACTTAAATATTTACGAACAGACCGTAAATTTTGACTAGAAAATTGTCACAGGAGGTTCAATTGAACAAGTCCATGAATTAACCGGCGAAGTGAACGCAAGCGTTTCATACCACTTGTTTTACTAAATCGTTTAATTAGATTTCTCATCCGAATGAGGTAAAGGTTTGTATATACTAGTAGATTGGAAAACGGTTTAAGAAAAGAGCTTTGTTATTGAAAATAGAGTTGAAATCATTTTGTTGAAAGAGTTTTGATATTTACTACTAGTATTGAAACCTTCATATTTCTGAAGTCGTTATCCCGTTTTTTTTACAAGGTCGTGATACCATAAAATCGAACGAGAAGACAAAGATAGTTTGTCTCGAAGAATGGTCAACTCAGCATCTCAACAAAGCAAGTTCTGTTGAATGTTTTTAAGACAAAGAAACCTATAGAGGCATAGGGTCAAATGACCTAATGTGTCGCGACCTAGCGAAGTAAGTGGGTTCGCGAGTTAATGGTACAAAGACCGAGCGACCTAACATTCGAACAACCCAAGGAAGTAAGGGGCCGAGCGACCTACGAGTTTAAGGGGTCGAGCGACCTAGAGGTGTTCGCGACCTAGTGGTCGAGCGACTTAAGGAGGTACGCGACCTAAGGGAAACTCGCGACCTAACATTGCCGAGCTAAGGTAAGGTGCGACTCAACCAGGTGAGCGACCTAAGGAAGACGAACGACTTAAGGAACTCGCGGGTTAGAAGAGGCGAGCGACCTAAGGTCATACGACCTAACGGGGAAACGACCTAATGTCATACGACCTAACGGCCTAAGGTCATACGGCCTATCTATGTGAGCGACCTAAGGGTTTAAAGGCCATGCGACCTAATGCCTTAACTAGGCTGAGCGACCTAACAAATATCGCGACCTAAAAAGGGAACGATTCAAAAGGGGAACGAAGGCCTACGACCTAAAGTCTTAACGAGCTAGGGCCTACGACCTAAGGCCCTAACGTGCTAACATTTGTCGCGACCAAAATGGTAATGACCTAACAGGGAAAGGCTGAGCGACCTAACACTGCAGAGGGGATTTAAGGCCAGAAACGACCTAAGTGTTAGCGACCTAGCGACCTATAGGCCAAACGACCTACGACCTAATTCCGAGGCGACGTTTCCAGGCAGTGCGACTTAAATGCAGAAAATTCACCAAATCGCTAAAAATTGGAGTTTTTCGCCAATCCAATCCAAACCAAATGCAAATGTACATGCAAAAGTGATAGGGAATCATTCCCAACAGTTCAATATAGTTATAGGCTAGAATTGTGAGATAAAAATCTCACCTTTGCACCAAATTTATGAAGAAAATCTTGAAAGCAATGGAGAAGTAATCACAAGCTTGAATCCAATATCTTCTTCTTGAATTTGGAATTGAATGTTGGATTTGCAAGAGAATTTGAGCTTGGAATATTAATTTCCCCTTCCACTCACCATTAATGCTAAAGCTTGGTTGTTAGGAAATTTATGAAGAGTGAGGAGAAGGAGAGAAATGGGTTTGAGTTATAATGGCTAATCTAACCCAAAGTCCAAAGCGGGAAAAGTAAGTGAAATTCCACTAACTCCAAACCTATCAATGTTTATACTTAAAAAAATTGTAAAAGGCATTTCGAACTCAATGGAAGTGGTCTCGAGTCCTAATTTGACCATTTGCAAAAAGTAGCTTTTCGAACCAATATCCGATTAACGACAAAATATTTAAATAAAATATTTAAATATAAAATCGATAAATATGCGGGTTGTTACACTTTAAATCAAATCAACATATATCTTTGATCCATTTAGTTTAGAATTCAAACTCCATTTTTAATTTATTCTAAATTTTGAATATTTCAAACCTTTTTAAACAACTACATCTTTGAAGTTCCATTTATCATCAAATTTAAATTTTGAAATCAAACTCTTGAAGTTTTATCTTAAACATTCAAATCATAAGTCCAAAATGATTGCATTTTACCTTAATAATGGATATATTACCATACCCATTTCTTTAAACAAATCCAGTTCAGTTTAAAGATTATTTATAATAATAGGGTAATATCATCCAATTATTTTAAAACATCCATCCATTACCAATTTCCAAGTATCAAAACCCATTTTGAGATCACATAAATTCCCAATTTAAATTAATCATTTAACTTCCCAAGTTAAATTTCAATTTCATATTGAAATTCCCAAATCAGGTAGTCCTTTCAAACTTATTTAACTTCCTCTAAGTTAAATTCAAATCACTTAATTTAGTCAAATTCACACAATCTGAATTCCCATTCAAATTTCAAAAAACTTATCACTTTGGTTTTTCACATCTCGTTCCTAATTTAAAACTCACCATTTAGAGTTTATTTCAAACCATCTTTGATATTATGTATATCAACATGTATACATATTAATTTCTTTTACATACCAAGTTATACTTTAAAATTTTAAACCACCTTTGTTTTTTAATTCAAAACAAATTTATTTTAAATTTTCAAACAACTCTTGTTTGAAATAATACCATGTCATTTAAATGCATTAAATAATATTATTTGTTATTTCTTTAAACTAATTACATCATTAATTAATCACATTCGGTAATTACCTTATTTCTCAATTACCTTCATTAAGTAATTGTCCCTTAAATTACTTACCTCTAGTTACTTCATTAAGTAATTCCCTCTTTATTTATCATTTCCAAATATTATCAATTAACTAGACTCATTAAATAAAGTTTAATTAATTACATAAATTAATTCATTATCCTTATCTTGAAACCTTTCCCAAATTCAAGATTTAATTTCAGTTTGGTTGTATTTCTATTACTTCTTAATTTAATTCAATAATTTAACAACCAATTTCCTTACTATTTGTTAGAAAGATATATTGCCTTATATATCAAAATATAATCTTATATAAACCATTTAAAATCTTTATATAAGAAAATAATAAGTGCGCTCTCTCATATATATACACACTCAACTCATTCTAGGGTACCAGTTACCCTATCCTTAATGAGTAATCCCACTAGAGCCAAGGTTTTCGCTTAACCTTCCGCTCTGATACCAAATGTAACGACCTGGAAATTTCGAACTCGAAAATTCTAGATAGTTAGTGAAAAGAAGAAAGAGAAAGAAGAAATAGAAACACCAAAACACAGAAAACCTCACATTCGTAGTGGATCAAAATATAATATTACATAAATAACAGTTTTACAAAGAAGAACTGTATCAGTACATTTATATTATTATACATCAGGGTTACAACCATTATCAATTTCTAGACCGTTTAAATACTATATGTCCTGGTTATACAACCATAATATATACAGCGGATACGCTCCATACGTTCCTGCTATCCAGCTCGCCTCCTGAGCTCCAGAATGTCCTTACCTGAAAATCTGTAATACTCAGTCTGTCCCTGCATCGTAAATCTCCAGAATTTTACCCAAGACCAAAATTTAATCAACACCAAATTCCTCAATACTCGGCAACTTAAAAATATACAAATTTGTTTTAAAATTCATCATTTTTGATGACGAATCTAGGTATGTAATCAAAGCATAAATATTTGAAAATCAAAATTTAAGTTATCGAGGGGCTTTCTCTGTAATTTTTAAATTTGGGAACATTAACCAACATTTTACACATATTTTATATTTTAAAAGTTATGTCATAAACACTCGAATATTATTAGAGATCAAGACCCAGAAATCATCTTAGGTTGACAATTTGAAAATTAAACCAGGTTTTAAACCTGTAGCATACAAACAGAGACATAATATGTCTGTTCCAGGCAAGTACTTAAAATTATCATCCATATTTATACACAAATACATTTTTAATGACATGCACAGCATAATACTTATCATATTTTCAGAGTTCATCACCTACAATCTTAAGATATTTCAGGCTTCATGATTACCTCTGTTTGAAGACAACAAAGAAGCAGGATACTACCAGTTTTTTTTTTTAAATTAAAGCTTCTACATACATACTTATGTGTGTGTGTGTGTGTGTGTGTGTGTGTGTATATAAAATCACCTCTAACAATCATGCAAGTATACTACCCATCATATTTTCCAAAAATTATCACAAATTATCACATCCAGGCACATATGAAAACAAATTTAATTTTATATAGTAGTTCACTCACCTCTAAACAAAGAAACATCACTTATTTTAGGTCAGGAACAAGATTTTGGTTTAATCCTTTTAGTCGAGCTTAAACTAATCTGGAATCTTGATCAGTTGAGATGAATTCGCATGTACTTTAACTTGCTTCTGATCATTAAAACAGATCTTTGTTTTTAACAGTGTTTGAACACGAATCCTGCTGTTACATTTCTGTTTGCTTTGTTTTAGAAGAAACTATAATTTGCTACTTGAAAATTTTCTTTAATTTGTTTGGAAGATTCAGTTCTCTTTTCTGGACATTGATCTCTTGTTTTAGAAATGAGAATGGAAAAAGAGATGAAAAAGAGAAGATATATGTTTATATGAGTTAATTTAGATTTTATAAAAATTTAAAAGAAAAATGAAGACACTTGTCTATTATATTACTTAATTACATAACACATATTCCTTTAAGGGTTTATATCTTAACACTTGTCCTAATTTAGTTTTATATTATTTATAAATGATTTTTAAAGGCTTTTAAATTTAATTTCCTAATTAATTAATATGTTTTCTTAATTTATAAATGCATTTCTAATTAAATTCCTAATAAACAAATACATTTATAAATTTATAAAAGAAAATTTTCTAAATTTATATAAATACAATCTTTAAGAGAAAGAAAAATGAAAAAAACAATTATAATTTAATAAAAATCATATATAATAATTTTAACTTGTTTTAAATGCTATTTCAAAAAAAATATGTATTTATTCCTATTAAATAAATACTTTCCAAATTCCTATTAATAAAATTCCTTTTAAAGAGAATATTATAAAACAAATCTAAATTTAAATACAAAACTTATCCCTATATTTAAATCCACACCATATTATTATTTCTATTTTAAGATATATATCCCTTTCAATTCAATTTTAATTTACAATTCAAATTTAATCCAACATAAAAATAACTTCAAATAAATATGTATATTTTGATTTTAAACAAACATATTATAAAAGTTATGTTGAAGATAATAAGTTTTTGCCCATTTTTAAATAATCATATTAGGAGACTATTAAATAATTATTTTCTCCGATATTAATTTAATTTTTTTAGATTTATTTGTTTCATTCTTAACAATCAGTATTTTAATAATTAAAATTAGTATTTTTATTAACTAACGTAGTTACTTATTAATTTTATAGGTACTCAAAATTCGAGTTATCACATATTGAGTCTTTCACACCATAGAAGAGCTAATTTTTAATGCTAATAAAGCTATTTAAATACTGTACGTTTCAATATATATATATATGTATGTATGTATGTATGTATGTTATATGCATGTGTGTTTATTTTTTATTTTGCTACCAACATGATTCACTCCAAAATGGAATAAGATTCTATAAACTATTCAAAAGAATATTTGTTTGGAAATAACGAAAAAATTAAGACTTATTTTTTACATAAGTATCTTTGCCAAGTTCTCACAAATTAGAAAGGCTATTAAAATGAAAGAATCTCAGTCCATTTTTAGCCATCTTATTTGTTTGTTTTCTTGAATGATTGTGATTTTCTTATTAATAGTTTTTTTAGAACTCTTATCCAAAAGGAACTTAAAAGATAAGATTTATTAGCAATAGCTTCCTTTCCTTCACATTACAAGAAGTTAATAAATTTACTTATTAACTCTCCATTCATAGTGAATTGTATTTTATACATTATCCATTTGTGAACCTTGGAATTATAAAAAAAAAAGTAGTTTTAGGATATAGTACATCAATTTAAAAAGGTACAATTAATTTGCATTAATCTTGTTTCAAATGAATTCAGATTAATTTGTTTTCTTATAACAACAAGAACCACTAAAGAGACTAATATAATAAAATGTATTAAAAATATACAATTATTATGTAAATTAATTAACCTACAAAGATATAAGAAAAACAAGTAATAGTAAATAATCATATCCATTATGTTCATCTTAGATAAGCGTACTCGGAAACTATATATAAGGGCATCAGCATCATTGACGAAAACAAACAAAAATGATGGCTAGGAATGGGATATTCTTCCTCATGGTTTTTATGTTCGTTATGACTAGTGTGAATGGTGTCAAAGATATCCAAGGTAAATCAAAGTTGATATGTTATCTTCATTGTTATTATTACTTTTCTTATTTTCCTAGCAAATATTCTTTTGAAATAGTGAAATTAATCAGATTCAATATAGGAGTGATTTATTTTAAAAGCAAAAGTAAAAGAAAAAACACAAACAAGAATAAATATATAAGTATATGTATGTGTGTGTCTATATATTAGTTTGAAAATTACAATATTTGAATTGTTGTATTAACATAAAAAAGTAGCTCTTCTCTAATGTAAAAATACTTAACTTAAAGATTTTAACCTATATTTTTCTACAGCACCAGGAGAATTGTTTTCATCTTCTGGGCATACAAGTTTAATGGATGATTCACCAACTCAAATGTCTAAAAGTTCAACATCGATGGATGTCGGGAACTCAATGGCACAAACTGAAGATTACGGACCACCACATGCCAATTGTTAGCCACCACACTGTAATTGATGTAAACAGTATTTGCTAAAATTACAGTATCCAATAAAGATCAATGCATTTTCTTCATTTCTTTCCCTTTGTTTATGATTAGAGTAAATATGCCTTGATGCTTATGAAAATCACTCAAAATGATCAAAAGATATAATTGACAATAATTAAGCAATTGTCTTATCCTGATTAACATCATAGTTATATTTTGTGCTATTATGTTTATTCAATTGCATTTATGCTAAGTAAAGATGAAAAATATAAATAAATAATATGTAATGCTACACAATGGCAAAATGCGTTTTTTTATTTATTCGCAACTAGTAATCTAAATCATTATAGAAAACACAAAAATATTGTCAATGTTTTTAAGTGAACGCTAATTGAGTAGGTTTTCTTTTATTCATATAATTCATTTTTTTGGAATGAAAGAAATTCCATTCGAAATTTCATGTAAACTTAATATTATTAATTATTTTTTATTCAATAGGATATTTTTTTCAAGAGTAGTTATTAAATAAAAATAGAAGTAACAACGTTGTCTAAATGTATAATTTGAATATAAATGTATGTCTTATAAAAACATTCTCAAGTAAATTACACATAGATGGTCTACTCAGCCAAATGGTAAATATAAATTTCGAGTAGTTTAAAATACTGTAGTTTACTTTATTTCAAATTTTCCTAGTTTCATTTTTACTACCATTTCTTTGGTGTAGTTTCAATACAAAGCTCAATATAATCAAAGTGACAACAACTAGAGTAAATGGATCTTTTTGTGGAATGATATGAACTATAATATGTTTTCTAGTGGAATCTGATGAGTTTTCTATTGAATATATTGAGTCTTACATGATGCAACATGTTAACGTAAAAATCATACGCTAACACCCTGATGCAAGTAATGTAAGTGTGAAAGCACCACCCGCTGACACGGGAATCAGAAATAAGCAGAAAAATATCAGAAAAATAAGGAAAGGCACAGTTTTTACAGTGGTTCAGCTTATGGTCAAGCCTGCGTCCACTTTATATCTCTTTATTGCTGAATCAAGTACAACTGATACAACTTTCTATGATTACAATACACTTTAGACTAATAGATCAAACTTTGCCATAGAGTAATCTTTTGAATCCATGTTGAATGATGTAGACTATCTCTTTGAGTTTGTCGTAATGTCCTTGATGCTTGGAATGCTTGAAGTGTTGTTAGAGTTGAGAAAACAGTAGATTATCGGCGCTTCGACAGTGAGCCAAAAGATCCCTTGTAACGACCCGCCTTTTTGGACAGTTTAAACCGACGATCAAATACCCATGTCGATTCCAAACCATTAAAAGGGCAGATAGTTATTGGGGTAATTAAGAAAAGAAAAGGAAGGGAAAATAAAGGAAATGAAACAACACAGAATCTCACAGCGGAAGGCTAAAGTATAATAATAAAATAACAGTTCATGAAGCTGTTAATTAAATGAATACATTTGAAATGAATACATTTGATTATTATTATACAACATTTATCAGAGTTACATACACAACAAATATCATACAACAATGCAGCGGAATGGAATGAATATAATAGTAGTAGATAATATACCAAATCTTCGTCTCCGTCCTCCAAGGAAATGATCTTCAACCTAAACTGAAAACTCAGGACTGACCCGAGCGTAATGAAAAGACAAAACACTCGAGTCAGGACTAAAATATCCTTATGAAAGTTAAATCAATCGTAAATAAATATGAGTGTAACGGCGTCAGAGATGTTTACGGGGTTTGACATCTCATATCCAGTGTCAACGTGCGTGCAATAACTCAAGAGATGTTACGGGATTTTCCATCTCTCAAGGATCCGTGAAACTATCTACTATGTAGTAATATACGCTAAGTAGATAATGTCTATCAGTAATATAAAGTATCAAAATAGCGTTAAGGCGTTACCATAATCCCCCTTAACACATTTTATATTCCCAAAAGCATATACAAGACCGTAGTTTCCCCAAAACCGGAAGTCACCAGAGGGCAATCCATATACTCAAGGTACAAATCAAAACGTAGTGGTCGCGAATAGGATAATCAGTATGACAAGGTACATGAGGCAATACCAACTAGGATACTAGTAGTTGCGTGATCCGGACTGATGTTGGGCATAGCCAGCAGCTACCCCAACACCGCGAAACAACACTCCCAAATCAAGGGGTGCACCCAAATCGAATCACAAATGTAATAGAAATGGTATCGAAGAAGTGTGTCCGCTAGAGGTGGCGAACCTCAATGGCCCGGCGCGGCTCCTGTTTTAGTCATGTCAGGGGTCATCCAATAATCGTTCTCTTTCTTCAGTCAACGCGTTCACCAACCATCCACTTCATTCTGGATCATCACTCCACGTATAATAGTTATTAAAGTGGTTTTCGGTATCGACAGAGAGTATGTCCATATCCGATCCCGGTCTCTTTAATAACTACGTATTATTACACCTTTGGCTTTTTATATTTCAAATCGATTCATGATTGATATCAAATGTCATATTCGCTTCAAAATCAAATCCATTTCAAATATCTTCGTATCTATTCAAATGTAAGATTCCGTTGCAAAAATCATTTTCGCATCAATATCCCATTTCGTTTCAAAATCATTTCGAATTTCAAATTTAGGTTGCAACTTCATTTAACTCAATTCGTATTTAGATTCAAGATTTTAAATATAAACATTCACCTTATTGACCAGTTTGGAATTTTAGAAAATAGTTTTAAGTAGTTTAAAGTATTTTTTTTAAATAATTAAAATAGTTAAAAATACTTAAAATCTTAAAATGGATTTCAAATAGATAAATTAGTTTAAAATAATTTAAATCGGGTTAAGTAGATTTAAAATAGATTAAAAATAGTTTAAGTATTCAAAATGGTTTATATAACCGAGAAATTTGGAAAACAAAATAAAACAGCTTCAAAACCAAACCATTTCAATTATAACTTCCCAATTCAAATCAATTTCAATTTCCATTCTACCAATTCAATTTCGATTTCAATTCAAAACAACTTCACTTTAACTTCAAATCAATTCAACTCTATATTCACCTTCAACTTATTCAATTTCAATTTTTTTATCGATTTGGAGCTGGATTTCAAAATATCCATCTATAACACTTAACAAATTTTCCATCAATATTCAAGTCTAAATTCCAATTTCAAATATGATTCAATTCCAAACTCGATTTCAAAATATCATTTTTATATCACTTTTACTTAGTAATATTCAAAGCTCAAATTTAATGTTCAATCTTTAAAACAAATAAATTTCCGAAATTCAATCATATCCAAATTTTAAATCTCAAAGTCTCCACTTAAATTTATTCAACAGTTTCTTTTAACCAAAATTTTATTTCAACATTTCAAACTCAATTTTTCAATAAATTCGATTTCTATAAATTGATTTCTATTTATCACTTTTAAATCGAAACATTTAAATAAATTTCAAATCGACGATTTCAAAAATTATTAATTTAGCCAATTCGGTGTCCGTATATAATTTTCTATCCTATGGCCAAGTAATCATTTATTTCAATTAAATGTCAGGGATGAGTATACATTACTTAAATTAAATCTCAGTGTCATATGTATGCATAACAGGTTCTATATAAGCAAATAAACATCCAAACATTCCATTATCAACCAATAGCATCCATCAAAACACATCATCCAATAAACAATACAATTCATGGCAGTTTCATAGTTATCAATGTCGGTAATTTAATCGCAATTCAATTTTAATTTCAATTTAACTGTCAATTTAATTTTTCAACGGTTAATGCAAATGACAAGCTATATGACAATTAAATTTTTACCAAACAATGACCAATAAAATCATAACACTTCATAATATCAAAATTAACTAGCATAAAGATATTTAGTACGGTGTGAGCGTTATAAAACACTCACCTTGATTTTACGATTTCAAATCAAATCGAACAACGTTCGATTTGACCCAAAATTTTCTCTAGCTCCAAATGATTCCAATCCAGTTCCATTGCGTAGTGCTCGTCAATACGATTCCAACGCAAAAAGTCTCGTGCGTTTTCGACCTCGTATGAAGAAGATATGATTTTACAAAGATTTCACGAATTTTAATATAAATAAATTAACAATTTCTTTTGTTAATTTACCCTCAACGAATCTTAGCCATTAGATATGCCTTCATCAGATCAAAGCCGCACGTGCTTCCTTCCCCATCTTCACGTTAGCTTCCAGGCCCGTTCGAACCCATGCCGCCACCCTAGGGTTAATTTTCGAACCTCCTCCCCTCGCTTCTACATCGATCAGGCACTCCCACAACGAAGCTCGCATGCAACACCACCCACGCCCAGAATGCGGCCCCACTCGGTCACCAATTTTCCTCGAACGGCGTGCTTGAACGCGTAGCCTTTGAGCTTGATTTGCCGACGATCTAGGGCACCAGAAACGATCATGTCCGTTCACATCGAAGATCTCAACGTGCTCTACGATGTTGTAGTTGGAGATTTCTGCTAATAATGAGTGGATCAAGAGAAAAATGAGGAGGGAGTTGGACAGTTTTCGGCCATTAATCAGAAAGAGGCGGCCACGAAACCCCTTAGGGTTTCACTGTGCAAACGTTTATATAAGATTTTATATATTATTTTATTATTAGTTCCAAAATTTACATGCTCTTTCAAACGATCTCCAAACGAAACGCGGTGACCGACGTTTCTAGGGTTTACCCCGTGTTCCGGACACAATGGAATAGGTTTCGGAAGCTAATTCGATCATATGTGAGAGTTACGGAAATAAACGACCAATTTTAAATTAAACCGATTAAACGATTTTCTATGCGTTTTGGCTTGCCCCGGACAAACGGTAAATCCGTTTGACTTGAAATTTGAAAACTTACAATAATATCACATTACGGATCCAATGAAACTAGTTTCATCGAAATCCGAGACCGTTTGAAAAATGACTATTTTTAACTCGCAAAATTAATATTAAACAATTTCAACGCGTTTCGAGCTGCCACGGTCAAACGACAACTCCGATTGCTACGAAAATTGAAATCCGATAATAACTAACTATTACGGATCCAATGGAACTAGTTTTGTCCAATTCTGAGACTGTTCAAAAATTGGCTATTTTCCAGTCGATAATTAAATATTAAAATATTCAATTTTCACAAACAAATTTTAAATTCAGTTTTAAAAGTTCTACAACATCATTCTAACTTTCATATGATAAAATAAAATTTTACAAATCATTTTTAATCATAGTAAACCCATTATTCAATTTATCCAATAAATTCTAATTTTAAAATCTTATTAACTCTATTAAAATCCAAATATAACTTTCATTCACTTTGTAAACCAATTTGAATCATATTAAATCAAATTTCAATTATTCACTCTATTTTCGTATATTAAATTTCAATATCAAATTAATCATATCAAATTCGGAATTTAATTTATTCAAACATTCGTAATATTAAATTTAACAAATTTGATTATTCTTAAATTACTATCTTTGAAATATTCAAAATGAACTTATAAAATTTAACTTTTGAAACGAATTAAAATTATAGAACAACTATTTCCATTATACGGTTATTTAATTCCCATTATTAAATTATTGAATAATTTCCAAATATTTAATTTAAAATATTTTACCGGTTCAATATTCAAAAATTGATTTTAAATAGATTTTACTTATCAATCAATTACTCTATTATACCCAATGAATTCAACATTTATTATCCTATTCAACTATTGATTGCAAAGGCATTCACTAAGTAGCTTTATTTTTCATTACTTGGATAATTATCGTTGCAATTCGTTCCAGTTATTATTATTCCAAATGAATTACAAATTTTTTTCTAACATTAAATCACGAAATCTTATTAAATTAGCTATTTTAATTATCGAAAATTTACGGGTCGTTACATTCTCCCCCACTCAAAACTTTTCGTCCCCGAAAAGGAAAAAAGAAGGGAAAAAGAACTAAGTATAGAATTCAACATTAGATACATTTTATCCAAAGTTACCTACTTATAAAACAATGAAATTCCATCTATAAAGTCATTACTACACTTTTACTAAGTTATTCCAAATGCCTTTTTAACTTTAAAAGTTAGTTATCAAAACAAGTTATAAAATTTTTTTAAAACTTGAAAATTTTCTAACACCCGGATTTACGGAAAATTTCGGCAGAGTCTCCTTTGCGCGGCTCGATCGGAAAAAATATAATAGCATATATATCATAAATATACATCTCATCTCAATGATGAGGCATCCCATATCTGGGGAAACAACATATAAATATCACCAATATCATATAAAACCGTAAGCGTACCTTTTATTTAGCATTTATTAGCATTTTACTTACATTATGCGTTTAGCGTAGAAGCGAACTCCACAACGAAGCGCAACCCCTTTGCTACCTACTAAAATGCTCAATAACTAAGTTAGAACCATGCATATAAAGATAGATAGATATACTTAGCCTACACAACATATACATAACATATTTAGCTTCAAAACTGAGATTTCAATTTCAGGACAGCAAACAAATCTTAGCTTTAGGTCACCTAAACTGTAAAATTTGATAACAGAATCTAAACAAAAGTTGTTGCATTCATTTCAGGTTTTCCGGAATGTCCAAAATCATCGAATTCGGATCATCCGTTCAAAAGTTATGGCCGTTTTACTTAGGGGATACGCTTCAGCCTGGGCAGTGTTTGCGCAGGTCTGCGACGTTCACCCACATTTCCGACCTTCTAAACCACATCAAAACACAAAACACTTAAAACAAAAGTTTTAGCTTAAGTTCTTAGCTTTCCATAAAGGGCAAGATCATAAAAATCCGATAAACCAGTCAAAAGATATGGCGAAAATACTAAAGACGTATACTACAGATTTTTACCTATTTTACACAGGCCAGCGAGTAACATTCAAGTTTTTAACCTAGTAGACGAAGGAATTTCTCAAGACACTCTAAATAAAAGTTGTGCTATAGTTTCTAAGCTTTTCGAAAAGTCCAAGATTGTCAAATTCCGTTGAGTCATTTAAAAGTTATGGTTGTTTTCGTTTCAGCATATATTGGACAATGTTGGATTTTTTTTTTTTTTTTTTTTTTCTTCCCAAAATTTGCTTTTATTATTTCAAAGTACAAAACATCAAAACTTCAAATTTTTTAAAGAACAATCATAAACACAAAGTCATTTATTTTCTTATTCATCCATGCAATAGGTCTACATTTAACCTTTTTTCTGATTTATTCAAGTTTGTTTCATTCACATTTTTAATTCAAGTCAATTTGCTTCAATTTAAATTTGAATTTTATTATTTTAAAATTTTATTCCCTTTATTCAATTCCATTAACACTAATGAATTCTACTTAATCAATTATCATCCATCTAACAACCAATGCATATCAAACATTAACATTCATCCAAAATCTACACTAAATCAATTATACATTTCCAAGTCAATTTTAATTTCATACACTTCCAAGTTTATTGACATTTAGTTATATTCAAATTTAATTAGTTTCCATTTACCAATTTTATATTTCATTAATTTTAAATTTTATTCATTCACTTATACATGTATCATTCATTTTACAGCTTAAATTTCTTTTATATTTACAACTATCAATTAGATCTTCACATTTTATTTTCATTCTCACACTGGTATATTATTTCTCTTCTTATCCTTATTAGCATTTTAAACCTTTTAAGTATTTGGTAAGTTATAGTTATGCAAATAGAATGTAGTTAAACAACATACAACTTCTTTCCATTTAAAGTTGAATTTTCAATTAATTAATTCTTAAGTCATTACTTAAATTTCACTATAATTTAATTTCACATTTTCATTCACATATAGTATTTCCATTTTATATTAACATAATTGTGAATCACCTTTAAATGTTAATTTGAATTCCAATTATTTACTAACAATTTTATTTATATTTGCAAACCATTAATTAAATGCATATTTCATTATTCAAACCTATACTTGTATATTATCCAATTAACAATTCATATAACATTTTTGAACTTCTTAAATATTTTGGTAAGTTATATCTATGCTATAGAATGAATTTTAATACTACGCGAGTTTTACAGTTTCACTTTTTATTTTAAGTTCATAATTTCCTAATTCTAAGGATTTCTACTTCAATTGATATTTCACTTAGCTCTTAGGTTCATTTCTCATTTCACAATTCAGAAGTTCCTTAATGATTCAAGTCTAAATTCATTTCACTCATTTAAAAAAAAACATTAATTATTAAAGGACTTAAGAATTCCAATCCCGGTTTCATTTCAAATCAAGTTTTGGAATAATATATACTTATATAATTTATATAACCAATCATACTATAGGGAGTACAAAATAAAATAAAATTTGAATCAAAACAAAGTTTAGACAAGCTATTAAGTGGCCTCCCCCACTCGGACTCTCGAAAATAAACGCCGATGATGCGTGCACTCATCACCGAAATCATTTTCTAGCGTCAAGAGAAGGGAATATATCACTTATCATAAAAAAAAAAATCCTTCGAAAACAATTTCAACTCAATTATACTATCATATAATACTCATATTATGTTTTTCATATTCTTGTAAGTCAATTTCAAGCACCGGAATTTAAATTCCCAAATCCAAGTTAAAACTCATTTATATTCATTATCAATTGTGTTTACAAGATTTCATTTTTCTAAATCCATTGTTATTTAATCAATTATTGTAAATATTGACTAATCAAACAATAACGATAATAATCTAATATTATCATCTCCTAACAATCAATTCAATCAAAATGAATAAATATTCAAATAATTCTTTTATATAAAATATATTCCAAAACGATATTGTGTGGGTTTGTCCTATTCGAGTGTTTAGAAATTCCTATCGACGCCTTGGCGTCCCAAGTATCGACCAGAATTCATAAATACTCAACGGAACAAATTAACACAATATAAAACCATTTTATATCAAATAACAAGTACGCTCTCTCATATACACTCAACTCATTCATATAGTTTACCTCTATTTCAATGAGTTATTCCCCACTAGAGCCAAGGTTTATCGCTAAACCAAAGCTCTGATACCAACTGTAACGACCCGCCTTTTTGGACAGTTTAAACCGACGATCAAATACCCATGTCGATTCCAAACCATTAAAAGGGCAGATAGTTATTGGGGTAATTAAGAAAAGAAAAGGAAGGGAAAATAAAGGAAATGAAACAACACAGAATCTCACAGCGGAAGGCTAAAGTATAATAATAAAATAACAGTTCATGAAGCTGTTAATTAAATGAATACATTTGAAATGAATACATTTGATTATTATTATACAACATTTATCAGAGTTACATACACAACAAATATCATACAACAATGCAGCGGAATGGAATGAATATAATAGTAGTAGATAATATACCAAATCTTCGTCTCCGTCCTCCAAGGAAATGATCTTCAACCTAAACTGAAAACTCAGGACTGACCCGAGCGTAATGAAAAGACAAAACACTCGAGTCAGGACTAAAATATCCTTATGAAAGTTAAATCAATCGTAAATAAATATGAGTGTAACGGCGTCAGAGATGTTTACGGGGTTTGACATCTCATATCCAGTGTCAACGTGCGTGCAATAACTCAAGAGATGTTACGGGATTTTCCATCTCTCAAGGATCCGTGAAACTATCTACTATGTAGTAATATACGCTAAGTAGATAATGTCTATCAGTAATATAAAGTATCAAAATAGCGTTAAGGCGTTACCATAATCCCCCTTAACACATTTTATATTCCCAAAAGCATATACAAGACCGTAGTTTCCCCAAAACCGGAAGTCACCAGAGGGCAATCCATATACTCAAGGTACAAATCAAAACGTAGTGGTCGCGAATAGGATAATCAGTATGACAAGGTACATGAGGCAATACCAACTAGGATACTAGTAGTTGCGTGATCCGGACTGATGTTGGGCATAGCCAGCAGCTACCCCAACACCGCGAAACAACACTCCCAAATCAAGGGGTGCACCCAAATCGAATCACAAATGTAATAGAAATGGTATCGAAGAAGTGTGTCCGCTAGAGGTGGCGAACCTCAATGGCCCGGCGCGGCTCCTGTTTTAGTCATGTCAGGGGTCATCCAATAATCGTTCTCTTTCTTCAGTCAACGCGTTCACCAACCATCCACTTCATTCTGGATCATCACTCCACGTATAATAGTTATTAAAGTGGTTTTCGGTATCGACAGAGAGTATGTCCATATCCGATCCCGGTCTCTTTAATAACTACGTATTATTACACCTTTGGCTTTTTATATTTCAAATCGATTCATGATTGATATCAAATGTCATATTCGCTTCAAAATCAAATCCATTTCAAATATCTTCGTATCTATTCAAATGTAAGATTCCGTTGCAAAAATCATTTTCGCATCAATATCCCATTTCGTTTCAAAATCATTTCGAATTTCAAATTTAGGTTGCAACTTCATTTAACTCAATTCGTATTTAGATTCAAGATTTTAAATATAAACATTCACCTTATTGACCAGTTTGGAATTTTAGAAAATAGTTTTAAGTAGTTTAAAGTATTTTTTTTAAATAATTAAAATAGTTAAAAATACTTAAAATCTTAAAATGGATTTCAAATAGATAAATTAGTTTAAAATAATTTAAATCGGGTTAAGTAGATTTAAAATAGATTAAAAATAGTTTAAGTATTCAAAATGGTTTATATAACCGAGAAATTTGGAAAACAAAATAAAACAGCTTCAAAACCAAACCATTTCAATTATAACTTCCCAATTCAAATCAATTTCAATTTCCATTCTACCAATTCAATTTCGATTTCAATTCAAAACAACTTCACTTTAACTTCAAATCAATTCAACTCTATATTCACCTTCAACTTATTCAATTTCAATTTTTTTATCGATTTGGAGCTGGATTTCAAAATATCCATCTATAACACTTAACAAATTTTCCATCAATATTCAAGTCTAAATTCCAATTTCAAATATGATTCAATTCCAAACTCGATTTCAAAATATCATTTTTATATCACTTTTACTTAGTAATATTCAAAGCTCAAATTTAATGTTCAATCTTTAAAACAAATAAATTTCCGAAATTCAATCATATCCAAATTTTAAATCTCAAAGTCTCCACTTAAATTTATTCAACAGTTTCTTTTAACCAAAATTTTATTTCAACATTTCAAACTCAATTTTTCAATAAATTCGATTTCTATAAATTGATTTCTATTTATCACTTTTAAATCGAAACATTTAAATAAATTTCAAATCGACGATTTCAAAAATTATTAATTTAGCCAATTCGGTGTCCGTATATAATTTTCTATCCTATGGCCAAGTAATCATTTATTTCAATTAAATGTCAGGGATGAGTATACATTACTTAAATTAAATCTCAGTGTCATATGTATGCATAACAGGTTCTATATAAGCAAATAAACATCCAAACATTCCATTATCAACCAATAGCATCCATCAAAACACATCATCCAATAAACAATACAATTCATGGCAGTTTCATAGTTATCAATGTCGGTAATTTAATCGCAATTCAATTTTAATTTCAATTTAACTGTCAATTTAATTTTTCAACGGTTAATGCAAATGACAAGCTATATGACAATTAAATTTTTACCAAACAATGACCAATAAAATCATAACACTTCATAATATCAAAATTAACTAGCATAAAGATATTTAGTACGGTGTGAGCGTTATAAAACACTCACCTTGATTTTACGATTTCAAATCAAATCGAACAACGTTCGATTTGACCCAAAATTTTCTCTAGCTCCAAATGATTCCAATCCAGTTCCATTGCGTAGTGCTCGTCAATACGATTCCAACGCAAAAAGTCTCGTGCGTTTTCGACCTCGTATGAAGAAGATATGATTTTACAAAGATTTCACGAATTTTAATATAAATAAATTAACAATTTCTTTTGTTAATTTACCCTCAACGAATCTTAGCCATTAGATATGCCTTCATCAGATCAAAGCCGCACGTGCTTCCTTCCCCATCTTCACGTTAGCTTCCAGGCCCGTTCGAACCCATGCCGCCACCCTAGGGTTAATTTTCGAACCTCCTCCCCTCGCTTCTACATCGATCAGGCACTCCCACAACGAAGCTCGCATGCAACACCACCCACGCCCAGAATGCGGCCCCACTCGGTCACCAATTTTCCTCGAACGGCGTGCTTGAACGCGTAGCCTTTGAGCTTGATTTGCCGACGATCTAGGGCACCAGAAACGATCATGTCCGTTCACATCGAAGATCTCAACGTGCTCTACGATGTTGTAGTTGGAGATTTCTGCTAATAATGAGTGGATCAAGAGAAAAATGAGGAGGGAGTTGGACAGTTTTCGGCCATTAATCAGAAAGAGGCGGCCACGAAACCCCTTAGGGTTTCACTGTGCAAACGTTTATATAAGATTTTATATATTATTTTATTATTAGTTCCAAAATTTACATGCTCTTTCAAACGATCTCCAAACGAAACGCGGTGACCGACGTTTCTAGGGTTTACCCCGTGTTCCGGACACAATGGAATAGGTTTCGGAAGCTAATTCGATCATATGTGAGAGTTACGGAAATAAACGACCAATTTTAAATTAAACCGATTAAACGATTTTCTATGCGTTTTGGCTTGCCCCGGACAAACGGTAAATCCGTTTGACTTGAAATTTGAAAACTTACAATAATATCACATTACGGATCCAATGAAACTAGTTTCATCGAAATCCGAGACCGTTTGAAAAATGACTATTTTTAACTCGCAAAATTAATATTAAACAATTTCAACGCGTTTCGAGCTGCCACGGTCAAACGACAACTCCGATTGCTACGAAAATTGAAATCCGATAATAACTAACTATTACGGATCCAATGGAACTAGTTTTGTCCAATTCTGAGACTGTTCAAAAATTGGCTATTTTCCAGTCGATAATTAAATATTAAAATATTCAATTTTCACAAACAAATTTTAAATTCAGTTTTAAAAGTTCTACAACATCATTCTAACTTTCATATGATAAAATAAAATTTTACAAATCATTTTTAATCATAGTAAACCCATTATTCAATTTATCCAATAAATTCTAATTTTAAAATCTTATTAACTCTATTAAAATCCAAATATAACTTTCATTCACTTTGTAAACCAATTTGAATCATATTAAATCAAATTTCAATTATTCACTCTATTTTCGTATATTAAATTTCAATATCAAATTAATCATATCAAATTCGGAATTTAATTTATTCAAACATTCGTAATATTAAATTTAACAAATTTGATTATTCTTAAATTACTATCTTTGAAATATTCAAAATGAACTTATAAAATTTAACTTTTGAAACGAATTAAAATTATAGAACAACTATTTCCATTATACGGTTATTTAATTCCCATTATTAAATTATTGAATAATTTCCAAATATTTAATTTAAAATATTTTACCGGTTCAATATTCAAAAATTGATTTTAAATAGATTTTACTTATCAATCAATTACTCTATTATACCCAATGAATTCAACATTTATTATCCTATTCAACTATTGATTGCAAAGGCATTCACTAAGTAGCTTTATTTTTCATTACTTGGATAATTATCGTTGCAATTCGTTCCAGTTATTATTATTCCAAATGAATTACAAATTTTTTTCTAACATTAAATCACGAAATCTTATTAAATTAGCTATTTTAATTATCGAAAATTTACGGGTCGTTACATCCCTTCCATGTTGGAGCATATGGCATATTTATAGGGAATTATGCACAGGCTTTAAGTCGTGTACGACATAAAGTAGGTCGTAAGTTGCGGGTTACGACTTAAGACAGTCCACTGTTCTTCAGCGAGTTAACGGGACACGAGTTATGAAGTAACCGGTTCGTACTTGGCCATCAGAAATTAGTGGTAGATCTCGCGACTTATGGAGAGCGGCATAGTTTAATCACTAAGTACTAAGTCGTAAGCGACTTGAAATAGTAAGTGAAAGCATTAGCTCGTTGCCGCTTTAACCCTTTAGGTCGCAGGGAACGTATGCCATTAGATCGTTCACCTTTAGGTCGTCGGGTCAATAACCTTTCAAATCGCTAGGTCTTGCCGTCCCTTAAGTCGTTAAGCCACCCACTTCTGTAAGTTGTTAGGTCGTATCTTCTCTTATGTCGCTTGGGCGCTAAGTCACCGACCCGATGTTGATTCACTAACTCGTTGAGTCGCTGAGTTGCATAAGTCGTTAGGTCACTAACCTTCAAAAGTCGCCTCCTTACTTCAGAAGTTAGGTCGTTAAACAGTTGGGTCGGCAATCTCTTGAGTCGTTTGCCTATTGAGTCGCTGGCCACCTTAAGTCGCTCACCCTTCTAAAGCCGTTAAGCCCTTAAGTCGTCCAACTCTCTTAAGCTGTTAAGTCGTTAAGTCGTCCAACCCTTTAAGTCGCTGCTTCACGTGTTAAGTCGCCAATTCCTTTGTGTTACTGAATCGCTGAACAAGGGAGTTAACATTTGCCCCTCAAAGTACATGCCTAGGTCATAGGTTGTGTGCTTCGACCTAGTCCCTAAGTCGTGGGCGACTCAAGAAGCTTGTTAACTCGCGCGTCTATCCATCTTCTCCTCTACTTCCTATATAAGCCGTTAAGTCGCTTCTTCCTCTTTACCTTTCTGCTAATCACTTTGCCGCCATTGTTGCATCCGAGCTCAAAAGTTAACAGGAAATCCTCCTCTTTGCATCCTTGATCGCTATTTCAACAACAGATTTAGGTAATTCTAATCATCCATCCATTGTGTTTGCCACCAGCTCCTCCATAACCATTTCAATGCAATTTTTGTTTCCGTATTGTGAGATTACACCCCGACTCGTCCCCTGACCATCGTCGATCGTTGACATCTTACGGGGTTATTTGGCAAGTGTTTGAATTTATGTAGTTAGCAATGTTTTCTGGAAATTTGGAAATTTGGAGGAGGCGAAGAGGTACTCAGTTAACGGGTTAGTGGATTTTGGGTTTAGACATGGTGTTTCAAACGACACAATTGTGGATAGACACGTGGCAAAGTGTAATTGGTGAGTAGTGGGGCTTATTGGTTCCAACGGGAGATAGCCTTGGATCGCTCCATCATCTAGAAACGGCCTAAGGAACTCAAGCGACTTAAGGATCCCCACGACTCAGCAGATTCGGCCGGTCTGACAATTTTTGCGACTTAACCTCTAGGTCGTATGAGCGACTTTTCCTTTGGGTCGTGAATGACTTAAACTTTAGGTCGTGGACGACTCAGCACTTGGACAATTTTTTACCGCCGAACTTTTTCCCTCAGCCTAAGCCAATTTCATCTTATCATGTTAGGTCGTGAACGACTTAGGACTTAGAGAACTTTTGGACTATGACTACATGGCTTGAACAAAACTTGAAAACTTCGAGACATTGATAGAACTTGATTGTACCCCCAACTCGAACTTTGAATTGCCGAAATAACTTGCTTGACTTTGCTATGCTTTCTTAACAGATTATATCAAATTTGATGCTAATAACCTGTTAAATACAACATTTGAAGAAAACTAGGGCGAATATACTGTCACTGATTGCCCACATCGAATGACAGATTAGTCGATAGTGGATAATTAACTTAAAGAAATTGTACGAAATGCCGTGAATCGACAAACTCAAGTGAAAGTATTAAAACAATGTTAATCAACTAAAGTCGATTTGTTTGCGTTAATATTGCACCTGTATTTGGACTTAAAGCGACAAGTCTTGAAATATTGTAATTGACACATGTTTAATTTCAATTATATTTGCTTGTTGCTTTATTAGCTCTACATAGCACTTCACACATTTAGGAAACGTGCACCTTCATGTTTGAATATCCAGTTGTTTATGTAGAATGGCTTCACATCAAGAAGAAGTGGTAGCTCAAGCTGGAGAGACCTTTCCGACAGCTATTCCGATAGTGAATCCTCCAGAAAGAACTCCGACTACCTTAACTCAGAGAGCATTTAACCACTCACGCATTCAATTTGGCCTTGCTAAGAGTGATGCTTTACTTCCCGGGCCGAACGATACTGCCGATAATCCACCTTACGGTTTTGTAGCAATCAATCGCCAGATGTGCCTAAGTGGAGCAATTCCTCCTTTTAACGACTTTCTTCGAATGCTTCTCCTTCGGTTGACCATTTCTCCGTTTCAACTACATCCCAATGGCTATGCTATTCTGATGGGGTTATGTGTTTTATTTAGGAAAACTCTTGATCGTTCGCCGAGCTTCAAAGAAATTTGCTACTTATGCTCATTTGCTAAGAATAAAGACCATCCCTCCATTACTGTTGTAAGAAGCGCTAGGAACCGTAAACTCATTACCGATCTTTCCGAAAGCGCACATGGCTTTTTGAACTAGTTTTTCTTTGTTCGCTGCCCCCCAGGGTTTTATGCTATCTGGAGAGTAGGAAGTAAGATTACTTGCTTCTTATTTTTTCCATTCTTGAGATTTTTGAGATCTGAGTTGCTAAGTGCCAATTTTACTCTTTCCTTTTTCAGCACTTCCTCCCCCCTCTAGAGATCCAGGCCGCAAACAAATTTTTGAAAGATTGAGTGTTGTGGCTGCTGAGGAAAGGAGGATAAAATTTCTGTTGAAGGATGAGTTTCTAAATCAGTTTGGACTTCCACATTCTTCCCGCTCTACACAACCTCACGAAGTCCCTGATTCACCGGCTAAAGCATTAGATGCCCCAGTTTCTACTGATGAACCCGTACCGAAGGAACTTTCAGCTGAGGCTTCGTTGGTAAAATGTTCTGCTCCGACCGTCATTGCGGGACCATCTTGCAAACTTGCTGTTGCCCCAGTTATCGAAGAAGAAGAAGATCTTCAACATACCGGGAAGACTACTGACGAAGGGGTTGAGGTGAAGAGCCCTGTTGAACACAGTGGTAATGACATTTTCGAAGGGTTCAGTGACTTTATGGTTACGTCTCAAGAACTCTTTAAAGACGACATGTCTACTGCTAAAATTGTATCTCCAGCGGTTGAAGCGACATCTGCTCTTCAACAGACTCCTTCAGCTCAAGAATCAACAATAGCTGTAAAATCTGTCACCACCCCCCAACTAAGGAGCAGTTTGTAGTTCGGCGCGTGTAGTTTGCATACACCACACACACTTAGGATTTATTGGCACTAATATGCACTTAACTCCTTGCAATTTGAAGATTCTCAAGTTATGCTTCCTTTTCAATTTCAGGTTCTTCAATGGGGCGAAGTGGCTCGTATTATGATAACTTTAAGCAGTATGGCAGACGCAGTCAATATGATTACAGGCGCTATCTTCGCCCTCACAGAGAAACTGACGAGGAGAGGGCTGCTCGGAAAGCTCAGGAGAGAAGAGCATACGAAGAACGGTACGGGAGAGTGGAAGAACGTCGTGACTCTTCCCACAGAGAGGGTGATTCCCTTAAACGGAAATCCCATGATGACAAAGGGAAGAGCCTCGCCGCCGAAGTTTTAACCAAACGGACCAAGCACGATGAAAAGTCATCATCTGACATTCCTAAAGATCCCATTGCTTCGGTGCCTCCTCAATCTCCTGCTCTCGCTCGTACCGATATTCAGACGATCACTGGCAGGCCCTCGTATCAGGTCAGACCAGGCCCAGCTACTCTTCAAAGTCGATTTCCAAACTGGTGCTTGAAGGGAGTTCGCTTTGATCTTGATCTCGTTCCAATCGACAAACCGGCCATGTTGCGAAATCTTGACGCTGTCAAGCTTGATATTGAGAGAATGTCGAATTGGCAGAAACTTGTCGACAAACTTCAGAGAGTGAACCGTGCGAACATTGAGGCTATGTTGACCATGGGGAATGATAAATCCGAATGGCAAAAGACTCTTGATCAACATGACGCAGAGATGAGGAGCATCGCCGCTTATAATGAAAAGCTTGAAGCGGAAGTTGGAAAGCTTAAAGTGGAGCTTGCTACGTCCCCCACTTCCTATTCTCAAAGGGAAAGTGTGCTTCTGCAACAAGTGCGGGATGCTCATGCTAGCCAACGAGAGGCCGAAGATAAACTCATGCGGTAGGAAAAGGTTATAGAAGATTATCGCGCCGAAGTTGTACAGTTGCGACAACAGACCAGCTCTCAGAACCTCGAAATTGAGACGTTAAAAACTCGACTTGCTACAGTTGAGAAAGAGCGCGATGAGGCTGTTGCCGGTAAAATTGCAGCTGAAGAAGCTCATTCAGCCACCAAAGTCGATGTCAGTTCGACATTATTCGACTTCTACTAGCAAAGTGTCCTAGGGCATGGCAGTCTAGCATTTTTGGGCCCCAAATATGAAATCACTCTGGCTGAAGTATGGGAAGCTGCGCTTGACATGCTTAAAGATGTTGGGTATGCCGAAGAAGAACTCGAAGCACACTATCTGGATGACGGAGCTCGTGCAGCCCACGCCATAGGAAAAGAACAACTCGCTAGAGAGCGTGCTGGAATGATGAGAGAGGAGCATCAAGAGAAAGAAGCACCATCAATTGCCCCTGTTCCTCCTTCAATTTCGACCGATGTTGACATCACAGGCTCCGCTTCTCATTCTCCGTCCCCTGCTAAAGTTATGATTGAGATTACAAGCGCGCAGGGTGGAGATGAAGGCGAAGAGAGCAACGAAGCACAAGCTTATGAAGTTGACATTAGGAAGCCGACTTCTCCAGGTAACTCTACTGTTAATCTTGCCCAAGTGGACAGCTTGTTTGCTTCGACCGAGTTTAATGAGCTTCTCGATTATTTTTTATGTCTCAATGAGCCTTTATCCCCTCTCTTTACTGATTATAATCTCTTTTCTTCTATAGAGAAAGTGCCTAGTATTATAGAAACTTCTCCTCCTCCAGCTGTTCCTCCTCCAACTTTTCAAATTACTCCTACTTCCCAGCCGGGATCGCAGGAAGAATTAATAGGAGCCCTTCAAGACTTGGACGATCCAGCCGCTTTGCAGGAGCAGAAGGCCGAAGGACTTGAAAGAAGCGAAGTATCTCTGGAGCGAACCCTTTCTGATGACATAAAATTGTCTGCTCTTGTCACTCCGGAGAGCGAGTCTTCTTCAAGAAGGAGGAGGAAGCGTACAACTTCAAAGAAGAAAGGGAGAAGCATTTCTGCTACTGAAAAAGAAACGAAAGTTGATCCAGCACTAGCTCTCTCTCCTTCTCCCCCAACTCTCCCAAGTCGGCTTGAAAAATTGCCTATTAAACCAGGTGAAGGCTCTAAAGGTGGTGGGAGAAAGAAGTGATGAGCCCCGCTTTCCCTACTTTGCTTTACTTTTTGCTTTTTTGCATGTACTGGCCGGAGATTGTGCGGGTACCGGCCCCCGCTTTTCTTTATCCGGACACATGTACCTGTATAAAATTTTTGTAGTATTGAATAAAATGTTCCTTTTACCTATACAAACTTCTATATGTATTTGAGAATACATTTATTCTTTATTTTATACAAGTTCTTCGTTTCCTTTGTGTGATATTGCAATGAGCCTATGGTATGTTGTTTGAGTATTGTTTCCACTCTTGTACTTATGGTGTGCTGCCCCCATACCATGGTTTATTGCAATCTCTTTCACATTGGCAAAGTTTTTTAGAGAACAATTCCTCTATTTCGAGAAGACTTATACTCTTTCTTTAGAGAGCAGCTTTTCCATTTGAAGGGGGCTTGCATCTGTACTCCATAGGATAATACTTCCATTTTAAGGAAATATTTTTCGTATTTAGTAGGATGTGCCTCATTTTGGAGAAGTTTTTTTTTCTCTTTTTTTTTGTTGCGAAGTTTTTACACTTCACTTTTTTGGAGTAAATCACTTTTATTTTGAGTGAACTTTCTTTCGCGGTAAAGTGGGCTTTGACTTACTTGTGCCTCTGGGAAGAGGGCTTTTTGTTTGATTGTGCCTCTGGGAAGAGGGCTTTTTGTTTCTGCCTCTTGGGAGAGGCTTTTATCTTTTCCCTGTTCGCTGGAAAGCGGGCCTCCGAAGAGGGCATTTCACATTTCTACTCGTGTGAAGTTTTATTTCAGATCACGGTGAAATGTGTGCCTCTGAGTAGGGCTTTTACCTGGAAGTTTGGAGTTTCTTTCTCTTAGTTGGATGGATTCACGGGGTGGACACAAGTTTCTTGTGCCACCGATCAGTCCGCAACTTTATGTCGAGAAAGAACTCTCTTTTTCTGGCGTGGCCCGCTCGAGGTCTTTTGACATTTCAACTATGGTGAAATGGGCCTCCGAAAAGGGCTTTTCACATCTCAGCACTTGTGAAGTTTTATTTCAGATCCCGGTGAGATGTGTGCCTCCGAGGATGCCTGGCAGTTTCTTCCTCATTGTTGGTTGGATTCACGGGGCGAGCGCGAGTTACTTGAACGTTTGTTTGCGTAGATTGTCTCAACTAGTGAACGAGCGGCTTGCTTTCCACTTGGGAAGGTGCCTCCGGTCGTTTCATGGACTCACGGGGCGGATGCAAGTTAATTGGACGCTTGTCTACGCAAACTGTCTCAACTAGTAAACAAGCGCTTTGCCTTCCTGTTGGGAAGGTGCTTCCGATCATTCCATACAATGTTGAGAAAGTCTTTGGCATGCCCCGTTTGAGGTCTTTATCCTCCGAAGAGTTGTGCCTCCGAAGAGGGCTTGTGCCTCTGAAGAGGCCTTTTGCTGTTTGATGTTCGCCCGCCCATGTCCCTTTGCCATCTACTCATATCGGCGATCCCCGTTATCTTTTCCAAATGCCCTTCCCTTTTAGTTGCCAGCAATTTCCCTTATCCAAAGAAATGTATTTCATAGTTAAGCGAGTTGGTGGTGGTAGACACAGACTATTTAACTGGATACTCGTTTGTACAAACATTCACAGTTAGTTAGCAATGGCCTACTTCCAGCCGAATCGCTAACTTTTGTTCGAAGCACTTCTTTCATAGGATTTGAGTATGGAAATTTTTGATGGTTTAGCGTTTGCTTGCTGGGTGATGTCGGAGATCGCTTGGTCTCATGATGGGTAAGCTTTGTTTTTATGGCCTGCATTATTAAATCGACATTTTAGCAATACAATTAATGTATTTTATATGTCAAAATAAAACAAAGCAGTTTATAACAGTAAAGAACACAAGATTTATAGTGGTTCGGCCAAGAACTGGGCCTACGTCCACTTTATAGCTCTTATAATTCACTTGCAATGACTTTACAACGGCTTTCATCACAAGAATCATACATTCATCATTCTTTTACAATATTTCATTAAAGCTTTTAAGTCAAATATGGGCGCAAATGATTGTTGTTCCAAGCTCTTGGAATTGGGTCTCCTTCGACAGTTACAAGTTTGAATGTGCCATCGAGAAGTTTCTGGCCTACAACATACGGCCCTTCCCAGTTTGGTTCAAGCACGCCCGTAGGTGTCATAATTCTTTTTAAGATTAGATCCCCCACTTCAAAGCTGCGCCGGCGAACTTTGGAATTGATATGCCTGGCTATTCTTTGCTGGTGTGTTGCGGTTCTGAGTTCAGTTTCTTCCCTTTTCTCATCAAGGAAGTCAAGGGCTTCAAGTTGCAGCTTTTCATTTTCGGCTTGGTTGAAATGGATTCTTCTATGTGAAGGGACCTCTATTTCTACCGGAATCGTTGCCTCTGATCCATATGCCAGTGAAAATGGAGTGTGTCCCGTCGCAGTTTTATGTGTAGTTCTATATGCCCATAGTGCTAGCGGAAGTTTATCGACCCAACCACCTTTTTCTTTTTCTAGCTGTTTTTTGATGGTTGATTAGATAATTTTGTTTACTGCTTCCACTTGCCCGTTTGCCTGCGGATGAGTCACTGCTGAGAAACTTTTCTGGATCTTGAATTTTTTGCAAAAATTTCGGAACTCTTCATGTAACGACCTGTAAGATTTTAATAAATTTTATTGTTTTATTAGCGTATTTAATTGGATTTCGGTGAATTTTTAAAATTAATTTGCAAACAAAAAGTTAATATTTGGATTACGTCCAATTAAACATAGCAGATGGTAAAATTTCAATTTATTTTATCAAAGTCTATTTCTTTATGAAATTCTATAAAATTCAAGCCAGCTAATAATTGTTGATAATAAAATATTTTCCAAAACAGAATATCTTTACATAGAAAAATTCTAAATTCTCTTCTGAGCAAGGCGTCATCTCTAGTTTTTCAAAATTCGGACTTCTATAGCTCCGTCGTTCTTATTTTCTGCATGTTACTGCATTTTTTCCGCTAGTGAAAAATTCAAATTTTTATATTCAATCATACCACTGATATTTGTATACCATTGTGATCGTCTCATCGTGCTGATCTCAACAGTATATTTATTTTCGTATTTTGGGATCCGGTGTACAACGGAAGATATAAATTGTTCGTTGTAACGGTACCCTAAATTGTGGCTTAACTTTTCCTTTTGCGTTTCAAATTTTAAAAGCACCGTCCAATCAGGCAATAAAATTTATTTAATCATCTGCCCATCAATCTAGTGTCCTGCTGTTACCTTTGAAATAAATTCCAACCTTTATTTCATTAAACGTTGAATTTATTTTAGCAAAGATCAGAGCGCAGACTCCTCTGTTTCTTTATTTGATCTGTAGCCGTTATTATTCGTTTCCCCTTCGGTTCAAAATTTATAACGTGCAGCCCACAAGCAATAAATGGTCATAATTTTTTTTTAGCTGAATTCAGGGAGCCAACTATTACAAATTCATCGGTTTCAAATCATTTTATTCGGTCACTTGCCGTGAGTCTGTTCTCTGGAAATTATAAGGTGAATGCTACTTTATTTCTTTCCATTGTCAGGCAACTCATCTTCCTCCCTTATATTTTATTCCTTCTTCTCCTGAAACCCATTCCCATATTTATTTTCCTCCTTCTCCTCTCTTCATTTATTTTCACTGATAGTTTTCCTCCCCTCTACCCGTCTCTTTTTCCCCCTCGCCTGAGTCACCTCACGCGGCCACAACCACCCACGTATGCCCCTTGCAAGCCATCCCCTTCATCACCGCCCCAGCCGGACTTTGGCTCGACCCCACCAACCTTGGCCTCTGCCCAAATCTCCACACCTCCACTCACCAACTCTGTTGTGCATCTTCATCTCCTGCTGCCTATTTACGGTAACATATATAGTTTGGATTATTATATATACTATGGTCCATACATTTACATATCTATTCTGAGCAACCTTGTTTTGATCTGTTCATTTTTTTTGTATGGGTTTTATTTATAATCTGAATATATTACTCTTTGATCTGTTGATAGGTTTAAAATATGTAGTGGTTACAGTTTTATAAGGAAAGATTTTTGAGATGTTTTAGGTAATATTGTATAAAACGTTAGTATATAAATAAAACGTAAGGCAAACTCATCTTATCAGGCAATTTGTATATGTATTTAATTATATGATAGGTTTTAAGCCATGTATTTTGGGAATAACTGGTTGTGAGCAAATGTATATATACATTTGATTTAAGTTATAAAAGCTGTATTTGTCCTATGGTTGTATGATATATGTTTAAAGCATATTATTCTAGGTGAGGTCGGGATTAGCTATGTTTACAATTGTTACAGGATATATATATATTTCGTTTCGCAAATCTTGGTTTAAAGTAGATCTATATATATACTGCTTATAAATATAGCTGCATATTTTAGCTTAGTAAATTGTTATAAATTGTCTGCACAGTTATTGATACACATGTATTAAAGTTTCATCTTATTTTAATATATTTAGTTATAGTATTGGGTCTGCATTGGTTTTGCAGTCTGCATATTATTAAATATAAAGATAAGCATATATGAAACCCATACATTACCCTTACATGTTGAACAGAAATTATATGATATTAAATGAATATAGATTTTAATACTATATATATAAAAGGATACTCTTATAAAGATTCAAAATTTTAATTGTGTTGGATATTGGCCGAAATATGGGTTAATATAATACTATTCGTTCAAATTTATCGTCATCAACCAAACTCTGATTTGATTTCATCGACTTCTCATTTCAGTTTGATCGTCAGATTCGTGCCGATCTTTCTTCGATTTGATTCGTAACTCAAATAAGCTTCGTTGACCATTTCTCTAGCCTCGAAAGGTGAGCAATCACTCACGATTAACGTTCTTTATTTATTAAATTTGATTTCAATTGAAACGACAATTGAAATATGCTGCTGTTAGTTGTTTTTACTGTTATGACTGCTATTATCTGTATCTGTTCACCTATGACACCTGACACCATTATCGGTTAATTATTTATGTGATAATAATACAGATTGGTTGATAATTGATTGATTGATTGATTGTCATTTAAATTGGATGTTAATTACTACTGTTAAGTGATAACTAGTTTGCTAGTTGAATTTGGGGTAGTATAGTTTACAAATTAAGACGGATTACATACGACGGACCTTGATTTATTGAAACCTGACCCCGCCATATGTAAATTCGATTAGTTGAATTTGACCCATTAATTGTCGTAGAAATAGAAAATTTATACTTTAAATCTTTGAACGCAGTTTGGATTAATTGTTGTAGTATTAAACTGAAATTGAAATGGAACGACAAGTGAAAAACTGAAATGTAATAATCTTTATCTACATGACATGATAGTGTAGATTCTAGAAATAATTATACAAATAACAATGCGAATAAATACGATTATTTCGGAGTTATTGATTTACTTATTGAATTGTTATTGACCGTTGTTATTACTTGTTTATTTACTTTGACACCATCCCTGTCATCACACTGCAATTCCCTTTTGTTATGGTTGTTTTGAATTGAAATGGGTTTAAATGATAGATCCAAGCGGGTTTTATTTAATTTAAATTTGGGATTTCGGGTGGAATGCTATCCACCCGTATACATTTAGTGTATGGATTGAAATGATAATATCCGTAACATTTGACCATATGATAAGAAATATATAGTTTTATTTATGTGTAAATTCTTAAATACATATATAAAAGGGTAATGATAAATATAGAGTTAATTATATCTAGTTAACCAAGATTTGATCAAATACATAAATTATGATTAATATTTATGTAAATTTTATTTCGGATAGATTTTGCAATAATATTGAACAATTAAGATTGGGGGATAAATTTGGGTTATTTTAAATGGTATTTAGATAAGGATTTATTTACTTAAATCAATTTGAAATTTATCGAATGAGATATTTCACGTTTAATAAAATATTAGAAATATTAAGTAAAATGAAATTTAAGGGAGTGTTCAGGACCAAATAATAATGATGTAAAAAATCGAGAATCTATATGAAACTGTTAAATTTAAATTGTTATATTTAAGCTATGAACTATATTGTAATCAAATGGTTTAGAGATTTGGATATGTATTTGGAACCAAGATAGTTGAATTTGTTATTTAGATAACGAATTGAATTAGATATAAATTGAGGACGAACTAAATAGAAAATTTTATTTAGAAAACTAGATTGGGAAAAATTTAGTTGAAATGTTGAATACTTAAAGTATGGAAACATATTGAAATAAAAAGGGAAATTGGGATATCAAATCCAAATTTGAGATTTATAAAATTGAAGTGGGTATTTTAGGAAAATTTAAATTGATAAATTGAGATTGAATTTAATTTTAAATGGGAAGGTCAGGTTGATGTGAACGATTTGTTAAGTTAAGGAAATTGAAATTACTTTACTTTATAAATTATTTAATGTATATAAACACTATCTTGAGAAATATAGAGATATTTGAAGTGAAATTGATATTTGGGTTGAAGTATAAATTAAGTAAATGACCACGGTGTAATAGTGTATATTCCTACCTTGTAGATAGTTCTATGGACCCTTAGAGGATGGTCACCCCAAACCTCCTTTAAGTTATTTGTATTTCAGTTGATATTTCACTTGAGTTGGATTTATTGATATAAGAATGTTAATCCTGACTCGAGTGTTTTGTGTTTTACTTTACGCTCGGGTCAGACTGAGTGATACAGCATTTGAGACTCACCTTCGAAGTTGGAGCCTTGCTTGAAGATCCAGCTATCTATCCTTTCAGTCATCCTGTTGATTTGTTCAGAGAAGTCATATGCGCATACTGGAGACTTCACTACATCTAAGATATTCAATTGTATTTATTTCTATCTCCAATGTATATAGTGGCTTCATGAACTACTATTCTTTATCTATTCCGCTGCATTGTATTACTCTGTGTAAGTGATCTATGATTGATTTATTTACTGTATATTTTAAGTTTTGCCAAATTTTTATTAACAATTCGGTATTTTGAATTATTCAAGTCGGACATGTACGGTTTTATTGTCGATTTGAATGGTCCAAAATAGCGGGTCGTTACAGTTGGTATCAGAGCTTTGGCTCTAGGCAAACCTTAACATATATGGTAAATTTATCTACAGAATCACTTTCGCGCGAGTTGAATCTCTTCCCTTTTGACTCGATTTCCTTTGAATTTTGGAATGTCCCTCGGTTCTGAAATTCATTCTTGTCTCTCCCTTATTATATTCGTTCGACTCTGGAGTATCCCATAGCTCCACTAAATAATTAGTAAAAAGGGGGTGAAAACTCCTTTACAAATTACATCGATTCACCGAAGATTTTTGTATCCTCGGTTTACGATGCTGCTATATCTTGGTATGTCGAATTCTATCTCTGGCGATCGAATGTCGATTTTGCTTTAGATTTCCGCATCAATTATATTCCTGAAGTCACGGTTGACCCGGTTAAGGACGCCCGCGATTTATAGAAAGATATCCATCTTCTATTTTGTATTTTGATTTTCTCAACTTTGTTGAGTCTATCTTCGTATCAGGATTCTATTGATTAGAGTTCCTCTAATTTAAATCTCCATCTTCGTTTGAAATTCATTCTTAAATTATCCTTTGAAAATCGGGTATGTTTGTATTCTGAAATTGCTTTATATATCAAAATTTTATTTTAATAACTATGATTTTTCCTATATATAAAAAGAAATTGTTTTCAATAAGGATTATATACCTATATATATAAAGCAAATAAGATATGTTATTCTATATAAAAAGTTTTGAAAGGATTTGAAAATTCGAAAAATTATAAGAGGTTTATTTATATAAAAATGATTTATAACTGTAAAGGCAAATTTGAAATTCGAGGATTAAATTCCGGTATTTGAAATTGGTTTTAAGATTTTGGAAATATATATAAATAATACGATTTAAAAGTATTTTTCCGAATAAGAAATGTCTCAAATGAGTTCAAATGAATTCCAATAATTTTGAAGAAACTTCAAAGAAGTTTTCAAGAAAATAGAAGTCCAGAACTCACTGTTTCGCTGGAAAATAATTTCGGTGATGAGTGCACGCATCATCGACATTGCTTTTCGAGTTTAGAGTGGGGGAGAGGCCACTCTAGTAGCTTTGCTATGCGAGTGATATTGTGAAACAAATTTTGATTTCAAATTCCGAAGTATAATTTGACGTTTCGAAAGATGTAGGTATATATATTTGAAACAATATAAAGTGAGACCGGTGTTCAGTCCTCGAGTTTTCGATTTGACTTATAATAACTCTATTTGATTTCAAACTCTTGAACTTGGAAATTTGAATTCCCTAACTATTTTGATTGTTCGAACACTTCCGAATCGAGGTTAAATTTTCAAGGCTAAGAAATTTCGAAGAGTATAAAATATTTGATAGAGAAAAAAAAGCTTAGTTTTGTATGTTCAAATATGAAGAGTATGACTTAAGTAAATTTGAAACTTTTAATAAATAAATAATCTGCAAGGAGGAAAATTGGATTTTACATATGGAAATAAATAGTTAGAGGTTTTAAAAGGGATAATTATAAATTGGGAAACCATTTTTGAGTATAATTGATTTTGAGAGAATATTCGGTTTTGAAATTAAATTGAAAAAAAAAACCCAGTACTTATATGGTGATTTCGAAATGAATTTGTTCAACTTGAATTATTTTAATTCGGAGACTGGGAACTTTGAGATTTAGATATTTGATCTGAAAGAAAATTTGGTGAAATCATATATGATTTTGGAACAGAATTGATATTGAAATGATTTGAAATTGAGAACCTTACTAAGTACTTGATTTGGGAGTGGTTGAACTTATATAAAATGGATTTGTATAAATATGAAATTGATTTAAAATCTATTGATTTGAAAGGTACTCAATTTGGAAAGAGAATTGTATATAATCAAAGTCTATATAAGTATGATTTGATATACTATTGATTTGGAAAGTATTCGATTTGAAAATAGAGTCCTATATATATGGACCTTATATAAGTACAATATTTGAAAGTGATTTGAAAAGGTACTATATGATATATATATTTTCCAAGTAAAGATATGGAAAGTGCCTTCTGCTTGATATCCGCTTTGTGGCCACAGCGTGGATTCATTCTATCGATATTATTCTCTCTGATTTTGGTTTTCCGGATGTAATACTCGAGTGTTCCCACCGTGGCGTAACCCATGGTTTTTTTCTCTCTCGTGAATGCATAGCGCAATTGCCTGGCTGAGTCTTGCCTAGGGGTACGGATTGTTTCCTGGGGGATCCAGGCGTAACCATTGTGTATCCTGCAATCTATGTAGGTCGCGAATAGTAGCGCAAGTGCCTGGCTGAGTCTTGCCTAGGGGTACGGATTGTTTCCTGGGGGATCCAGGCGTAACCATTGTGTATCCTGCACTCTACTAGTCATCATGGCGTAACTCGCAGGGCTGTGAAAGCTTACGGATATGGATTGTTTCCTGGGGGAACCAGGCGTAACCATTGTGTATCTGCGAACCATGATCGGACAAAGGTTTAGTTTGATTGTTTTGTTGGATCGTACTTTCCATATCTGTTTTTAAAAGGTTTTTCAAGTATTTTCACTGGGTGTTGAAACGGGTCTACTAAGTACTTGAAGAATTCTAGCTTTGCGCCTGATCAACGCATGGCCAGAGTCTGCAAGAACAAGGATAAACTTGTGGAAACATCGAGTTATAAAAGTATTCTCGAAAGGAAATTATTTCGATATAATAGTATTTTATTATAAAGGTATTTATTATAAAAGAAATTTTTCCCAACGAAGAAATTTCATATTAATCTTTGAAATTTAAATCCCTTTGCTGAATTAACAATTCATGCCCGATTTTTTTCTTTTGAATCTACCTTATCTGCCCAGTTATCTATTCACCTATATTCTGTTTTCCGAATCTACCTTCTTTTCCTTATTGAATATTCCCTCCTAAAATATTGTTTATTTACATACTACATGGTTTAATAGAAAATATAAGTGTTATAAATATTTTAGAAGTATTAATTTAATAAAAACATATTTAAAGTAAATAATTATTGATTTATTAATAATGTTGAAAAGTATTTTGAGATAAATTAATAAATTTATGAATTAAGGATTAAATGTTTCCAAATGGTCTTTGTAAATATAAATAATAATGTAAATAATTGTTTCAAAAGAAGTTTGAAAAGTATTAAATATTAAAGTAAAATTAAATTGCAAATGAAGTTTCAAAGGAATATTTCGAGGAAAATTTATATAGTTTTAAATAAGTTATCTACACTTGACTTTCGATTTACTTTATTCCTGGTTGTTCTATTCTCCTACCTCCTTCCTTTTCGGGGACGAAAAGTTTTGAGTGGGGGAGAGTGTAACGACCTGTAAGATTTTAATAAATTTTATTGTTTTATTAGCGTATTTAATTGGATTTCGGTGAATTTTTAAAATTAATTTGCAAACAAAAAGTTAATATTTGGATTACGTCCAATTAAACATAGCAGATGGTAAAATTTCAATTTATTTTATCAAAGTCTATTTCTTTATGAAATTCTATAAAATTCAAGCCAGCTAATAATTGTTGATAATAAAATATTTTCCAAAACAGAATATCTTTACATAGAAAAATTCTAAATTCTCTTCTGAGCAAGGCGTCATCTCTAGTTTTTCAAAATTCGGACTTCTATAGCTCCGTCGTTCTTATTTTCTGCATGTTACTGCATTTTTTCCGCTAGTGAAAAATTCAAATTTTTATATTCAATCATACCACTGATATTTGTATACCATTGTGATCGTCTCATCGTGCTGATCTCAACAGTATATTTATTTTCGTATTTTGGGATCCGGTGTACAACGGAAGATATAAATTGTTCGTTGTAACGGTACCCTAAATTGTGGCTTAACTTTTCCTTTTGCGTTTCAAATTTTAAAAGCACCGTCCAATCAGGCAATAAAATTTATTTAATCATCTGCCCATCAATCTAGTGTCCTGCTGTTACCTTTGAAATAAATTCCAACCTTTATTTCATTAAACGTTGAATTTATTTTAGCAAAGATCAGAGCGCAGACTCCTCTGTTTCTTTATTTGATCTGTAGCCGTTATTATTCGTTTCCCCTTCGGTTCAAAATTTATAACGTGCAGCCCACAAGCAATAAATGGTCATAATTTTTTTTTTAGCTGAATTCAGGGAGCCAACTATTACAAATTCATCGGTTTCAAATCATTTTATTCGGTCACTTGCCGTGAGTCTGTTCTCTGGAAATTATAAGGTGAATGCTACTTTATTTCTTTCCATTGTCAGGCAACTCATCTTCCTCCCTTATATTTTATTCCTTCTTCTCCTGAAACCCATTCCCATATTTATTTTCCTCCTTCTCCTCTCTTCATTTATTTTCACTGATAGTTTTCCTCCCCTCTACCCGTCTCTTTTTCCCCCTCGCCTGAGTCACCTCACGCGGCCACAACCACCCACGTATGCCCCTTGCAAGCCATCCCCTTCATCACCGCCCCAGCCGGACTTTGGCTCGACCCCACCAACCTTGGCCTCTGCCCAAATCTCCACACCTCCACTCACCAACTCTGTTGTGCATCTTCATCTCCTGCTGCCTATTTACGGTAACATATATAGTTTGGATTATTATATATACTATGGTCCATACATTTACATATCTATTCTGAGCAACCTTGTTTTGATCTGTTCATTTTTTTTGTATGGGTTTTATTTATAATCTGAATATATTACTCTTTGATCTGTTGATAGGTTTAAAATATGTAGTGGTTACAGTTTTATAAGGAAAGATTTTTGAGATGTTTTAGGTAATATTGTATAAAACGTTAGTATATAAATAAAACGTAAGGCAAACTCATCTTATCAGGCAATTTGTATATGTATTTAATTATATGATAGGTTTTAAGCCATGTATTTTGGGAATAACTGGTTGTGAGCAAATGTATATATACATTTGATTTAAGTTATAAAAGCTGTATTTGTCCTATGGTTATATGATATATGTTTAAAGCATATTATTCTAGGTGAGGTCGGGATTAGCTATGTTTACAATTGTTACAGGATATATATATATTTCGTTTCGCAAATCTTGGTTTAAAGTAGATCTATATATATACTGCTTATAAATATAGCTGCATATTTTAGCTTAGTAAATTGTTATAAATTGTCTGCACAGTTATTGATACACATGTATTAAAGTTTCATCTTATTTTAATATATTTAGTTATAGTATTGGGTCTGCATTGGTTTTGCAGTCTGCATATTATTAAATATAAAGATAAGCATATATGAAACCCATACATTACCCTTACATGTTGAACAGAAATTATATGATATTAAATGAATATAGATTTTAATACTATATATATAAAAGGATACTCTTATAAAGATTCAAAATTTTAATTGTGTTGGATATTGGCCGAAATATGGGTTAATATAATACTATTCGTTCAAATTTATCGTCATCAACCAAACTCTGATTTGATTTCATCGACTTCTCATTTCAGTTTGATCGTCAGATTCGTGCCGATCTTTCTTCGATTTGATTCGTAACTCAAATAAGCTTCGTTGACCATTTCTCTAGCCTCGAAAGGTGAGCAATCACTCACGATTAACGTTCTTTATTTATTAAATTTGATTTCAATTGAAACGACAATTGAAATATGCTGCTGTTAGTTGTTTTTACTGTTATGACTGCTATTATCTGTATCTGTTCACCTATGACACCTGACACCATTATCGGTTAATTATTTATGTGATAATAATACAGATTGGTTGATAATTGATTGATTGATTGATTGTCATTTAAATTGGATGTTAATTACTACTGTTAAGTGATAACTAGTTTGCTAGTTGAATTTGGGGTAGTATAGTTTACAAATTAAGACGGATTACATACGACGGACCTTGATTTATTGAAACCTGACCCCGCCATATGTAAATTCGATTAGTTGAATTTGACCCATTAATTGTCGTAGAAATAGAAAATTTATACTTTAAATCTTTGAACGCAGTTTGGATTAATTGTTGTAGTATTAAACTGAAATTGAAATGGAACGACAAGTGAAAAACTGAAATGTAATAATCTTTATCTACATGACATGATAGTGTAGATTCTAGAAATAATTATACAAATAACAATGCGAATAAATACGATTATTTCGGAGTTATTGATTTACTTATTGAATTGTTATTGACCGTTGTTATTACTTGTTTATTTACTTTGACACCATCCCTGTCATCACACTGCAATTCCCTTTTGTTATGGTTGTTTTGAATTGAAATGGGTTTAAATGATAGATCCAAGCGGGTTTTATTTAATTTAAATTTGGGATTTCGGGTGGAATGCTATCCACCCGTATACATTTAGTGTATGGATTGAAATGATAATATCCGTAACATTTGACCATATGATAAGAAATATATAGTTTTATTTATGTGTAAATTCTTAAATACATATATAAAAGGGTAATGATAAATATAGAGTTAATTATATCTAGTTAACCAAGATTTGATCAAATACATAAATTATGATTAATATTTATGTAAATTTTATTTCGGATAGATTTTGCAATAATATTGAACAATTAAGATTGGGGGATAAATTTGGGTTATTTTAAATGGTATTTAGATAAGGATTTATTTACTTAAATCAATTTGAAATTTATCGAATGAGATATTTCACGTTTAATAAAATATTAGAAATATTAAGTAAAATGAAATTTAAGGGAGTGTTCAGGACCAAATAATAATGATGTAAAAAATCGAGAATCTATATGAAACTGTTAAATTTAAATTGTTATATTTAAGCTATGAACTATATTGTAATCAAATGGTTTAGAGATTTGGATATGTATTTGGAACCAAGATAGTTGAATTTGTTATTTAGATAACGAATTGAATTAGATATAAATTGAGGACGAACTAAATAGAAAATTTTATTTAGAAAACTAGATTGGGAAAAATTTAGTTGAAATGTTGAATACTTAAAGTATGGAAACATATTGAAATAAAAAGGGAAATTGGGATATCAAATCCAAATTTGAGATTTATAAAATTGAAGTGGGTATTTTAGGAAAATTTAAATTGATAAATTGAGATTGAATTTAATTTTAAATGGGAAGGTCAGGTTGATGTGAACGATTTGTTAAGTTAAGGAAATTGAAATTACTTTACTTTATAAATTATTTAATGTATATAAACACTATCTTGAGAAATATAGAGATATTTGAAGTGAAATTGATATTTGGGTTGAAGTATAAATTAAGTAAATGACCACGGTGTAATAGTGTATATTCCTACCTTGTAGATAGTTCTATGGACCCTTAGAGGATGGTCACCCCAAACCTCCTTTAAGTTATTTGTATTTCAGTTGATATTTCACTTGAGTTGGATTTATTGATATAAGAATGTTAATCCTGACTCGAGTGTTTTGTGTTTTACTTTACGCTCGGGTCAGACTGAGTGATACAGCATTTGAGACTCACCTTCGAAGTTGGAGCCTTGCTTGAAGATCCAGCTATCTATCCTTTCAGTCATCCTGTTGATTTGTTCAGAGAAGTCATATGCGCATACTGGAGACTTCACTACATCTAAGATATTCAATTGTATTTATTTCTATCTCCAATGTATATAGTGGCTTCATGAACTACTATTCTTTATCTATTCCGCTGCATTGTATTACTCTGTGTAAGTGATCTATGATTGATTTATTTACTGTATATTTTAAGTTTTGCCAAATTTTTATTAACAATTCGGTATTTTGAATTATTCAAGTCGGACATGTACGGTTTTATTGTCGATTTGAATGGTCCAAAATAGCGGGTCGTTACACTTCACTTTCAAATTGGGTTCCATTGTCTGTGATTATCTTTTGAGGCACTCCATACCTGCAAATGGAATTCTTAGTTACAAAGTTTATCATTTTCTTAGAGGTAATAGTAGCTAAGGGTTCAGATTCAGCCCATTTAGTAAAATAATCCACAGCCACAATAGCAAATCTGATCCCGGATTTTGCAGTTGGTAAAGGCCCAATGAGATCCATTCCCCAAATAGCAAATGGCCACGGACTGACCATCTGCGTTATCTCAGCAGAAGGTGCTCTCGGGATTTTTGCAAATCTCTGGCATCGGTCACATTTTCGGGCGTAACTCGGGGCATCACGACTAATATCCGACCAAAAATATCCATAACGGAGAATTTTCTTCGCTAAAGTTTGACCCCCTGAATGGTCTCCACACTCTCCTCCGTGTACCTCAGTTAGAATTGTTTCAGCTTCTTCCTTGGTCACACATCGGAGTAATGGCATTGAGAATCCCCGCCTATACAGTTGGCCATCTTGAATTACAAATCTGGATGCTTTTCTTAACAACTTCTGCCGTTCTCTTGGGTTTTCTGGTAGAGAACCGCCGCGCAAGTATTCCAATATCGGAGTCATCCATGATTCTCGCTCTTGTGATACAGTCATGATCCAGTCAATATCCATTTCATCATTGCTTGGAGTTGATAGGACTTCTACAGGAACTAATCCCAATAATTGAGCTTCACCGGTGCTTGCATATATTGCGAGGGAATCTGCCTTCATATTCTCTTCCCGGGCAATATGGTTTATTGTGTAATGGTCGAAATCATTAAGAAGCTCCCAGGCCTTTGACAAATATGTGGGTAGGTTCCCCCCTTTGGCTTGAAACTCTTTCTTGACTTGACACACGATAAGCTGTGAATCACTGAAGATCTGTAATGCCTTGATGTTCAGTTCTTTAGAAATTCTTAAACCGGCAATAAGAGCTTCATACTCTGCTTCACTGTTTGTCGAAGGGAATTCCAATCTTAAAGCATAACAAAGTGACCGTCCTTCAGGGGTTTCAAGTACAACCCCGGCCCCAGAACAGTAATCGTTTCTCGCACCATCAACATACAATTTCCACCGGATTGAAGGATTATCGGTCACCACATCCTCACTATCGCCTTTGTCTGTACATTCTGCAATGAAGTCTGCCAAAGCTTGTCCATTGATTGCTCTTCGGGGATGATAAGCGATGTCATATTGGATGAGTTCAATATTCCATTTCAAAAGGCGACCCGAAGTCTCAGGAAGGAACAGGACTTGCTTCAAGGGCTTATCGGTGAGGACCTTGATGGGATGAGCTTGGAAATACGGCCTCAGTTTTCTTGATGCAATCAATAGACAATAGGCGAGCTATTCCAACTTTGAATAGTTCAATTCTGCCCCAGTGAATCTCTTGCTGATGTAGTAGACCAGGCGCTGAATTCTCGCATCCTCCCGTACCAAAGCTGCGCTGAGGGCATGAGACGAGATTGCCAAATACACAAAAAGATCTTCACCGCTGTCAGGCTCAGAGAGTACAGGAGGCGTTTCCATATGATGAATCAACTCATCGAAAGCTTTCTGGCATTCAGGGGTCCAGTCAAAGTTTTTTCTTCCTTTCTTTAGAGCATCAAAGAATGGAATGCATTTATCAGTAGCTTTGGAAATGAACCGACTTAAGGCAGGAACTTTTCCGTTGAGACTTTGCAATTCCTTCTTTGTTCTAGGAGCTTTGACTTCTCTTAAGGCAGTTATCTGAACAGGATTAGCTTCAATGCCCCTTGCACTCACAATGAAACCTAGAAATTTTCCAGATTCTACCCCAAATGAACATTTCAAAGGATTCAGCTTCATACCGTACTTTCGGAGGATTGAGAACATTTCTGCCAAGTGATCCATGTGGTCCGCTGCTTTCTTTGACTTTACCAGCATATCATCGACATAAACTTCCATAGTCTTGCCAATCTGTGGCTTGAACATTGCATTAACAAGTCTCTGGTAAGTCGACCCTGCATTCTTCAGTCCGAAGGGCATGACTTTGTAATAGTACAGACCAACATCGGTTATAAAACTTATGTCCTCCTGATCTGGCTCATGCATCATGATCTGGTTATATCCGGAGTAAGCATCCATAAAAGATAACAGCTCATGCCCCGCAGTTCCATCAACTAACTAGTCAATCCTGGGAAGTGGAAAGCAGTCTTTGGGGCAGGCCTTGTTTAAATCTGAAAAGTCGATGCATACTCTCCATTTTCCGTTAGCTTTCTTAACCAGTACTGGATTTGAAACCCAATTCGGGTAAGTAGATTCTCTGATAAAGTCATTCTCCATGAGCCGATCCACCTCTTCCTTTAATGCTGCTGACCTTTCGGGACCCTGGGTTCTTCTTTTCTGCTTCACAGGTGTAAACTTTGGATCAATGTTCAAGGTATGTACTGCAATTTCTGGAGATATCCCACACATATCGGCATGAGTCCAAGGGAATACATCCAGATTTTCTTTCAAAAATGATATCAGAACATTTTGAACCGTTGCATTTAGCTGTGAACCCACATTCAATACTTTATTCGGGTCTTTCGAGTCAACAGGAACCGGCACTGTCACTTCAACTGGTACCACTCTATTTTCCCCTGCACTGGCTTTTCTTGGATCCATCTCTCTTCGTGCACCGCTATGCTCACCCGTGCAGGGTCCGCCCTGTAATTGCTACAAGGTTGATTCTTGGATGCGGACCGGGGTTGCCGCATCTTTTCCCATTTCTTTCTTCCTCGCTTCACGCAACTCTGTAAGATAACATTCTCGCCCAGCATTCTGATCCCCTTTCACCACACCGACTCCATTGTCTGTGGGGAATTTTATAGTCAGACACCATGGGGCAAGAATAGCTTTAAATGCTGCCAGAGTTGGTCGGCCTAGGAAGGCATTGTAGGAAGAATATTCTTCAAAAATAACAAAGGTCTGTTTTCGAGCCACTTTCCTCTGCCCCTCTCCAAGTTCTACGAACAAATCGATAGTCCCAATTGGCTGTTTCGGCTCCCCAGTAAAACCAGCAATCTTTAGTGACGAAGCTTGAACGTCAGTCAGTGGAATCTTCATCTGATCAAAAGTCTTCTTGAAGAGAATGCTGCACGAAGCTCCACAGTCAACCAAAAATCTTTTCACAGTAGCTGGCCCAATGCCAGCGGAGATAACCAAAGGATCAATGATAGGAGCTTCAACACCTATTGAATCCCTAGTACTGAATATAATGTCATCATTAAAAGTCTTCTGCTGCTTCGGTGGTGCAGCATCTTCTAACACAAAGACACTTTCGTCTGCCGGTGCATACTTCAATGCACGGGCGTATCTTTCCATCTCACCCCAACTCCTGCCAGCTGGGTGAGGGCCCCCTGTAATCACATTTATAACAGGCCTTTCTGATTCATGAGCTGTCGCCTTTTCACTCGAACTGGGACGATGAATAGGAACTTGTTGCCCTTGAGTTGACGAGGTTGGGCCATTTTTGTTCCTTCTTACATATTGTTCGAGCTTGTTTTCCTTCAACAGTTCCTCAATTACCTCCTTCAAGTGACGGCACTTGTTAGTATCATGACCAGGTTGGTTATGGAACCGACAAAACCTTCCATTCTTCTCAGCTTTCCTATTAACTCTTTGCTTAGCGGGTTCGGGGAATTCGACCGTGTCCTTGTTTGCAAAATAGATGTTCTCCAGGGTATCAGTCAGAGGGGTGAAGTTGAAGGGACGGCCTTTCTTTGCATCTTCCTGCCTCTTCCGACCATCGTTCCCCCACTTTTGATTGCCAGAATCCTTCTTATTCGGAGCAGCATTACTATTTCCAGCCCCTGTCGATACCACCTTAGTCGGTTCTTGGAGGCTTTCCAGACGCATGAATTCATCGGCTTTTTTATAAAACTTGTCAAGTGAATTTGGTTCTTTCATTTTCAATTCGCTTTCCAAATTCACTTGATTTATCGATCGCCCTCATCAAGTATGTCAGAATCATGCGTGGCCTTGCATTATCCACCTCGGCCAAAGCTATATTGAAGCGATTCAAGAAAGCTCTAATGGATTCTCCAGGATTCTGCTCCAAGCTGGATAACGACATTATATCCTTTGCCTTTGACGCATACAATCGAAACTATTCCTTGAACTTCCGAGTCAAATCAGAAAATTGGCCTATCGACCGGATCGGCAGCTTTGTGCACCAAAGTAAAGCAACTCCTTCCAGGTATACCGAAAAATACCGGCATTTGATTTCATCAGAGGCTCTGGCACCCGTCATGTGCCAATCATACTTATACAGAAACTCATTAGGATCCCTCGTTCCCTTGTAAGCTAGAATAGTCGGTGGGACAAACTTCCTTGGGAATTCTGCTTTCAAGATCTTTTCAGTGAATGGAGTTTTGCTCGGAGCGAAACCCCACTCTTTCTCATCTTCGTCTCTCTGCATACTTTCCTTCATAATTTGGCAAACCATGCCTGAGAAATACTCTTCATCATTTTGAGGCTCAGCGGGACAAACATCAGCCATTCTCTCCGAATTCTCTCTTGACAATCGTTCACGGAGGGTTGGTTGAGTCCCCGATCCTCCGGCTTGGGGAGGTGTACTTTCCACTGGGTCAGCTGGCCTTTAAGGGATATTCCTTCCTTCCACATCTTGAACTTCATCGGCAAGGTTTCCCTCCTTAGCTGCCGGCTGGCGGTTTGCCTCAAATAAAGCATTCAACCTTTCCATCATTAGGTTATTCTGAGCTTCCATTTGTCGATGTAGCCCAGATACCACGGCATCCAGCTCAACCCGTGTAACTCCGACGGTTGGAGTCGTTTGACATAAAGGAGGAGAAGTGGCAGTAGTCTCGCGAACATCATCGGATCTAACAGACTTGCGTTTTCTTCCGGGGGCCATTATTTCTGATAAACTCCTGGTTTTAGAGAGATCCTTTCTACAAATTTCTACGAAGCTATGGTGACAGTATCCTGAGTTGGGTTCTCAGTGAAAGCACCAAAAATGTTAACGTAAAAATCAGACGCTAACACCCCGATGCAAGTAATGTAAGTGTGAAAGCACCACCTGCTGACACGGGAATCAAAAATAAGCATAAAAATATCACAAAAATAAGGAAAGGCACAGTTTTTATAGTGGTTCAGCTTATGGTCAAGCCTACGTCCACTTTATATCTCTTTATTGCTGAATCAAGTACAACTGATACAACTTTCTTCGATTACAATACACTTTAGACTAATAGATCAAACTTTGCCATAGAATAATCTTTTGAATCCATGTTGAATGATGTAGACTATCTCTTCGAGTTTGTCGTAATGTCCTTGATGCTTGGAATGCTTGAAGTGTTGTTAGAGTTAAGAAAACAGCAGAGTATCGGCGCTTCGAGAGTGAGCCAAATGATCCCTTCCATGTTGGAGCATATGGCGTATTTATACGGAATTCTGCACAGGATTTAATTCGTGTGCGACTTAAAGTAGGTCGTAAGTTGCGGGTTACGAATTAAGACAGTCCACAGTTCTTCAGCGAGTTAACGGGACACGAGTTATGAAGTAACCGATTCGTACTTGGCCATCAGAAATTAGTGGTAGATCCTCGCGACTTATGGAGAGCGGCATAGTTTAATCACTAAGTACTAAGTCGTAAGCGACTTGAAATAGGCAGTGAAAGCATTAGGTAGCTGCATCTTTAACCCTTTAGGTCGTAGGGAACTTATGCCATTAGGTTGTTCACCTTTAGGTCGTCAGGTTAATAACCTTTTAAATCGCTAGGTCGTGTCGTCCCTTAAGTCGTTAAGCCACCCACTTCTGTAAGTTGTTAGGTCGTATCTTCTCTTAAGTCGCTTGGGCGCTAAGTCACCGACCCGCCGCTGATTCACTAACTCGTTGAGTCGTTGAGTTGCATAAGTCATTAGGTCGCTAACCTTCAAAAGTTGCCTCCTTACTTCAGAAGTTAGGTCGTTAAACAGTTGGGTCGGCAATCTCTTGAGTCGTTTGCCTATTGAGTCGCTGGCCACCTTAAGTCGCTCACCCTTCTTAAGTCGTTAAGCCATTAAGTCGTCCAACACTCTTAAGCTGTTAAGTCGTTAAGTCGTCCAACCCTTTAAGTCGCTGCTTCACGTGTTAAGTCGCCAATTCCTTTGTGTTACTGAATCGCTGAACAAGGGAGTTAACACAACAAGTCCATAAAAAGTATGAAACTTAATGGTTTGTTATTGTACCAAGATATGGTTCAATGGTGTAAAAACAATGTACAAGGGGAAGGTTAATTTACAAAAATTTAATACTTTTAACATAAAGCAAGGTATCCATAAAATCTCGTTAAAAAAGTTATAATTAATTTTTCATGACACCAAAATTTGTCTAAACCATATAAGTTGAATTTATCCATATTTACACAAAAAAAGTATTTTATAGTGTTACAAAACATTTGGAATTTATGTTTCTAGCAATGAATATGGAATATTATAAGTAAAGAGTATCACATGAATGCCCCACCAATGCCTCGTTTGCAATTTCCAACAGAGGACATGGTTAGTATGGACTGTGTATGGTTCGAAAGACTATGTTAGGCACCGCCAAACTTAGCAAAAATGACCATGTACTAAAGTACTTCACCTCGCCTTACCTATATTGCAACCTGAAGCTTGTCTACTTCGAACCCGATGTAATTTCTTGAAAAAGTCCAACCCAAACATGGTCGATTTTGACCATTTGCTTATCTAACTTTTGGCTAAGTCCCAAAAATGACCCCACTGCTTAGCATGCCTGGCCCAAGCCTTCAACATTGAAAAAACTTGATACGCTACCTTATTTGATTCAAAATAGACCATATGGTAATCCAAAAATTTCCCTTGCTAATTATCCCTTAATGATGCGTTCAGCCTAATTAAGTTCGAAAAAGATGGTGGTAGGAATCAAATTTAATGGAGGTTTAGTTCTATTTTGCGAAGTGGGAAAATGATTAGATATGTCCCATCATCCCAATTATACACCAATTTCGAAATGGCGTAGTAAGCTTAAGTTTGGGCTTTCCTATACCAACTAAACTAGCCAACAAAAAACTAAATTTTAGAAGGTCATTTCTCCTAAACGGTTAGTCCAAATCTTGAATATGACCACTTTGCGAAAAGATAAACTGTAACATCCCGCCTTTTCGCACGCTTTAAATCGACACACGTGCCAATTCAAACTGTTCGGAAGGGCGGATTGTTATGGGCTAAATAAGAAAAACGAGAAAGAAATAAAACAAAAAAGAATCTTATAGCGGAAGGATAAAATAAAATAATCAAATATACAGTTTATAATGCTATTTTAAATATTCAATTATACTTATACAACATACATCAGAGTTACACATACCATATAACAATGCAGTGGAACAATATGAGTGTAGTGGAATATAATAAATAATAACAATAGAAATATCCGTCTTTGTCGTCCAGAGCTAAAGTCTTCGATCCTGAACCGCTCGGACTGACCCGAGAGAATTAAAAAGACAAAACACTCGAGTCGGAACTAAAAGATCTTATGTAAGTTAAATCAACAGAAATAAAGATGAGTGCAGTAACTCAAAAGATGCTCGGGATTCACATCTCTTAAGGATCCGTTAAACTATTTACTATGTAGTATATTTTGCTATTATAATGGTGTCTAATTGTAAAATAAACTTACTTTTTTCTTAGCATTAAGGGGTTACCCATATATCCCTTAACACGTAATAGTCCCAGTAGTCCATCTAGTATCAGCGCATCTCCCGATCGGGAGACTACCCTAAATATTCCACGGGATACGGTAGGAAATCGAACACGTACAAGGCACGATATGGTAGGTGACATGGCACAACTGGGCAATGCCAGGGTAGATATACCAATTACGCTTCCAGGTCGGTTGTAACGCGTAGCCGCAGCTACCGCCCACCTCGAGCCACACCTCCAAATAAAAGTTCAAAAGTGGTGTGACGCCCCACCTCTATACCCATGCTAGCCAAGAACACTTCGGTGTAATGCTGTCAACTAGCACGGAGAATAAGGCTGTTGAGGAGCGACCATCCGTGTAATTTCTTTGCGCGAGCACCGATATGTCAGATAGTAAAACATGCATTTAATTTTCAAGAGGAAATCCGACATACCGATACAAACACAAAGCTACTACACAGTGGCTATAATAATCTTCGAAAAAAAATATAGAAATAAGCATAACACAAATCAGTCACAGATAATTAATATCACAAAGGCGGAAATAGATATGAATATTACACTAGGAAGTGTACATCAGAGTAGTGGTCTAAAAAGATCCACAATATCACAAAAGAACAGTTACACGAACTACACAAAAGAATAAGTATACATTATGGAGTCTATATCTCAAATGTATACAACAAAAACTACTAATCTAAGTAGTTAACCAAAAGTCAAGGAGGTAGTCCCAGATGTAAAGTCAAGCAGAAGCACCTGTAACATCTCGGTCTGACCCGAGTATTATTTAATAAGAAAATAATAAACGGATCAGTCTAACTATAAATATCAGATGAAACGATATAGAGTAAGAGATATGACTAAACACATAATAATCACACTGCCAAGCTGTGATATATATAAGTAATTGAAAATCAACAAGAGATTAATCAACATCACAAAATCTACACAAGAATCAAAGAAATGTCATACTCCTTATTTCATTCACCAAACCATAAATATTGACGATTTTATCAATGACAATCACAAAAGTCAATGACACACAAATTCACCAATGCACAAATATTGATAAAACTTATCAATAGAAATCACGAAAATTGGTGAAGCACAAATTCTAGAAATCATCTCAAGAAATCCAGTCAATGACACGCGAATTCACCTATGCACAAAAATTGATAAATCATATCAATAGAAATCACAAAAATAGGTGAAGAAGAAAGTTCCAGAATTCAACACACGAAATCCAGAAATCACACAAAATGGGGGGGAGGCCTATCACACGAACGGGAGCATGAAAACTCACCAACATATGTATCACACGAACGAGACGCTATCTCATGGTAGCTAGCCATTAATTTTTGACACACGAACGGCCCGAAGACCATGGGGCGCTACCCCATCAATTTGAGTCGAAACTCCACAAAACGGGGTTTAGTCTCCCTCGCAGACAAAGAGGCATCACACATTGCTAGTCTAAATCACAAAAATGATCGTCATGATCATCAAGAAGTGTCAGTTACAGTAAGCTAGTAAATATATGAGCTTAGCTTCATGTCCCATAACCACTAGCTTAACTTAAATATTTACGAACAAATTGTAGGTCTCCACTAGAAAATTGTCACAAGAGTTTCAATCGAACAAGTCCAAGAATTAACCGACGAAGTAAACGCAAGCGTTTCATACCACTTGTTTTACTAAGTCGTTTAATTAGATTTCTCATACGAGTGAGGTAAAGGTTTGTATATAATAATAGATTGGAAATTGGTTTGAGAAAACAAGCTTTGTTATAAAATAAATGTTGAAATTATTTGAAGAAAGAGTTTTGATATTTACTACTAGTATAGAAAACCTTTATACTTTTACAGTGACAAATCACAAAGAAGATTGTAGGAACAATCAATCACTAAAATTCACATTCGAAGACGTGAATGAAAATCCAAAGAAACCGATGAAGAATCCATCGAAATGGATATTCAAAAATCCCTAAAAAGGAGTCTCAAAGTCATAACAAATGATAACAACACATAGGAAACAACACGAATCGATTAAAGTTGGAAATTCAAACAACTAGGCGAAATAGACAAAAATGCACCAGGTCGGTCGGCCGGCTACAGAGCTCGGTCAACCGGACCAAAAAAACAGAAATGCTCGGGAAGTAGGTCGGTCGACCGAACCCTATAGTTGGTCGACCAGACCATAAACAGAGAAGTGCTAAGCACTTTTAATAGCAGGTCGGTCGACCGGCCCAGGGGTTCGGTCGGCCGAACCTGATGTTCTGCAAATTGAAACCCATTTACTTGATGTGCAAACTCCACCAATTCGCAACCAAACGAGCACGGACGCCAGAGAATTATGCCCAACGGCTACCCGGTCCTATTGGCTCCTCGATGCATCACCAAAAACGCATTTGAGCATCAAAGCTATGGTTTTTAAGAATTTGGGTTTCAAAACACCAAAATTGGAATATTCACAAAACCAATCCAAAACAAAAGTAAATGCACACGAATAAGTGTTAGGAATTCATACCTAACAATCGAAGATAATTCATAGACTTAGACGTGAGATTAAAAATCTCACCTTTGAACCCAAACGATTGAAGAAGAAGCTTGAAAGCAAAGGAAAATCAACCACTCTTCAAATTCAACTCAAGAAGCTTGATTCTAGGCTTTGAAAGAAGAACATTCAAAAAGTTAGGTTTACGAATTTCTGAAATTGAGAAGAGAATGAGTTGGAGAAGAAGAAGAGAAGCTTACCAATGGGTTCTTCTATTAGTTTGGAGCTAGAGTTTGATTTGCAAAAGAAAACTAGGGTTTTAGAGTTTTAATTTCCCATCTCTCCCACCATTGATGCTTTAGAACTGAAAAGAGGAGAATGTGAGGGTGAATGGGGAGGAGTGGCTCAGATTTGAGTATAAGTTAAACATAGGGCTGAACCTAAACCAAAAGTGAAAAAGTTGCAAAAATCAACTTACTCCAAACATATCGAAGCTTATACTCAAAAAGGTCGCAAACGGCATTTTAAAATCAATGGGAGTGGTCCCGAGTCCTAATTCGACCGTATGCAAAAAGTAGCTTTTCGGACTAAATTCCGAGTATCGATAAAATATTTAAATAAAATATTTAAATATAAAAATCGAGAAATATGCAGGTTGTTACAAGTGGCCACCGAATCAATCCGAAAGTCAAAGTATAATATCGAAGGGATGTGTCCGACAAAGGTGCTACCTCAATTAACCCGTCAATCGCTCTTGTTTTAGCCACCTTATGCCAACTCATGGGAGTTGGCTCCATGTATTTACCTTAAAGGAAACGCCGCCACCATCCTACTTCATTCTGGAATCTCCACCGCGTACACGATTGTTAAAGTGGTTTTCGAAGTTGGCAGAGATTATGACAACTTCTGATCCCGGTCTCTTCAACAACCAAACGTTATTATAACACCGCGGTTATTTCAAAATAATTTATACCTTTAAAAACCAGAATAAAATATTCATTTCAAAACTACGTAAATACGATATCACTTATATTTAAAGGCCTAAATCCATGTGATATCAAATATATCTTTTTCAAAAATCATAGCCTTTTCAAATCTATATACCCTGAAACCATAGCTCTGAAACTTAACTTTTAATATTTAATGGTTTAAATACTATATTACTTAATATAATAAAACAGCTTCTTTAAATTTCACAATAAAATCCCAATATCAAATTGAACCTCCAAATAAACCATTTTAATTCCCATATATTTTACAACTTAAATATTCTATATTTCAAAACATAAATTTTTATAGTTCATATTTTCCACTCTTTAAATATTCCACTATTTCAAACGGATTCTTTGAAAATTTAATATATCAAATCCAATTCCTATTATTTAAAACTTGAAATGTATACTTAATAGAACAAATATTATTTAAGTAAAACCCTTAAACTTCAATAACAGGATATTCTTTTTAATTAAATTAACGTGATAATATTCTTTAAATCAATTGGATATTCATTTAAATTCTCAAATCAAAAAATCAAGTTAAACAATCATACCATTTAAATCTTAATTTATTTACATTTCAAAAAAAAATTTCAAACATAATTCTTAAATACTTTAATTCAAATTATATTCACGTTTATCTTCAACCTTACTTTTGTTCGATTTATTATAAACTCTATATACAATTGAATTTTTAAACAGATACTTAACTATATTTTATAAAGAAATCAAACTTTAATTTTTTAGCTTATTTTATAATTCAAAACTAATTTATACATAGCTAACTTCAATAATAAGATAGCATTTATAAAATATTTAAAAAAAATTATTATCTATATACTCATATACTTCTTTACAAAACCACATAAAATCATTTTAAAAATAATTTTACATATAGACCGCGGTGTCTGTATATAATTTTCTATCCTATGGTCAAGTCATATACATATTTATCATTTCAATTCGCAATTTAAAATAAAATTAACAGTTATATATCATTTCGAATCGCAATCCCGAATGAAATGAAAATGCATAACAACTTGCAGTTTATAACAATATAAAATACAGCATCCATTCATCCAATATCAACAATCAACCATTTATCAAAATCATCATCCAAATTCAAACAATACATTAATATATAACAGGTAATAAATAACAAGTATTAACTAACAATTTATATTCAATAATAAATTAATAACTGTTTAACTGGCAGTTTATATGCAATAATAAATAAATTTAACTAGCAATTTATATGAAATACTAAATAAATTTAACTGTCAATTTATATGCAAGAATAAAATTAAACAACAATTTAATTTGAATAAATGCAATTTAACTAAGATGATGATTAAAATATGCCAAACAACCACAAATAAATTCAAAATCACATCATATATCAATTTAACAAACATAAGAAATTTTAGAAGTTGTGAGTGGGTTAAAACACTCACCTTTAATTTTAGCCCAAAAAAATCCAAACAGAAGCGCAAAACTCAACAATCTCCAAATTCAACTAAATCAATTTCATGTTGTCCGGAATATAAATTTGAATCCAACAAAAGAAATCACGCGTGAATCAAAGTTTATATGCAAAAGATATTCATGTTACAAGAAGTATTATTAAAATAAAAATTAGTACGCGTTAAAAATATATATAAATAAACAAATTTTAATACTTACGCTTTCTCAAGATGAGGCTTCGGGAAAAGATTGAAGAACAACTAAGATTAGGACAGGAAGTGTACGAAAAATGAAAAAGAATCATTTTTGTAAAAGAATGCTTTTGGATTTGCAAGAATAAGAGCTTTTGAATATGAGGTGTTAGGAGAAAGAAGAAATAAGATGTAGGTTATTTATAATTAGGAAACGAATGTGGAGGGCCAAAAATAAATGTCACGTTTTATTATTAAAGCTTCAGGTATTGATAATACATAAGGAAATGTATGTAGGAATGGAAATGTTTGCAAACCAATGTAGAATTTTGTATACATGAAAATGAGGTGGCAAGAATTAAATACAACCTAAAAGTGCTAAGGTATTAAACAGATGGAGAAATAAACGGATCAAGTATTAATAGTAAGGTAGGTATTTTAAAACGTTCGTGCAACAATTAATAATAAAAAATGAAGGGACCATGCACCCCACACAACCTTTTGAAATTTATTTATTTTGTAACGTAACCAAATTAACTTCATTAACTCAAATAATATTCAAATTTGTACGCATTTAGGTTTTATCTACACATAATAAAATATTTATACTTACCTTAAAAATGAAAACGTTCAATTTTGTTTTCTCAAAATGAACTTTTATTTCCATTAAAACACCATTTTTGTTCAACACAAAACGTGCGCTTTTTTATTAAATCTATTAATTGCAATCAATGTTTCCTATCCTTTTAATTGAAATATTTGAATTACATTAATTGCAGTTACTTACAAAGTTAAATTTTAAAACAGACAACTAAAATGGATAAAAAATAACAATTGTTCATTTAAACACGTTTGTATATACACAAGAGTAATAAGTAGATTATTTTCCTATTCTTGTAATCAGTCTGTAAGCTAAAACACAGTTCAAATAAACATATATTTCTTTCTTTAAAATCAATCTTTCTATTCTTTATTTTAATGAAATTAAACCTACATTCACATATGAAACCTTCATTTTATTTGATGTAAATGTTTTTTTTATTGAGTCAAAACTTTCCTTATATTTTTACAAAACATACGGTGCTTTTAATTACACCTATTAATTTACAAATAGTATTCTCTCTCCTATTAATTAGAAATTTTCAATTACATTAATTTAGTTGATTAAGTTTCAAAATGGACTAAATTAATGTAATGAGAAGTAGAGCAATTACTTCCTATCAATTAAATATATTAATATTAAATTAATTAATCACCTTTTTATTCAATATTTATAAACTTACCAATTCATCCTTTTTAATCACTTGGACTTTTACCATGATTTAATACATGTTTATAATTATATTCTTAAGTTTTATATAAATTTCCATTTATACAGTCTTCTAAGTATTTACTTTTCATTGAATTGCAATTTATCCTATTACCGTGTATTACATTCCAATATATTGAGAGAGAAATTTCAATCCCTTTATTCAACTAATAGTCATTATTTCAATTTATTAATTACAATTAGTTAAGACCTTACCATTAGTTCCATGAATTTATTTGCACCAAATTAGTTATTGCATTAATTCTCAAATTTCCACTAAATTTTCATTAACGTATTTTTTTTTATTTTTTTATTCTTTTATTACGTTTTATTCCAATGGATTTAAAAATAATTCAATAGATGAAACAAATGGGCAAACAGTAAATGATAATCACCAATTTTCCTAATTCAGTCTCATTCTTATAAATTTCATCTGATAACATTTACTGCTTCATTCCCCTTTCTATTCATATAAGGATTCATCCATAAAATTTACATTTACTTATTACAAATAACTTCCATTTGATGTAAAACCTAGTATACATTTACATGAATCCAATTTCATTCCATCCATTAATGGGCATTGCATTGAAATTAAATTTATTAGCTTATATCAACATTTATTACCATTAATTGAAATAGGGTTACCAAATTTATTCAATACCCTAAATAATAACATATGTTAATTCATTAAATAAATCTACTATTTACCTTTACACCTTTTAATTACAGTTCTCCCAAATATAATAATTTCAATATTATTCCATTTATTACAATAGATCCAATTAATTAAAATTTAATACCAATAAATCGTTTTAAATTTAATTTCAACCAATTACTATAATTTCATACATAATATTGAGTTCATTCGATCACCACAAATTTTCTCATTTCACTAGTTAATTCAATATTCCCATTTGGTTTCTTATATTAAACTTTCCAAATATAACAAGCTACATTATTTCAACTAATTGCAATTTCCATCTTTTCTTTTTTTTATTGTTAATTTTTATTACAATTGCTCATTTAAATTCTAACATTCACTTCATTATAAATTATGATATTTTTATTTCTTTCTAAATTTAACAAAAAAATCATATTAAATTCCAATTTTAATCTTCAAATTTTACGGGTCGTTGCACTCTCACCCACTAAAAACTTTTCGTCCCCGAAAAGGAAAAAGAAGGGAATAGAAGAATTAAGAAATCGATATATCTTATTTAAAATATAAATTTTATAAACAATTAAATTTACAAAATTTGTTACTTAAAATAAAATATAAAAATTTAAATCATATATCGTTTTATACTTAAATCAATAAAGTTTGGAAAATATTTTCAAAAAAATTTCTAAGTCCAAAATTTACGGAAAATTTCGGCAGAGTCCCCTTTGTACGGAGAGGCTCGGGAGAAATATAATATCAAATATAACAAAATGTCACATATGTTTTTCAAAATAATATATCACAACACGGGAAAAATAATATAATAGTGCTATGAGATCGTAATCCGAAAACGTACATATTTGTCGGGAAATTTTCGCTTAATTATGAAAAAAAAGCAGTAGCAATTGCTTCGATAACCTGTATTTCACTTATATAATTCCAAAAGGGTTAATAATTATATAAAATTAAATATTTAAGGTTGTTTCAACCACATAAAAAATTTAATTCAACAACCAATTGCAACAAACAGCATACAACCTCCATACAGAATCAACACAATTTAATCATTCATTCAAACAAATCAAGCAGTAGTTTGGGTTCAAAACTTTATATTGTATATAATGAAAAATAAACTATCAAGTGCACCCTTTACTCAGCAGTCTTTGATGCAACTAAATAGATTATTCATTCATCCGTTCAATTTTAAAGTATCCTTACCCGAACAACCATAAACCAAACAAACAACAAATCCAAACAATAAACTAAGTTTATTCTTGTTAATTTCATTTCATACTATTTTTGTTTGATTTCTCCTTTTCAGTCACTTAATGGTTTATCTTTTTAATTTACCTTTATTCCTTACAATTTTATTTAGAAACAACTTTAACTTATTTACTTAAGTTTAACATTTCTTACTTACAATACCTGCCTTGTATTATGTTTAATTAGTAGTAATTAAATTCTGCTTAAGTTTATAACACTACAACACCAAATTCTTATTTATTAAAGAATTCCATTGAATACCTTCATTATTTCAAAATTTCTTGTATAATATTCTATTACAATTTCTTATTAAACATTTCAACTTTTATATCTTTAAGTTATATATATATATATATATATATATGCTTTTAAAGAATGAAATTGAAAGTTATACAAGTTTCTCATTTCTTTTAATTAATTTAATGTCCAACAATTATATCCTTTATTTCATAGGTTAAAAATTTCAAATTTCATTTAATACCATTTTGTGACGACCTGGAATTTTTAAGCATTTAAAATCAGAATATTTAATTAATTTTAAATATTTAAAAGCCAATTATAATTTGAATTCAAATAACTATTTATGTGATAATTAATTATTGAATTAAATAATTTGAAGTTGGGTAAAATGTTGAATTTGAAGTTTTGAGCCTGTTGGAAATAAATTGAAGACTTATGAAACTTATATTGATAATACTGAAAATAATAAAGGTGTTAAAATTTAATTTAACAGTGATTTGTTTAGTTTTAAAATTTATATCGTTTAAACTGAATTTAAAATAGCCTTTCAAGGCACACTCTCGGAATTCGACGAAACTAGTTCCGTTGGATCTGTAATATTGTATTATTATCGAGTTTTAATTTTAGTAGTGTTTGGAGTTGTTGTGTAATCATACGATATATAAACGCATTGAAGTTTGCATTGAATTCCATAGCTAGTTTCACGTATGGAAAAAAGGGAAAAAAATAAAAATAATAATAAAAAAGAGAGAGAAGAAAAATCACGTTACCTTCTTTAAGAAGCCTCTAAGTTTAATGGATAAAATAAAAGAAGATATTTTCTTTGTTCTAAAGAAAAGAAAAAGCAAACCGAAACTACCCTATTTCCTTCGATGGCGGACCTCGTTTTCCCTTTATGAAAATCGAAATTCAGGAAAAAAAAAAGTAATGGGGGGGCCGAACCACTTTCGTTCCAAATCGATTTCGCGGTAAATTCCTAGTCGAATCAAGGGTTGCGGCAACTCCTGGAGTGCAGGCGCGTTCGCGCACGTGTAAGAGAGGCTCGACGACGAAGTGAAGATCGAGGCGCGAGGGGTTTCGAGGGTTGGGGAAGGCAACCGTGAGGCCAGGAAGGTAGGCGGCGAGCTTGTGCGTGCGACTCGACTTCGGCGACGCGGTGAATTTGGGTTTCACGATGCTTTGTGGACTGTGTCGCGAGCTCTCGTGGTGGCAGTTCTCGAACAAAGCGATGGCTTCGTGATGGCTTCGTGACAGCAGAAAGTATTAACTTTGGGTTTATATATATATATTTGAATTCAATATCTTCGTATGTATGCGATTGTTGTTGTTTACAGAAGCTTTTAAAAAAAATCAGTGGTTGTTAATTATAAATAAGTTTGGGAAAATTTTATAAATTATATGGTATAAGCAGTTTGAAACAGAAAATATAATAAGATAAAATCTATTTAAGTTTTAAATTTATATATATAATTTATGTATTTTAAATGATAATAGTAATAAATAAATCTGCATAGGTCCATAGTCACAAGATAGTTTTGGTTTAATATATATGTTAAAAGGGAATTATATATTTTATTAAACTTTAAAAATTTATATAGGTGGATGTATATAAGTTCAAAGCAGAATATATATATAAATAAAGACCTTGGAAGAAAATATAAGGAATTGGTGGTAAAATTGTACAGTTGACCTATTTAATTTATTTGATTACTAAAAGTTTCATTAAAAAAAGAAAAGAAAAAAAAGGGGAAAGAGAAGAATTAGTTTAAAACTAATTAATAATTAAATTAAATAAATAAATTGTTTGACTAATTCAAATATTAATAAAATCCTATAATGCTTATTCAAGGTCATACATCAGGAAATCCGAGGAAATATTGAAGTGGATTGCGAATAAAAATGCAAAGGTGAGTTAATCTCACTCAGTTAAATTTAAATGATTGAATTTAAATAATTGTTTGAATGATTGGATTGATTGATGTGATATAGTATGATATTTTGGAATTGGTCTATTATATTGTGCTAACGTCTGTGGATGTTGGGAAAACAGGTTGGAGGGATCCAACTGGATCCCTCAACATTTATTATTTAAAATTCTCTGATGTGATTACTTGATATTCTATGATGAATATATTGGAATATTAAATATTATGATTTGATTGGATATATTTGGGTATAATGAATTACCGAAAATATATAAATTTGATTTTGGAAAGAAAATAAAAGGAAGTAAAGTTGTAAACGAAGTAATCTTAGAAAATTTAATAAATTAAGAATGAATTGAAAAAAGAAACTGAAATATGTTAAATACTAATAAATAACTTCGAGTATGAAAAAAAAGGATTGAATAAACAGTAATTAATGAATTGTAATATTATGTGATATTAATTTAAATGAATAAAGAATTATTTTAAAACTTAAAGTTTTAAATTTATTTGAAGGAATAAGAAGTAAATTGAGAAATCTAAATTGGTATTTTAATTAAAAGAATTTTAAATCATAGTTAAGGAATAAAATCTGAAATTAAAGGATTTTGGAATAAATGAAGTAAATTGAAAATCAATTTGGAAATTGATTTAAGTGTTTGAAATTGGATATTTGGAAGAATAAATTCAAGGTGGGAATTTATTAAAGGAATGAGAAAAATTGTTTAAAAGTAAATAGTGATTTATTTTTAAAGGTTGTGAAGAGAAGCATATTTCTCTGGATAGCCAAGTACGCTTTCAAAGTAAGTTTTTAAATAAAATAAAGGTTTGAATGTTGTTTTACAAAGTATGTTCTTGGAAATTTATTATTTCTAAATGTTTAAATTCTAAAGTAAATATTTATTCCAATCTATTACCGTAGTAATAATTTATAAAGAGGGACTTGGTAATTCTGTCTTAAAGGTGAAAACCTAGTTTATATTTATAAAGTAACTTTATTTTCAAATATTCATATAGTATATATTTTTAATCAATTATTGAAATAGTTTTAATTTAATTATTCTAAAATAAATTCTAAAGTAAGTAATTTGTTAATCTATTATCGTAATAATTATTTTAAGAATGATTTAGTATTTTTTTTAAAGAAGAAAATCTAGTTATATTTATAAAGTAAAGTTATTTTAATTTGTTTCTAAAGTATTATTTTAAATTAAGTACTAAAGTAAAATTTTATAAATTAATTATTAAACATACTTTACAATTAAAGTGTTTTGAAATTATTTTAAAAATCTAAAATCTTGTGCTTGGTGATTCCAGTGGAAATAGAAATATTTGGAATTTATTCTGAGAAAGGAAGATAGTTTGAAAACTGTTTTCAAACGGGTTCGAAAGTGAAAATATATCTTGTAAATATATTTTGAGATAAATAAATAATTTGGAAAATTATTTATTGGCTGATGGTTGTTTGTTAATATTAATTGATAGTTAAATAACCGACTATCAATATTGGCCAAATGCGTTGATCGTTTCGAAAAGACCGGGATTGAGATTAATTTCTCGAAAACCACTTCAATCCGGTTTGTATGTTTTCGTGAAAAATGATTTTGGATTCGAAGATGGAATAGTGAAGTGCAAGGGCTAGTCGCTACTAATCCTGAGGATATTTCCAAAATGGATGTAGTAGGAATAGTGCCTTCGGTTCCATTCGAACCCAGGACGGACTTGTATGGACGAATGTTTTGCGAAACATCGTCAGGTGGACGATGGGCATTCTAAGGGATATATTCTAAAAAGGTAATGCTTATCCTCAAGCCTCATCAAATGGGAATGGCTGAAAATCAAGGGTTATGCAGTAAGGCTTCGTGGGTAGCACCCACTGGAGGGTGAGGTCATACCTGTCTTGATGTCCCTTTTTATTTCGGCTTAGTGGGCGGTTGCTGATCCCAACCGCCTGGTGATCTTGCTCGGGACTGTCCAGTAAGGGATGGTTCCGGTCATGTGTTGCAGGGGAGTTAGGGTGGCTCCTCGGTACGCTGATCTAGATCAGGTACTGTGGCAGGTCGTACCCCAGTGCCTAGCCATTAGTTGGTATCCATTTGCCCTACGCGCCCGTACGGTTTTGATTGTGCCCAACTATTGCTGAAACGTGAGATGCATGCATTTCAGCTAGATTCTATTTTACTTTCTATAGACACTATTATAATATCAGAGGATTTTAATAAAAATGTTTTAGCTATCGTAAGGTAAAAACCCGACATGTTTATTTGTGGCGCGGTCTTACGAGGTGCTTTTGTTTTCAGAAGGATTTTTGAAACTTTAATAATCAATTGAGTGCGATTTTCTCACGCTGGTATTCCAGACTGACTCGGGTGTTATTTAACTGTAATGATCGGGTAAGACCGAGTATTATAGGATACAGGATATGATGCTGTGGACCTCAGGAGACGAGCTGGATGACGATACGTACTACCGTACTTGTTTATATATATATATATATTCCGCTGTGTTGAGTTGCACTGTATCCAGTTGTCTGTTATTGATGTTGAGCCGTGATTGATGTACCATGATGATGTAATATATAAACAGAGATATTTGATTTTTGAGTAAAGATTATTTATTATATATTATACTTCATTCCGCTGCGATGGTAAGATTCTGTTGTTGATTTCAATTTTCTTCTTCTACCTCTTCTTCTTTAACCCAAATGGTTCGTATTTCTGTACAACTTGAGTTGATTAATATAGAATAGTATTGACTCAAGGGGTACGGATTTGCGGGCTGTTACATAACCTAGCATTAAGTTTCTTATTTTAATCAAAGGCTCCATTTATTAATTGGTTCCATTCCATTTCACTAAAATAATTGAAACTATTAATTAATCGGAAACCTAAGAATTTAATATCGGGTTTTATTCAAAAATCGTTTTAAAATAATAGATAAATGTATATACTTACAGTTTATACATCCAATTATATATAAAACAATTTTAAAAATTAATATTTGTTTATCAAAACAAATCTAAAGTAAACTACTATGGTGGCCTTCCCACTTCGAAACTCGAAAATGAATGTTGATGATGCGTGCACTCATCACCGAAATTATTTTCCAGCAACAGAGAGGGGAGTGCAACTTTATCTTTACAAAATTTCTTTTAAAAACATTTCTTTTCAAATTATATTGAAATACTTATATCAGAAAATACTTTTAATTAATATTATTATTATATTTCAAAATTATTCAAAAGAAATTTCAAAATCCTGGAACTTAAGTTCCGAAATGTCCAATTTCCATTTATTTTATTTTCAATCTTATTTCAACTATTATTTGAAAATTTCATTACCTAACAACCAATATATAGCAACCAAATATATATCTTATCATTTAAAAATTCATTTTATATATAGAAAATACAATAGGCAAAATTATTTCATTCGCCTATCTTAACACAAATATTATGTCCGTCCGTCTTATTAAGTTTTAGAAATCCCTATTGATGCCATCGTGTCTCATGCATCAACTAGAATTCATAAAAACAAAACTGAACAGATTAACACAATATTAAAACCTTTTTATTACACTAACAAATACGCACTCTCATATATACACTCAATGACTCCCATAGGGTATTACTACCATATTACTAAAGAGTCAGACCACACAAAGCTAAGTTTTATCGCTAAACCAAAACTTTGATACCACATTGTAACATCCCGCCTTTTCGCATGCTTTAAATCGACACACGTGCCAATTCAAACCGTTCGGAAGGGCGGATTGTTATGGGGTAAATAAGAAAAATGAGAAAGAAATAAAACATAACAGAATCTCACTGCGGAAGGATAAAATATAATAATCAAATATACAGTTTATAAAGCTGTTTTAAAATATTCGATTATACTTATACAACATACATCAGAGTTACACATACCATATAACAATACAGTGGAACAATATGAGTGTAGTGGAATATAATAAATAATAACAATAGAAATCTCCATCTTCATCCTCCAGAGCTAATGTAACAACCCGGGGTTTTACAACAATTAATTATCGTTGTTTAACGATTAATATTGTTTGAAAAATTACTATTTGGAGTTTTTAATTCAGGTAGAAATTCGTTTAAAAAAAATTTGTTATCGAATTACGGGTTTTACAATTAATATCGGTCCATGTTTTCTTAGTGTTGTGTTATGGAGTTAATACCTGATACCCCCTCTCCTTTCGTTCTCTTCGAAACCCTAGTTCAAACGAAAAAAATAAAATAAAAAAAATAAAACATACGAACGAAAGAAAAAAAATGCCGGCCTCCTTTCGTTCGTTCCTCTTTTGGAAACTAGGGCTTTGAACACAAATTGAAGAGACCGACGATGATTGCTTCGATATGGAGGATTTTTGCTTGCCGATCGATTATTTGTTGCTAGCGTCGAATGTGTGCTCTTCAAAAACTAAGGTGAGTGATTTTAATTGCCACTCACATCTAGTTCTATCTCAGGTTTGTAGGGTCCAAACTCTATGATTTTCGTTTGTATAAAACTGTGCAAATTCGTCACTTGATTTTCTCAGAAATTTGATTTTGTTTGGGTGATTGGTCACTTTTCTGACATGGTTCGATTTTGTTTATCCACGGCTTTGATGATTTTTGAATTTGAGTTTGACGAAGTGATTTTGTTCGATTTTGGCCCTCTGTCGTCTTCGGCCACTTCACCTTGTAAAAATTTGGACCTTGGTTATACTGCATAGCTTCAAGTCAGTGCCTATTTTACTTGAGGCCGTGACTTGAACTTCTGCATACTGAACTGTTGTGGCTTTGTCCACTGCTTGTTTACTTTGATTTTGCTGTGTTTTGAGGTTGGCATTGTAATCAAGTTATTTAATTCATGTGCATTGTCATTTACTTAGAGCTCTGTTTTGCTCATCTAGTTATACTGCGTAGCTTCAAGTCAGTGCCTATATTTGTCCATTTATAAAATCCATGTTGTATTCCATTTTGTTTACATGAAGTCTGATCAGTTGTTGTTCCATCTTTTTAGTGCTGTTCAACGATATATGTATATTCATGTGCACTTGTAGACTTGGACTTAATTTTATCACTTGACTTCGAGGTTGGTTACCTGAAGCTTCTGGCTTCAATAGATTTATACTGACTTGTTTCGTTTACTTGGTTATTAAGGTTTGAACAGTGCCTTATTTTGTTCATCATTTCATTGGGTATGCTGTGGTTCTCTGCAGCGGCACTCTGGCTCATTATACATTGTCACCGCTATGTATTTGCAGTTTGCATGTGGGTTGTATTGGCTTGAGTTCGAATACATGTAACATTAGCTTGACCTTTGGGCTTGTTGCATTGTTGGATTAATCGTTTTATATATGTTTTCTCACTTTTAGTTGTCGAATTGTGTAACGACCCAGAATTTTCGAACCCGAAAATTCCAGATAGTTATGAAAAAGAAAGAGATAGAAGAAGAAGAAGAAGATCAAAAACACCAACATCTCACATTCGCGGCGGATAAAATATAATAATAAGTAAATACAGTTTACAAAAGAATACTATATCTGTCCATTACATTTAATACACATCAGAGTTTCACATATATACAGTCACTGAATATACACTATTATCATGTCTCAAATACACAATAATGTACTACAACGGAAATACTCTGTACGTTCTCGCCATCCAGCTCGCCTCCTGAGCTCCAGAGCGTACCTACCTGAAAATCTGTAATACTCAGTCTGACCCGAGCATTACACCAAAGTAACACCCGGGTTAGGCTGGAAACCAGCGTGAGTAAACCTAACTAAAATGAAATACAAAAGTCTACAACTTGTATAAACCCGGGTAACTTATATCAATTTACAACTACACAAGTTGCTATAGACATCACTTATTTCCCAAGCACTTTTCTAATTACCAAACTTAGTTAAAATAATCCAATTTGCTTAAATCATTTCATTCCAGTTTATTGATTTCACAAATCAACTTATAAAAATTCGAAGTGGTTTCGGGTATTTCCTAATACCCGACCCCGACCTCTTCGAGTCTCATACCATTCTTTTCCAAAGTATCCAACTGAAAAACACAACATTTCATATCAGAGATATCAACTCATTCAAAGCATCCAATATCATTCAGTTGTCCATAAGTAGTGCTTAATCACATACAAATTAATTCAATTGATTCTAATTGAATTCAAACCACATTCATTTTGATTCCTTCATTCAATACTAATTAATTTTCGAATCAATTAATTAGTCAACCCTTCACTATTCATTTTAATTAATCACCCTGGATTAATTATTTCAATTACATTCAAGCAAGTATCTTAAATTAACTTCACAATATTAATTAGTCTCAACCAAGATCGTTAAGTAATCTTATTTACTTCATGAATTTATTAATTATTTAATTACATTAATCTTTAATCCCTTATTAATTAATTTCTCATACATCACTTATTTTTGTTTAATTTATCTTGATTAATCAACTATTATTTACATCATTGATCATTGATTATATCAATTAATAATTTCTCATCTACATTTTCAATTTGTCCTAATCTAATTTAATTACATTAAATAATTAATCATTAATTAACCACCAATATTAATCACTCTTGATTTATCTCATCATGTCGTTATCTAACCTTGTATTTGTTTTATTTAATAAATAAGTTATTTCTAAATTAATTATCTTAATTAATTACTTCAAACCCTTAATTATTACATTTATTAACCCAAACCATTTACTAATTGAATTAATTAATTATCCATTTTAATTACCCTACTATTTTAAATGGATCACAATCATCAAACCCTTATAAATTTAAAACGAAACCATTATCTTATTTATGATTTAAGTTTAACAATATAAACCCAAATACTTCGAGTCAAGCAACAATTAACTCGAGAACCAACCAAAACCAAGGTCACATCATCATCAGTGCACATCAAATCAATTCGATCATTCAAGTCATTTATTTAAATTCAACCATTTAAATTTAGATAAAAATTCAACAGTGCGAGATTTACTCACCTTTGATTTGTTTTCGCCAATCCATTCCCATCTGGCTTGTTTCCTTTCAAGCTCTAACCTTGTATAAACAGTTATACGATTATTAATATTTTAAATGATCGAACAGTCAATTTCATTTAAATTTAATTAACTAATATCTTAGTTTTTAAACAAATTTCCTTTTTATAAAATATTTTTTTCCTAACCTATATGTATAAGTATATTATATTAATAAAAATTTAAAATAGTACCTCATCGCCATTACCCATCACTGTGACCTTCCCCCCTCCCCCCCGGCATGCTGAGCCCTAGAGATCATCGAGCCTCCACCAGACGTGAATACTTCCCCTCCACTCACGGCCACATCGCGTCCATACCCTAACCTTAAGTTTCTCGGATCCCACCGTTGCTCGACCCTGCTTCACGCTCGCGCCTCAAGGCTGGCGTTCCTCCATCACGCACTCGACTTGAAAGTACGAGTCTCCACGGCGTCGAGATGCCACAAAATTAGTCACCCAATCGAACGACTCCGTCTCCTCTTCTGGAAATAAGACGCGACTATGGTTGCGATTTGGATTCGATGGGTAGGTATGGAATTTGGGAAGGAAGGGGGAGCCGTGACTTTCGATCGAGAGTTTTGAGGGAAGACACCAATTAAATCTCGAAAAATATACTCCGCCCCCTTTTTTATTCTTTAAACTCGGTTTCGAAAATGAAGACTCGGCTTCGATTGAAATTGAATAGCGAGCACTCTTTTTTTTTTATCAGTTTGATTCCGTGCTTATCCATTAGAGAAGAAGACAGGGAAGATATTTCCATAAAGTGGCTTCGGTTGCAAGCTAGAGTGAAATCACCTGAGTAGGGTGATGCAATTTAGACCCTTAATTGATTTTATATAATCGAATATTGGAAATATCTCGTGTTCCATAACGCGAAATCCCAAACCCCGAATCAAACATGCAGACAGGCGTTTATAAAGTTTTACCCGCATTCCGGACTCAATGGAACGTGTTTTGGAGGCTAATTTGATCGTATGTGCGAGTTACAGAAGAAAACGATCGATTTCAAATTAAATCGATTAAACAATTCTAAGCGTTTCGAGCTGCCAGGGTCACTTGACAACTTCGATTGCTACGAAAATTGAAATCCGATAATAACTACTATTACGGATCCAATGGAACTGGTTTCGTCGAATTCCGAGACTGTGCCTCGGAAGACTATTTTTTTTTAGAAATTCAATTTAAACGATATATTTTTAAAATTGAACAAATTACCTTTAAATTAAATTTCAACCATGCTATTATCTTCAGTATCATTATTATAAATTTTATAAACTTTCAAATTATTTTTAATAGGCTTAAAATTCCATATTCAACATCTTACCCAATTTCAAATTATATAAATTCAATACTTTAATTATCTAGTAAATATTAATATTTGGAATTCAAGCTAAAATTAACCTTTCAAATGTTTAAAATCAATTTATTATTCCATTTTAAATCGTTAAAATTTTCGGGTCGTCACATTCCTTCCCCCTTAAAACAATTTCGTCCCCGAAATTACTAGTTAGGAATAATGGTCCAATACCCATTTAACTTTCTCCCAAAACCAGAAGTTCAACATCCTGCCAACTTTCTTTCATAAAAGTCCTCTTATCATTCTTACTAGCTTCCCAAACTCTCCCACAGTTTCAAACGATACCCTTTTGGTCAATCATTTAAATTTCAATTTAAAAATCAAATTTTGAATTATCAAAAATTTTCTCAAAATTTTTCTAACTCCCTAAATTTCCGAAATTTTTTCCAGCATCTCCTTTGCGCGGCTAGCTCGGTACTACTACAAAAGGTCTCAACGGGCTCCCAAATTCCAAAAAGAAAACAAAAGCCAAGTGGCTACTTCAAAAACCTAATCCAATTTCATACAGAATTTTAAATACATACCTTTTTGTCGGGCAATTTACATTTATCATTTGGAATCAAATCCAATTCCCTTTTCTCTCTATAATACCTGCATACCTCACTAAGCAATAATATCCAATCGTAACCTTGCAAATCATTTTATACATTCTCATATATAGGCTTCCATATTTACTTCTATTCAATTTGTTTTTCCCGTTTCCATATGATTTCAATTTGTCTCCAATTCTGAATATTGAATTTAATCTTCCATTTCTAACTGATTCACATTAGTTTCATCTATAAATTTACTTTAATTCCCAATTTGTAATCGTTTTGTCGTTAACAAACATTTTCCCAAAATGTTCAAAAAAAAAATTCTAACTCCCATTTCGAATAATTTTGGCAGAGTCTCCTTTGTACGGAGGAGCTTTTGCAATTTGAAAATATATATAAATATGTATACATCGACCCACATGGTCGGAAAAAGCAAAAACAGTTCATATTTCCTATTTTTATTGCGTAGGCGTACCTTATTCAGCATTTTAAGCAAACAGCTTATTCATTTTAGCAATTAGCATACCCCTAATCTAGTCAAACGGCTTTCATGTACCTGTACTTACTCAATTTAAATATGTAAGTGTCACATATAGAAATTCTATTAGCATTTCACTTACTTTTAATGGCTAAACACAAGCAATTCAAAAGCAACAAGCACCAAACGCTTACCATAAGCGATTTATATAATTTAAAGCAAATCCAATTGCTTCCAACCAAATTCATATGCCATTTCATTCAATTTCAATGGTTTACAAAGCAATTGCTTACATTCATTTCATTTTTAAGCAAAACAAACTCATATTCATATCAATTGATTCAAAAATCAATTATATTTGCTTCCACTAATTCATAGAATTTAATTAAATCTCGTTTACGTTAAACGAAAATTATTTCTACGCAATTTGATAATATCCATGTGAATAAATAATTACTTAAGTTTTATAGCCAATTAAAATTGATTCCAACTCAATTTTATTTAATTCAATTTCATTTTAATTTATTCACAATCATTTTATTTAGCCCGACACATTCCATGCTTGTGTACTACTAACCATTCCAAATTAATTTAAATCGAGCTTTTATTTAATGGCTTTTACCCTTATTCGAAGCCAAGCTTTAATAAATTTTAAACTTACATTAATTTATTTTAATTTATTCCAACATCAACTTAAGTTTGCTTCCATTCAATTTGATTCTCATCGAATCAAATTCCATTTAATTCAGTTAGCCCATCTATTTCATTTTATGCAAATTCGACGATACTTGCTTAATAGAGTCTCTATTTTAGTTTATAAATACTTCAAATTAATTTCAACTCATCCTGTATTTAATTCCGTTTCATTTCTAATTTATTCTCCAACCATACATATGCATTTCATTTCATCTCCGCATTGGTTTCATTTAAAAATTATCTCAAGGGCTTGACAACATTCAATGCTTACACTAATACTCATTTCACAAAAATAAATCTAACCTAAACTTTTTATAATATTCCACTTTTGCTCGAAGCCAAACTCTTATAAATTTAAACTTAAGTTAATTCCGATAACCCAAGTCCAATTAAAACTTTAATTTAATTTCTATTCAAGAAGACTTCATCCATTTATTATTTAATTCCATTAACCCATTTTAAATGTTAAATTCACTTACTTAATTCATTATCGAATTTATTTTATTAATACAAGGCCATTCTCAATTCATTTCTATCCACTTGGGTTTTATTTGCAACTCAAACCATGTCCATTATAATTCAATTTCATTCGACCCCACTTCCATCAAATAAAATTTGCTTGCAAATTTCATTTAATATTATTCAAATCACACTAGAATTTTATTTGTAATTCAAACCATCTCTTCTTATTTAATTCATTATCAAGTCCAAGTCGAATTCTATTTATAATTCGAATTCATTTTCCCACACCCTATTATTAACTCACAATCCATTTTATATAGCCGAGCTAAATTTTATTAGCATTCTATCAAATAATTTATTTAGCTGATTAGCTTACCTCCAACTTAATTTACAAAAATCACTTCATTAAATTTTTCCTGAGTTCAGTTTTATTTTATAATTCCACTTTGGATTCCCTTTTATTTTCCCAAAATTCCAACACTTCTATTTTAAAAATTTAGAAATGCTTTTAAAATCCACCTCATACTACTAAAGTAAGTTTTATAAAAATATTCCTTATGACTCGATGTCTCAACCAGTCCATCCGTGTTCTCACAGAAATTCAGTCATACGTTGATCAGGCGTAAGACTGAAAATCTATAAGTACTTGGTAAAACCGTTTCAACACCCAGTAAAAATACTTAGAAAATAATTATATTGAAAATATGAAAACAGTTTTTGAAAATAGAGGAAATATCTTTGGTGACAATGCTCTGAAAATCATCACCCTCATCCATGGTCACAGTTACATACCAGGGTTACGTTGCAGTCGCAACAAAAGTCCATGTAATTGCAGGCTCTCCGCGGCCTCTCGATTACGCCATGGAACCCACAACAGATCACAGTTACATTACAGGGTTACGTTGCCGTCGCAGCAAAAGTCCATGAAACTGTAGGCTCTCAACGGCCTCTGATTTTCGCTGTCAAAATGAAACTTCTCCACTACAAGCTAGAGTGAAATCACGTGAGTAGGGTGATGCAATTTAGACCTTTAATTGATTATATATAATCGAATATTGGAAATATCTCGTGTTCCATAACGCGAAATCCCAAACCCCGAATCAAACATGACGACAGGCGTTTATAAAGTTTTACCCGCATTCCGGACTGAATGGAATGTGTTTTGCAGGCTAATTTGATTGTATGTGCAAGTTACAGAAGAAAATGATCGATTTTAAATTAAATCGATTAAACAATTCTAAGCGTTTCGAGCTGCCAGCGTCACTTGACAACTCCGATTGCTACGAAAATTGAAATCCGATAATAACTAACTATTACGGATCCAATGGAACTGGTTTCGTCAAATTCCGAGACTGTGCCTCGGAAGGCTATTTTTTTTTATAAATTCAATTTAAACGATATATTTTAAAATTGAACAAATTACCTTTAAATTAAATTTCAACCATGCTATTATCTTCAGTATCATTATTATAAATTTTATAAACTTTCAAATTATTTTTAATAGCTTAAAATTCCATATTCAACATCTTACCCAATTTCAAATTATATAAATTCAATACTTTAATTATTTAGTAAATATTAATATTTGGAATTCAAGCTAAAATTAACCTTTTAAATGTTTAAAATCAATTTATTATTCCTTTTAAATCGTTAAAATTTTCGGGTCGTCACAAATTGGCTATGGCCATTGCATTGTTGAGATTGAGTTGTATTGTCCAATTCAACTCAATGTTGCATACATGTTGACTTCGCATATTTTGCCTTTTTGAAGAGGCACTGTCTATTGTAGTTGCACTTTGCATTCGTGCGTTTGCACTGTCCAGTATTTTGTTTTGAAGAAGCAATATAAGTTGCCTTTTTCAAGAACCAATAAATTTTGCCTTCTTGCTTCGGCACTGTACCTTGTTCTTGATTATGATACTTGCACATTAGTTACTAGTTCATGTTTGTATACATGCTGATGCCAGTTGCCTCTGTTGGGTACCTTGTCACTGTGTTGCGCTTTGCTATGCTGTGTCACTGTATTGGGTTTTACGAATATTCGGGTATTCAGGTTGCGTGCAAAATTCATTTGTTGCCAACCTATGGCCTTTGTGCCCTGATGCTATTCCTTTATATGCTATATTACACCACAGCCTGGAGCATTATGTTGACTCTGCTTTTGTGTCTTCGGTCTGGACACGTGTGCTTGATGACCTTATGTTTGGTTTTATGTATTTGAGCACGCAGCATCGGTTCAGGTGCATAGCATATTGAACTTGATTATAATTTCTTTGATCATATGGCTGGTTTGATGTGCACTGCGTCATGAGTATGCTCGCATCTGAGTTTTTGTTGCAGTTTGCCCTTGTGATCTTGTGGTGGATGCAGTTTTTGGTTGCAGTTTGTCCTTGTATTCATTTATGCAGTTTGCCCTTGTCGGTTTGCGTTGCATCGATGCAATTGGATTTGTTTTTCTAAGTGCACTTGAGTTTAATCCGGTAATTCGAATTTGACTTTGTGTTCGTTTGTGAATTTTCATTGTGTACATACATGCACATTGTCCATGTCTGTCTGCTTTGACCATTGAGGCCGTGGCATTGATATTTGAATCTTCATCGATTTTGGTTCGTTGATCTGTTGTGTACATCATCACTATAGTGGCAAGGCAGTGCATGCAAGCGCGTACTGCAGCCACACGGTATTTCTTTTATTGATATTCTAATTGCTTTTGATTTATTGATCTTTTGCTTATTCCATATGCTGTAGTGGCGAGGCAGTACATGCATGCGTGTACTGCAGCCCTACCCGAATTGACGTTTTAATTGTTATCTCAATTGTTTGAGTTGTTTCGTGTGTCCAATTCAATATTTTGAATCGTATTTTGATTTGGTTTCATTTAATGATTTTGTTGGTATCTAATTATCTTTTTGATAATTAGATTATGAGTTTCTAATCATTTAGTTAATAATTAGAATTTTTTTCGTTAATTGCCGTTTAGGCAATTCTGTTGTGTTTTAAATTATTTTCATTGATAATCTTTTCATTTATCTTCGTTCATAATTTGAATCTGCTGATTTGTTGTTTAACACTGTTATGTATTATATTTACCATTATCCGAATTCCTTGTTAAAGGGTTGGATAGACGAGATTATTTGTGACTGTCGTCTATTTGTTATTTACTTATTATTGCTTCTGTGCATTAATAACCGAGTTTGAATTAGACTGACCCGTGTATTACTTTCTTCTGAATTTAATACTCGGGTCAGACCGAGTTATTACAGGTTGTAGATATCTTACTTTGGGTTGCTGCTTGAGGTTTGAAGTCTTTTCATATCTTTTGGAGTAGTCGTCGTCAAATAGTTAGTATATTAGTATAGGAAGATATGTGTTCATATATATTATATACGATAATGTACTTGTATATGTAACTTCCAAAGTCGACACTTGTAGTTGTATCATATGTACTGTATCACATGTATTGTAGCTGACTTCAGTTATATATATATATATATATATGTGACTTTTGTTATTTGTGTTCCGCATTTAGTTTAACTGCGTTATTATTACATATATTGTCCTAAACTATTACGAACCATCGTAGTTCGTTTTATACTGGAATTGGATACGTCGATGGGAGTAAATAAATAAGAGACGAAAAATAAAAATATATACCACTCCTATCGAGGTAACCAATACTAGTGTAAGGCCTAACTACGGATGACCGCTCCCATCCAGCCCTATTCTTCGTAATAACAGACAGTGTTTCTTTTAATACTCTTTGTTATTGTGAGCATAGAGGTGGGGCGTCACAGTTGGAATCAGAGCTTCAGGTTTATGGACATAATATAAAACATAACTTGGATGGAACATGTGTTACAACTATTTGTCAATGTTTTTAGTTGTGCTTTGAGTCAAAACTAAAGTTTTGAAATTATGATGAAATTTTTAAATATCTTTATTTAAAAATAAAAGAGAATTTGTGTTTTGGTAATTGAGTTACTTGTGTTTGGTTTATCAGAGTGCGCAGCGGAAACAGTGAGACTGTCTTCGCTGAGTACAACTGAAAATGTTTTTAATCTAATTATCAAAATAAGAAATTGAAATAAATTTTGTTTGTTGTTTACATAGCTGTGTTTAATTATTTTTCTTTGAAAATTTCGAATCCGATTTGAAGATCCGAAGCGATTGCAGATATGTTATTTTGTTAAGGTTTTTGCTCTTTTGAATTATCTTCGTTGAAGATATATTTGAATGATTTCTTTGATCATTTTGTGGTATACGTGCAAATTTAAGTTGCACATTGCTGCATTAATTTTACGTTGAACCTGTGTTTGGTTTCAAACGTATTTTGTTGCCATTATTTTTATAATGGGATTTTCACACTGGTGCTAAGTTTTTGAAGCACGGTGTTTGTTGACATTTTTAATAAATGAAAATTCACTGGTATTATATTTTGATGCGAATTATTTTGATGAGATTTTGACGGATGAATATTTCTGTCGCTTTGACTTCAGCAACCGTAAAATTTTAAAGTAGATTTTCAAGCGGTTATCCCCAATGCTGATTTTGTTGTTCGTTTTTACGGTAGTTTGAGAAGTGCAATTTCCTTGTCGAAGTTGCTACTGATGTTGCTGTTTTAATCACGTGTTTTGAAAACTGTTTCAAAATAAAATTGTTTTCAAAATTTTTACAGTTACGCTTTCAAAAGAATGAGGAAGCGATTTAAAACGTTTCAGCAAAATCGAGGACTATGACCCCTTTCTTTTACTGATTCGCTTAATTCCGGACTTGTCCGTTTGAGAATGTGAAAAGTTATTTTTGGAATACACAATTTTGCACTTTCAAGGAAACGATGAAGAGAATCAAACGATTTAGTAAAACTCGTGGTATGGGACATGTGTGTTAGCTATTCGGTTAATTATAGACTCGTTAATTGAATTATTTGCTGTTTTGATGATTTTGATGATTTTCGTGTGCTGTCGAGCCACTATGTTGGACCTTCGGGTCATATGTTGGACCTTCGGGTCAATGCCATTACTAGGGCTTCGGGTCATTGGTTGGACCACCGTGTCATTTGTTGGGCACCAAAATTATGTTCATAGTACTTGGTAGGCTTCGACCATTTGTTGATGCACGTGTGGCATAGGTAAAACTCGCCATCTGTGAGATGACCCAACTTTCTTACCACAGAAAATCGCATCATTTTTAAGAAAGAAAGGGATAGAAAAGAGAATAGAAAGAAGAGAAAGAAGAAACAACATCAGAATCTCAACAGCGGAACGAATAAATTATATTAATAACATAAACATTACATAGTATACAACCACTATCAGAGTTACAGAGATATACATTACATACTAGACAGTTATAAACGCCGGTGTAGTTATACAACTCAATAGAGTACAAAGACAACAACTCAGAGAACACACATCGGAATACTATATATCTATACGCAGAAGCCTCCTACTCCATTTGCTCCTCACAATTCGTCAAAGCAGACATGAATCCCTTGGCTACTCGAAAAAAATTTGAGTACTCAAAAGTTTAAGAAAAACAGAATAAACTCCGAGTCAGACATGGGTCTGGTGTGAGTAACAGGTTAAGGTTGCTTAACTTCAAAAACCTTTTGAAAAGAAAGGTATCACGTAAGACTTCCCACACATAAACATGGAAAAGTTTTTACCTTACGCTAACCAAAACATTTGATAGGAAATCTGATGATATTATAATAGTGTCTAGGGTTTTCAAGTAAAATACAGAAATAGCTGGAATGCTTACATCTCACGTTCCAACATAGTTGGGAACAACTAATACGTACATCACTTATTGGATTTTGGATTCTATACAATGGCTGGGCTACTGGGGTACCGTCCGTCACAGTACATGGCCTAGATCAACGTTTCGAGGAGTACGCCCGCTCCCCTGCAACACAAGGCCGGACCCATTCCTTACTGAACAGTTCCGAACAAGATAACCCCGTGGTTGTAGCTATCAACCACCCACACAGCCGAATATAAAGGGACTTCTAGACAGGGGTAAATCTCGCTCTCCAGTGGGGGCTACCCACGAAGCCTTGATGCACCTCCCTTGTTTTAGCCATTCCCGGTTGATGAGGCTTGAGGCTACGATTACCTTTATAGGACACATCACTTAGAATGCTCATCATCCACCTGACGATGTTCTGAAAGCATTCAATCCATACAAGTTCGTATCGGGTTCGAACGAAACCGAAGGCATTATCTCGTTACACTCATTTTGGAATCACCCTCAGAGTTAACGACGATAACCCTTGCACTCTGAACCACCATCTCGAATCTATAAGTACTATTCCGTCAACTCATTACGGAATCACCCACTGAGTTATACTAACGTATAGTCCTTACACCTCGAGTGTTCACAAAGCTCCACTTTGATTCACGACCTAACATTTAATTGGAATCGATGTGATTTTCAGATATCCAAATATGGAAACCCGATCCCGATCTCATCGAAATCCAAAGCGTGTCTTTTAGGTCCAAGTAGTTTTAATGATTTAAAAAAAGTCAATACAGTATCTATATACACATAGATAGATAACTTCTAAATCACAATTGATAATCAACATTATCAAGTAACAGGTAATCCCCATTATCAATATCATAATAGATAATCCATATATCACCATCACAATAGATAACCTATGTTATCATCACAATGCAATCAAGTCATTCATACCATATAATATTATTTATCTCATTACTGAGATTACATCCATTCAAGACAATCAAGTTCACCCATTCGTCCATAAGCAATGATTTACAAATCACCATATAATTAATTTAAAATGCATTAAATTAACTATGTCTATCTCTAATTAATTTAAAGTGAATTAAATTAATCACTTCATCTATAATTAATTTAAAATAAATTAAGTTAATTACTTCATCAAAATATATCTTGCTTACTTAATCATTTAATTGATTACAATCAATTAATTAATTATTCAAAATAAATCACCTTAATTAATCACTCTTTATTAATTACCCTTAATTACATTCAAGTAATTATCGTTAATTAATTTCTCAAATCAAATATTCTCAACAAAACAGTAATTAACCTTTAATTACTTCAATTAATGAATTAATCATAATTAATTACCTTTAATTACTTATCATTGATTAAGTAATCTTAATTAATCAACTTTAATTACATCATAAATTAAAATAATTAGTGATCTTTAATTATTCGTTAAATTAATTATCTTAAGTAATTAACTAACTTAATAACTATATTAAACCAAATTAATTATCCTTTAATTAATTTCTCAATTAATTCCTTGATTAATTACTAAATACTAATCCAAATTACCTCATTCTTAAACATCATTAATTAATTACAACCTATAATTATTAATCAATTTCTGAACTGAGTAATTTCTAAAATCATGACGCAGCGGATATTACGAAAACAAATGAAATCGATGACATGTAGCAATTGGTGGATTGATGAATACCAAAATGCCCAAATTCGTTGATCCGAAGATACCGAATTCTAGCTATCCTCGTCACGTTGATCGCGCACGATACCGTGAAAGAAGATCTTCAATTCTTCAAGCGTTGATCAAGTGCACTTGATTCCGCGAATCGGCTTCAACAATCGTTGATTCGAGCGCACTCGAATAACCGAAAGTGGAGATAGGAGATTACACTCAACTACCAATTTAGGATGAAAGCACACAACAATCAAACAAGAATTTTATTCAACAATCAACCACCTCTGAAATGTACAACACACTCCCTATTTATAGCATTTCACAATCTGACCCTTAAGTCGTTGCCGACTTAACTCCTCTTAAGTCGTTGCCGACCTAACTGACTCGAGTTACCCTCATAGCGACTTAGACCCAAGTACAACACAGTACAAAAAATGACACGACTTACGACTTAAGTCTAACGACTCAACGAATTACAACACAGCACCCTTTCGGCCGACTTATCTACATGCCGACCTACGACTTATCACATACGAGTTAAGGACATAACAAGCTCCAGCGACATAATGACTTAACAAATGCAATATTACAACACAACACATAGGTCGGTGACGACCTAAAATTCAACACGACTTAAAGAAATAAAGACTCATCACTTAGGTCGTAGGAGACCTAACGACTCAATACAAAAGCGGCTCTACTTTGGTCTTAGCTCCTCTTCTTCAGACCTGTTAGGTCGTGGCCGACCTAAAATTCTCAACACCGAACGACTTAAAGCTTGGTTAGGCCGTGTCGTCTTGTCTCTTGATTCCTTAAGTTGCAGATGACCCCAAACTCCTCTTTTAGGCCGTGTATTCACTAACTCGTTGGAGTTAGGCCGTAGATCCATACGTTCTTCATCTTGTGTTGCATCATCCTCACCTGGTTGAGAAAAATTCGTCCTCGAATTTAAATTTTCTACTCCGTTGGATGATTCAACTCCAAAATATGGCACAAGATGCTTAACATTGAACACGTCAGCAGTGTACACATCCTCCGGCAGCTTCCACTTATAAGCATTTTCATTAATCTGTTTCACAACTTCTACAGGACCAAATTTTCTGGCTTTCAACTTGTTATAAGTGCCTACTGGAAAACGATCCTTCGTTAACACAGCATATACCATATCTCCTTCATTAAACTCAATACCTCTTCGCTTCTTATCTGCGGATCTTTTATACTTCTCATTTGCTTTCTCCAATCGCTCCTGAATGATTTTATGACATTCAGTCAATCCATCAGCAAAATCTACAGCTCGTTTAACCGTCCCCTTCGGTTGTGGTACTACTGTAAATTCAACGGTCCCCTAGGTAAATTTGAATATACAATCTGAAATGGACTGAATCCCGTACTACGATTCACTGCATGATTATGAGAAAACTCTGCCTGACATAACTTCATGTCCCAACTCTTTAGATTGTCCTTCACAAGACATCGCAATAAATTCCCCAGCGATCTGTTAACAACTTCTATCTGTCAATCTGTTTGCGGATGATAGGAGCTGCTAAAGTTTAACTTCGTTTCAACCATCTTCCACAAACTTACCCAAAAGTGACTCAGAAAACGAGTATCCCTATCCGACACAATAGATTCTATCAATCCATGAAGTCGATAGATCTCTTTGAAAAATAACTGAGCAACATGAACAGCATCTGCCGTTTTCTTACAAGCGACAAAATGTACCATCTTCGAGAAACGATCCACCACAACATATATCGAGTCATTTCCCCTTTGCCTTCTCGGTAAACCCAATACGAAATCCATACTAACGTCCATCCAAGGTTTTGTAGGTACAGGTAAAGGCATATACAAACCCGCATTTGTAGCTGTCCCTTTCGAAACTTGACAAACATGACATCTCTGAACAAACCTTTCAACTTCCTTCCTCATCGATGTCCAATAGTTGGATTGAGAGATTAACTGCAATGTTCGGTCTCTACCGACATGTCCTTCCTCATGAAGCTCCTTTACTATCTTCATTCGCAAGCTACAATCCGGTACACACAATTGATTCCCCATAAATAAGAACCCATCAATCAATACAAATTCATCAGAACTTCCCTCCTTAACTTTCTCAACAAATTTCTTAAAGTAAGGATCTTCTTCAATCAGTTCTGGCAATAATTCAAACCCTGTCACCTCAACCTTCATTGTAGTCAACAAGTGATTCCTTCCGCTCAATGCATCTGCTACACGATTCGTAATTCCCGATTTATGTTTCACAACAAACGTAAATTGCTGCATATAGGAATTCCATGATGCATGCCTTGCTGAAATCTTGTCCTGCCCCTGCAAATGCTTCAAAGCTTCATGATCCGTATAGAGAACAAACTCCTTCTGAAACAGGTAATGTCTCCAGTGCTTCACAACTTGAACAATTGCGTAAAACTCAAGATCATAAATGATATATCTCAACTTAGCTCCAGATAACTTCTCACTGAAATAAGCAACTGGTCTTCCCTTCTGACTCAAAACTCCACCAACTCCAACCTTCGATGCATCAGTATGTAACTCAAACAACAACTGAAAATCCGGTAAAACTAGAATTGGTGCTGTCGTCAATAGTGTCTTGATTTTCTCAAAAGCATCCTCTGCTTCCTCTGACCACTCGAACTTCTTTCCCTTCATGCAATCGGTTATAGGTGCCATCACACTACTAAAATGTGGAATGAATCTTCGATAGAAAGATACCAATCCATGAAAACTCCTCACTTCAGTAATCTTCTTGGGATGTGGCCAACTCCTGACAGCTTCTACTTTACTTTCATCCACTTGAATTCCTTCCTTCGATAGAACATATCCCAGAAACAAAACACTGTCCGTCATAAACACGTACTTCTTTGCTGCTGCATAGAATTTCTCCTGTCGTAGAATCAATAGTACTTCACGCAAATGCTGGACATGCTTTTCCATACTCCCACTGTAGATTAAAATATCATCGAATTAAACTACCACGAACTTCCCAATGAATGGTCTGAAAATCTGGTTCATCACTCTCATAAAAGTACTTGGTGCATTCGATAAACCAAACGGCATAACCAACCATTCGTATAAACCTTCCCTGGTTTTGAAAGCAGTCTTCCATTCATCGCCCGGTCTAATACGAATTTGATGGTATCCACTCTTCAAGTCAATCTTTGAAAGCACAACAGCTCCACTCAACTGATCTATCAAATCATCAAACCTCGACATGGGAAATCTGTATCTCACAGTGATATTATTTAGAGCCCGACTATCCGTACACATTCTCCACGAACCATCCTTCTTCGGCACCAATAAGGCTGGCACTGCACAAGGACTCAAGCTCTCCTGAACACGCCCCTGTTCTAACAACTCCTCTACCTGCCTTCTCAGTTCTTCATGCTCCTTAGGACTCATCCTGTAATGTGATCTGTGTGGTAATACTGCTCCTGGCACAAGATCAATTTGATGTTAAATATCCCTCAACGGTGGCAACTCCGTTGGCAACTCTTCAGGGAACACATCACTGAATTTTTCCAATACCGGCTTTACTTCCTCTGGGATTTCAACGGATTCAGTAGCTTCACGTCCAATCAATAAAAACACCTCTCGACTCTCTTCTACTTCTTTGATGAATTCCTTCAAAGTCAACAAAGACTTCAGCTCCTCAATCTCTTCAGATTTACTCTCTTCCTGTTGTCTCTTCTTTGGAACTAAAATAATCTTAACACCTTCAAACATAAAACTGTAGCTATTGGTCCGACCGTCATGTTGCACTGCTCGATCATACTGCCACGGTCTTCCCAAAAGTAAGTGACAAACATCCATATCAACCACATCACACCAAATCTCGTCTTTATATTTCTTCCCAATAGAAAATGAAACTCGAACTCGCCTGTCCACCTTCACTTCTCCTCCTTTTCTCAAGCATGCTAACTTGTAAGGATTTGGATGCTTCTCCGTCTTCAACTTCAGCTTTCTCACAGCTTCAGTAGAAATAATATTGTCACAACTTCCAGCGTCAATCACAACTTTACAAACCTTTCCCAGAATAGTGCATGTTGACTGAAAGATGTTACTCCTCAACCAACTAGCTTCTTCTTCTTGCTTCGGTATTAAACAAGACCTCCTCATCATTAGATTACATCCTTCATCTCCTGACGCAATATCCTGGTCATCCTCCTCTATTGGACTAGAATAACCTTCCCCAACATCCTCACCTTCAACTTTAGTGATCATAGTTCGTTTCTTCGGCTTCGGACATTCATTACTCTTGTGACCCACTTCCTGACAATTGTAACATTTGAAACTGTTGTTGACCTTTGCCTTCGCAACTTCATTCACAACTGGTTTACTGACAGCTTTCGAAACATTGGAACTTCCACTAACACCCTTCACTTGATTGTTGGAATTAGTAAACACACCACCTCCACGTCTTCCCTGCCTCTCCCAAGCCAACGCTTTCTGATGTGCTTCTGCTACAGATCTAGGATCAAACATATTCACCATATCTTGAATCTGCATCCTCAATCCTCCAACAAATCTAGCAGTCAGCTGTTCCTCTGTCTCCATAATGTCATTTCGAGCAATCAGTTGACAAAATTCATCAGCATAATCATTAACAGTCTTCATCCCCTGCCTTAGATTCTGCAACCTCTGGTACATAAGTGATTGATAATTGTAAGGCAAGAATGTAGCCTTCATTAACTTCTTCATCTTCTCCCATGATTCAATCTTCGACTTTCCCATTCTCTCCCGTGTAAGTTTAGTTTGTTGCCACCATGCCAAAGCTCTACCCCTCCACCTAGTAGCAACCAACTTCACTCTTCTATGCTCAGGAACTTCTTTAAAGTCAAAAATTTCTTCAACATTCGACAACCAATCAAGAAATTCTTCAGCTGCCAATCCTCCCTTGAACTTTGGAATTTCCATCTTCATACCCGATTCCCATCGACGATCTTCATCTACATCCCAATATACATTTCGCACTTGGTCTCGATCTCGGTAATGAAAACTAGCTCTATCACCATCTTCATCAAAATCAAATGTATGTCTATATCGATCTCGACCATCAACATCCCTTCGATCACGCATGTCTCTTCTACTATGTCTCTCTTCTTCTCGATATGGTTCATTCTCAAACTCTCGTGGAGTCCTCCTCTCTTTATGTCCATAGTCATGGTGATCTCTTCTTGATAAAATTGATGTTTCTCTTCTCTCTCTAAAAGATTGCGGTGATACCCTTCTTGCTTTCGTAACCGATGGCGAAATTCGGTTTCCACCATGGTTCGAGATTGGTGATCTCCTCCTTTGATTTTGATTCAAATCATTCATCATCTTCTCTAACTTTCCAATGCCTTCATCAAATTTCTCATTAATGCATTGTTCCATTTGCTCGGCTTCTTCTCTTCTACACAACGCTTCAACATTCTGATGACGATTAGCTCTCCTTGGTGGCATGATTGAATCAACACAAACACTTCAACAAATCAAATTCAAACTTGAACAACAAGTTACGGCTTAAACACTTAACTCGGCAATAGCAACGACCTAAGGTTAGGTCGGCTCGGCTTCTAACAAGGCTCGGCTCAACTCAAGCACTTCAAACTCTTCAAACTTTGGCGCGCAAAAAATCTCACGGCCAAATTCAAACAACTTTCCGGATTTTGATCCAAAATGAAATGGATCGAAAGCTTCTAGCTTGTTGCAACTTCAAGATGAACACGATGAACACCAACTTCAAACTCCTTGGCTCCAAGACTCGGCTTAGCTATGATTGGCTAAGTCTAGCTCTGATACCAAAAACTGATGCAGCGAATATCACAAAAACAAATGAAATCGATGACATGTAGCAATTGGTGGATTGATGAATACCAAAATGCCCAAATTCGTTGATCCGAAGATACCGAATTCTAGCTTTCCTCGTCACGTTGATCGCGCACGATACCGTGAAAGAAGATCTTCAATTCTTCAAGCGTTGATCAAGCGCACTTGATTCCGCGAATCGGCTGCAACAATCGTTGATTCGAGCGCACTCGAATAACCGAAAGTGGAGATAGGAGATTACACTCAACTGCCAATTTAGGATGAAAGCACACAGCAATCAAACAAGAATTTTATTCAAAAATCAACCACCTCTGAAATGTACAACACACTCCCTATTTATAGCATTTCACAATCTGACCCTTTAGTCGTTGCCGACTTAACTCCTCTTAAGTCGTTGCCGACCTAACTGACTCGAGTTACCCTCATAGCGACTTAGACCCAAGTACAACACAGTACAACAAATGACACGACTTACGACTTAAGTCTAACGACTCAACGAATTACAACACAGCACCCATTCGGCCGACTTATCTACATGCCGACCTACGACTTATCACATACGAGTTAAGGACATAACAAGCTCCAGCGACATAATGACTTAACAAATGCAATATTACAACATAACACATAGGTCGGTGATGACCTTAAATTCAACACGACTTAAAGAAATACAGACTCATCACTTAGGTCGTAGGAGACCTAACGACTCAATACAAAAGAGGCTCTACTTAGGTCATAGCTCCTCTTCTTCAGACCTGTTAGGTCGTGGCCGACCTAAAATTCTCAACACCGAACGACTTAAAGCTTGGTTAGGTCGTGTCGTCTTGTCTCTTGATTCCTTAAGTCGCAGATGACCCCAAACTCCTCTTTTCGGCCGTGTATTCACTAACTCGTTGGAGTTAGGCCGCAGATCCATATGTTCTTCATCTTGTGTTGCATCAAATCATTAATTACACACAGTAATTATCTTTAAAATCCAAGTGTTTAAAATTAATTAAACTTAACTAATTAAAATAAACAATCCTATTTAACTTAATTAATTACCTTAAGTAATTAATTTATTTCTTCATTAAGTAATTAAACTCAAACCATTCACAAATGATTATTATTAAATTAATTAATCTAATTAATTATAAAAAAATTAACCATATAAATTAATTATTAAATAATCATGGTTAATGACCTTCATTAACCATTCTTTAATTATTCATTAAGTAATTAATTTAGATTAATTAAAAATTAAATTATCATTAATTATTCATTAATTAAAGTTAATTATTAAATTAATTAACCTTGATTAAAAATTAATTACATAATTAATAATTCATAAATCATTAATTTAAAATCTAACTAATGATCTTAATTATAAATTGATTAATCATTAATAAATTATTAATTCCAAATTCAACTAATTAATTAAATTAATTAATTAAACTTAATTACCTTATTGATTACAATAATTCTAAAATATTAATCTTAATTTAAGTTCAAGATGAAACTTTTTTTCTTAATTATGTTTTAAAACAAATTTTGTTTAAAACAAAGTACTTTTGAAATTTCTTAAATTTAATTTTAGATACAAGTTTTAAAATAAAAGATTAATTTAAACTTATCAAAGTTTAAATAAATTAAAACTTTTTAAATTTTCAAGGCAAAACAAAATTTTGTCTTATAAATAAAATCATAAATTTTGAAGTTAAATTCATTCCAAAGTTTCAATAATTTCAATTTATATTTACATTAAAACTTTCAAATTTAAATCTTCTTTTAAATTTAAAAACTGAATTTCAATTTAAATTTAAGATTTTAAACTTCATTTAAACTTGCTTCTATTCTCACAAGAACTTCATTTTAAAAAGATTCCACTACTATTAATAAAGTAAAGTAGTTAGTTAAATTAAATGTTTAAAACTTTATTTAAAATCTGAGATTTTAAATTTGAACTTAAATTCAAAAATTCAAACTCTAATTTCAAACTTAGATTCAATTTAAACTTGAATTTGATTTAAATCTTCTCCTCAAAATTTTCAGATTTTAAAAAAAATATTACCTGAAAAACAGGTTTCTGAGAAACCTGGAAAGACAAATAATCAACCCGAGACTTCCCAAAAACCACTTCGAGTTAAATGCTGGCCTACTTTGAGTCACCCACCCTTCTGCTTCGAGCAAACCTCAAACCTTCCCCTGTTCCACAAACAAACCCAACATCACCATCAGTAACTCATCGCCGTGCATATGCACGGCGACTCCAGCCATCGTTGATCGCCATGGATGATCGTTACACATCAGAATTCCATCCTACAACCCATCACCAACATCCAAATCAAGCTACCACCCACGAAATCAAATTCAACCCCCAATTCAAAACCTGTAAACAGAAAACCAAGTTTTCTGTCAAAACCTGTCAATGGCGATTGATCGCCACTCCGACCTCCTGACGTTCAACCCATCCGGCCTCAAGCTCCTTCACCCTTCAACTACACAATCCCCAAATATCAAAACACTCGGTCAATTCTTCACCTCAAACTGACCCAATTCTTAACCCCATTCAAAACTAGGGTTTAAACAGACACTTTAAAATTGCATCCAATCTAACAAATTTTAAACCCATTCATGATTTTTTTGAGCATCTCCTATACTTCCTCTATTACTCAGAAGAGTCCCAAAGCTTCTCAAGTCATATATCATCATGATTTGATTAAAACCCATTTTTAGTTCAAGAACAAACAGCTACTTAATCATACACCTAAAATCCTAATACTTGATTTAAAAATCAAGTTCCACTAAATGTTTTTAGTTTATGAAACTGGATTTCAATATTAATATGATTGGTTTTGAAAAAATAAACATGCATGATGTTTTCTTCTGTTCCAGGGTCAATACCCATATTTTCTTTCTTGAATTTTTTATATATATATTAGCTTAAGAAAATAACAACTTTGCTTTATAATTTTCATTATATCAGGCAACAAGTTAAGTGGTAAGTATTCAAATAAAAATTGTGGGTGCTGGAAAATCAAAAAAGAAACAGAACATGCAATTGAAAAGAAACAGCATGCACATCATTTATTTTCATATCAACAGTTATCTATAACATAAGAAAATAGCTATTCTATTTCAATAAACTAGCATGCAACCTATTTTAAGATTTTAAAGTTAAAAAGTTACCCGCCTTATATATAAAAGAAGCAGAGCTCTGTTTCCCTTTTTGAATTTTGCAGAAATAAAAATATGCAGGCTTGACCCTTTTTACTTCATGTATGAAATGATATGCTCATGATCCCTAACTAAAATGCTTGCATGCAGATGCTTTTGACAAGCTTCACATCTGGAGTTGTGTAGATAGAAGAAAATACATACAGATTTGCTCATCTTCATGCTTAAAAACAGAATGCAGGCTTCATTTCCAGGTTTAAAACAGAATGCAGGCTCGTCTGGAATTTTGCAGATTTTGGTGAATCAATGCAGATTGATGTTTGAATGTGAGGAAGTGCAGACCATTTTGATAAAGGAGTTTTGATTTTGAGGAAGTGGAATATGCAGATTTGAACATGGTTTTGAATATGCAGGCCTGATTGTTAATATGAAGATGATTTTGATTCTAGAATTTTGAAGATTTCTTTGATTAAGGAAATGGAAAAAGAACATGCATGAATGAAGATGCAAGTTTATATATATGAATTTTCAGATTTCATAAAAGAAAAGAAAAAGAAAAACTAAAATTTAACACTTGTACAAATTTATACAACACTTGTCAAATTTATGTAAATTTTGAACACTTGTTAAAAGAATGAAACACTTGTTTCTTTAAATTAATTAGTACTAATTTACAAATTAATGTGTATGTTAGCCTAGTTTAACTTGTAAGTTTATATTTAAATATGGGTATAAATTTATAAATGAAAATAAAAACAAATCATGTTTTATAAATTGAAACTTATAGATATAAAAATTAAAACAATTAAGATTTTGTACTTTGGAATTTTAAATTCAAATCAAATTCACAATCAAATATTTTCAAATCAAGTTATATATATATATATATATATATGTATGTATGTATGTATAAATTCAATTTGAAATAAAAATTACAAATTCTATTCAAAACTTATTTATAAAGACAATACTCTATCAATATTGCTTTTGTAAATATCATATTATTAAATTAAAATCATTTTAAAAGAAATTAAAATATCTATATTATTAAGCCATAAAACCTTTTGTTGAATTTATTCTAAATTTAAAACTCAATCCAATTTAATTTAAACATTTAATATTTTTCTTATCAATGTTAAAGTGATATATTTATTTATTATATAGTTTTAAAAAATCAATACTAATTAAAATCAAAATTTCCAAATTATAACGTATATTAGAAATTTAAAACATGATTCATTTATTAAGTTTAAACCTAAATCATTTATTCAATAACTTTAAAAAGCTAATATTAAATAAAAACAAAATTTCAAATTACTACAAATATTAAAACTAGAAAATATGCTTTACTTATTAAAATTAAAACAATGCTAATCTACTTAGAATATTAACCATATATTTATTTATAGAAATCAATTTACTATTTTTAAAAGATAAAATAGCCAATTTAAATATATATCGAAGATGATTATTAAATCAATCTGAATTATTATTAACAAAATATCAATATCAATTTAATTTTTAATACAGATTATTAAATTGATATTGTTAAAAATTTCAAGATATTACAATCCTTCCCCCTTCAAAGAATTTCGTCCCCGAAATTTAAAACAATGATAATTTAATAATCTCATTAAAGATTTTAATTTTAAACACACGCATATATCAAACATATGCTAACAATCAAAGCAACCAATTCAACCCATAAAACAAATCTAATTATCCGGACAAATTCTGGATAAAATTTTATCGAGTTTCCCCAAGTATATATATATACTGGGATACACGCCCTAGAGAATCCAAACAAACAATACTATGAAGCTACAAAGCTCCTATTCAACTATATCTATAACACTAGACAAGACATCAGACTATAGACGAGTCTGACTCAACAACCAAAACTCCAGAACTGCTGGTTCCACAACCAGAGATAGATCATACACGTACTCCCTCAGAGATACGTGAATCTCATCGAATCCCAGTTATCCAAACCGACAATTCAATCATGTAGATCAAATCACTTATTCTCCGAGATCACAGAAAAGATCCAAAACACTTCAGAGCTAGGTTCTCAGACTTACCTAATTTTATAGCTCACTTTTGATCGGAGAAAACTTTTCCAAAATCAAATCTCCGACTTGGGAATCCAAATTCCTTCATCTCTAATCCACAAAACTCTTCGGACGATCCTGGGCTGTTCACTATCTTACTGATCAGCTCATCCCTTGCTGATGCCTCTATAAACAACTAGACCAATCAACACATCAAAATGATCTCCTCAAGATCAACTAGAACCAAGAACTCAAACTCTACTCCTCAACATCAGAAGACAACAACCTATCCTATCCGGAAAAGAAAAGCAGATACACTTCCCAACTGCTTCCGCTGCTCAACTTTGATTCGAAGTAGAAGAAAATGCTGAAGAAGAACACGAGCACAAACTGGACAACACAGCCCAAAGATATGATTCAGAAAATCCATAAGAAACTTTCAGAAGTTCCTCCAAAACTCCAAGCTGCTACACCAACTCAAACTCTTGGAACCTTCCTACTATTAAGCTGAACCACCGGTACCACTCCTGGAATCCTAGTCGATAAGAAAACTCAATCTCCAGATGTGAACAAAACTCTGACTTCCTGAAGACATTCAGAAAAACTCAGATAACCCAAGAGAATATTCAAACAATCGTAAGTCACTTTTGCGAACCACCCAAACCAAATCCAAGGAAAATTGTTCTCCCTTAACCAAATAGAACAACTTACACTTAACTAGACAACCTATCGAAGAAATGGGTCCACTTAACTGCTTCTGAACTCCTCTTCAGAAAAACTGCTAAGCCAGAAGATCTCTTGTCAACACCGAGAACACTCCAAGCTGCACAGCTGCCACGGATGCCAAAGAATTTCAAAACAAAGCTCTCGGAGAAACTCGGACCTCAAAGCAAACAGAAACTCCGGCTGAACGCAGCCAGAACACCGAAGCAGACTCACCTCCTTAACTTGTTCCAAAGAAAACATCTTCGGAAACATCCATAGTCACTGCATCTTATCACGCAGCTACTACTTCCTAAGGTATCAAAATACATCACTTGCTTCTACTCAATCAACAGATCCAAACTCTACTCATCCAACTTCAGAGAATTAACTCCGAACCTCAACAGGTTTCCTTCAGAGATCAATGAATTTCTTCATCACTACAGAACTTACTCGAGACGGTATTAGGTCTACAGTCTCGACAGGTACACTTCCAACCTCAAACATTCAAACTCCAACAAATGGTAGTCGTGTTACACACACTTCTACCCCATCTACTTTTATAACTTATATTGGAAATCCTGAACAGGTAACCCAAAAGATAGGTAGAAATATATATATATATATATATATATATATATATATATATATATATATATATCAAAAACTACAAATACGCTCTCTCAAGAAAGACACCACTACAGAGCCTAGGTATTCACTCAACCTAATGCTCTGATACCAAGTGAGACGACCCGATTTTCTTACCACAGAAAATCACATCATTTTTAAGAAAGAAAGGGATAGAAAAGAGAATAGAAAGAAGAGAAAGAAGAAACAACCTCAGAATCTCAACAACGGAATGAATAAATTATATTAATAACATAAACATTACATAGTATACAACCATTATCAGAGTTACACAGATATACATTACATACTAGACACTTATAAACACTTGTCTAGTTATACAACTCAGTACAGTACAAAGACAACAACTCAGAGAACACACAGCGGAATACTATATATCTATACGCAGAAGCCTCCTGCTCCATTTGCTCCTCCATAATTCGTCAAAGTAGACCTGAACCCTAACCTGAATCCCTTGGCTACTCGTAAAAAATTTGAGTACCCAAGAGTTTAAGAAAAACAGAATAAACTCCGGGTCAGACATGGGTCTGGTGTGAGTAACAGGTTAAGGTTTCTTAACTTCAAAAACCTTTTGAAAAGAAAGGTATCACGTAAGACTTCCCACACATAAACATGGAAAAGTTTTTACCTTACGCTAACCAAAACATTTGATAGGAAATCCGATGATATTATAATAGTGTCTAGGGTTTTCAATTAAAATACAGAAATAGCTGGAATGCTTACATCTCACGTTCCAACATAGTTGGGCACAACTAATACGTATGGCACTTATTGGATTTTGGATTCCATACAATGGATGGGATATTGGGGTACCGCCCGTCACAGTACGTGGCCTAGAACAACGCACCGAGGAGTACGCCCGCTCCCCTGCAACACAAGGCCGAACCCATTCCTTATTGAACAGTTCCGAATAAGATAACCCCGTGGTTGTAGCTAGCAACCACCCACACAGCTGAATATAAAGGGACTTCTAGACAGGGGTAAATCTCGCTCTCCAGTGGGGGCTACCCACGAAGCCTTGCTGCTCCTCCCCTCCTTTCGCCATTCCCGGTTGATGAGGCTTGAGGCTACGATTACCTTTATAGGACACATCACTTAGAATGCTCATCGTCCACCTGACGATGTTCTGAAAGCATTCAATCCATACAAGTTCGTTCCGGGTTCGAACGAAACCGAAGGCATTATCTCGTTACACTCATTTTGGAATTACCCTCTGAGTTAACAACGATAACCCTTGCACTCTGAACCACCATCTCGAATCTATAAGTACAATTCCGTCAACTCATTACGGAATCACCCATAGAGTTATATTGACGTATAGTCCTTACACCTCGAGTCTTCGCAAAGCTACACTTTGATTCACAACCTAACGTTTAATTGGAATCAATGTGGTTTTCGGATATCCAAATATGGAAACCCGATCCCGGTCTCATCGAAATCCAAAGCGTGTCTTTTAGGTCCAAGTTGTTTTAAAGATTTAAAACAAGTCAATACAGTATCTATATACACATAGATATATAACTTGTAAATCACAATTGATAATCAACATTATCAAGTAACAGGTAATCCCCATTATCAATATCATAATAGATAATCCATATATCACCATCACAATAGATAACCTATGTTATCATCACAATGCAATCATGTCATTCATACCACACAATATTATTTATCTCATTACTGATATTACATCCATTCAAGACAATCAAGTTCACCCATTCATCTATAAGCAATGATTTACTCATCACCATATAATTAATTTAAAATGCATTAAATTAACTATCTCTATCTCTAATTAATTTAAAGTGAATTAAATTAATCACTTCATATATAATTAATTTAAAATAAATTAAGTTAATCACTTCATCAAAATTTATGTTGCTTACTTAATCATTTAATTGATTACAATCAATTAATTAATCATTCAAAATAAATCACCTTAATTAATCACTCTTGATTAATTACCCTTAATTACATTCAAGTAATTATCCTTAATTAATTTCTCAAATTAATTATTCTCAACAAAACAGTAATTAACCTTTAATTACTTCAATTAATTAATTAATCATAATTAATTACCGTTAATTACTTATCATTGATTAATTAATCTTAATTAATCAACTTCAATTACATCATAAATTAAAATAATTAATAATCTTTAATTATTCCTTAAATTAATTACCTTAAGTAATTAACTAACTTAATAACTATATTAAACCAAATTAATTATCCTTTAATTAATTTCTCAATTAATTCCGTGATTAATTACTAAATAACTAATCCAAATTACCTCATTCTTTAACATCATTAATTAATTACAACCTGTATTTATTAATCAATTTCTTAACTGAGTAATTTCCAAAATCATTAATTACACACAGTAATTATCTTTAAAATCCAAGTGTTTAAAATTAACTAAACTTAACTAATTAAAATAAACAATCCTATTTAACTTAATTAATTACCTTAAGTAATTAATTTATTTCTTCATTAAGTAATTAAACTCAAACCATTCACAAATGATTATTATTAAATTAATTAATCTAATTAATTATAAAAAAATTAACCATATAAATTAATTATTAAATAATCATGGTTAATGACCTTCATTAACCATTCTTTAATTATTCATTAAGTAATTAATTTATATTAATTACAAATTAAATTATCTTTAATTATTCATTAATGAAAGTTAATTATTAAATTAATTAACCTTGATTAAAACTTAATTACATAATTAATAATTCATAAATCATTAGTTCAAAATCTAATTAATGATCTTAATTATAAATTGATTAATCGTTAATCAATATTAATTCCAAATTCAATTAATTAATTAAATTAATTAATTAAACTTAATTACCTCATTAACTAAATTAATTCTAAAATATTAATCTTAATTTAAGTTCAAGATAAAACTTTTTTTCTTAATTATGTTTTAAAACAAATTTTGTTTAAAACAAAGTACTTTTGGAATTCCTTAAATTTCATTTTAAATACAAGTTTTAAAATAGAAGAGTAATTTAAACTTATCAAAGTTTAAATAAATTAAAACTTTTTAAATTTTCAAGGCAAAACAAAAGTTTGTCTTAAAAATGAAATCATAAATTTTGAAGTTAAATTCATTCCAAAGTTTCAATAATTTCAATTTATATTTAGATTAAAACTTTCAAAATTAAATCTTCTTTTAAATTTAAAAACTGAAGTTCAATTTAAATTTTGGATTTTAAACTTCATTTAAACTTGCTTCTATTCTCACAAGAACTTCATTATAAAAAGATTCAACTACTATTAATAAAGTAAAATAGTTAGTTAAATTAAATGTTTAAAATCTGAGACTTTAAATTTGAACTTAAATTCAAAAATTCGAACTCTGAATTTCAAACTTAGATTCAATTTAAACTTGAATTTGATTTAAATCTTCTCTTCAAAATTTTCAGATTTTAAAAAGAATAAAACCTGAAATACAGGTTTCTGAGAAACCTGGAAACACAAATAATCAACCCGAGACTTCCCAAATACCACTTCGAGTTAAATGCTGGCCTAGTCCGAGTCACCCACCCATCTACTTCGAGCAAACCTCAAACCTTCCCCTGTTCCACAAACAAACCAAACATCAACATCAGTAACTCATCGCCGTGCATATGCACGGCGAGTCCAGCCACCGTTGATCGCCATGGATGATTGCTACACATCAGAATTCCATCCTACAACCCACCACGAACGTCTAAATCAAGCTACCACCCACGAAATCAAATTCAACCCTAATTCAAAACCAGTAAACAGAAAACTAAGTTTTCTGTCAAAACCTGTCAACGGCGAATGATCGCCACTCGACCTCCTCACATTCAACCCCTACGGCCTCGAGCTCGTTCGCCCTTCAACTACACAATCTGCAAATACAAAAACACTCAATCAATTCTTCACCTCAAACTGACCCACTTCTTAACCCCATTCAAAACTGGGGTTTAAACAAAGATTTTCAAACTGCATCCAATCTAACAAATTTTAACCCATTCATGATTTTTTTTTAGCATCTCCTATACTTCCTCTATTACTGTTAACCGGCATCTTGGCCCGGTTACAAAACGACAGTTGAAGTAATTATCATTAGCACTACACAAGATTCTGATCAAGAAGAGACTGGAGGTGTTAGCAAGTTGTCAGGCCCACAGCAAAGCAAGAGCATTCGGCCTGCCTGGCCTGGTGCGCAGAAGTCACCTACTATGGGCAGTACCTTGTTCCTAAGCCCATGAGGGAAGTCCAACCCATCTCGTCTATAAATAGAAGGGCAGGGGCATAATGAAAGGGATCTTTTTCCGGGAACACTGGGAAGACTCTTCCATTTTCTATACTCTCCTCTTTTTAATTCAAACTTGTATTCAAGTGATTGATCTACGGATTGTATCTGTATTCATGTAATTGAGAAAGAAATAAAGATAAAACTCAAAGTGGACGTAGGCAGTTACGCCGAACCACTATAAATCTGGTGTTCTCGTTTTTGTTGTTCATTCTGCATTGAATTACGCTATTCTTCTATTTTGATTTACTCTCTTCATTAATCTCTCTACATAACTCTACTCAAGGGTGTTAGTGACCAATTTTGGTGCTAACAATTACTCAGAAGAATCCCAAACCTTCTCAAGTCATATATCACCATGTTTGATTAAAACCTATTTTTAGTTCAAGGACAAACTACTACTTAATCAAACACCTAAAAATCCTAATACTTGATTTAAAAATCAAGTTCCAGTAAATGTTTTTACTTTACGAAACTGGATTTCAATATTTATATGATTGGTTTTGATAAAAATAAACATGCATGATGTTTTCTTCTGTTCCAGGGTCAATACCCATATTTTCTTTCTTGAAATATTTTTTGTTTATATTAACTTAAGAAAATAACAACTTTGCTTTATAATTTTCATTATATCAGGCAACAAGTTAAGTGGTAAGTATTCAAATAAAAATTGTGGGTGCTTGGAAAATCAAAAAAGAAACAGAACAGGCAATAGAGAAAGAAACAGCATGCACATCATTTATATTCATATCAACAGTTATCTATAACATAAGAAAATAGCTATTCTATTTCAATAAACTAGCATGCAACCTATTTTAAGATTTTACAGTTAAAAAGTTACTCACCTTATATTTAAAAGAAGCAGAGCTCTATTTCCCTTTTTGAAATTTGCAGAAATAAAAATATGCAGGCTTGACCCTTTTTACTTCATGTCTGAAATGATATGCTCATGATCCCTAACTAAATTGCTTGCATGCAGATGCTTTTGACAAACTTCATATCTGGAGTTGTGTGGATAGAAGAAAATGTAGACAGATTTGTTCATCTTCATGCTTAAAAACAGAATGCAGGCTTCATTTCCAGGTTTAAAACAGAATGCAGGCTCTTCTTGAATTTTGCAGATTTTGGTGAATCAATGCAGATTGATGTTTTAATGTGAGGAAGTGCAGACCATTTTGATAAAGGAGTTTTGATTTCGAGGAGGTGGAATATGCAGATTTGAACATGGTTTTGAATATGCAGGCTTGATTGTGAATATGAAGATGATTTTGATTCTAGAATTTTGAAGATTTCTTTAATTAAGGAAATGGAAAAAGAGAATGCATGAATAAAGATGCAAGTTTATATATATGAATTTTCAGATTTCATAAATGAAAAGAAAAAGAAAAACTAAAATTTAACACTTGTACAAATTTATACAACACTTGTCAAATTTATGTAAATTTTGAACACTTGTTAAAATAATGAAACACTTGTTCCTTTAAAATAATTAGTACTAATTTACAAATTAATGTGTATGTTAATATGGGTATAAATTTATAAATGAAAATATAAACAAATCATGTTTTATAAATTGAAACTTATACATATAAAAATTAAAACAATTAAGATTTTATACTTTGGAATTTTAAATTCAAATCAAATTCATAATCAAATATTTTGAAATCAAGTTATATATATAAATTCAATTTGAAATAAAAATTACAAATTCTATTCAAAATTATTTATAAAGACAATACACTATCAATATTGCTTTTATAAATATCATATTATTAAATTAAAATCATTTTAAAAGAAATTAAAATATTTATTTCATAAGCCATAAAACCTTTTGTTCAATTTATTCTAAATTTAAAACTCAATCCAATTTAATTTAAACATTTAATATATTTTTTTATCAATTTTAAAGTCATATATTTATTTACTATATAGTTTTAAAAACTCAATACTAATTAAAATCAAAATTTCCAAATTATAATGTATATTAGAAATTTAAAACATGATTCATTTATTAAGTTTAAACCAAAATCATTTATTCAATAACTTTAAAAAGCTAATATTAAATAAAAACAAATTTTCAAATTACTACAAATATTAAAACTAGAAAATATGCTTTACTTATTAAAATTAAAACAATGCTAATCTACTTAGAATATAAACCATATATTTATTTATAAATAGAAATCAATTTATTATTTTTGAAATATAAAATAACCAATTTAAATATATATTGAAGATGATTATTAAATCAATCTGAATTATTATTAACAAAATATCAATATCAATTTAATTTTTAATACAGATTATTAAATTAATATTGTTAAAAATTCCGGGATATTATAATCGGATGGGATCGATCCAACCTTTTATGTTGATTTTCTAGTTATCTTAATTGATTCTAAATATTTGTTGTTACCAATTATCTGCTGGTAGTTGGATATTTGTTGATACGAGTTCTAATTATTTTTGTTGATAATTAGATATTTATTGATTCTGATTATCGTTTTTAATAATTGGATATTTATTTTTTCTAATTATCGTTTTTGATAATCAGATATTTGTTGATTCATATTAACGTTTTTGATGATCGGATATTTGTTGATTCTGATTATCGTTTTTGATGATCGGATATTTATTGTTTCTGATAATCGTTTTTGATAATCAGATATTTGTTGATTCTGATTATCATTTTTGATAATTAGATATTTTTTGTTTCTGATTATCGTTTTTGATAATCGGATATTTGTTGTTTCTGATTATCGTTTTTGATAATCGGATATTTGTTGATTCTGATTATCGTTCGTGATAATTATATATTTGTTGATTTGAGATTTCTGATTATCGTTTTTGATAATCGGATATTTGTTGATTTGAGAATTGATTACCGTTTTTGACAATCGGATATTTGTTGATTCTGATTATCGTTTGTGATAATTAGATATTTGTTGATTTGAGATTTGATTATCCTTTGTGATAATTAAATAATTGTTGATTTGAGATTTCTGATTATCGTTTTTGATAATCAGATATTTGTTGATTCTGATTATCGTTTTTGATAATCGGATATTTGTTGATTCTGATTATCGTTTTTGATAATTCAATATTTGAGATTTCTTATCGTTTTTAAAAATTGGATATTTGTTTATTTGAGATTTGGTTATCGTTTGTGATAATTAAATATTTCTTGGTTTGAGATTTGATTATCGTTTGTGACAATTAAATATTTGTTGATTTGAGGTTTGATTATCGTTCGTGATAATTAAATATTTGTTTATTTGAGATTTGATTATCGTTTGTGATAATTAAATAATTGTTGATTTGAGATTTCTGATTATCGTTTTTGATAATTGGATATTTGTTGTTTTCTGATTATCGTTTTTGGTAATTAGATATTTGGGGTTTTGTGATTTGTGATTTGTGTTTTCTAATTATCTTTGTTGATAATTAGGTTTTGCTGTTTTCTAATTATCGTATCGATAATTAGATATTGTTGTTTCATGGTGTTGGGCGAATTTTCACCCAGAAGATCTCGAGACCAAGAAGTCACAATTTCACCCGGACTCGCAACCTCCACTTCGTTCGACAGCCAAGAGGCTCAATACTAACCTAGAAGTCCATCCAACATTCTCCATGAAGAAGCTCGTTCGGCACAAGCCTCCATTCGGCTCCTTCCATTCGGCCCCTTCCATTCGGCCCCCAAGCTCCTATCACCAAGACTACATTCAATTATCTCCATCCGGCTACCCCCGTATTCGGCCACCGGTCCAAACCACCACCGGACCGGCCTCCTTTCCACCACCGAACCAACAAACCGAACCAACATTCCTCCTTACTGCCGAACCAGAAGAAGGACAACCCATGCCGAACCAACCCAACAACAAGGCCATCACCGAATCCACTCCACTACCGGACCAACCACCTACCTCAATGCCGAATGGAACATCATCCCACTCCATCACCGGTCCAACACTACCCATCCAAAACCGAATGAAGCCTCGCCGAACCAAACAGTTGCCAATCCAGATTGCCTCAGCCCGGGCCCACCAGCAGCTATATACCTCCAAGACCCCTGCCCCCTACCTCACTCTATAAATAGAGGGGCAGGGGTACAACAATGGCAGACAAGTTTGAGAGCTCAAGTAAGGAAGGAACTTTCAAACTACTTTCATACGCTTGTATACAAAGCATTGTACTTGTAACCTGAAAGAAAGAAGATAATAACATATAAAGTGGACGTAGGCACATTCTGGCCGAACCACTATAAATCTGTGTGTCTTTACATATCAGCCCCTACTTCTTTTATATTTGCATACTCATCTAAAATCATATAAAATCACATATAATCAACTAAATAATACGACTTGGAGGTGTTTGTCCATTTTTTGTGCAAACATTTTTGGTGCTTTCACTGAGAGTAGAACTCAAGCTTCATCTTCTCCCACTCAGCCTTCTTCCTAACAACATCACTCGTTGCTTAGAAATCATGCCTTCCAAACAGAGAAGGGATATTAACAAAGGAAAGAACATCGCAACTAGCAGCCTTCCAGATCCAGCAATCACAGATCAGCCCACTTCAACAGCAGTACCAGATGAAAATCAGGAAAATCCAACTGGTCCCGCAACGGAACAACCAATCACTAGGGCAGATCTGGACAGGGTTGTGGCTGAAGTAACTAACCGCTTCACATCCCAACAAGAAACTTTGGTGGACCAACTCATGTCACGCTTAAGGGATGCTGAAGAGTCCAACCGCAACACTGAATCATGGGGTGAGTCCCAATCCGGAGGATCCCGGAGGCAACAAAGGTCTTCACTCTTCGAAGAAGCTATCAACAGGAACAACAATGATAGGGGCCGCGCCCGGACTCAGCCCGAATTCCGACTCGACGAAGCCCTTGGAACCGAACCCAGCGAGGGAGGCACCAGGCGAGGGTCGGATGTAGCTGAGCCAGTCATGCCACCTAATCATAGAAACCCCGCTGAACGGAGCCGAGCTAGAACCCAGCCCGAAGTTGGCCCCATGGATGTGCTCGAAACAGAACCCCGCAGGGGAAGATCAAGGCAGGGGGCAACTGTAGCTGGTCCTAGCGTGCATCCAAGCAGCCAAAGACAACCACTGGATAATGCTAGAAGTGATAGACTGTACCATCCCTACAGGTCATCTGGACGAGATAGATCCCGCAGGGAAGAACCAAGCTCATTCTTGTCCGCTCCAAGTTCTGACGAACGAATGGCACAATTATTCAGAGAATGTGTACAACGGGAGCAAAGGGACCGAGGAATAGGCGCTAGGGTCACCAGCCCCTTTACCCGAAATATCGAAACTGCCATTACTCCCCGGGAATGGAAAATGCCAACCATGGAGCCTTACAAAGGAACTTCCGACCCCATCGTACATTTACAGAGATACACCCAGCATATGCTCATGAGTGGAGCAACAGAAGGAGTATTATGCAAATGCTTTCCGCTATTCCTAGCAGATCTAGCTACCTCCTGGTTCTGCCATCTACCCCAGGGATCCATCAGCTCATGGGTGATGTTGAAAGAAAGGTTTATTAGCCAGTTCCGCATCCATGTGGAACAGCCCAAGGATGCTTATTCTCTATCCAATGTCAAACAAAAATCCGGAGAGACGCTACAACAATATCTAACGCGGTTCAACGCCGCAGCGGCAGCAGTTCAAGATGCCGATGAAAAACTCACTCTAATGGCCCTCTGTAGTGGTGTACATCCAGACACCAAATTTGCCAGAAGGTTAACTAAGGAAAAACCAGCTACCTTGCCTGATTTCTTCCATGAAGCTGGAAAGTATATGAGACTTGAAGACGCTGCTACAGAAAGGCAATCAGGACAACAAGGTAAGACAGTTCAGGACAAGGTTCCCGCTGCAGCTAAGGACGCTCGAAGAAATGAATCTAGAGACAATGCTGGGGGCAGGAAGGTTGAAAAGCGCCAATATCGACCAGGGCCAAGATTTGACTCCTACACTCCTTTGAATGAAACAATCGAAAACATCTACCTAGCCACTCAGGGCGAACTCGGATACAAGCGCCTCCCGCACAAGAAAGAATCAGATAACGCACTCAAGTCCGGAAAGTTCTGTCGCTTCCACGAATCCCACAGACATGACACCAATGAATGCCACCATCTTCGGGACTTGATCGAAGAACACATTAGAAGAAGAAGACTGGAACGTTATGTGAAAGGTCAGAACAGGACTCCAACTCCTGCCAATGAGAACTCAAAGCAACCCCTCCGAGAAGTAGGCGGAGGGAATCGCAACAATCACAACACCAGTGGCTCTAGTCAAGAGAAGATAGTGGTCCTTACCATCTCAGGAGGACCACACATCGCCGACAGAAGTTGGGCAGAGATGGAAAGGTACGGCAAGTCGCTTAGAAATGCCGAAGGATATGTTAACTCCATTACGGAGGAACGCCACCCGAAACGAAAAGAAAACGATGACATTGTATTCAGTAGGCGTGATTTGGAAGGAAGACAGTACCCACATATGGATCCCATGGTCATCTCTGCCTGGTTCGGTCCAGCTAAAGTTTTTCGGATTCTAATAGACACGGGAAGCTCCGTAAATATCCTGTTCAAACATGCTTTCGACAAAATGAAGTTATCAATGATGTATCCCCCTGTGACAAACCGCTGCACGGTTTCACTGGAGATGCAAAAATGCCCCTCGAGCAACTTGACCTCTTCGTCGAAATAGGAAGTCATCCCCGCTCCGTTGTGCGAAAACAAACGTTCGTACTAATAGAAAACCACTCGGCTTACAACGCCTTCTTAGGAAGACCAGCCTTGTCTGACTTCCAGATTGTATTAGCCCCCTGGTGCCTGAAAATGAAATTTCCAACAGACAACGGAGTAGGAGAAGTAGAAGGAGATCAAGATGCTGCCCGAGACTGCTACGTAACTGAACTTCGCAATAACCGCAGAAAGAATAAAGGAAAAGATGCAGAGACTACTCTCTGCATGAAAAGCTTGGAGGCATAGCAACTAAAGAAAGCCCCTCCTCTTCGATACACAAGCGATCCCTTCAATGAACTAGACCCCAGGGATAAAGAGGAGGAGGCTACCGCCGAGCCTGCAGAGGCTATGGAATTCGTATCGGTAGATAAGCATGATTCAAGTAGACTATTAAAAATCGGATCTCAGCTGAAAACGGAATTGAAGGATCAACTCATTGACTTTCTCCGCCACAACTTAGATGTATTTGCGTGGACCCATGCCGATATGACAGGAATCTCCCCAGACATAGCATGCCACATGTTGAACATCGATCCCACCAAGGTACCAGTAAAGCAGAAAAAGAGGAGCATGGGGGCAGAGCGATCAGCAGCCCTTGATGAGGAAGTAAAAAATCTACTTGCTAATGGCTTCATACGGGAAGCCATCTACCCAGAATGGATCGCTAACCCAGTGCTAGTAAAAAAGGCCAATGGAAAGTGGCGAACATGTATTGACTTCTCCAATCTGAATGACGCTTGCCCGAAAGACTGCTTCCCACTTCCCCGAATTGACCAACTCGTAGACAGCACAGCTGGGCACGAACTCCTATCTTTTATGGATGCATACTCCGGATATAACCAGATCCCCATGCACGCCCCCGATCAGGACCACACTAGCTTCATCACCGACCGCGGATTATATTGTTACAAAGTCATGCCTTTTGGACTCAAAAATGCTGGAGCTACCTATCAACGCCTCGTCAACAAAATGTTCGCAGAATTGATAGGACGAACTATGGAAGTATATGTGGATGACATGTTGGTAAAGTCCAGGAAAGCCAACGACCATGTAAGCCATCTGGACGATACGTTTCAGGTACTTCGCCGATATGGAATGAAGCTGAATCCTCTAAAGTGCTCCTTCGGAGTATCATCGGGAAAATTCTTAGGATTCATCGTCCACGCCAGAGGAATCGAAGCAAACCCTGAACAAATCCGGGCTTTAAAAGAAATAAGGATACCTTCCACTCGAAAAGAAATGCAGAGCCTAAACGGAAAGGTGGCCGCCCTAAGCAGATTCATTTCCAAGGCAACTGACAAGTGTGTCCCTTTCTTCGAAGCACTCAAGAAAGACAAAGGGAGGTTCGAGTGGACCGACGAATGCTTAAAAGCCTTCCTCAACCTAATCGAACACCTTCAGAGACCACCAGTACTCTCAACTCCAAATGAAGGTGAAGTGTTATACCTATACCTCGCTGTATCATCTCATGCTCTAAGCGCCGCCTTGGTAAGAGAAGAAGACCGCACACAACGCCCGGTTTACTTTGTAAGTAAGAGATTTACAAGGGCAGAAGCCAGATATCCTAAACTTGAGAAATTAGCATATTGTTTATTGATCGCGTCACGAAAACTGCGACACTACTTCCAGTCTCACTCCATCAGGGTTCTAACCGATCAACCACTAAGACAAGTGCTCCATCGTCCTGACACTTCTGGGCGACTCCTCAAATGGTGCATCGAACTAAGTCAGTATGATATCACCTACCATCCCCGCACCGCTATCAAAGGACAAGCCATGGCTGATTTCATTGCCGAATTCACTACCAACGAAGGCAAGGAACAATCCGAAGTAGCAAAAAACATCAAGTGGAACCTCTTTGTAGACGGAGCATCAAACGAACAAGGCTCGGGGGCAGGTATTGTGATCATCACCCCCAGGGGAAGAAAGTTGTACTATGCATTAAGATTGGAGTTCACGGCCACTAACAACGATGCTGAATATGAAGCAGTAATAGCGGGATTGGAACTGGCCCTAGAAATTGGAATCAATTCCTTATGTATTCATAGTGATTCTTAGCTTATCGTAAACCAGGTACTAGGAGAATTCCAGACTCGAGGAGAACGACTCACAGCATACCTAAAGAAAACCAGACTGCTGCTCGATCGATTGGACCATTATCTAATCAAACACATTCCTCGAGAAGAAAACCAAGAGGCAGATGAACTTGCAAAGCAAGCTAGTATGAAGAACAGCACCATTTCCGGAGCACTAGCAATCTCAAGGCAGCTAGCCCCGAGTTTCGAACAAGTGAATCTGATAACTGCAATCGAAGAAGGAACCTGGATGACTCCTATCCGGAAATATTTGCAAGATGGCATACTACCCGACAGGCGTGACGAAGCCAAGAAGATCTTGAGGAAAGTTCCCCACTACACAATACAAGAAGGCATCCTCTACCGGCGTGGCTTCTCTAGCCCCTTATTAAGATGCGTCGCCGGAAGGGAAGCCAAGGAGATATTAACAAACATCCATCAGGGAGGATGCGGAGATCACACTGGAGGACAGACTTTGGCAAGAAAGATACTCTGATATGGATATTACTGGCCCACACTAAACAAAGATGCCCTAGACTTCGTTAAGAAATGCGACAGATGTCAGAAGTTCGCCAAGATTCCTCGACTGCCCACAAACGAAATTACTCAAATGACTAGCCCTTGGCCCTTTGCTGTATGGGGAATTGACTTAATTGGCGAACTGCCAACGGGCCGAGGCGGAGCCAAATATGCTATAGTGGCAGTCGATTATTTCACCAAATGGGTGGAAGCGGAACCTTTAAATAAAATATCTTCAGCAAAAGTTATCAACTTCTTGATCAAAAACATTCTGTGCAGGTATGGAGTCCCACTCAAGATCGTATCCGACAACGGACTCCAGTTTGACAGCGAAGAATTTGCCGACTGGTGCCAAGAACATGGAATTCATAAAAGCTTCTCATCAGTAGCTTACCCTCAGGCAAACGGACAAGTTGAAGCTGTCAACAAAATTCTCAAAACCCTAATCAAGAAGAAACTTGAAAAGTCAAAAGGCGCTTGGGTGGACGAACTTCCTACGGCACTATGGGCATACCGCACATCTTTCAGAACATCAACGGGACATACTCCTTTCTCTTTGGCATATGGATCGGAGGCAATGCTCCCAGTTGAGACTATTGTGCCTTCCCACCGTAGGATCCACTACAACCCAGAAGAAAACGAAGAACTCCTCCTCATGTCTTTGGATCTGATCGAGGAAAGGAGAAACGATGCAGCACTCAAAGCAGCAGCTCACAAACAAAAAGTGGCAGCACAATACAATTCCAAAGTCAAGCATCGCAGCTTACAAGAAGGAGATCTTGTCCTCAGGCGAATCTTTCCGCGCCCCGGGGCACTGGACCCCATCTGGGACGGACCATATGTAATTCATAAAGATCTCCACAACGGAGCTTACATTTTGTCAACAGTGGACGGAGAGGTGTTCCAGAGGGCATGGAACATCCGACACCTCCGTCGATACTTTTCTTAACTTGTACTGCCCATATGAAGTGAATTAACAAAGAGAATCAGTGGACGTAGGCATTTCCGTGCCGAACCACTTTAAAAAATCTTGTCTCTTTTTAACTTGTTCCTTTATGTCTTGGCTGCTCGTTAAGTTTTATCCCTTTCTGTTGAACAAAATCCTATGGCATCTCCACTCAAGACGCACCACGGCCTCATCTGGACTAGGCCTAACAGGTACGCTACGATTCTATGCACTCGCCAATGAGACACTTTTGCTCCAGCATCCCTCTGCTGCGGGTTAACTCATTGCGCGCCTGCCCTCAAAGCCAACTGTAATGAGCCGATTATAAGTCATCATAAAGGCCGACTATAGCCGATGGCAGCTCATTACGGCGTTCGGCTCGCCGGCAACTGTGAACCTACTTTAAGCCCCAACATAAGGTGTGGCCAGCCAGGGGTAGTTCACGGCCAACGGCACCCACGCTAGCCGGCCACGGTAAATCGAATAATACCCACGATTACGGACCATAATGGTTTGGGTAGTTACCGTGCGCGATCTCGGCTCCGATGTGTCTTAAGTGCGGCTGTGGTAAAAAAGAAAACTCCCCGCGGAGGCGTAAGATGGGTGACAAATGTCTCCAAGACCCACAGCTAGGGAAAGTGACTACAAAACCCGTTTGCCACGAACTTAAGCACATCGACGGCCTTCCGTGACTGGAAGTTTTACTTTTACTATATTTCCATTCCATTTAAATATTTTTCTCCTATCCTGTATAACAAACTCTAAAGTACATGAAACCGAATAGGAAGCATTCACTCATGAGGCTCTAAGCCTGCGTACTGGGTGGCAGGGCGCTCAGCTATACCCGTGAACAGTTACACAAGACACTCAAAGCTACCGCCTGCGAATAAAACATAAAGGGCGGTACTCTCTTATCTTGTACATAAATGCGTAACTATAGCTTATTCATACACTGACATTGCAAAACGTGAAATTATATTTCAAGCAAATGCTTAACATCAAACACAACTAGAATCACAGGCATATACATGATTATACTTCTCACACGGCACATAAAGATAGCAACAACATTTAAACATGACAAAATCAGCTTATATTATAAGATCACACGAAGTTATTCTTTGCAAATAATTTTATTACAGTTGCATATCAAAGACTAACATAAACAGTGATAAAAAAGAAACAAAAAGATGGCAGATGCATCCACACTCCATCACCAACTCCCCCAGTCTACTTAGCCGCAGGATCAGAGCCCCCAGCATGCGGATCAGAAGTCCCGCCTGTCCAATTCGGAAGAGGAATTCATTAAACGAACAACCAAGTTATGGAAACACGGGAAGAAAAGAAAGGGAAGAAGAATAACTCACCAGCATCCGCCGCTTGATCCTCATCATCCAACTGCACGCCCGCTTCCTCTGCAGCAAGCAGCCGCATCCCCTCTTTCACCGCCGCTTGCTCCTCCTTTGAGAATTGAGCAGTAACCGCATTCAAGTTGAAAGCCTCTCCGCCTTCCTTACCCGCGTTCACCCTGGCCTCCTCTAAAGCCTGGAGATACACCTTGGCCATGACCCGAGGGTAATCGTCCATCCAAAACAAGCCGCCCTCCTTCCAAGTGTGGAAGTACATATCCTGCAGCATCTCATCCATCATCCCCTCGTTTTCCTCAAACTCCCTCACCCGGGCCTCGGAAGCTTGCAACTTGGCGACGGCGACGTCCCTCTCTGATTGGTATCTCAAGCAGTCAGCCTGGAGTGACCTCCTCATTTCCTCCTCCTTCAACTTGAGGGACCTCCTCATCTCCTCCATCTCCTCCTTCAACTCGGCCTGAGCCATCTCCGCAGCCTCGAGCCTCCCTGACAACTCCTCTACCCGCTCGAGATCCGCATTTCGAACCTCATCCACCGTTGTGATAGCTATGTTAATCCGTTCCCTGCAAGCGACCTCCATCTTCCGTAATTCCGCCCTACTGGCCTTCTCCATGGTCTCTTTCAGCCGCTTGGAGGCTTCCTCATGCTGGGAAATCTGGATGGCTTGGTCGGCGAGCTGCTTGGCCTGATCGGCAACCTTTAACCTCAACCGAATGTTAGCACTCCCGATCTCTTCCCCGGCCTTGACCAACTTAGCATGATGCTCCATTAACTTCTTGGTCTCTGCGGCCACCCGGTCGATATTAGCCTTGGCCTCATCCCCCATGGTGACTACCCGTGTAGTAAGTAAATCAAGATCTAAAGATTTGGCCTCGTCCAGCACTCTTACCATGGGGTTGCGGGGAAGGAGGTGCTCGCCCGTGGTCTCATCGAATGAAATGTCCCGAAAGCTTGGGTCTAAATCAGGATGACCGGCAAAAGGGTCACGAGGCACGGGGCGAGGCACATCGGGACGCCTTATACGAATGACAGTAGGACACTTGGAAGGAGGAGGAGGGGGACCGAGCTCCGTGCTCTCCTCCGTAGTATCACGAGGAGGCTGAGTAGGAGGCTGCGAACCGGGGGACGACTCAAATAAGGAACGGCTCCGCTTCCTTTTCTGAATGCCCTCTTCGATGACCCCAAGAAGAGGGCGGTAACTGACTACATCCCCAGTGCGATCAGTAGAAGGTTTCGCGGAAGCTCTCCTCGACTTAAATTGTTCAAGGCGGTGTCGAACATCCGACGTTTTAACTGCCTGGCCTGCCCCTAGAATAAAGAACAAGTGTTATGAACATACAATAATCCACAGTTCAAAAAATGTGCTAAGTTAAAAAGAAAGAAAAGTGGGAAGACACATCTATTATACAAACCCGGCGGAGGAGTGGGATACTGCAATAAGTCCTGGATCTCACCCCAGGACGGAAGTGAACCGTAAAAAATTTCTAAGTCCCTATCGAAAATGGAATCGGCAGAAGACAAAAGCTCACCTTGCATCGCCGGAATCACCCTAGCTGAGGAACCCTTAGAGGATGGGTCAGTGCCAGCCACAGCTTTGCCGGTTTCCTTTGCCTTCTCCGTTCCCTTCTCCGTTTCCGACTCTCCCTCCGACTCCCCGAAGGCCCGACGGAGAGCCTCATCCAGTTCGAGGTCTTGTCCAGAGGTTAGAGCAGCAACACCACTACCACCTTGACCGCCGCCATCTCCTCCACCCTCTGACCCTTCTCCAACTTCGCCTCCTTCCTCCTCTTCTACACCTTCCTCCTCCGGGACAGTCGGGCAAGTACTTGGAGAAGGGCCATCAGACTTCTTCAGTTTCTTCCCCCCGACCACGGGACGCTCTGCGAAAGGCTCCCTCTTACCGCTCTTTACCGTAGCCCCCTCCTTAGCTTTAGCAGCCCTCTCCTCAGCCGTATCCCTTTGCTTAACCACGGACTGGCGCGGTAAGATCAAATTATACTCCAAGAGGGTTGCGTTCCTGATCAAGAAAGAGACCGACCGGTCCCTTGCCGGAATAGCCTTTAGTTCAGCAGCCATTCGCACTAAGGAATCGTCCTCCACGACTGCAATACCACCTGTCGCTAACCAGAAATAGAAGCATGTCAGAAAAAACACTACAGTCAAAACACATGAAAAATATAAATGAAATCAATCTTACAGCCGGAAGTGAAAAGGCGGGAAGAAACAGCATCGTCCTTGACGAAGAACCACTCTTTCTTGAACATGGTGAACTTGGAATACAAGTCCAGGACTGGTTTGAAGGGCACGGCCGCTTCCAGGCTAATATACGGAGACCCCTTCTTATAGCCTCTCAGGTTGTACAAATATCGAATTTCTCGGTTAGAAGGAGGACGCCCGTACCTCCTCTGGAAGATAACAAAGAGGCTCACCAGGATGGCGTAAGAGTTAGGCTGAAGCTGGAAGGGAGCCACCTTCAAATATGTGGTGAAGCTTACTATCCAAGCGTTGATAGGGGGGATAGCGCCGCACATGCAATGGTATCTGCTAAAAGCGAAGTAGCCCTCGGGAGGATTATATGGCATCACTCCATCTCCCGGCAGCAGCATAAGGGCCCTATCTATCCCGAAGGAACGGGATATGACGTCAAGTTGCTCCTCCTTTAGGGAGCTAGGAAAACAATCCGGGGGAGAGATCAAAAGTTCCTGTGGACCATATCCGTCCACTAGAGACCTCGGAATAGGTCGGTGTTGCCCGGATCCTGGTTGGACTGGGGGCAAGGAAGAAGAAGGCTCTCCTGTGCCTCTAGACTTCTTTCTGTCTGATCGTGTTTCCGCTTTGCGAGACATTTTCTGCAGCACAAGAAAAACACGGTGTTAGAGCAAGAAGTATAGAAAGATAAACAAGCAAGTATCTAAAGAAAGCATATAAAAGCATAAGATTCCGCTCAAGGTTCAAGTATGAAGTCTCATTCGGCGGTGCAAGACGAGTTCATTCGGCACCAAAATCCAATGCTCGTTCGGCATACATGTCATTCGGCATACATGCATTCGGCATACATGTCATTCGGCATACATGTCATTCGGCATACATATCGTTCGGCCCCTCACCTCATTCGGCTATCCAATACACTCCGTACACATTCGGCAAACAGGACCATCCGGTGACAAAAGTTCATTCGGCAGAAAGTATATATACCTGATTCGGTATAAGCTGGTTCGGCGAAGAATTTGGTTCGGTAGCACAATTGATTCGGTTCTCTTTGGTTCGGTAAGGGAAAACCAAGGGGGTACGGCCTCTATATATAGGCGAACTCAGGGCCGCCGAACCAGCTGGTTCGGTCTACCGGATACGAATGAAACCAAAAGCCGAATGAAACCAAAAGCCGAATGAAACCAAAAGCCGGATGAAACCAAAAGCCGAATGAAACCAAAAGCTGGAGGAGCACGACCGGACCAACACAAAACCGGATGAGCTCTCTCTCTCTACCAACGACAACCAGGGGCTGGGGGCATGCAGAGCGCCTCATGCAGATAAGTACCGATCTCCGGAACTTACTAAATAGAATAAGGATTATGATAACGATAAATAAGTCGTAAAACTCTCACTAACATGGATTAATCGTTCACGCGTGTATGCGACCACGAATGGCCCGTAGGCACGCTCTGAATGGTTATTAGCCCTATCATCGTGGGAATTTACACTTTGACACGCCTTTTTAAACTCATAAGTGGAACGGATATTTGATAACTATGAAATGGCTAAGCTACTTACACATGTACGGGGTCGCGAACGATCCCTAGGCATGCTCTGAGCTGGCGATAAACCACCCAGGGACCCACTCTAACGTGAACCTGGCATCGACAATGCTAAGCCCCTTCGGGGCAAACTTGCTCGTCCCGAACGACACAATTCAGTTCATCTCGAATATTTCGATCACGAACGGACGTTATTTGAAACCACACTAAAAAAGTAAATTTCTCTGCAGGACATCAACAGGATATAAACATCCAGCCCGTGGCATTACAAAACAAGCCTTCTTACCACAAAGAAACAAAGCGCGACACATGCAAGCGCGTGCCCCGCTTTGGGGGGCAAATGTTGGGCGAATTTTCACCCAGAAGATCTCGAGACCAAGAAGTCACAATTTCACCCGGACTCGCAACCTCCACTTCGTTCGACAGCCAAGAGGCTCAATACTAACCTAGAAGTCCATCCAACATTCTCCATGAAGAAGCTCGTTCGGCACAAGCCTCCATTCGGCTCCTTCCATTCGGCCCCTTCCATTCGGCCCCCAAGCTCCTATCACCAAGACTACATTCAATTATCTCCATCCGGCTACCGCCGTATTCGGCCACCGGTCCAAACCACCACCGGACCGGCCTCCTTTCCACCACCGTACCAACAAACCGAACCAACATTCCTCCTTACTGCCGAACCAGAAGAAGGACAACCCATGCCGAACCAACCCAACAACAAGGCCATCACTGAATCCACTCCACTACCGGACCAACCACCTACCTCAATGCCGAATGGAACATCATCCCACTCCATCACCGGTCCAACACTACCCATCCAAAACCGAATGAAGCCTCGCCGAACCAAACAGTTGCCAATCCAGATTGCCTCAGCCCGGGCCCACCAGCAGCTATATACCTCCAAGACCCCTGCCCCCTACCTCACTCTATAAATAGAGGGGCAGGGGTACAACAATGGCAGACAAGTTTGAGAGCTCAAGTAAGGAAGGAACTTTCAAACTACTTTCATACGCTTGTATACAAAGCATTGTACTTGTAACCTGAAAGAAAGAAGATAATAACATATAAAGTGGACGTAGGCACATTCTGGCCGAACCACTATAAATCTGTGTGTCTTTACATTTCAGCCCCTACTTCTTTTATTTACATATTCATCTAAAATCATATAAAATCACATATAATCAACTAAATAATACGACTTGGAGGTGTTTGTCCATTTTTTGTGCAAACACATGGTTTCTGTATTCTAATAATCTAATTGATAATTTGTATATTGCTGATAATTGCATTTATCCAGATATGTTGTTTTCTGATTATCTACTTGATAATTAAATTTTGTTGAGAAATTTTGAATTTCTTTTATTAAACTAAAAGATTTCTTTGGTGTTTATATTCTCGACCTTTGTTTTTCTAGCTTAACCAGTTTATGTTAGAAAAATAAGTGTTATTGCGCCTTTAATTACGAAAATTGCGGGGACGCAATTTTTATAAGGAGGGGAGTCTGTAACAACCCGGGGTTTTACAACAATTAATTATCGTTGTTTAACGATTAATATTGTTTGCAAATTTCTATTTGGAGTTTTTAATTCAGGTAGAAATTCGTTTAAAAAAATTGTTATGGAATTACGGGCTTTAAAATTAATATCGGCCCATGTTTTCTTGGTGTTGTGTTATGGAGTTAATACCTGATACCCCCTCTCCTTTCATTCTCTTCGAAACCCTAGTTCAAACGGAAAAAAAAAACATACGAACGAAAGAAAAAAATGGAGGCCTCCTTTCGTTCGTTCCTCTTTTGGAAACCAGGGCTTTGAACAAAAATTGAAGAGACCGATGATGATTGCTTCGATCTGGAGGATTTTTGCTTGTCGATTGATTATTTGTTGCTTGTGTCAAATGCGTGCACTTCAAAAACTAAGGTGAGTTAATTTAGTTATCACTCACATCTAGTTCTATCTCAGGTTTGTAGGGTTCAAACTCCATGATTTTCGTTCGTATAAAACTGTGTGAATTCGTCACTTGATTTTCTCGACAATTTGATTTTGTTTTGGTGATTGGTGACTTTTATGACATGATTCGATTTTGTTTATCCACGGCTTTGATGATTTTTGAATTTGAGTTTGACGATGTGGTTTTGTTTGATTTTGGCCCTCTGTCGTCTTCGGCCACTTGACCTTGTAAAAATTTGTACCTTGGTTATATTGCGTAGCTTCAAGTCAGTGCCTATTTTACTTGAGGCCGTGACTTGAACTTCTGCATACTGAACTGTTGTGGCTTTGTCCACTGCTTGTTTACTTTGATTTTGCGGTGTTTTGAGGTTGGCATTGTACTCGAGTTATTTAATTCATGTGCATTGTCATTTACTTGGAGCACTGTTTTGTTCATCTAGTTATACTGCGTAGCTTCAAGTCAGTGCCTATATATGTCCATTGATAAAATCCATGTTGTATTCCATTTTGTTTACATGAGGTCTGATCCATTGTTGTTCCCTCTTTTTAGTGTTGTTTCACGATATATGTGTATTCAAGTGCACTTTGTAGACATGGACTTAATTTTATCACTTGACTTCGAGTTTGGTTACCTGAAGCTTCTGGCTCCAATAGATTTTTACTGATTTATTTCGTTTACTTGGTTATTAAGGTTTGAACAGTGCCTTATTTTGTTCATCATTTCATTGGGTATGTTGTGGTTCTCTATAGCGGCACTCTGCCTCATTATACATTGTCATCCCTATGTATTTGCAGTTTGCATGTGGGTTGTATTGTCTTGAGCTCGAATACATGTAACAATAGCTTGACCATTGGGCTTGTTGCATTGTTGGATGCATCATTTTATATATGTTTTCCCACTTTTAGTTGTCGAATTGGCTATGTCCATTGCATTGTTGAGATTGAGTTATATTGTCCAATTCAACTCAATGTTGCATACATGTCGACTTCGTATAATTTGCCTTTTTGAAGAGGCGCTGTCTGTTGTAGTTGCACTTTGCTTTCATGCGTTTGCACTGTCCAGTATTTTTTTTTGAAGAAGCAATATAATTTGCCTTTTTGAAGAAGTAATAAATTTTACCTTCTTGCTTTGGCACTGAACCTTGTTCTTGATTATGATACTTGTACATTAGTTACTAGTTCATGTTTGTATACATGTTGATGCTAGTTGACCTTGTTTTATAGCTTGTCACTGTGTTGCGCTTTGCTATGCTGTGTCACTGTATTGGGTTTTATGAATATTCAGGTATTCAGGTTGCATGCAAAATTCATTTGTTGCCAACCTGTGGCCTTTGTGCCTTGATATTATTCCTTTATATGCTATATTACACCACTGCCTAGAGCATTATGTTGACTCTGTTTTTATGTCTTCGGTCTGGACACGTGTGCTTCATGACCTTGTGTTTGGTTTTATGCATTTGAACTCGCAGCCTTGGTTAAGGTGCACAACATATTGAACTTAATTATATTTTCTTTGATCATATGGCTGGTTTGATGTGCACTGCGTCTTGAGTGTGCTTGCATCTGAGTTTTTGTTGCAGTTTGCCCTTGTGATCTTGTGGTGGCTGCAGTTTTTGGTTGCAGTTTGCCCTTGTATTCATTTATGCAGTTTGCCATTGTCGGTTTGCATTGCATCGATGCAATTTTGTTTTTCTAATTGCATTTGAGTTGAATCCGGTAATTTGGATTTGACCTTGTGTTCGTTTGTGAATTTTCATTGTGTACATAGGTGCACACTGTCCATGTCTGTCTGCTTTAACCATTGAGGCTGTGGCATTGATATTTGATTCTTCATCGATTTTGGTTCGTTGATCTTTTGTGTACATCATCACTCTAGTGGCAAGGCAGTGCACGCAAGCGTGTACTACAGCCACACGGTATCGCCTTTATTGATATTCTAGTTGCTTTTGATTTATTGATCTTTTGCGTATTCCATATGCTGTAGTGGCGAGGCAGTACACGCGTGCGTGTACTGCAGCCCTACCCGAATTGACTTTTTAATGGTTATTTCAATTATTTGAATTGTTTCATGTGTCCAATTCAATATTTTGAATCATAATTTTGAATCATACTTTGATTTGGTTTATGTTAACGTAAAAATCTGACGCTAACACCCTGATGCAAAGCAAGTGTGAAAGCACCACCCGATGATACGGGAATCAGAAATAAGCAGGAAAATATCAGAAAGATAGTAAGAGACACAGTTTTTATAGTGGTTCGGCTAATAGTCAAACCTATGTCCACTTTATATCTCTTTATTGCTGAATCAAGTACAACTTATACAACTTTCTTCAATTACAACACACTTTAGACTAGTAGATCAAACTTTGATGGAGAATAATCTTTCGAATCCATGTTGAATGATGTAGATTTTCTCTTGAAGTTCGTCGTAGTGTCCTTGGTGTTTGGAGTGCTGTTTGAGTTGAGAAAATGGCAGAGTATCGGCGCTTCGAGAATGAGCCGAAAAGATCCCCTGAACGTTGGAGCTCACGCTGTATTTATAGGAGTTTTTTGTCCATAAGTCGTAGGTCGGAAGCTGCGAGTTAAAGTAAGTCGTGGGTCGAAGGTCGCGACATAAAGTAGGTCGTAGACCATATGTGAGCGACCTAGTAGAGGGAAGCTTCGGCCCTTCCTGGTAACACTGGTCTCTTCTGGACGAAGTACTAGGTCGTGGACGACTTAGGGGAATGGTTGGCAACCTTAGAGCGCTAAGATACCCGATGTAGCGACCTAAGCTAACTCGTTAACCCACTATGTGGCATAACCCATTAGGTCGCTAGGTCGCGGACCTCTTAGGTCGGTAGGTCGCTGCCTGTTAGGTCACTAACTCGCTTCTTACTTTAGGTCGCTAAGCCGCCAGGTCTCTTAGGTCGCTGAGTCGTGGCTTCCTATAAGCCGTTAGGTCATCCACTTCTTTAAGTCGTTACACCTTTTAGGTCTTTCCACCTTTAGGTCGTTAAGTCGCTTACTTCTCTAAGTCGTTAGGTCGCCATCTCTTAAGTCGTTAGGTCGTCCATCTCTTAAGTCGTTAGGTCGCTGTGCTTACGTAAGTCGCTGGGTCGCTCCAACTTGTTAACCCATTAGGTCGCTTCGATTGTTGAGTCGCTAAGTCGCATAATGAATGAATTAACACTTGCCCTGCGAAGTACACGCCTAGGTCGTAGGTCGTGTGCTTCGACTTAGTTCCTTAGGTTGTGAGCGACTCAAACGGTTTGCTAGGTCGCGTGACGGTATGCCTTCCTTTCATATAAATTGTGTAACTCGCTCCTTCTTCACTTTACCTGCTTCATCACTCTAAGCCGCCGTTAACAAATATTCAAGCTTCCACAGGCGAATTTGGGCTAGCCAGTTGTCGATTCATTTTAACCATCGCATTGTGTAAGTAAACTCGACCTTTATCCTATCCACTATCACCATCAAATCATGAATTTCAATCTTCTGATTCCTTACCAATTTCGTACATTGCGCTTCATTCTCGAGTTATGCTGATCGCCATTAGCCATGTTGCCACTGCGATCCATGAGAGCATAGCATGGTACTGTGTTCATGATAGATCTGAGATGATTCAGATCAGTATTTGGGTGATTTGGTGGTATGGATAGATGATGGGTTTCATTGAGAAGATGGTGGATCTTCGTGGTTAATGAGTTATCGGGTTAGGATGTAGGAGTTACTGCATAGAGAGGAAGGAAGCGAGCTAGGAAAAAATCATAGTGGTGCCAACAGGAGATGGTCCAAGGCTGCCAAGTTTCATTAGAGGCGACCTAACAAATCCGAACGACTTAAGAGACCATGCGACTTAATGTGCTGAAACGACCTTAGTGCCCGCGACTTAAATTGCGCACGACTTAACTCACTTGCGACTTAATGTGCTGAAACGACCTTAGTGCCCGTGACTTAAATTGCGCACGACTTAACTCACTTGCGACTTATCATATGTACGGCTTAGGCTTTAGGTCACGGCCGAGCTAGGAATTGGATGATTTTGCACTGCCGAGAAGCTTCTTGCGGCTTATACCTATCTCGCTTACTTGTTCGGTCGCGTACGACCTAGGACTTGAGCAAATCCTCACTGCCTTGACCTGAAGCCTTTTAATTTGAACTTTGAACTGTCAAGATAACTCGCATAACTTTGCTATGCTTGCTTAAAAGATTATACCAAATTTGACGCTAATAACCTGTTAAATACAACATTTGCAAAAAAATTGGGCGAATATACTGCCACTGATTGCCCACATCAAACGACAGATTAGTTGGGAAAGGATAATCAACATAAAGAGATTATATGAAATGTTGTGAATCAACAAATTCAAGTGAAGTATTAAAGTAAAGCATCGTTTAACTAACACTGATTCGTTTGCATTAACACTGCACTTACATTTGAATTCAAAACAACAAACTCTGAAACTTTATAATTGACTAATGTTGGTTAGCTTAATTTCAGTTATATTTGCTTGCTGCTTTGTTAGTTTCACACAACACTTCACACATTTAGGAAAGGTGCACCTTCATATTTGAATATCCAGTTCCTTGTGTAGAATGTCTTCTCATCAAGAGGAGGAAGTAGAACAAACTGGAGAGGCCTTCCCGATAGCTGATCCACTGGCCCACCCACCAGAAAGAACTCCCACTACTTTGAGTTACCGAGTGTTCAGCCAGTTACGCGCCCAGTTTGGGATTGTAGAAGCAGATGCTATTCTCCCTTGGTCAAATGATTTTGCTGATAATCCTCCCTTCGGCTTTGTTACCATTAACCGCCAAATGTGCCTTTGTGGTGCCATTCCTCCTTTTAACAATTTTCTCCAACAACTCTTTCGCCCATTGGCTATCTCCTTTTCAATTGCACCCCAACGGCTATGCCATTTTGATGGGATTATGCGTTCTCTTCAGAAGGACGCTTGATCGCCTCCCAAGCTTTGAAGAAATCTGTTATTTATGCACATTTGCGAGAAGTAAGGACCATCCTTCCATTATATATGTGAGAAGCGCCAGAAATTGTAAGCTTATCACTGATCTCTTTGAAAGCGCTCATGGTTTCCTGAACTAGTTCTTCTATGTTCGTTGCCCCTATGGATTTTATGCTATTTGGAGAGTAGGGAGTAGGCTTACTTATCCCCATTCTTTCCTTTTATGAGCTTTGTGAGATCCGAATCGCTAAATGTTAACTCCGTTCTCTACTTTTGCAGTCCTCCCTCCTCCTTGTAGAGACTTTAGCCACAAGTCAACTTTTGAGAGGCTTAACGCTGTGGCGGCTGAGCAGAGAAGCATTAAGTTTTTGCTAAGAGACGAGTTCCTTCATCAGTTCGGACTCTTACACCCTTCCTGCCCTACTCAGCCTTATGAAGTTCCTAACTCTCCGGCTGAGACACCGGATGCCCCAGTTTTTGTTGAGGAGCCTATACTGAAAGAACCTGCTTCTGAGGCTACTCTGGTGAAGTGCTCTACTTCTACCGATGTTACGGGGTCATCTGGCAAGCTTGCACTTGCCCCGGTCGTGGAAGAAGAAGAGCCTCAAGAACCTCCGTAACATTCAGGGAAGTTCGGTGATGGAGGAGCTGGGAAAACAAGTCATGCCAAGCAGAGCGGGGATGACACTTTTGAAGGGTTGAGCGACCTGTTTATCACCTCACAGGAGCTCTTTAAAGACGATCCTGTTATTGCTGGAGTTTCCTCTTCAGTAATTGAAGCGACTTCCACTTTGCAACAGACTTCGTTGACTCAAGAATTGACGTTAGCTACTACACCCATCATTTCCCCACAACCGAGGAGTGGTTCGTAGTTTGACGCGCGTAGTTTGCACACTACACACACTTAGGATTTTTCAACACCTATTTGCACTCAACTTTTGTACTTCAAGGACTAATCAAGTTTTCCCCTTTCTCGTTTTCAAGTTCTCCAATGGGGCGTAGCGGTTCCTATTATGACGACTTTCAACAGTACGGAAGGCGTGGTCAGTATGATTATAGGTGCAATCTTCCCGCCCATAGGGAAACTGATGAAGAGAGAGCTGCTCGAAAAGATCAAGAAATAAGAGTGTATGAAGAAAGGTACGGAAGAAGGGATGAGCAACATGACTCTTCTCGTAGAGGCGATGACTCTCATAAAAGAAAAACTTATGATGATAGAGGAAAGAGTCATGACATCGGAGACCCAAGCAAGCGGGCCAGGCTTGATGAAAAGACTTCATCTGCAACTTTAGAAAAGGCCGGTGCTCTCACTTCTCTAAAAATTCCTTCAAAGTCTCCTGCCCTTGAAGGAGCCGACATTCAGACACTTCTCGGCAGGCCCTCGTACCAAGTTGAGAGAGGTCCGCCAACCCTTCAAAGTCGGTTCCCTCATTGGTGCTTAAAGGAAGTCCGCTTCGACCTTGACTTGGTTCCCATCGACAAAGAGGCCATGCTACGAAATCTTGACACTGTTAAACTTGATATTGAGAGAATGTCAGGGTGGCAAAAGCTCGTCGATGAGCTTCAGAGGGTGAACCGGGCCAACCTTGAAGCTATGCCGACGATGGGGAACGACAAGTCTGAATGGCAGAAAATTCTTGATCAGCACAACACCAAAATGAAAACATCGCTGAGTACAACGAAAAGCTTGAGGCGGAGGTCGAGAAACTTAAGCACGAGCTTGCTACTTCTTCCACCTCTTATACTCAAAAGGAAGAAGTGCTTCAGAAGCAAGTTCGAGATGCTCATGCCACTCAACGGTATGTCGAAACCCGGCTTGAAGCTACACAGAATACGGTGGAAAAATATCGTGCTGACTTTGCAGAGCTACGGGAGAAAGCTAAATCTCAGGACTTAGAAATCATGAGGCTGAAAGCTCAACCGTTAAAGACTGAGAAAGAACGTGATGAGGCCATGGCTGGAAGGAGGGCTGCTGAACAATCTCGTGAAGAGACAAAAGCCAACATCAGCTCTACTCTGTTTGATTTTTACGTCCAAAGCGTCTGGGGGCGTGGAAGCCTTGCATTTTTTGGGGCCTAAATATGAAATCACTTTGGCTGAAGTGTGGGAGGCTGTAATGGATATGCTCAAAGGCGTCGGTTATTCCGAAGATGAACTTGAGCGCATTACTTTGATGACGAAACTCGTGGTGCTCTTGCCAGAGGAAAGGAGCAGCTTGTTAAGGTACGAGACGAAACGATGGGAGGGGAGCATTAAGAGAAAGAAGCACCTTCAATTGCCCCTGTCCCTCCTTCGACTTTGGCCGACATTGACATCATAGGCTCAAGTTCCCATTCTCTGCTCACGGCTAAAGTCGTAACTGAGATTACAAGTGCACAGGGTGGAGACGAAGGCGAAGAAAGTACTGAAGCTCAAGCTTATGAAATTGACGTTAGAAAGCCAACTTCTCCAGATAACTTTAATGCTGATCTTGCTCAAGTCGACTGCTCATTTCTTCATATGAGTTTGATGAGCTTCTTGATTATTTCCTAAATCTCAACGAGCCTTTATCTCCTCTCTTTACTGATTTTAACTTCTTTTCTTCTGTAGAGAAAGTACTAAGCATTGCTCAGACTTCCCCTCCTCCAATTATTCCTCCTCAGTCTCTGCAGGTCACTCCTCCTTCTGCCTCTCAACCGGGATCACAAGAGGAGCAAATAGAAGCTCTCTAAGACTTGGACGATCCCATTGCTTCTCAAGAACATAGGGGAGAAGAAACTGAGGAGGGCAAAAAGACTCCGGAACTAACTGGCTCTGACGATACGCCGTTAGCCACACTTTTTACTCCAGAAAGCGGGCCTTCTTCTAAGAAAAGGGGAAAAAGTGGAGTCTCAAAGAAGAAAGAAGCTTCAGTTGGCAAGAAAAAAGCAGAAAAAAATCTGATTGTTCCCCTTTCTCCTTCTTCCCCTACTCTTTCAAGCCGGCGCAAGAAGTTGGTCATCCGGCCAGGGGCAGGCTCAAAAAGTGGAGGGAAGAAAATGATGGCTTTGGTCCTGTGCTTTTTATCTCGCTCTTTGCCTTTTTGCTTGTATATAAGCTTGTGTTGACTAGAGATTGTGCGGATACCAGTCCCCGCTTTCTTTTACTTTGAAACCTGCATATGTATAAAATTCTCATAGTATGGAATAAAATGGTTCTTTTACTTATACAAATTTATGTGTGTATTTGAGAACGCTTTTATTTTCTGTTTTCATGCAAGTTTCTTTATCCTCTTTATGTGAAGTTGCAGTAAACCTATGGTATGTTTCTTGAGCATTGTTTTCATTTTTGTGATGATTGTATTGTATTGCCCCCATACCATGGTTTATTGCAATCTCTTTCACATTGGCAAAGTTTCGGAGAACAACTCTTCTGTTTCGAGAAGACTTGTACTCTTTCTTTTAGAGAACAACTCTTCCATTTGAAGGAAGTTTGCATTTGTACTTTATAGGATAATATTTCCGTTCTAAGAAAATATTTTTTCTAATATAGTAGAATGCACTTCATATTGGAGGAGTTGTCTCTTTTTTTTTGTTGCGAAGTTTTTACACTTCACTTTTTGGAAAAAGTCACTTTTGCTTTGGCAAGTGAATTTTACTTCACAGTATAGTGGGCCTTCCGAAAAAGGGCTTCAACCTGCTTGAGCCTCCGAAGAGAGTTTTTTGTTTGATTGTGCCTCTAGGAAGAGGTCTTTTTGTTTGGTTGCGCCTCTTGGAAGAGGTCTTTTTGTTTGATTGTGCCTCTGGGAAGAGGTCTTTTTGTTTCTGCCTCTTGGGAGAGACTTTTATCTTTTCCCTGTTCGTTGGGAAGCGGGCCTCCGAAGAGGGCTTTTCACATTTCGACTCGTGTGAAGTTTTATTTCAGATCACGGTGAAATGTGTGCCTTTGAGTAGGGCTTTTGCCTGAAAGTTTGGAGTTTCCTTCTCTTAGTTGGATGGATTCACGGGACGGACACGAGTGTTCTGTGCCACCGATCAGTCCGCAACTTTCTGTCGAGAAAGAACTCTCTTTTTCTGGCGAGGCCCTCTCGAGGTCTTTTAGCATTTCAACTATGGTGAAATGGGCCTCCGAAGAGGGCTTTTCACATTCCAGCACTTGTGAAGTTTTATTTCAAATCTCGGTGGAATGCGTGCCTCCGAGTATGCCTGGAAGTTTCTTCCTCATGGTTGGCTGGATTCACGGGGCGGACGCAAGTTACTTGGACGCTTATTTGCACAAATTTTCTCAGCTAGTGAACAAGCGCCTTGCCTTCCACTTGGGAAGGTGCCTTCGATCATCGTATGGATTCATGGGGCGGACGCAAGTTACTTGGACGCCTGTCTGCGCAAACTGTCTCAGCTAGTGAACAAGCGCCTTGCCTTCCAGTCGGGAAGGTGCTCCCGGTCATTCCATACCAATCTTTTTTGTTGAGAAAGTCTTCGGCATGCCCCATTCGAGGTCTTTATCCTCCTAAGAGTCGTGCCACCTAAGAGCGCTTGTGCCTCCGAAGAGGTCTTTGGCTGTTTGATACTTGCTCGCCCATGTCTCTTTGCCATCTATTCATATCGGCGATCCCCGTTATCTTTTCCAAATACACTTCTACTTTATGTAACAACCAATATTTTTCAACCATTCGCATCCATTATAAGTGCATAGGCAGACACTCATGCCGGAATTGAATTGCTCAAAATACCGTGTTGTAAATAAAATTTTGGCAAACCTCAGAATATACAGTAAATAAAAGTCACAGATCACAGACACAGAGTATATAAAAATGCAGCGGAAGAAAAAGAGATAGTAGTACACGAAGCTACTATATAAATATGAGATACATCAGAGTTAAATAAGATACAACAGAAGAGTAACAGGATACATTAGGTACAAATCAGATACATCACTGAACCACTGGATACTGAAACAAAATAGATCGCTGGATCTTCAAGGAAAGCTCCAACGCCGAAGGTGAATCTTGAATGCTAACTCAATCAATCTGACCCGAGCGTAAAGAAAAACACAAAACCCTCGAGTCAGGACATAAATACTTATAAACTGTAAATCAACTCAAGTGAACAGTAACAAAATGCATCAGTAACTTAAAGGATGCTTGGGACCGCCCATCCTGTAAGGATCCGTTAAACTATTTACTATGTAGTAATATACGCTATATACGGTAGTGTCTAATCAGTAAAGTATAATCATATAGAAAATAGCGTTAAGGGGATGGTGAACCTTAACGCGGTCGGATCTTTAAAACCAAAATCGTAGTGGGCTCTATATAAGGATATGACACGACACGCGAGGCAATGCCAGGGTGGATACACCGTTTGCACTCCCGGACCGGTGGTGACGGCAAGCCAGCAGCTTCCGCCCACCTGGAACAATACCCCCGAATTAAAGTTGCGCCACCGAATCGAATCACAACAGTAATAAAATGGTTTCCGATAGAGCATGCTCGATGAAAGGGTGCGACCCTTTGTCTAGCCCGGTATAGCTCCTGTTATAGTCATATATGCCAACTCACGGGAGTTGGGTCCATGTAATATACCTCGAGAACGTCACCACCATCCTACTTCATTCTGGAATCTCCACCGCGTACACGGTTGCTAAAGTGGTTTTCGGTATTCGCCGGCTATAAGACAATATCCGATCCCGGTCTCTTTAACAACCCATCGTTATTATAACCCGTAGTTATAACTTTAAAAATATTTTATACTTCAAAATAAAATATCCCTTTCAATCCAAATCTTTATCAAAATAAAGATTAAATCATTCCAAGATATCATATCTTTCGAATCTTCTTTTCAAATCATTTTAATATCAAAATATCATATCTTCCAAAACTTCGTTTCAAATCGTTTTAATATATCAAAATATCATATCCTTTCAAAACTTCATTTTCAAATCATTTTAATATATCAAAATATCGTATCTTTTCAAAACTTCATTCATTTCAAATCATTATTCATTTTATTCAATCTAAAATACCATTTCAATTCATATTTTAAAACAGTTTATATTCCAAAAATTCTTTTTTTTTTCATTTCAATGAAGTTATTATGCTAAATAATTAATTTATTAAATTTCCAAAAATTTCAACTTCCAAAGTTCATTTATTCACTTAAGTTTATCAAAACAGTGAAAATTCACCTTTCGCATCATTTAGAAAACTCTACGGAAAGTTACATTCAAAACAGTTCAATTTAACAAAAGACAACGTTTAAAAATGTTGTAATAGAGTTTTCTTAAATTTCAAATAAACTTAGTTAAATTCAAAAATTATAGCACTTACAATGATTGCTATAATAGCTTTTAATTCAATTTAGCTTTTTAGTTCATTATCATCAACTACAGCGTTTACAAATGCTGTAATATCATTTACATTGTAATTAATAGCATTTCAAAAATGCATTCAATTAACTTCAAATATTCAATAAAATTTCTCAACCAATTATATTTTTATTAAAACATTTTTAACTTATAAAATCATACATTTTCACTTTTATAAACATCATTTAATTTTCCTTAAATTCCTGATTTTATAAAGTTAAGTTTCTTTTCAAAAATCAATATTTATTAATAATTCACTTATTAAATTTCGACATTCAAGTTTAAATGCATTATATTAAATTTCAACTTAACATTTAAGTTCAAATTCTCAAATATTACCTAGTTTTATTTTATTTACTTAACTAAAAATTCACTTTTAAGTCAATCTCATAAATTTCCAATTTTTAGTTATATTTCAAAATTCAACTTAAATATTCATTCATTTCACATTTCAACTTTATTAAAATCATTAATATGATATAAAAATCACTTTAAATTCATTTAAATTCAAATTATCATAAATTTATCATAATTTCATATTCAATTAAATTTCCAATTATAATTAAATCAAAATTTCCAAAATAACTTACGTTCAAAATTTCTAACTTTTTCATTAATTCATTTCACTTACAATTATTCAGAAAATCAATAATAATTTACAAAAATCTTTTTTTATTAAATTTAAAATCAAAATATTATAATAATTAAATTTCTAAAATATTTAAAATTTTAGAAAAACGTATTTTAACTACGGGCCTGTATATAATTTTCTACGCTAGGTAAAGTGATACGGGTAATATATCATTTCAACCCATAATTTACAAAGAAAATCCGGGTTTTATCATTTCAAACCCGCAATCCCAAGTCAAAATGAAAAATTTAAAACCATTCAGGCCTATCATTTTAGCCCATAACATTTTTTTTCTAACAGGGAACTTGCAGTGTGATCATATACAGAAATAATATAAACAATGCCAATATCACAATATACAGTCATATATCAGATGTCAGGTGAAAATTAACAGTTTTAACATGGTAATAACATGGCATAGCATATCATATGATCATCATTAACTTGCATAAACATTTTATATTACTAAACACTTGTCATCAATTCACTTTTCATAAGTACAAATGTCAAAGTGAGAAAGACTCACTTTTTCAAGCTGAAGACCAAAACAACAAACACAAGTGCGATTCCAAAAGCATGACAAGCACGATATAGCATGACTTTTGATTTGAATGAATGGAGATCCTTGATATTTGTCTTGTAAACAATAACCAAAACAAGACAATATACACATAAATATTCAACGCAAAACAATGTTGAAACAATGAAAATACGAAGCAACAAAGGAATAGATTACTTGACCTTGCTTTAACCATTCAAATGCTTGGCCTAGGAGGTTCTTGGGTTCAGCCATTATGATGATATAACTCAGGTTTGGCACCATAACTCACGGCTAGAAGGAGTATGGAGTGGTAGGATTATAACATGAAGCATACAATTGATCAAGGCAACATATATGAAGTTTTTGAGCACAACAAGGCTCGGCCTTGGGTCAAGTGGGGCTTGGTGATGTAGCCCAGGCTAGTGTTAAAGCAGTAGAATTCACCGACACAATGAGTTGGATTTGTTCCAAGGTCGTAGGTCGTCCACGACCTAGTGAGGAAATGGTGGAGATAGGTCGGCAGCGATCCAGTGGAGAGACAGGTCGTCCAAATAAGCTAAGAGGTCTCAAAATACAATCCCGCGACCCAAAAGTCCAACCCAGCGAGCTAAATGAAACAGAACAGCATGCTTTACGTCGGTCGGAAACTTTAAGTCGTTCACGACCTAACTGTACGCGGGATAAAGGGGGACGACCTAACGAAGCCGTGCAATCTGAAATGATTCTACGTCGCGAACGACCTAACAATACCGTTAAGTCGCTCCAGCGACCTAATGATGAAAGCGGGCTAAAATTAAGGTGCTCCGTCCATTCGAATAACCAAGCAACGACCTGTGAGTTAGGTCGCGAGCAGATAGGTCGCTCACAAGGCCAAAGCTCAACCTTAAGTCGCGGAAGGATAAGTCGCTGAAGACTAGATCGTTGAGTCGTTTGCTTCTGTATAGGTCATAAGTCGTGTGTTTTAAGTCGTCCGAGTTTGTGCCTATGTGTTGTATTGTGTTTGTAAGTCGTAAGTCGTGTTGTGTTGGTCAGTTAGGTCGCTCACGACCTTGTTAAGTCGTAGGTCATCCGGTGTAGCGCTGTTATGTGTTGAGTCTTGTATTTTTTAGGTCGTTTACGACCTATGGTAAGTCGTGGGCATTGTTAGGTCGGAAACGACCTAGGGTGTGTTGTGGCCTATAAATAGGCGAGTTGGGGTCATTGTATTTTTTTTAGTTGGTGGATTTTTGAATGAAATTCTCTTTGTTAGCTTTGTGCTTTCAATTTAAATTGGTAGTTGAGTGTAATCTCCTATCTCCACTTTCGGTTATTCGAGTGCGCTCGAATCAACGATTGTTGAAGCCGATTCGCGGAATTAAGTGCGCTTGATCAACGCTTGAAGAATTGAAGATCTTCTTTCACGGTATCATGCGCGATCAACGTGTCGAAGATAGCTAGAATTCGGTATCTTTGTGATCAACGAATTTGGGCATTTCAGTATCTTCAATCCACCGATTGCTACATTTTCATCGTTATATCGATTTTCTGTTAATCCGTTGCGTCAGTTTGGTATCTGAGCCATACTTAGCCAATCATAGCTAAGTTGATTCTTGGAGCCAAGTATTTGAAGTTTGAAGTTGTTCATCGTGTTCATCTTGAAGTTGCAACAAGAGGGAGACTTTCGATCCATTCCATTTTGGATCAAATTGTTGGAAGGTGTTTGAATTTGGACTTGTTGGAAGTTTGCGCGCCAAAGTTGAGTTTGAAGTGTTGAACCGTGCCGACCTACCCTAGGTCGTTGCATACTATCGAGTTATTGTTGAGGCCGAGCTAAGTCGTGAAGTTCAAGCCGAGCCGAGCCAAGGAAGCGTGTGAGCAAGTTAAGTCGTGAGACTTTGTTTCGAGCTAAGTTTGGAAGCCGAGACCAAGTTAGACCGTTTGGGATTTGTTGCCGAGCTAAGGAGTTGAGCCGAGTTAGTGTTGAACCGAGCTAAGGAGTTGTGCGAGCTAGTGTAGAGCCGTGACTTGTTGTTTTTTTGAAATTTGAAGATTTTTTGAAGATTTGTTGAAGTGTTTGTGTTGATTCAATCATGCCACCAAGGAGAGCTAACCTCCATAAAAATGTTGAAGCATTGTATAGAAGAGAAGAAGCCGAGCAAATGGAACAACGTATTAATGAAAAGTTTGATGAAGGCATTGGAAAGCTAGAGAGGTTGATGAATGATTTGAATAAAAGCCAAAGGAGGAGATCACCAATCTCGAACCATGGAGGAAACCGAGTTTCGCCATCGGTTACGGAAGCGAGAAGGGTATCACCACAATCTTTTAGAGAAAGAAGGGAAACATCAATTTCTTCAAGGAGAGATCACCATGACCATGGAGATGAAGAGAGACATAGCAGAAGAGACATGCGTGATCAAAGGGATGTTGATGGTCGAGATCGATATAGACATACATTTGATTTTGTTGAAGAGGGTGATAGAGCTAGCATTCATTATCAAGATCGAGACCAAGTTCGAAATTCATATCGGGATGTAGATGATGATCGTCGTTGGGAATCGGGAATGAAAATGGAGATTCCAGAATTTAAAGGCGGGATGGTTGCTGAGGAGTTCTTAGACTGGTTGTCAAATGTTGAGGAGATCTTTGATTTCAAGGAGGTTCCAGAGAATCGCCGAGTGAAGTTGGTTGCTACTAGGTTGAGGGGGAGAGCTATGGCATGGTGGCAACAAACTAAGCTTACGAGAGAGAGAATGGGAAAGTCAAAGATTGAATCATGGGATAAGATGAAGAAGTTGATGAGAGCCACATTTTTACCTTACAACTATCAATCACTTATGTACCAGAGATTGCAGAACTTGAGGCAAGGGATGAAGACTGTTAATGATTATGCTGATGAATTCTACCAACTCATTGCCAGGAATGATATTATGGAGACAGAAGAACAGCTGACCGCCAGATTTGTTGGAGGGTTGCGAATGCAGATCCAAGATATGGTTAATATGTTCGATCCAAGATCTGTGGCAGAGGCACATCAGAAAGCGTTGGCTTGGGAAAAGCACGGGAGGCGTGGAGGTGGTGTGTTTACTAATTCCAATAATCCAGTGAAGGGTGCCAGTGGAAGTTCTAATGTTTCTAAACCTATCAGTAAACCAGTTGTGAAGGAGGTTGAGAAGGCAAAGGTTAATAGCAGTTTCAAATGTTACAATTGTCAGGAGTTGGGTCACAAAAGCAATGAATGTCCAAAGCCGAAGAGGAGAGCAATGGTTGCAGAGGTTGAAGAAGAGGATGTGGAAGCTGAATGTTCTAATTCACCTTATGTTGAGAAGGAAGAAGAGTTGTCCGGAGGTGAAGGGTGTAATTTGATGATGAGGAGAAGTTATTTGGCACCGAAGCAAGAAGAGGAAAACAGTTGGTTGAGGAATAATATATTTCAGTCCACATGCACTATTCTGGGAAAGGTTTGCAAGTTCGTCATTGATGCTGGGAGTTGTGACAATATTATCTCTACTAAAGCAGTGAGAAAGTTGAACTTGAAAACTGAGAAGCATCCTAAACCGTACAAGCTAGCATGGTTAAGGAAGGGTGGTGAAGTGAAAGTTGGGCGAAGAGCTTGTGTGAATTTTTCAATTGGAAAGAAGTACAAAGATGAAATATGGTGTGATGTTGTGGACATGGATGTGTGTCATCTGTTATTGGGCAGACCATGGCAGTTTGATAGAGCAGTACAACACGATGGTCGTGCTAATAGTTACAGTTTCATGTTTGAAGGTACTAAGATTATTTTAGTTCCTAAGAAGCAACAACAGAAGGAAAGCAAGCTGGAGGAGATTAAAGAGCTGAAAACCTTATTATCTTTGAAGGAGTTTGTCAGGGAAGTTGAAAAGGAACCTGAAGTCTTTTTGTTGATTGGACGAGAGTGTAATGAAGTGGTTGAAATTCCTGATGAAGTGAAGCCAGTATTGGAAGAGTTTGACGATGTTTTTCCTACGGAGTTACCACCGTTGAGGGATATTCAACATCAAATAGATCTTGTTCTAGGAGCTGTGTTGCCACATCGACCACATTACCGAATGAGTCCAAAGGAACATGAGGAGTTGCGGAGGCAGGTGGAAGAGTTGCTTGAGCAAGGTCATGTGCAGGAGAGCTTGAGTCCTTGTGCAGTTCCAGCCTTGTTGGTACCAAAGCAGAATGGAACATGGAGGATGTGTACTTATAGTCGGGCGCTGAATAAGATCACTGTGAGGTACAGATTCCCAATGCCGAGGTTGGATGACTTACTAGATCAGTTGAGTGGGGCAACTATCTTTTCGAAGATTGATTTGAAGAGTGGTTATCATCAAATTCGAATTAGACCAGGAGACGAATGGAAGACAGCTTTCAAGATAAGGGAAGGATTTATGAATGGTTTGTTATGCCATTTGGTCTATCGAATGCACCGAGTACATTCATGAGGGTGATGAACCAAATATTCAGGCCGTATATTGGGAAGTTTGTGGTAGTCTATTTTGATGATATTCTGATATATAGCAGGAGTACGGAGGAGCATGTTCAACATTTGAGGGAAGTGTTGATTATTCTTCGTGAGGAACAATTTTATGCTGCTACGAAGAAATGTGTGTTTATGACGCATAGTGTTTTATTTCTGGGTTATGTTGTTTCAAGAGAAGGTATTCAAGTTGATCAAAGTAAAGTTGAAGCGATCAGAAATTGGCCACAGCCCAAGACGATAACAGAAGTTCGGAGTTTTCATGGGTTGGGTTCATTCTATCGGAGGTTTATTCCACACTTTAGTAGTGTGATGGCTCCAGTTACTGATTGCATGAAGGGGAAACAATTTTCATGGACAGAGGAAGCTGAGATTGCTTTTGAGAAGATCAAGGGACTGTTGACGACAGCACCAATTCTTGTTTTACCAGATTTTCAATTGTTGTTTGAATTACATACTGATGCATCAAAGGTTGGGATTGGAGGAGTCTTGAGTCAGAATGGAAGACCAGTTGCTTATTTAAGTGAGAAGTTATCAGGGGCAAAGATGAGATATAGTACGTATGATGTAGAATTTTATGAGGTAGTGCAAGTAGTGAAACATTGGAGACATTATCTGTTTCGTAAGGAGTTTGTTCTTTACACAGACCACGAAGCTTTGAAACATTTACAGGGACAAGACAAGATTTCATCGAGGCATGCATCATGGATTGCTTATTTGCAGCAGTTTACATTTGTCGTGAAGCACAAGTCAGGGATTACGAATCGTGTAGCAGGTGCATTGAGCAGAAGGAATCACTTGTTAACTACAATGAAGATTGACGTGACAGGGTTTGAATTGTTGCCAGAACTGATTAAAGAAGGTCCTTACTTTAATAAATTTGTTGAGAAAGTCAAGGAGGGAAGTTCTGATGAGTTTGTGTTGATTGAAGGTTTCTTATTTAAGGGAAATCAATTATGTGTACCGGATTGTAGTTTGCGAATGAAGATAGTAAAGGAACTTCATGAGGAAGGACATGTGGGTAGAGACCGAACATTGCAGTTAATCTCTCAATCCTACTATTGGCCATCGATGAGGAAGGAAGTTGAAAGGCTTGTTCAGAGATGTCGCGTTTGTCAAGTTTCGAAAGGAACGGCTACAAATGCGGGTTTGTATATACCTTTACCTGTATCTCCAAAACCTTGGGTGGATGTTAGTATGGATTTCGTATTGGGTTTGCCGAGAACGCAAAGGGGAAATGACTCGATATATGTTGTGGTGGATCGTTTCTCGAAGATGGTAAATTTTGTTGCTTGTAAGAAGACAGCGGACGCTGTTCGTGTTGCTCAGTTGTTCTTTAAAGAGATCTATCGACTTCATGGATTGCCAAAGTCTATTGTGTCGGATAGAGATACTCGTTTTCTGAGTTACTTTTGGATTAGTTTGTGGAAGATGGTGGGAACGAAGTTGAACTTTAGCAGCGCTTATCATCCGCAAACAGATGGACAGACCGAAGTTGTTAACAGATCGTTGGGAAATTTGTTGCGATGTCTTGTGAAGGACAATCTGAAGAGTTGGGACATGAAGTTATGCCAAGCCGAGTTTGCACATAATCATGCAGTGAATCGTAGTACGGGTTTCAGTCCATTTCAGATTGTATATTCAAATTTACCCAGGGGACCGTTGGATTTGGCGGTGGTACCACAACCGAAAGGGACGGTTAAACGGGCTGTTGATTTTGTTGATGAATTAACTAAGTGTCATAAAATCGTTCAGGAACGATTGGTAAAGACAAATGAGAAGTATAAGCGAACTGCTGATTTGAAGCGACGAAGTGTTGAATTTAATGAAGGAGATATGGTATATGATGTGTTAACGAAGGATCGTTTTCCAGTAGGCGCTTATAACAAGTTGAAAGCCAGAAAAATTGGTCCTTTAGAAGTTGTGAAACGAATTAATGAAAACAAGCTGAAGCTGCCAGAGGATGTGTACACTTCTGACGTGTTCAATGTTAAGCATCTAGTGCCATATTATGGAGATGAACGAGGCGATGTGGAAGAATTTACAAATTCGAGGACTAATTTTTCCCAACTCGGGGAGGATGATGTAGCCCAGGCTAGTGTTAAAGCAGTAGAATTCACCGACACAATGAGTTGGAGTTGTTCCAAGGCCGTAGGTCGTCCACGACCTTGTGGGGAAATGGTGGAGATAGGTCGGTAGCGATCCAGTGGAGGGACAGGTCGTCCAAATAAGCTAAGAGGTCTCAAAATACAATCCCACGACCCAAAAGTCCAACCCAGCGAGCTAAATGAAATAGAACAACATGCTTTAGGTCGGTCGGAAACTTTAAGTCGTTCACGACCTAACTGTACGCGGGATAAAGGGGGACGACCTAACGAAGCAGTGCAATCTGAAATGATTCTAGGTCGCGAACGACCTAACAATACCGTTAAGTCGCTCCAGCTACCTAATGATGAAAGCGGCTAAAATTAAGGCGCTCCGTCCATTCGAATAAACAAGCAACGACCTATGAGTTAGGTCGCGAGCAGATAGGTCGCTCACAAGGCCAAAGGTCAACCTTAAGTCGGGAAGGATAAGTCGCTGAAGACTAGATCGTTGAGTCGTTTGCTTCTGTATAGGTCGTAAGTCGTGTGTTTTAAGTCGTCCGAGTTTGTGCCTACGTGTTGTATTGTGTTTGTAAGTCGTAAGTCGTGTTGTGTTGGTCAGTTAGGTCGCTCACGACCTTGTTAAGTCGTAGGTCGTCCGGTGTAGCGCTGTTATGTGTTGAGTCTTGTATTTTTTAGGTCGTTTACGACCTATGGTAAGTCGTGGGCATTGTTAGGTCGAAAACGACCTACGGTGTGTTGTGGCCTATAAATAGGCGAGTTGGGGTCATTGTATTTTTTTTTAGTTGGTGGATTTTTGAATAAAATTCTCTTTGTTAGCTTTGTGCTTTCAATTTAAATTGGTAGTTGAGTGTAATCTCCTATCTCCACTTTCGGTTATTCGAGTGCGCTCGAATCAACGATTGTTGAAGCCGATTCGCGGAATCAAGTGCGCTTGATCAACGCTTGAAGAATTGAAGGTCTTCTTTCACGGTATCGTGTGCGATCAACATTTCGAAGATAGCTAGAATTCGGTATCTTTGTGATCAACGAATTTGGGCATTTCAGTATCTTCAATCCACCGATTGCTACATTTTCATCGTTATATCGATTTTCTGTTAATCCGCTACGTCACTTGGCCATACTTGTACAAGTTTGGACAGTAGATGGAGGGGTGTGGGGAGGTCTGGAAAATGTGGTGGTGCGGCCTATGGTGGTGGCCAAGGTGGTGGATGAAGGTGGTGAAGTAATAGTGGTGGCTAGGGCATTGTTTTGGACATTATTTGCAATTTTGTGGAGTTTTGTCACCAAGGGAGGTGTGGCCATGGATGGATCTGAAATGATGGCTGGAGATGATGCCAAGGAAGAGTGGTAGGGGATGGTGGAGAGTATGGTGGTGATGGTGGGTGGTAGAGGCCAATCCAGAAAGCATAGAAAACTAGGCAAAATACATAGAAAATGAGAAGAAAAAGGTAGAAAAAGATGTAGCCGTTACCAGATTATTTTCTCAAGATGGAGGCCATGATTTTTAGGGTTGAGAAAGAGAAAAATTTCGTGACAAATGAGCAAGGGAAGTCGGCTGGAGATGGTATGGGGAAATGCAAAAAACAGATGTATTGATGACAAAAGAAACTGCAAAAGAAACAGTGAAACGTTTTTACGTTTCTTAGCCTTTAACCCTTTCAAATTTCTCATATATATTTATATACATCTAAATAATTGAAAATAATTAAAATCTCAGTTAAAATTCGAAAGTATAACAGATAAACAAAATATTAATAATTAAATATTAATTAGATATGATTAAAACAAGAAAAATAGCACAGAAAATGAAAACTTGACTTAAGAATTAGAAATAACTTCAATATACTTTGGAAACATTTACTTTAATTTAAATACATGTAAAATGAATAAAATAAAGTAAAACACATCAAATAAAAGTGAGTGCGTAAAATAAATAAATAAATTTTAATTATATATAATTAAATTAAGAAAATGGCTTAAAATTGTAGACTAGGCTTTATAAATTGAAATAAATTCAAATAAACATTAGAAAAATTATATTACCGTTTTAAAAATACTTAAAAGTCAAAATATACATAATATAACATATTATCACATATTAAAATAAAATATAACCAAGAAGAAGTAACTTATACAATTTAAAATAGTCATTGTTAAATAACCCTATATACGCACAATATTGTAAAGGGTATAACTTCCACAATTTACATCCGATTTCAACGAAACGAAAAGTGGTGTTCTTAGAATTTTATGTACTTTCATAATAAAAGAAAAAAAATTAAAATTTAAACTTTTAAAATTTTAAGTTAAAAGTCACAGTTTGACTATTTTGACCAAAATCAGCATTTCAGGCAAATATTCAACTTACACAAGTTTGGAATTATAACTCATATAAAAATCAAGATTGTATTTAAATAATAAATTTAATAATCATTTCAAATAAGTAAAATAAGTTTTTTAAATCAAAATCTTACATTAAAAATAATTAAAATATACAAAAAAAAATTACAAAATACAGGGTTGTTACACTTTAATTGCCAACAATTTCCTTTATCCAAAGAAGTATACTTCATAGTTAAGCGAGTTGGTGGGGGCAGACACAGGCTATTTAATTGGATGCTTGTTTGTGCAAACAACCATAATTAGTTAGCAAGGGCCCACTTCCAGCAGAATCACTAACTTTTTGCTTAAAGCACTCCTTTCGTAGGATTTGAGTATGAAAATTTTGAACGACTTAGCGTTTGCTTGTTGGGTGATGTCAGGGATTGCTTGGTCCTTCGATGGGTAAGCTTTGTTTTTATGGCCTGCATTATTAAATCGACATTTTAGCAATACAATTGACGTATTTTATATATCGAAATAAAACAAAGCAGTTTATAATAGTAAAGAACACAAAATTTATAGTGGTTCGGCCAAGAACTGGGCCTACATCCACTTTATAGTTCTTCTTATTCACTTGCACTGGCTTTACAACGGCTTTTAATACAAGAATAATACATTCGTCATTCCTTTACAATATTTCATTAAAGCCTTTAAGTAAAATATGGGCGCAAATGATTGCTGTTCCATGCTCTTGGAATTGGGTCTCCTTCGATAGTTATGAGTTTGAATGTGCCATCAAGAAGTTTTTGGCCTATGACATATGGCCCTTCCCAATTTGGCCCAAACACGCCTGTAGGTGTCATAATTCTTTTTGAGATTAGATCCCCAACTTCAAAGCTGCGCTGGCGAACTTTTGAATTGAAGTGCCTGGCTATTCTTTGCTGATGAGCCGCAATTCTGAGCTCAGCTTCTTCTCTTTTTTCATCAAGGAAGTCTAGGGCTTCAAGTTGCAGCTTTTCATTTTCGGCTTGATTGAAATGAACTCTTCTATGTGAAGGGACCTCTATTTCTATCGAAATCATTGCCTCTGATCCATATGCCAATGAAAATGGGGTGTGCCCCGTCGCAGTTTTATGTGTAGTTCTATATGCCTATAGTGCTAGTGGAAGCTTATCGACCCAACCACCTTTCGCTTTTTCCAGCTGTTTTTTGATGGTCGATTTGATAATTTTGTTTACTGCTTCCACTTGCCCATTTGCCTGTGTATGAGCCACTGCTGAGATACTTTTCTGGATCTTGAATTTCTTGCAAAAATCATGGAACTCTTCACTTTCAAATTGGGTTCCATTGTCTATGATTATCTTTTGAGGCACACCATACCTGCAAATGATATTCTTAGTTACAAAGTTTATCATTTTCTTAGAGGTAATGGTAGCTAAGGGTTCAGATTAAGCCCATTTAGTAAAATAATCAACAGTAACAATAGCATATCTGATTCCGGATTAGGCAGTTGGAAAAGGCCCGATGAGATCTATTCCCCAAATAGCAAATGGCCACGGACTGACCATCTGCGTTATCTCAGTGGAAGGTGCTATTGGTATTTTTGCAAATCTTTGGCATCGGTCACATTTTCGGGCATAACTTGCGGCATCACAATTAATATCTGGCCAAAAATATCCATAACGGAGAATTTTCTTTGCTAAAGTTTGACCACCTGAATGATCTCCACACTCTCCTCCGTGTACCTCAGTTAGAATTGTCTCAGCTTCTTCCTTGGTCACACATCGGAGTAATGGCTTTGAGAATCCCTGCCTATACAATCGGCCATCTTGAATTACATATGTGGATGCTTTTCTTAACAACTTCTGCCGTTCTTTTGAGTTTTCTGGTAGAGAACCGTCGCGCGGATATTCCTATATCGAAGTCATCCATGATTCTCGCTCCTGTGATATAGTCATGATCCAGTCAATATCCATTTCATCAATGCTTGGGGTTGACAGGACCTCCACAGGAACTAATCCCAATAATTGAGCTTCACCAGTGCTTGCATACTTTGCGAGGGAATCTGCCTTCATGTTTTCTTCCCGAGGTATATGGTTTATCGTATAATCGTCTTGGTCATCGAGAAGCTCCCACGCTTTTGACAAGTAAGCGGGTAGATTTCCTCCTTTGGTTTGAAACTCTTTCCTGGCTTGACACACAATAAGCTATGAATCACTGAAGATCTGCAACATTTTGACATTCAACTCCTTAGCAATTGTCAAGCCGGCAATAAGAGCTTCATACTCTGCTTCATTGTTTGTCGAAGGGAATTCCAATCTTAAAGCATAGCACAATGACCGCCCTTCAGGGGTTTCAAGCACAACCCCAGCCCCGGAACAGTAATCGTTTCTTGCGCCATCAACATACAATTTCCATCGAATCGGGGAATTACCAGTCACTATTTCCTCACTATCACCTTTGTCTGTACATTCTGCGATGAAATCTGCCAAAGCTTGTCCATGAATTGCTCTCCGGGGATGATAAGTGATGTCATATTGACTTAGTTCAATATTCTACTTCAAAAGGCGACCCGAAGTCTCAGGGCGAAAGAGGACTTGCTTCAAAGGCTGATCAGTGAGGACTTTGATTGGATGAGCTTGAAAATATGGCCTCAATTTTCTTGATGAGATCAGTAGAAAATAGGCGAGCTTCTCCAACTTTGAATAATTCATTTCTGTCCCAGTAAACCTTTTGCTAATATAGTAGACTGGGTGCTGAATTTTGGCATCTTCTCACACCAGTGCCGCGCTAAGAGCGTGAGCTGAGATCGCCAAGCATACAAAGAGATCTTCACCATTGTCGGGATTAGAAAGTATCAGAGGAGTTTCCATATGACGAATTAACTCATCGAAAGCTTTCAGGCATTCAGGAGTCCAGTCAAAGTTTTTCCTTCCTTTCATCAGAGCATCAAAGAATGGAATGCATTTATCAGTAGCTTTGGAAATGAATCGACTTAAGGTAGCGACTTTTCCATTGAGACTTTGCAGTTCCTTCTTCGTTCTAGGGGCTTTGACTTCTCTTAAGGCAGTGATCTGAGCAGGATTAGCCTCAATGCCCCTAGCGCTCACAATGAAACCCAAGAACTTTCCGGACTCCACTCCAAATGAGCACTTCAAAGGGTTAAGCTTCATTCCATACTTTCGTAGGACGGCGAACATTTCCGCCAAGTGGTCCATATGGTCTACTGCTTTCTTTGATTTAACCAGCATGTCATCAACATAAACGTCCATGGTCTTTCCAATCTGTGGCTTGAATATCGCATTAACAATCCTTTGGTAAGTTGCCTCTGCATTCTTCAATCCGAAGGGCATGACTCTGTAGCAGTAGAGACCGACATCGGTAATAAAGCTCGTGTCCTCTTTTTCTGGCTCATGCATCATGATCTTCTTATATCCAGAGTAAGCATCCATAAAAGATAACAATTCATGTCCCGTTGTTCCATCAACCAACTGGTCAATCCGAGGTAGCGGAAAGCAGTCTTTAGGACAGGCTTTGTTTAAATCTGAAAAGTCGATGCATACCCTCCACTTTCCGTTAGCTTTCTTAACCAATAATGGATTTGAAACCCAATTCGGATAAGTTGATTCCCTGATAAATTCATTCTCCATGAGCCGATCTACCTCTTCTTTCAATGCTGCTGACCTTTCGGGACCCTGGGTTCTTCTTTTCTACTTCACATGTGTAAACTTCGGATCAATATTCAATGTATGTACTGCAACTTCTGGCAATATTCCACACATATCAGCATGGGTCCATGCGAATGAATCCAGATTTGCTTTCGGGAATGATATTAAAATATTCTGAACTGCCGCACTAAGTTGTGAACCCACATTCAGCACCTTGTTTGGGTCTTTTGGGTCAACAGGTACTGGTACCGTTACTTCCACTGGCACCACTTGATTCTCCCCTGCACTGGCTTTTCTGGGATCCATTTTTCTTCGTGCTTCGCTACATTCGCCAGTACAGAGTCCGCCCTGTAATTGCTACAAGGTTGATTCTTTGATGCGGACTGGGGCTGCCGCATCCTTTCCCATCTCTCTCTTTCTTGCTTCGCGCAGTTCTATCAGATAACATTCCCGCCCCGCATTTTGATCCCCTTTAACAACACCAACTCCATTATCTGTGGGGAATTTCATGGTAAGGCACCACGTGGCGAGGATTGCTTTAAAGGCTGCAAGAGTTGGACGGCCTAGGAAGGCGTTGTAAGCAGAAAATTCATCAACAATTAAAAAAGTCTTCCTTCGAACGACCTTCTTCTGCCCCTCGCCAAGTTCCACGAACTGGTCAATAGTCCCAACCGGCTGCCTGGGTTCCTCAGTAAACCCAACGATCTTTCGCGATGAAGCTTGAACATCAGTCATTGGGATCTTCATCTGATCAAAAGTCTTCTTGAAAAGAATATTGCAAGAAGCACCACGATCAACAAGTACTCTTCTTACAATAACTGGCCCAATGCTAGCAGAAATAACCAAGGGATCTATGGTAGGGGCTTCAACACCCATAGAATCCCTGACTCTGAAGATAATGTCATCGTTAAAAGTTTTCTGCTGCTTCAGAGGTGCAGCATCTTCCAACACAAAAACATTCTCCTCTGTTGGGGTATATTTCAATGCACGAGCGTACCGTTCCATCTCTCCCCAGCTTCTGCCAGCTGGGTGAGGTCCTCCTGTAATCACATTAATAACGGGCCTCTCCGATTCATGAGCTGCTGCCTTTTCACTTAAGCTAGGACGATGAACAGGAGCCTGTTGTCCTTGAGTTGGCGAAGTCAGGCCATTCTTCCTCCTCCTTACATATTGCTGGAGCTTGTTTTCTTTCAAAAGTTCCTCAATCAACTCCTTCAAGTGACGACACTCATTGGTATCATGCCCGGGTTGGTTGTGGAACCGGCAAAACCTTTTATTCTTCTCGGCTTTCTTATTAACCCTTTGCTTAGCTGGTGCGGGGAACTCGACTGTGTCTTTGTTTGCAAAGTAGATGTTTTCTGGGGTATCTGTCAGAGGGGTGAATTTGAAGGGACGACTTTTCTTTGCATCTTCTTTCTTCCTCTGACCATCATTTCCCCTCTTTTGATTGCCAGATTCCTTCCTATTTGGAACAGCATTACTATTTCCAGCCCCTATCGATACCGCCTTAGCCGGTGCTTGGAGGCTTTCCAGGCGCATGAATTCATCGGCTTTCTTATAAAACTTGTCAAGCGAATTCGGTTCTTTCATCTTCAACCACCTTCCGAACTCACTTGTCTTATCAATAGCCTTCGTCAGGTACGTTAAAATCATTCTCGGCTCTCCGTTGTCTACTTCAGCCAGAGCTATATTGAAGCGATTCAAGAAAGCTCTAATGGATTCTCCAGGATTCTGCTCCAAGCTGGACAACAACATTATATCTTTCGCCTTCGAAGCGTACAATCTGAACTGTTCCTTAAACTTTCGAGTCAAATCAGAAAATTGATCTATCGACCGGATCGGCAGCTTTGTGAACCAGAGTAGAGCAACTCCTTCTAGGTATACCGGAAAATATCGGCATTTGATCTTATCAGAAGCTCTGGCACCAGTCATGTGCCAATCATACTTGTACAGAAATTCATTAGGGTCACTTGTCCCCTTATAAGCCGGTATGGTAGGAGGAACAAACTTCCTAGGAAATTCTGCTTTCAAAATCCTTTCAGCGAATGGAGTCTTGCTCGGAGCAAACCACCATTCTTTTTCATCTTCCTCCCTTTGCATACTTTCCTTCATGATTTGTCGGGCCATCCCTGAGAAACATTCCTCATCATTAATCGGCTCAGCAGGGCAAGCATCGGCCATCTTTTCAGAAGCCTGCCTTGACAGGCGCTCACGGAAAGTTGCCTGTTGTCCTGATCCTCCAACTTGGGGAGGTGTGTCTTTAACTGGGCCAGCTTCCCTTTGAGAAACATCTCTTTCTTCAACATCATGAACATTATCAGCAAAGTTTGGTTCCTTATTCACTGGTTGACGGTTATCCCCAAGCAAAGCGTTCAACCTTTCCAACATCAGATTATTTTGGGCTTCCATCTGCTGATATAGTCCAGAAACCGCGGCATCCAATTCTGCTCGCGTTACTCCAACAGTTGGAGTTGTTTGACTTAAAGGAGGAGAAGTGGCAGTAGTCTCGCGAACATCGTCAGATCTAACAGACTTGCGCTTTCTTCCAGGAGCCATTATTTCTGACAAACTTCTGGTTTTTAGAGAAATCCTTTCCACAAATTTCTACGAAGCTATGATGACGGTATCCTGAGTTGGGTTCTCAGTGAAAACACCAAAAATGTTAACGCAAAAATCTGACGCTAACACCCCGATGAAAGTAAAGCAAGTGTGAAAGCACCACCCGATGATACGGGAATCAGAAATAAGCAGGAAAATATCAGAAAGACAGTAAAAGACACAGTTTTTATAGTGGTTCGGCTAATAGTCAAGCCTACGTCCACTTTATATCTCTTTATTGCTGAATCAAGTACAACTTATACAACTTTCTTCAATTACAACACACTTTAGACTAGTAGATCAAACTTTGATGGAGAATAATCTTTCGAATCCATGTTGAATGATGTAGATTTTCTCTAGAAGTTTGTCGTAGTGTCCTTGGTGTTTGGAGTGCATGAAGTGCTGTTTGAGTTGAGAAAATGGCAGAGTATCGGCGCTTCGAGAATGAGCCGAAAAGATCCCCCGAACATTGGAGCTCACGCTGTATTTATAGGTGTTTTTTGGCCATAAGTCGTAGGTCGGAAGCTGCGACATAAAGTAAGTCGTGGGTCGAAGGTCGCGACCTAAAGTAGGTCGTAGACCATATGTGAGCGACCTAGCAGAGGGAAGCTTCGGCCCTTCCTGGTAACACTGGCCTCTTCTGGACGAAGTACTAGGTCGTGGACGACTTAGGGGAATGGTTGGCAACCTTAGAGCGCTAAGATATCCGATGTAGCGACCTAAGCTAACTCGTTAACCCACTATGTCGCATAGCCCATTAGGTCGCTTGTGATTTTAGGTCACTAGGTCGCGGACCTCTTAGGCCGGTAGGTCGCTGCCTGTTAGGTCACTAACTCGCTTCTTACTTTAGGTCTCTAAGCCGCCAGGTCTCTTAGGTCGCTGAGTCGTGGCTTCCTGTAAGCCGTTAGGTCATCCACTTCTTTAAGTCGTTACACCTTTTAGGTCGTTCCACCTTTAGGTCGTTAAGTCACTTACTTCTCTAAGTCGTTAGGTCGTCCATCTCTAAAGTCGTTTGGTCGTCCATCTCTTAAGTCGTTAGGTCGCTGTGCTTACGTAAGTCGTTGGGTCGCTCCAACTTGTTAACCCCATTAGGTCGCTTCGATTGTTGAGTCGCTAAGTCGCATAATGAAGGAATTAATAGTTTAATTTAATGATTTTGTTGGTATCTAATTATCTTTTTGATAATTAGATTATGAGTTTCTAATTATTTATTTAATAATTAGATTTTTGTCGTTAATTGTCCTTTAGGCAATTCTGTTGTGTTTTATATTATTTTCATTGATAATCTTTTCATTTATCTTCGTTGATAATTTGAATCTGCTGATTTGTTGTTTAACACTGTTACATATTATATTTACCGTTATCCGAATTCCTTGTTAAAGGGTTGGATAGACGAGAATTATTTGTGACTGTCGTCTATTTGTTATTTACTTATTATTTCTTCTGTGCATTAATAACTGAGTTTGAATTAGACTGACCCGTGTATTACTTTCTTTTGAATTTAATACTCGAGTCAAACCGAGTTATACAGGTTGTAGATATCTTACATTGGGTTGCTTCTTAAGCTATGAAGTCTTTTCATATCTTTTGGAGTAGTCGTCGTCATTTTATAGTAGTCAGTATATTAGTATAGGAAGATATGTGTTCATGTATATTATATACGATAATGTACTTGTATATGTAACTTCCAAAGTCGACAGTTGTAGTTGTATCATACGTATTATATCACATGTATTGTAACTGACTTCAGTTATATCTATATATATGAGACTTTTGTTATCTGTGTTCCGCATTTAGTTTAACTGCGTTATTATTAGATATATTGTCCTAAACTATTATGAACCATCGTAGTTCGTTTTATACTGGAATTGGATACGTCGATGGGAGTAAATAAATAAGAGACGAAAATTAAAAATATATACCACTCCTATCGAGGTAACCAATACTAGTGTAAGGCCTAACTACAGATGGTCGCTCCTATCCAGCCTTATTCTTCGTAATAACAGACAGTGTTTCTTTTAATACTCTTTGTTATTGTGAGCATAGGGTGGGGCATCACAGTTAAAGTCTTCGATCCTGAACCACTCGGACTGACCCGAGCGAATTGAAAAGACAAAACACTCGAGTCAGAACTAAAAGATCTTATGTAAGTTAAATGAACAGAAATAAACATGAGTGCAGTAACTCAAAAGATGTTCGGGATTCACATCTCTTATGGATCCGTTAAACTATTTACTATGCAGTATATTTCGCTATTATAATAGTGTCTAATTGTAAAATAAACTTACTTTTTTCTTAGCATTAAGGGGTTACCCGTATAGCCCTTAACACGTAAAAATCCCAGTAGTCCATCCAATATCAGCGCATCTCCAGATCGGGAGACTACCCTAAATATTCCACGGGCTACGGGAGAAAACCAAACTCGTACAAGGCGTGATAGGGTAGGTGACACGGCACAACTAGGCAATGCCAAGGTTAATATACCAATTATGCTTCCGGGTCGGTGGTAACGCGCAGCCGCAGATACCGCCCACCTCGGACCATACTCCTAAATAAAAAATCAAAAGCGGCCACCGAATCGGTCCAATAGTCAAAGTACAATATCGAAGGGATGTGTCCGATCAAAGGTGCTGCCTCATTTAACCCGTCAATCGCTCTTGTTTTTGCAACCTTATGCCAACTCACGGGAGTTGGATCCACGTATTTGCCTTAAAGGAAACGCCGCCACCATCCTACTACATTCTGGAATCTTCACCGCATACACGGTTGTTAAAGTGGTTTTCGGAGTTGGCAGAGAGTATGACAACTTCCGATCCCGGTCTCTTCAACAATCAAACGGTGTTATAACACCGCGGTTATTTCAAAATAATTTATACCTTTAAATACCAGAATAAAATATTCATTTCAAAACTACATAAATACGATATCATTTATATTTAAAGACCCAAGTCCATATGAAATCAAATATATCGTTTTCAAAAATCATAGCCTTTTCAAATCTATATACCTTGAAACCATAGCTTTGAAACATAACTTTTAATATTTAATGGTTTAAATACTATATTACTTAATATAATAAAATAGCTTCTTTAAATTTCACAATAAAATCCCAAAACCAAATTGAACGTCCAAATAAACCATTTTAATTCCCATATATTTCACAGCTTAAATATTCTATATTTCAAAACTTAAATTTCTATAGTTCACATTTTCCACTCTTTAAATATTCCTCTATTTCAAAGGATTCTTTGAAAATTTAATATACCAAATCCAATTCCTCTTATTTAAAACTTGAAATGTATACTTAATAGAACAAATGTTATTTAAGTAAAACCCTTAGACTTCAATAAGATATTCTTTTTAATTAAGTTAACTTGATAATATTCTTTAAATCAATTGGATATTCATTTAAATTCTCAAATCAAAAAACAAGTTATACAATCATACCCTTTAAATCTTAATTTATTTATATTTCAAAAAAAAATTTCGAAGATAATTCTTAGATACTTTAATTCAAATCATATTCACATTTATCTTCAACCTTACTTTTATTTGAGTTATTATAAACTCTATATACAATAGAATTTTTAAACATATACTTAACCATATTTTATAAAAGAAATCAAATTTCAATTTTTTAGCTTATTTTATAATTCAAAACAAATTTATACATAGCTAACTTCAATAATAAGATAACATTTATAAAATATTTAAAAAAAATTAATATCCATATACTCATATATTTCTTTACAAAACCACAAAAAATCATTTTAAAAATTGTTTGACATATAGACCACGGTGCCTATATATAATTTACTATCCTATGGTCAAGTGATACGGATATTTATCATTTCAATCCACAATTTAAAATAAAATTTACGGTTATATATCATTTCAAACCGCAATCCCGAATGAAATGAAAATGCATAACAACATGCAGTTTATAACAATATAAAATACGACATCCATTCATCCAATATCAACAATCAACCATTTATCAAAATCATCATCCAAATTCAAACAATACATTAATATATAACAGGTAATAAGTAACAGGTATTAAATAACAGTTTATATTCAATAATAAATTAATAACTGTTTAACTGGCAGTTTATATGCAATAACAAATAAATTTAACTAGCAATTTATAAGAAATACTAAATAAATTGAACTGTCAATTTATATGCAAGAATAAAATGAAACAATAATTTAATTTGAACAAATGCAATTTAACTGAGATGATGATTAAAATATGCCAAACAACCATAAATAAATTCAAAATCACATCGTATATCAATTTAACAAACATAAGAAATTTTAGAAGTTGTGAGTGGGTTAAAACACTCACCTTTGATTTTAGCCCATAAAAATCCAAACAGAAGGGAAAAACTCAACAATCTCCAAAGTTCAACTAAATCAATTTCATATTGTCCGGAATATAAATTTGAATCTAACAGAAGAAATCACGCGTGAATCAAAGTTTATATGCAAAAGATATTCATGTTACAAGAAGTATTATTAAAATAAAAATTAGTACGCGTTAAAAATATATATAAATAAACAAATTTTAATACTTACGTTTTCTCAAGATGAGGCTTTAGGAAAAGATTGAAGAACAACTAAGATGAGGACAGAAAGTGTACAAAAATGAAAAAGAATCATTTTTATAAAAGAATGCTTTTGTATTTGCAAGGATAAGAGCTTTTGATTATGAGGCGTTAGGAGAAAGAAGAAATAAGATATAGGTTATTTATAATTAGGAAACGAATGTGGAGGGACAAAAATAAATGTCACGTTTTATTATTAAAGCTTCACGTATTGATAATACATAAGGAAATGTAAGTAGGAATTGAAAAGTTTGCAAACGAAAGTAGAATTTTGTATACGTGAAAATGAGGTGGCAAGAATTAAATACAACCTAAAAGTTCTCAGGTATTAAACAGATGGAGAAATAAACGGATCAAGTATTAATAGTAAGGTAACTATTTTAAAACGTTTGTGCAACAATTAATAATAAAAGAAATGAAGGGACCATGTACCTCACACAAACTTTTGAATTTTTTTTTTATAACGTAACCAAATTAACTTCATTAAGTCAAATAATATTAAAATTTGTATGCATTTAGGTTTTATCTACGCATAATAAAATACTTATACTTACCTTAAAAATGAAAACGTCTAATTTTGTTTTCTTAAAATGAGCTTTTATTTCCATTAAAACATCCTTTTTGTTTAACACAAAACGTGCGTTTTTTTATTAAATCTACTAATTGCAATCAAAGTTTCCTTTCCTTTTAATTGAAATACTTGAATTACATTAATTGCAGTTACTTACAAAGTTAAATTTTAAACAGACAACTAAAATGGATAAAAAATATATATATAATTGTTTATTTAAACACGTTTATAAATTTATTGTTTACACACAAGAGTAATAAATAGATTATTTTCCTATTCCTGTAATCGGTCTGTAAGCTAAAACACAGTTCAAATAAACATATATTTCTTTCTTTAAAATCAATCTTTCTATTCTTTATTTTAATGAAATTAAACCTACATTCACAGATGAAACCTTTATTTTATTTGATATAAATGTTTTTTTTTCATTGAATCAAAACTTTCCTTATATTTTCACAAAACATATGCTGCTTTTAATTACACCTATTAATTCACAAATAGTAATCTCTCTCCTATTAATTAGAAATTTTCAATTACATTAATTTAGTCGATTAAGTTTCAAAATGGACTAAATAAATGTAATGAGAAGTAGAACAATTACTTCCTATCAATTAAATATATTAATATTAAATTAATTAATCACCTTTTTATTCTATATTTATAAACTAACCAATTCATCCTTTTTAATCACTTGGACTTTTACCATGATTTAATACAAGTTTATAATTATATTCTTAAATTTTATCTAAATTTCCATTTATACAATCTTCTAAGTATTTACTTTTCATTGAATTGCAATTTATCCTATTATCGTGTATTAAATTCCAATATATCGATAAAATTTTATTCCATCCTTTTATTCAACCAATTGTCATTATTTTAATTTATTATTTACAATTAGTTAAGATCTTAGCATTGGTTCCATAAATTTATTTGCACTAAATTAGTTATTGCATTAATTCTCAAATTTCCACTAAATTTTCATTAAAGTGGTTTTTTTAATTTTTTTTTTTGTTTTTTTATTTTGGTTTATTCCAATGGATTTAAAACTAATTCATTAGATGAAAGAAATGGGTAAATAATAAATGATAATCACCAATTTGCCTAATTCAGTCTCATCCTCATAAATTTCATATCATAACATTTATTGCTTCATTCCCCTTCTATTCATATAAGGATTCATCCATAAAATTTACATTTACTTATTACAAATAACTTCCACTTGATGTAAAACCTAGTATGCATTTACATGAATCCAATTTCATTCCATCCATTAATGGGTATCGCATTGAAATTAAATTTATTAGCTTATATCAACATTTATTACCATTAACTGAAATAGGATTACCAAATTTATTCAATACCCTAAATAATAACATATATTAATTCATTAAATAAATCTACTATTTACCATTACACCTTTTAATTATTGTTCTCCCAAATGTTATAATTTCAATATTATTCCATTTATTACAATAGATCCAATTAATTAAAATTTAATATCAATAAATCGTTTTAAATTTAATTTCAACCAATTACTATAATTTCATACATAATATTGAGTTCATTCGATCATGTAACAACCCGCATATTTATCGATTTTTATATTCAAATATTTTATTTAAATATTTTATCAATACGGAATTTAGTCCGAAAAGCTAATTTTTGCATACGGTCGAATTAGGACTCGGGGCCACTTCCATTGAGTTCAAAATGCCGTAAGCGTTCTTTTTGAGTATAAACTTTGATATGTTTGGAGTTAGTGGAATTTTGCCACTTTTCACTTAGGGCTTTGGTTTAGGCTGAGCCCTACAACCCCACCTATTAACTCAGTCCCAACCCTCTCCTCTTCATTTACTTCCTTTCTATTTTCGTAATACTCAAGCTTTTATAACAATGGAGAGTGGAATGGGAAATTGAAACTCAGGCCCTAGTTTTCTTTTGCAAATCAAGCTCTAGCTCCAAACTAATAAAGAAACTTTGGTAAACCTTTTCTTCTTCTTCTCCAACTCATTTTCTTATCAATTTCATAAATTCCTAAACCTAACTTTGGGAATGTTCTTCTTTTTGAGAACAGACTCAAGCTCGTTTGGGTTGTGTTGAAGAGTGGTTGATTCTCCCTTTGCTTTCAAGCTTCTTCTTCATTATTTTTGTGAAAAGGTGAGATTTTTATCTCACATCTTAGTCTATAACTATCTTCGATTGTTAGGTATGAATTCCTAACGCTTATTCTTGTACAATTGCTTTTGGTTTGGATTGATTTGATGAATATTCCAATTTTTGGTGTTTTGGGTTCAATTCTTTAAAAATCATAGCTTTGATGTCTTGATCATGTGTTTGGTGATGAACCGAAGAGCTTCTATGGTTGGGTAGTTAAATGGCGTAAACCCATAGTGCCATTGCTCGACCGATAGCAATTGGGAAGGGAATGGCATTTATTGGATAGGCATGGGAGTGCTGGCAACAGGCTCCGGTCGACTGAGCTCAGGGTCCGGTCGACCGACTTGCTACCCAAGCACTTCCTGCCTCTGGTTTGGAAGTGCAGGTTACAGGCTCCGGTCGACCGAGCTCAGGGTCCGATCGACCGACCTGCTACCTGAGGACTTCCATCTTTGGTTCGGTCAACCAACTCAAGGAGTCCGGTCGACCGACCTGCTCCTATTTGCCAATTTTGCCTATATTGCCTATTTTGTTGAATTTCCAACTTTAATCGATTCGTGTTGTTTCCCTTTTGTTTTTAACATTTATTATCGACTTTGATGACAATTTCTTTGGGAATTTTCGAATATCCATTTTGATGGATTTGATATCGATTTCTTTGGATTTTATTCACGTCTTCGAATGTGAATTTTGGTGATTGATTGTTTTGCAATCATTTTTGTGATTTCTAACTTTAAAAATATAAAGGTTTCAATACTAGTAGTAAATATCAAAATTCTTTCATCAAAGAGATTTCAAAACTATTTTATTACTAATCTCTTTTCTTAAACCGTTTTCCAATCTATTAGTATATACAAGCCTTTACTTCACTCGGATGAGAAATCGAATTAAACGGCTTAGAAAAACAAGTGGTATGAAACGCTTGCGTTTGCTTCGTCGATTAATTCTTGGACTTGTTCGATTGAGCCTTTTTGTGACAATTTCCTAGTGAAGATCTACAGTTTGTTCGTAAATATTTAAGTTAAGCTAGTGGTTATGGGACATGAAGCTAAATTCATATATTTACTAGCTTAGTGTAATTGACACTTTCTTGATGATCAACGACGATCATTTTTGTGATTTAGACAAGCAATGTGCGATGTCTCTTTATCTGCGAGGGAGACTAAACCTAGTTTTGTGGAGTTTCGACTCAAATTGGTGGGGTAGCAACCCATGGTCTTCGGCCCGTTTGTGGAGCTTCGGCTCAATTTGTGATGGTTAGCAACCATGGAATTAGCGTTCCGTTTGTGAAACACATGTTGGTGAGCTTTATGCTCCCGTTTGTGATAGGCCTTTTCCCATTTTTGTGATTTCTGGATTTCGTGTGTTGATTTCTGGAATTTATGCTTCACCAATTTTCGTGATTTTCATTGATAAGTTTTATCAATTGTTGTGCATTGGTGAATTCGTGTGTCATTACCTTTTTGTGGATTTGGATCTTTGAGAAGGTTCCTGTGATATTGTTTAATCTCTTGTTGATTATCATTTACATACTTATAGTAGTATGACATTATGGTTATTATACGCTTATGCCATATCTTTTATTCTATATCATTTCATCTGATATTTATAGCTAGACTGATCCGTTTATTATTTTCTTATTAAATAATACTCGGGTCGGACCGAGATGTTACAGGTGCTTCTGCTTAACTTCTCACCAGGGATTATTGTCCTAACTTTTGGCTAACTACTTAGATTAGTAGTTTTTGGTTGTATACATTTGAGAAATAGACTCATAGTTGTGTACTTATTCTTTTGTATAGCACATGTTGTTATTCTTTTGTGTCATTGTGGATCTTTTAGACCACTACTCCAATGAACACTTTTATGTGCTATATATATTCATGTCTATTTCCGCCTTAGTGATATGAACTATCTGTGACTGATTTGTGTTATGTTTATTTCTATATTTGTTTCCGAAGACATTATAACCACTGTGTAGTAGTTTTTAGTTTGTGCCGGTATGTCGGATTTCCTCTTGAAAAGAACGCAAGTTATATTTTATCTGGCATATCGGTACTCGCACAAAGCAATTATACAGATGGTCGCTCCTCAACAGGCTTATTCTCCATGCTAGTTGATGGCATTACACCGTAGTGTCCTTGGCTAGCGTGGGTATAGAGGTGGGGCGTCACAGATCACCACTAATTTTATCATTTCACTAGTTAATTCAATATTCCCATTTGGTTTCTTATATTAAACTTTCCAAATATAACAAGCTACATTATTTCAACTAATTGCAATTTCCCTCTTTTTTTTATTGTTAATTTTTATTACAATTGCTCATTTAAATTCTAACATTAACTTCATTATAAATTATGAGATTTTTATTTCTTTCTAAATTTAATACAAAAATCATATTAAATTCCAATTTAAGTCTTCAAAATTTACGGGTCGTTACATAAACCATCTCCCTAGTGTAAAGACAGTGGTTTCATACCCTAGTTGGGCTCCGATCAAAAGTTATAAACTATAAGAGAATTTCCGGGTAAAAATCATCTAATCAAAAACCTCAAGATAGAGAATGTTCCTCGTAGCCTCAAAAAAAGTATAGAATCACAACCATAAAAGGATTTAATAGTAATATTGGCCGATTCTTTGATACGTAAAGTACTATATTGACTAAAGTTAAAGAGTCATTAGTATAACAACCCTAGTTTTGGTGATTACGTGACTATTGAATTAACAGTGGTTATAATTTAATATTGGAGATATAAAATAAATTGGAGAATTACAATTTGTAAAAAAAATGTTTATTTCAAATAAACAATTGGTTTTAAGTATAAAATGTTGAAAATAAGGTTTTAGAAATTTTATTTTGTGTTGTTTGTGATTTAAAGTAAGAAGTTCATGATCTTAATTTGGTGAATGAAATATTTTTAGTAATTATTGCCAAATGTTGGTTTTATTAATTTTTAATGAAGTATTTGAATTAATATGTTCTATATTGTAAATAAAAGATGGAATTTTGTTTTAAAATAATATCTGGGTGTATAAATGATTTTGCTATGTGTAAAATATTATTATACAAGAAAATGAATTTTTTTTTCTAATTTTGGTGTTAAAAATAGTGTTTCATGTAAGTTGTAATGTAATTTGTGCATTTAGTTAGAAATGGTGTTTTAAATAATGGGAACTAATTTTTATGGCTAAATCATCTTTTATTTGTGGGAAAATTTTTTTTTGTGAACATATAACATGTGAGTTTGATTTTATAAAAGTTTAAAACATGAGAATATGCTAAAATATGTGAAACACGGTGAGTTAAAAACGGTAACACATGAAATAACTTAGTCAAATTTTAACAAAGTATTTTCAATTAGGCTAATGGGTATTAGGTTAGCCTAAATCCATTTATAAATTTCATATAAATCTCTTTTCTCACTTTCCACTTCTTAAAACAATTACTAAAATGAATAATGGCTCCCGCTTCTTTGTTTTCTTTATCTAACATAATGTTTAGCAAAATCAAGGAGAAAAATTAATGAAATAACACTCTAGCGGGTAATCAAAGTCCAAAATCTCAAATCTAATCTATCCACTTCAATTTTGAGAGTTTGGTATTGTCTATAATCCATTTGTTTCTGCCAGCATGTCTCTTTCTTGTCAGTAACAGGTTATTAGAGCACCTCCTAGCCAAATAGACTATAGCTTGTAGCTCAAAATCACTTAATGTTGGTTAAGGTGAGTTACAACTCATAATTCTAGCTTTAAAATCAAAATTGCAAGTTGAAACTGCTAAAATTCGTTTACTATAAACAAATTTCTGTTGTTTAGAAATTTTCAATGAAAATTGCTTTTGATTGCTTCTTTTTGTGATTATATCTTCTTCTTCTTATCTTGAAATGCCACCAGAATTCTTTCACGTTGTAGTTCATAGGTTGTAGTCTATGTATGTCAATTTTCGTACGCAAATTCATTTTCGAGGTAGATGAAACAAGTGATCAAAAATCAGTATGAACAAGCCTGAAAGCCTAGAGGAATTCGCAACCAGAAGGTCTACCCAGCCTTTGTAGTGGTTGAGCCACATAACACATAGGTCGGTCGTTGTAAGAGGAGGGTCTACCTACCCGTCGATCTGTAGGACAAATTTGACTTTTCCAGCTTATTCTTCTCACCTTTTCTTCTTATTTTTTGATATTTTTGAATGTTCTTGAATGGAATAGTCTATCAATAGGCAAGCCAAAATTTTAGTGATTGTAATGTGGATTGAAACGTTGTTGTGATGATTTCTTATGTCGAATATTGGAGATTTTCGATGATTTCTAATGATTTCAATCATGAGTTTTCTAAAACATATTCGAAAGGATTTTTAATATATAATAGCTTTTGAATATGTACTTATAAATTATTTTAAAGCTATTAAAATCATATATTCTATGTAATAAATTTTCCAAATGATTTTAGAAAATTGTTTTAAATCTAGTTATCCCCAATCAAATTATTTTCCATATAACTGCACTACTTTACTTTATTTAGGCGTATGAGAAAGATAATTAAACGATTTAGTAAAACATGTGGTATGGGACACATGCCTTTACTTTTTCAGTTAATTCCATACTTGTTAGTTTGAAGCTACACATTCATTGATCTTCGGGTTGTATTTGCCGATGAGATGAGGCAATTATTAATACATAAATGATTTTGTTTTCTAGTGTGGCATTGACTAATAATTAGTAAACCTTTAAGTGAGAAGGTGTGTTATGGGATGCACTGTTACCGCTTTCCGGGTTCCTATCTGAAAGTTTACGACACATTCACAAATTATTGCCAGTACTTAAGCTGTTGGTCCACTTATTGGACTATTGGATCCTATGTGTATTATATAGCTATTGGGCAAATTATGGACCTCTGGGTCCTATTTGGGACAGTTGGGTCTCTTATACACAGTACTTGGCAGGCTATAGGGCCGCTTTTTAGACTGTTGGGTCTTATCTACAAATAGCTGTTGGGCTAATTTTTGGACTGTTGGGTCCTATTCTTTACGTTGATGTTTTTTGATTTCTTTATGATTGATTTATAGAATTTTGATGATTTATAAATGTTTTCACCATAGTTTCCTTTGTTGGATTATTTACTTAGCCTAAGTGCTATCGTGTTGATTATATGGTGATTAAATTTTGTAGTTTGAAACCTTTATCGAGTTCTATACATTGAGATTTGTGATTGCCAATCTTTGGCGTATGTTTTAAGATTTATAATCTATATTTACGGAGATATATATATATATATATATATATATATATATATATATATGAGTGCCATTATTTTGGCGCTTTTGAGATTTTAATCTCTTATTTAGGAGTTATAGTTGATGAAAGCCAATATATTGGCTATTGCTATGCCGATGAGGTGAGGCGTTTGTTTGTGGATAATTGATGTTGTTATTTAACTTAGCCTTAACATTTTCTATTGGATTAGGTCGATGATATGAGGCATACGCTTGTGGAGGTTTGATATTCTATTGAACTTATCTATGTCTAGAAACCCTGGTGACATATACTTTGTGTTGCTTCCTCTCTTTCGAGAAGAATTATTATCATTTATCCGTATACCTTAACTATTATACGCTAATCAGTTATTTAAGATAGGCTGACCAGTGTATTTTTACATACTCGGGTCAGACCGAGATGTTTCAGGATGGTTACTTGCCATAGGTCTTTGCTTTGCTGCTTCTGCTTTGGATAGCTGCTTGTGATGTCCCAGAAATTTAGGCAATAATTATTCAATAATTTCATTGATAATTATTTTAAAATGTAAAATATTGATTTAATAATTTAATTCAAACAGGAATTCTCTTTTGAAAATTAATAATTATTTAGTTTGTTAAATGATATTCTTTTCAAATGTTAAAATATTTAAGTAGTAAATTTATCTTTCTATGCTGATTTAAAAATATTTTATTTATAATGTATAAAAGTTTATACATTGTGAATAGAGGATTTGGTTTTAATTTTAATTTATATTAAATAAAGGACATTTTATAATTATTATATATAAATGTATAATTTGTAAATTGATTTAAACTAATTCAAATTAGTATTGTAAACTTTTCAAAGGTTTGTTTTAAAAATGTTTCTTATATTTTTGTAGAAATGTAAGTAAGTATTTATTTTATTTATAAAAATAAATATAGTTTAAATTTTTTTTTTATAATAAAAGTTTGTTTTGTTTATTTTAAAATTTGCTTTTCTTTGAAATAAGATCTTATTCATTCTTGTTTGTTGAATATGCGCTTATATGATTTTTGTTTGATGATAATAAACCTATATACATTCGTTTAAATGTATTTGATAATGTACTATTTTATTTTTCACAGATTAAGTAAATATTTGCTGAATAAAATAAATAACACAGAATTTGAATTCAAACGAATATTTTATTCAAACAAATATTTATTACAATTTTGAATAGTACAAATTCAAGCTCTCACTATTCACTATACATTCTCAATTACAATTTCTAATTACATCACTATTTTACATATTCACCTCACTACATATCACTCACACTCGTATTTATCTTCAGCTGCATTCCAGTTTGAATCCAGCATCTGAGCAATCTGCAAAAATATAAACCAACGTAGTAAAATTGAAAAGGAAATATTTTTGCAGTTTAAAATAAAATAAAATGGATTTTGAAAATAAGATTTGCCTCAGTTATTTGGGTTGTTCGTCATAATTTAAATTTGAATTCATCATACACGAACAACTTGTGACATACACAGTGTATTACTGTATATGCCACAAGGCCGTGCACGCCGATATATACACTTGATTGATTTACAGGGACAGGCGAGCACAGGTCAAACCCAAATGAAAAACCAGGTTCAACTCATGTGCAATAACATTGAAAATCACGACATGAGCACAAGGTCAAACCCGAGTTGTGAAACTGGATTCAACATAGGTGCAAATTCAAAAATAAATTCAAATGCAATAAAATGGTCGGGAGTGCACATGCCCAGACTCAAACCAACATGAAACACGACCAAGTCAGGCTACAACAGATGATCAACCTCAATGGACCAGTGATGCAACTAAGCACAAATCACTTACAACATGTATGCAGCCCAATAGACCAAAGTACAACATCACGCAATCAAACTACAACAGGCCAGAGGAACTCGACAGGCACATATGAATACAAAGTACACACGTGCAACAGTTCATGTATGAAACAGAGGCAACAAGACTGTATGCAAGCAAAGTCTTTACATGGTGCAGCAGATATCAAGTGAAGGCCAGATAATCAAGACCCAGGATGAAAAAACCAGAGTTCAATGCATATGAGACCATGCAGTACTACAAAGACCATGTCAAACACAGAGGCAACATGAATGGAAACTGCATCAATGCATATCAAAAAAGAGAGACAAACAATACAATGCAACAACATGGTAAACAAGGCATAGCAACCACAAGATACTGCAACAAACAACTTCAACAAGGCAGACTCAAGTGAGTGAAAACTCAAGTTACAATGCATCAGTGAGCCAAGAATACATGTACTCAAGCTCGACTAACAGTGCAGACAAATGCTCATATGAATATGAAATAACCAGAGCCAAGAATACATGTACTCGAGACAATATGCACAAATGTAAGACCAAAGTGCAACAGACCAATTCCAAATGCATCCGAGAAGTAGTAATGAAACTGCAGTGAACAAACCAGAAGAAAACCATACAAGACTACCAAGCACAACTCAGTGACAATATGTATGGGGGCACTGGACTACAGCATAACCAAACCAACATGATGACAATGCTCAACATCATGAATATAAACCCAAATCAACTCTAATGGACAATACAAGGAAATGAAAAGACTCAGCAATGCTCAAGATCAACACAAGACAGAGTAAATATATATACACAGCAACAACCATCATGCTCAACAAGAACACTTGCAACAGTGGTGATGATCAAGGGTATACATGACGAAGTCAACCAGAGAAAACCACGAAATTAATCAACACCGTAATGTACATTGACCAAGTTAATGCTGTGAACATCAAGTAAGCAAGCATCACAAAATATATACGAAGTGACAAAGTCAGAGAGATCATAATCGTTCAAGCATAATCATACGGCTGAGGTAAAATAATTGACAAATTCAAATCATCAGAATGAACGAGAATATAGGAATTCGATTCCTATTTAAACACAATCATCATCGGCAATTTAAAACCCATCGAGTTCAAGTACGAAAGATTAGAAAAAGCAAAAAGCACAAATTACATACCGAAGCAATCGAACTCGATCAAGGAGGAGAAGCCGCAAACAATTGAAGCAAATCAGAGAAACAGTGATTGCAATCAACCAACAAAGGCAGCGACTTCAATTTGAAACCCTAATTTAAGAGCACGGCACCAAAGGGACGAAGCCCTAAAATCTGCAAGAGGAGCGGCCATTTTTTCACGAACGAAAAAATAAAAGGAACGGGTTGAAGAAGTGAATAAGGGGCCGACCTTTGTTTTATTAATTAGGGCTTAGTTTTTATTAAATAGGGTTTTGTATTTCAAATTGTTTCTAATTTGTATTTTTCTTTTAAACCGTTTTTAATTTCTAGTCGTGTGACTAGGGGACAAGCTACGTGGCGTAGCTTGAGAATTCGCAACTCGATAGTTGAGTTGTGGCAGGGTTTTGAGCGTAGAGTTAGATTAGTCAATAGCAGGTATAGCGAGTTTACGTGTGTAAGCGAGGGACTATCTAATTTCTAGTAGAAACCTTGGGGGCAGCACGTAGGCAGGGTTTTGCCGAAGCTGGGTAAATTCTGTGTTGTTCTGTTATTTATATTCTGCAATATCTGTGCTACTATTCTGTGATCTGAATTGAAATTAATTCATAAGCTTCCGCGATTAATTTTTATAATTTACACTATCACCCTATTCACCCCCCCTCTAGGGTGAAATCGATCCTACAAGTGGTATCAGAGCTAGGAACAAAAGCCGTTTTTGTTTTAAAAATTTTGATTTTACAAAAATCAATTTTTGTTTTAAAAATTCGTGTTTCAAAAAAAAAATTCGGTTTTTGTTTTAAAAATTTGAATTTTTAAAATGGCTTCTTTTAATAATGCTTTTGCAGAAGGTCAATCCATAGTTAGACCACCAATGTTCAATGGTGAATATGCTTATTGGAAAAATAGAATGCAAATTTTTCTAAAAACCATTGACGCTTGGAATATTGTTGAGACAGGTTATAGAATACCAACTATAATTGTAGATAATCAGGAAATAGAGAAACCAAAGGAATAATGGACAGAACTAGAAAATAAATTACAAAATGCTAATGCTAGAGCTATGAATTCTATTATTTGTTCATTAGATCAATTTGAATTTAATCGTGTCTCACATTGTCTAACTGCACAGGAAATATGGCACACACTAGAAGTGACTCACGAAGGAACATCTCAAGTCAAAGAATCTCGCCTTGCCATGCTAAGCAGCGAATGCGAGAACTTCACAATGGCGAAGGAAGAAAATGTCAAAGAGATGCATGGACGACTTTCCAATATCGTTTACAAATCAAAAGCTCTTGGAAAATCATACACAGAATTGGAGATAGTCCGAAAAATCCTTAGAGTCCTTCCACGAAAATTTGAAGCAAAAGTGACTGCCATTCAAGAATCAAAAGATTTGAAACAAATGAAAGTCGAAGAACTCATCGGAAATCTCACCACTTATGAGCTAGAAATGAAATTCAAGGAAGAGCGTGAAGGAGGAGATAATCGAAAGAAATCAATAGCGCTCAAAGGAACAATCGAAAGTGATGATGATAACGATGATGATGATGGAGCAGCAGAGCTGGCGCTACTAATAAAGAAATTCAAAAAGTGGAATTACAAATATGGAAATTCAGCTCGAATTCAAAAAGCGAAAAGCAGAATAGCCAAAGCACTAGACTACTCTGAAGAAAAGAAGATCATCTGTCACAAGTGCAACCAACCCGGACACATCAAACCCAATTGTCCTCAAAATCGACGCGACTTTGAAAAGAAACAGAAAAATAAAAGTTTTGCAGCCACGTGGAATACAAGTGATGAAGATAATCAAAATTCTAGCAGTGAGAGTGAGAAAGCAGATATGTGCCTTCAAGGGAATATAACTGATAGCGACGATGACGAGCCAAGCGAGGTATCAAAACTTACTCACTCTGAATTGCTTATATATTTTCATGAAGTAAACGGTTGTTTTGAACGACATAGGGAAAAATACGCCAAACTTGAATCTCAAAAAGATACTTTGATAGAATGTAATAAACAACTTGATCAATTAGTTAAAACCTATCAAAGTAGGATCCCTAAGTGTGATAAGTGTCCAACATTTGATGAAGAAATTAAAAAATCAGAAATTAAAATAAAATCGCTTGAAAATGAAATTCTGATTTTAAAGGAGAATGAAAATAGTAGGAGAGAGAATTCTATTAAAAAGTGCACACGGTTGTTAAACGAAAATGAATCTCTCAAATTACAAGTCCAACAATTGTCAACGACTTTAGATAAATTTTCAAAAAGTGAAAAATCATTGAATATGCTATTAGGAAAGCAAATTGTTAATACGGTTAAACAAGGACATGGATATAATAGTTCGAAAATTGTTGAAAACAAGATTAATCAAGAAAATTCAATGTGCACGATTTGTAGAAAATATGGACACAATCACAATAATTGTTGGTATAGATCCAAACATGTGAAAACTATACCGATTTGGGTTCCAAAAGGCACAAATATAAAATCTCTCAAAGTTAAACAAATTTGGGTGCCAAAGGGAACAATTATAAATAGTTTTGGGTCTACACAAAATTATTTTTCAAAATTTTCTGCCACTAACAACCATGGACCTATAAAAAAAAATAGGTCACATAAATCCTTTTCCGTGTAGGTGTGGTGGCAGGCTAAGGAACAACAATAGTGTTCTCTAGATTTTGGCTGTTCCAGAAACACAACGGGCGACAAAGCTAAGTTCCTTAGCCTAGTATAAAGGTGACAGAATCACAATGGACAACAACGAAAAATATCGTAAAGGTAAAACAGGTAATGGTATGTTTTAAACGATATATTAAATGTGATAATCTGCACCGTATTCTGAATTAAAATCAGCCAATATTGATATGATGAAAAGATGATGATTCTGACTTATTCAAAATAGTTGGCCAATTATATTCTTATGCCAAAAAACACTATAAAAAACTCTAGATTCTTTGAATTACTTCATATAGATCATTTTGGATTAAAATTAGTGTTTTGTTGGATAATCATATATTTGGTTATAATTCGGCTAACTCTATATTCACGGTTTTCGATTATTTACATGGCTTCATTTCAAATTCAAAAGAATGTCATTTAAATTGTTGTTAAAATTAAATTTGAAAATTTTGGTGCACACTTCATGTTTTGGTCTATAAAATTCAATTGATGATAATTTTGAGTGAAAGAGAAATTCAGATGCAGATTACACTGGTAATCTCGTTGATAGAAAAATTACTAGTGAAACATGATTTTTGTTGAGACATTTAATAACTGCATCGTTTTTTCAAAGAAAATATCTGCATATTCTTCATTTCAAATAATTTTCAAATAGCAGAAAATTTTCTTTTAAAAACCCCCTGGAGAAAATCATTTTTGACCATATTTTCAGATTATTCATTTTTGAAAAATTAATTTCATAATTATTTTTGAATTTGATTTTAAATGACTATTATGACTAATCTGACTCCCAAATGATTATCGAAAAGAAAAATAGTGATTGAAAAAGTGATGAGTGTTGATATTGATTATATATTATAACTCGAGAAAGTATAATTAGCAAATTTCTTTAGAAATTTAAACAAGAGTTATAAAACTTTTTGTTGGTAAAAATTCCATGACCATCTCTATACCTATCATATTTCTATCAACCATCACTCATCGAAATTCTATATAGTTTGTCGATATGTGGTACTTTAAACAGGAATCGTTAGTTTTTCATTTTCACATTTTTTTTAAAAAAATAAATAAATAAATAAATACCAAAGTATTCACTCTCATTTAAAAGTCCTCACGGTTATGCATGGGTGAATTACTTGGAATTTGTTATGTGCTTCCATGCTCATTTAAAAGTCCTTATGGTTATGCATGTATGGAACGCATATCAAAAGTTGATTTTTTTTTCTTCTTAAAATAAACAAGTTGATTCTAATCCCATTTAAAAGTCCTCACGGTTATGCGTGGTTAGAAGATACTTGAATTCATTTTTTTTAAATAAAATTGGAATACTACTAATCTCATTTAAAAGTCCTAACGGTTATGCATGGTTAGTAGATATTCAAATTCCTGATATAAATATACCATAAATAGACACAACTGTATGGTTTTATATGATCACATCATTTCCTTCATTCTAAAAGTGGAATATGCGCCTAACAAAACATTTATGATTTTTGTTTGACTTTTTATCGAAATTTAATATTTATATTCAATTGAGTTTTAATGTTGGATTGATATCAATTACTTTATCTCTATTTTCTCTAACACTATTATTCTTTTGCTGATAACAAAAGGGGGAGAGAAAAGTTAAGATTTTGTCTAATAAAATCAAACAAAGGTCAAATAATTTTCCATTTGCATATAGACTCATTTGCATATTTTATTTGTATGCATATACGTAGGGGGAGTTTTGTGTAGAGGAAGCATTTAAATAGGGGGAGCAATTAAAGCATATCAATGATCAAATACATTTAACATATTCAAAATCTTAAATATATGTTTGTTATCATCAAAAGGGGGAGATTGTTGAATATGCGCTTATATGATTTTTGTTTGATGATAATAAACATATATACATTCGTTTAAATGTATTTGATAATGTACTATTTTATTTTTCACAGATTAAGTAAATATTTGCTGAATAAAATAAATAACACAGAATTTGAATTCAAACGAATATTTTATTCAAACAAATATTTATTACAATTTTGAATAGTACAAATTCAAGCTCTCACTATTCACTATACATTCTCAATTACAATTTCTAATTACATCACTATTTTACATATTCACCTCACTACATATCACTCACACTCGTATTTATCTTCAGCTGCATTCCAGTTTGAATCCAGCATCTGAGCAATCTGCAAAAATATAAACCAACGCAGTAAAATTGAAAAGGAAATATTTTTGCAGTTTAAAATAAAATAAAATGGATTTTGAAAATAAGATTTGCCTCAGTTATTTGGGTTGTTCGTCATAATTTAAATTTGAATTCATCATACACGAACAACTTGTGACATACACAGTGTATTACTGTATATGCCACAAGGCCGTGCACGCCGATATATACACTTGATTGATTTAAAGGGACATGCGAGCACAGGTCAAACCCAAATGAAAAACCGGGTTCAACTCACGTGCAATAACATTGAAAATCACGACACGAGCACAAGGTCAAACCCGAGTTGTGAAACTGGATTCAACATAGGTGCAAAATCAAAAATAAATTCAAATGCAATAAAATGGTCGGGAGTGCACATGCCCAGACTCAAACCAACATGAAACAAGACCAAGTCAGGCTACAACAGATGATCAACCTCAATGGACCAGTGATGCAACTAAGCACAAATCACTTACAACATGTATGCAGCCCAATAGACCAAAGTACAACATCACGCAATCAAACTACAACAGGCCAGAGGAACTCGACAGGCACATATGAATACAAAGTACACACGTGCAACAGTTCATGTATGAAACAGAGGCAACAAGACTGTATGCAAGAAAAGTCTCTACATGGTGCAGCAGATATCAAGTGAAGGCCAGATAATCAAGACCCAGGATGAAAAAACCAGAGTTCAATGCATATGAGACCATGCAGTACTACAAAGACCATGTCAAACACAGAGGCAACATGAATGGAAACTGCATCAATGCATATCAAAAAAGAGAGACAAACAATACAATGCAACAACATGGTAAACAAGGCATAGCAACCACAAGATACTGCAACAAACAACTTCAACAAGGCAGACTCAAGTGAGTGAAAACTCAAGTTACAATGCATCAGTGAGCCAAGAATACATGTACTCAAGCTCGACTAACAGTGCAGACAAATGCTCATATGAATATGAAATAACCAGAGCCAAGAATACATGTACTCGAGACAATATGCACAAATGTAAGACCAAAGTGCAACAGACCAATTCCAAATGCATCAGAGAAGTAGTAATGAAACTGTAGTGAACAAACCAGAAGAAAACCATACAAGACTACCAAGCACAACTCAGTGACAATATGTATGGGGGCACTGGACTACAGCATAACCAAACCAACATGATGACAATGCTCAACATCATGAATATAAACCCAAATCAACTCTACTGGACAATACAAGGAAATGAAAAGACTCAGCAATGCTCAAGATCAACACAAGACAGAGTAAATATATATACACAGCAACAACCATCATGCTCAACAAGAACACTTGCAACAGTGGTGATGATCAAGGGTATACATGACGAAGTCAACCAGAGAAAACCCCGAAATTAATCAACACCGTAATGTACATTGACCAAGTTAATGTCGTGAACATCAAGTAAGCAAGCATCACAAAATATATACGAAGTGACAAAGTCAGAGAGATCATAATCGTTCAAGCATAATCATACGGCAGAGGTAAAATAATTGACAAATTCAAATCATCAGAATGAACGAGAATATAGGAATTCGATTCCTATTTAAACACAATCATCATCGGCAATTTAAAACCCATCGAGTTCAAGTACGAAACATTAGAAAAAGCAAAAAGCACAAATTACATACTGAAGCAATTGAACTCGATCAAGGAGGAGAAGCCACAAACAATTGAAGCAAATCAGAGAAACAGTGATTGCAATCAACCAACAAAGGCAGCGACTTCAATTTGAAACCCTAATTTAAGAGCACGGCACCAAAGGGACGAAGCCCTAAAATCTGCAAGAGGAGCGGCCATTTTTTCACGAACGAAAAAATAAAAGGAACGGGTTGAAGAAGTGAATAAGGTGCCGGCCTTTGTTTTATTAATTTGGGCTTAGTTTTTATTAAATAGGGTTTTGTATTTCAAATTGTTTTTAATTTGTATTTTTCTTTTAAACCGTTTTTATTTTTCTAGTCGTGTGACTAGGGGACAAGCTACGTGGCGTAGCTTGAGAATTCGCAACTCGGTAGTTGAGTTGTGGCAGGGTTTTGAGCGTAGAGTTAGATTAGTCAATCGCGGGTATAGCGAGTTTACGTGTGTAAGCGAGGGACTATCTAATTTCTAGTATAAACCTTGGGGGCAGCACTTAGGCAGGGTTTTGCCGAAGCTGGGTAAATTCTGTGTTGTTCTGTTATTTATATTCTGCAATATCTGTGCTGCTATTCTGTGATCTGAATTGAAATTAATTCATAAGCTTCCGCGATTAATTTTTATAATTTACACTATCACCCTATTCACCCCCCCCTCTAGGGTGAAATCGATCCTACATTGTTAAAGTATAACATTTGGTTTGAAAACTCTTGAATAAATGAATTCAACATTATTTTTCTTTTTGAAACTTTTCTCTTTTGAAAATTTGTTTTAAATATTATTTTGAAAAATAATTAAGTAAACATTAAAATGTAAGTGCATAGTTTTATAAAGAAGTATATATGTATTTATTTAAAGACTAATGTTAATAAAACATTTAAAACATGCTAAAATAAGTTTGAAATGGTTTAAGATAAATTCAAATACATTTATAAATTTAGAAATTGCTATTAATAATTGAATTGCATATGTGTTAAATTCTTAAACTATAAAGAAGACACTTGTAAAAAAATTGAGATAATAACATAACAAGTGCCATTTGTTTTAAAACTTATCATTTAATTTTATTGATAAGAGAAAATATAACAAATGCATTTGTTAAAAACATTCTCTTCAAAAATAATACCTGAAATTCAGATTTGAGCAAAATCAAAACCCAAACAAACTACAAATCTGCAAAATCAAATTATTTAAATATGCAATCAATTTCTTCAAAACAAATCAAATATGCAATCTTTCTCTTCAAAATCTCAACTGCAAATTGAAGAACAGCTTCAAATTTGTGCATTTGAAAATGGGTTTGCATGTAATCTTCATCATCAAGAAAGTAATTTCTGTAATCAAATGCAAGCCAGGATCAACATGCATTTCAATATGCAGTTTCTAGAAAATGAAATCTGCATTTGTTGTGCTCTACATCTTCATAAATAAGGTGAGTAAGCTTCTTATTTTAAAAACAGTTTTCCCTTTTAAAAATCAGAGCCATCTATAATTTACAGAAACTTAAGTTTTAAATTCATTGAAATCAAAAACTGTTTAGGGAAAAATTTTGCTCTGTTTTCTATTTAAAAGTGAAATGAACTGAATAAATCTCACATGCATAAAAACCTATGATATCTGTGAGTATGAATCAGTAGAAAGAATATGTGGTGATGATGGTATGTTGATGGCTGTTCTGTGTAAACATATATGAATGCGTTTATATGTTGTTGTTGCCTATAGCTGCATATCTTTGTAAACTAAGATTTTCTTTTACAGAAATTCTTTATCACATGAATTGATTCCAGTTAGCAATTTTTGTGTAAATAAAATATGTTTGTTTGGTATAATTTAGATTTATAAATTTTAAGTTAGTTTAAGAAAACTGTTGTCTCTGTAAAACAATGAAAATCAGTTAATATTCAAATAACCAAATATAAACTCCTAATGATTGGGGCAAGCTGTAAATCTGTATGGAGATAGAGGATTAATGGGAGAGTGAATGGATAATGGTCAGAAGTAGTGTCAGTAGGTGGTGATGTTTGAAATTGGTATTTCCAGGTTTTGATAGGGTTTGTGGTTGTGTTTCAGGTTGTTTGATCAACCTGAAATTTTGGAAATTTGAGTTGCAGTGGAGATTAGGGGATTGTATCTATGTTAGGGGATGGTAAGTGACTTGTAGAAGGGGGTTAGCATGGCTGGAGTTCGCCAAGATGATGGTGCATATGCACTGTACAGGTTGAACTCAGGTGAACTTAATTGGTTGTGTGCAGGTTTTTTTGACTCGAAGCAATCCTTGGGTATTTTTGTTTTTGACTCGGAGTAGATGGTTTGGGAACTCCTAGTAATAGGATGGGTTACTCGGGTATTTGGTTGCAGGTTTTAAACTGTAATTTTGCAGTTTTTAAAATTTTGAATGAAACTCATATTTTAAAGATTGTAAATTGATTCAAATGTAAGATTAAACTGAATTCAAATAAAGTTTGAAATTCAAAGTTTTTAAAAATGAATTTTTTTTAAATTTAAACAAGTTTTAAATTCCGTTTTAAATCAAGATTTAAAAACAGTTTCAGGTTTTAATCCAGAAATTTTGCAGTTTTTAGTTTAAATGAATTCATATTTTTTTAGATAGAATCTGATTCAAATGGAAGTTGAATCTAAATTCAAATGAATTTAGAAATTGAATGTTTTTAAAAATGAAAATTTTAAATTTAAACAAGATTTAAACTCATTTTTAAATTAAGTTTAAACACAGTTTCAGGTTTGCCTTTTTAAAACCAGAATTAGATTTAAATAGTTTTTGTAAGTTTTTAAAAGTATGAACAGATTTAAATGTTTAAGCAAAACTTAAATTTGTTTTTGAATTCAGATTAAAAACTGTTTTCAAGTTTCTTTGAAAACCAGTTTTGAATTCAAACAGTTTGTACATTTAAAAATGAATGAACATATTCAAAAGTTTAAAAGAAATTGATTTCAAATAAGTTTTAAACTTGAAAGAATTTAGTTTCCATTAGTATTGAATTAAATTTGAAGTGTTAATTTAAATTTGAAAGTTAAATTAATCAATTCATTTTCAAAAGTTTAATTTATTTTAATCAAGTAAATTTATGTAAATCTTTTCTTTTATATTTAAGTAATGAATGTTGTTTAAACATTCATTTTATGTTAAGAGTTTTATTTGTTTAAAATTTAGATTAATGTTTAAATAGTTAAACATTTTAAATATTAAATTTTTAAATGGAATTTGAATTTAATTTTTAGAAGTGTATTGTTTTAATACATTTTCAAAGTAAATGAGTCATTTGACAAGTAATTAAATTATTTTGAAAATAATTAAGATAATTAAGAATTTACTTAATTATTTGGCATTAATTAACGGTTTAGATTAATATTATTTAGAAATGATTATTGATAATTATTCTAAGATAAATTTTTCTCAAGTATGTAATTATTGAAATGTTGTTAATTAATAAATGGTGATAATTATCTAAGGATAATTTAGTAATTAATTAATGTAATTAATTTTGATAATTAACTAGATGGATTAATTGAATCTAATTAATTGTAATTTGTTAAGTATAATTAATTGTTAAAGTAATTAATGAATTAATTACTTATTGTAATTAATTTTGATATGTGATTTATTTAAGTTAATTAATTTAGTTTAATTAATTTTAATAAATCATTTGATGATTTTATGAGAGTAATTATTTAATGTAATTAGTGGAGCAAAATTACTAAGAGAAGTAATAATGATAATTACTGAAATATAATTAGTAATTTGGATAATTACTTTTGTAATTAATTAAGGAATTAATTAATGATTAATTATTGGATAATTAATTTTTAATGAGTAATTAAAGATAGTTAATTACTAAATTTAATATTAATCAAGGTGATTAATAATTAGATTAATTACTAAATGTAATTAATTTTAACTAAGTAATTTATAAAAATAGTAGAGATCATTAATTATTATAATTAATGATGTAATTAAGGATTGTTTGATTAAGTAATAATTAATTAAGTGATTAATTAATTGTAATTAATTAAGGATAAATATAACTAATTATAATTAATTAATAAATGAGTAATTAAATGTTAATTACTTATGATTAAGGTTAATTAATTTATGAAATTAATTAAAGACTAATTACTTATTGTAATTAGTAAATTATTAATCAAAGATGTTTAATCAAGTTGATTACTTAGCGAGATATTAATTAATTGGGTTAATTAATTAATGGATGTTAAGCAGGATTAAATGAGTAATTAATTTAATTTAATTTAAATTAATTAAAGATAGAAGTAATTAATTTAATTCATTTTAAATTAATTATAATTTATGGTTAATAAATCATTTCTTATGGATGTTATTGATTGAATGGTTGTGATCTCAGAAATGAGATGAATTGTAACTATATGATAGAAATGCTTGGTTTAATTATGATGGTTTGTGATGGATTATTTGGTTGGATGATTATCTGTTTGTGATAATGATATAGATTATATGTTATGACATAAATGTGATTATCTATTGTGATATTTAGTTTATCTATCTGTGTGAATTAGATAATAATGAAATGAGTTAATTGTTTAAAACCCTTAAGTACAACTTGGACATTAAGATGGCGTTTGGATTTCGATGAGACCGGGATCGGGTTTCCATATTTGGATATCCGAAAACCACATCGATTCCAATTAAACGTTAGGTCGTTAATCCAAGTGGAGCAAGTGAAGACTCAAGGTGTAAGGGCTATACGTCAGTATAACTCTGTGGGTGATTCCGTAATGAGTTGACGGAATAGTAATTATAGATTCGAGATGGTGATATAGAGTGCAAGGGTTATCGTCGTTAACTCTGAGGGTGATTCCAATACGAGTGTACCGAGATAATGCCTTCGGTTTCGTTCGAATCCGGAACGAACTTGTATGGATTGAATGCTTTCAGAACATTGTCAGGTGGACGATGAGCATTCTAAGACTGATATGTCCTATAAAGGCAATCGTAGCCTCAATCCTCATCAACCGGGAATTGCTAAAACAGGGGAGGTGAAACAAAGCTTCGTGGGTAGCCCCCACTGGAGAGCAAGATTTATCCCTGTCTAGAGGTCCCTTTATATTTCAGCTGTGTGGCAGTTGGTGACGACCAATCTGCGGGGTGGTCTTGTTCGGAACTGTTCAGTAAGGAATGGTTCCGGCTTTGTGTTGCGGGGGAGTTAGGGTGGCTCCTCGGTATGGTGATCCAGGCCATGTACTGTGACGGGCGATACCCCAGTAGCCCTGCCATTGATGGAAACCCAATTTTCCCTACGAGACCCTACGGTTTTGTTTGTATACCTATGTAGATGGAATTTAATAAATGTAACAATTTTGGCTATTTCTTATTTACTTGAAAACCCTAGACACTATTATAATATCACTGGATTTCCTATCAAATGTTTTGGTTAGCGTAAGGTAAAAACTTTTCCATGTTTATGTGTGGGAAGTCTTACGTGATACCTTTTGTTTCAAAGGATTTTCTAAAGTTAAGCAACTTCTAAACCCGTTTACTCACACCAGACCCTTGTCTGACCTGAGTGTTTATTTTCTGTTTTATTGAACTCTTGGGTACTCATATTACGTATGAGTAGTCAAGTGTTTCAGGATGTCTTTGACGAGTTCTGGAGGAGATAATGGAACAGGAGGCTTCAGCGTGTAGATATATTTAGTAGTTCCGCTGTGTTTGAGTTGTACCTGTTTTCTCTGATGTACTTGAATTGTAATTGCTAGACAGATGTTTATAACTGTCTAGTTTGTGTTGTATTAGCTGTATGACTCTGATGTATATGATACTATGTAAAGTTTTATGTGATATATTATAATTTATTCGATTCCGCTATGAGATTCTGATGTTGTCTGTTCTTTCTTTCCTTTCTTTTCTCTTTTCTATCCCTTTCTTTCTTCTTAGCGATGCGACTTCCTGGAGTTTGAAAGTTGGGTCGTTACATTGTGGTATTAGAGCTCTAGGTTGAGCGAATGCCTAGACTCTGGAGTGGTGTCCTTCTTGATAGAGCATATTTGTAATTTTGAATATATATATATATACGCACACCTATTAGATTGGGTTACCTATTCAGGTTTTCCAATATAAGTAATAAGAGTAGATAGGGTAGTGGTGTGTGTAACACAACTACCAATGGTTGGAGTTCGAGTGTTTGAAGTTGGAAGTGATCTGCTTGGGCAGTTTTGGGCATCTTGAGTAGTTTTGCAGTTTGGTATAAAGGATTTTTCTGATCTCTGATGGAAATCTTTTCAAGATTCGGAGTTTACTTTTGGATTGTAAGCTTGGTAGCACTCGTGTGAGTGGTTTTTCTTGAGTTTAGATCAGTTGGAAGTTCTCAAGCCAGCAAAGGGTATGTTGGCAACTTTAGGATGGAGTTCTGTCTATATTTGAGTTTGAGACTCAGTTTGGCAGAGTATTTTGAGCTTGGTTTGGGAGTGAGTTTCTTGAGAGATATCTGTCTATCAGGAAGGCTCTATTGTGAAGAGGCTGGTGTAGCTTTGTGATTCGATGAGCTTTTGGATTAGGAAGTCTTTGGCAGCAGTAGCAGCAGTGAGTGGCTTGTTCTTGGATGGTTCAGAAATCTCTATGATTCTTCTGTCAGTAGTCCGGGCATATGGTGTAGCTTGTCCATTTCTTCTGGAAGCTCAGTTAGGAGTACTGTTTGTGGTTGGAGATAGACCACTAGTTCTTCTTTGATTTGAAGGCTTTAGCTGTTATGATTTTGTAGAGAGAACGATTTCTTGGAATCTGAACTGAGTGGGATCGTAAAAGTGACTTGCGACGGTTCGGAAGTTCTCTGAGTGATATTTGTTTGGATTGAAGCATCTTTAGAGGAAGTTTGAGTTATCGAAGTGGTATTTTCTAGATATCTTCGTAGGAATTAAGATTTGCATCCGTACCAGGAGATTGAGTTCTGTATCGACTTGGTTCATGGAGCTCTACTGGTGGATCAGCATTGTAGGAGATTCTTTGAGTGTGATCTGTTTAAGTTGGCAGGATTTATTGGATCATGTTTTCTGGTTAAATTTTTGCTGTGTGTTTGTGACCGAATCGGATAGGTCACTGAGATTTTATGGAATTTGATGAACAAATATTTCCGGGATAAGTTGATCAAGTTTGTACTTGTGTTCATCAACAGCATTCTCGAATCAAAGTTGCGTAGTGGAAGCATGGTGGCAGCTTTTCCAGGATAGAAGCAACACCGATTCATTGGGAATTTGAGTTTTGTCTTGGATCAGAGGATTTCTACAGGAAATTCATTTTGGATCTGGAAATTTGATTGTTTTGTATCTGTTTGTTTTCCAGAAAGAATAGTTGTTTAGAGTCTTCTGATGTTTGTGTAATTGAGTTGTGAGGTGGATTTTGTTTGATCTAGAAGTTGAGGGTGGCCCAGGATCGATATGAGAGATTTATGGATATGAGTATTGGATCTTTCTGTTTTCTCTTAAGAGTTAAGTGTTTGGTCTACAGGATTGAATTTCCAATTCGGATAGCTAGAATTTGTTTTGGTTTTTCACGTATCTCTGAAGGAGTACGTGTATGGTTTATCATTGGTTTTAGACTCAGTAGTTCTGAGAGATTTGGGAGTTGATCAGGACTTGTCTGTAGTCATGTGTTCTGTTAAGATTTGTAGATCTAGATATATAAGAGCTCTAGATCTGAGTGGTGTAGCTAGTTTAGATTATGTAGGGCGAGTGTCCCAGTGTTTATACGTGGGAAACTCTAGGGAATTCTATCTAGAATTTTGTCTAGATAATTAGAATTGTTTGTTTGAATTGGTTGCTATGGTTGCTAGTATTTGGTTGATTGAATATGTTTGCTCTTTTAAAATATTAAAATCTGTATGGGATTATTAAATTACCTTTGCTTTTAAATTTCGGGGACGAAATTCTTTTAAGGGGGGAGGAATGTGATGTCCCGGAAATTTAGGCAATAATTATTTAATAATTTCATTGATAATTATTTTAAAATGTAAAATATTGATTTAATAATTTAATTCAAACAGGAATTCTCTTTTGAAAATTAATAATTATTTAGTTTGTTAAATGATATTCTTTTCAAATGTTAAAATATTTAAGTAGTAAATTTATCTTTCTATGCTAATTTAAAAATATTTTATTTATAATGTATAAAAGTTTATACATTATGAATAGAGGATTTGGTTTTAATTTTAATTTATATTAAATAAAGGACTTTTTATAATTATTATATACAAATGTATAATTTGTAAATTGATTTAAACAAATTCAAATTAGTATTGTAAACTTTTCAAAGGTTTGTTTTAAAAATCTTTCTTATATTTTTATAGAAATGTAAGTAAGTATTTATTTTGTTTATATTAAATATAGTTTAAATTTTTTTTTTATAATAAAAGTTTGTTTTGTTTATTTTAAAATTTGCTTTTCTTTGAAATAAGATCTAATTCATTCTTGCTAAAGTATAACATTTGGTTTGAAAACTCTTGAATAAATGAATTCAACATTATTTTTCTTTTTGAAACTTTTCTCTTTTGAAAATTTGTTTTAAATATTATTTTGAAAAATAATTAAGTAAACATTAAAATGTAAGTGCATAGTTTTATAAAGAAGTATATATGTATTTATTTAAAGACTAATGTTAATAAAACATTTAAAATATGCTAAAATAAGTTTGAAATGGTTTAAGATAAATTCAAATACATTTATAAATTTAGAAATTGCTTTTAATAATTGAATTGCATATGTGTTAAATTCTTAAACTATAAAGAAGACACTTGTAAAAAAAATTGAGATAATAACATAACAAGTGGCATTTGTTTTAAAACTTATCATTTAATTTTATTGATAAGAGAAAATATAACAAATGCATTTGTTAAAAACATTCTCTTTAGAAATGAAACCTGAAATTCAGATTTGAGCAAAATCAAAACCCAAACAAACTACAAATCTGCAAAATCAAATTATTTAAATCTGCAATCAATTTCTTCAAAACAAATCAAATCTGCAATCTTTCTCTTCAAAATCTGAACTGCAAATTGAAGAACAGCTTCAAATCTGTGCATTTGAAAATGGTTTGCATGCAATCTTCATCATCAAGAAAGTAATTTTTGTAATCAAATGCAAGCCAGGATCAACATGCATTTCAATATGCAGTTTCTGGAAAATGAAATCTGCATTTATTGTGCTCTGCATCTTCATAAATAAGGTGAGTAAGCTTCTTATTTAAAAACAGTTTTCCCTTTTAAAAATCAGAGCCGTCTATAATTTACAGAAACTTAAGTTTTAAATTCATTGAAATCAAAAACTGTTTAGGGAAAAAATTTGCTCTGTTTTGTGTTTAAAAATGAAATGAACTGAATAAATCTCACATGCATAAAAACCTATGATATCTATGCATATGAATCAGTAGAAAGAATATGTTGTGATGATGGTATGTTGATGACTGTTCTGTGTAAACATATATGAATGTGTTTTTATGTTGCTGTTGCCTGTAGCAGCATATCTTTGTAAACTAAGATTTTCTTTTACAGAAATTCTTTATCACTTGAATTGATTCCGGTTAGCAATTTTTGTGTAAATAAAATATGTTTGTTTGGTATAATTTAGATTTATAAATTTTAAGTTAGTTTAAGAAAACTGTTGTTTCTGTAAAACAATGAAAATCTGTTGATATTCAAATAACCAAATCTAAACTCCTAATGATTGGGGCATACTGTAAATCTGTATGGAGATAGAGGATTGATGGGAGAGTGAATGGATAATGGTCAGAAGTAGTGTCAGTAGGTGGTGATGTTTGAAATTGGTGTTTCCAGGTTTTGATAGAGTTTGTGGTTGTGTTTCAGGTTGTTTGATCAACCTGAAATTTCGGAAATTTGAGTTGCAGTGGAGATTAGGGGATTATATCTATGTTAGGGGATGGTAAGTGACTTGTAGAAGGGGGTTAACGTGGCCGGAGTTCGCCAAGATGATGGTGCATATGCACTGTACAGGTGGAACTCAGGTGAACTTAATTGGCTATGTGTAGGTTTTTTTGACTCGAAGTAATCCTTGGGTATTTTTGTTTTTGACTCGGAGTAGATGGTTTGGGAACTCGAAGTAATAGGATGGGTTACTCGGGTATTTGGTTGCAGGTTTTAAAATCTATAATTTTGCAGTTTTTAAAATTTTGAATGAAACTCATATTTTAAAGATTGTAAGTTGATCCAAATGTAAGATTAAACTGAATTAAAATAAAGTTTGAAATTCAATGTTTTTAAAAATGAAAATTTTTAAATTTAAACAAGTTTTAAATTCTGTTTTAAATCAAGATTTAAAAACAGTTTCAGGTTTTAATCCAGAAATTTTGCAGTTTTTAGTTTAAATGAATTCATATTTTTTTTAGATAGAATCAGATTCAAATGAAGTTGAATCTAAATTCAAATGAATTTTGAAATTCAATGTTTTTAAAAATGAAAATTTTAAATTTAAACAAGATTTAAATTAAGTTTAAAACACAGTTTCAGGTTTACCTTTTTAAAACCAGAATTAGATTTAAATAGTTTTTGTTAGTTTTTAAAAGTATGAACAAGTTTAAATGTTTAAGCAAAACTTAAATTTGTTTTTGAATTCAGATTAAAAACCGTTTTCAAGTTACTTTGAAAACCAATTTTGAATTCAAACAATTTGTACATGTAAAAACGAATGAACATATTCAAAAGTTTAAAAAAATTGATTTCAAATAAGTTTTAAATTAGAAAGAATTTAGTTTCCATTAGTATTGAATTAAAATATGACGTGTTAATTTAAATTTGAAAGTTAAATTAATCAATTCATTTTCAAATGTTTAATTTATTTTAATCAAGTAAATTTATGTAAATCTTTTCTTTTATATTTAAGTAATGAATGTTGTTTAAACATTCATTTTATGTTAAGAGTTTTTTTATTTAAAATTTAGATTAATGTTTAAATAGTTAAACATTTTAAATATTAAATTTTTAAATGGAATTTGAATTTAATTTTTAGAAATGTATTGTTTTAATACATTTTGAAAGTAAATGAGTCATTTGATAAGTAATTAAATTATTTTGAAAATAATTAAGATAATTAAGAATTTACTTAATTATTTGGCATTAATTAACGGTTTAGATTAATATTAATTAGAAATGATTATTGATAATTATTCTAAGGTAAATTTTTCTCAAGTATGTAATTATTGAAATGTTGTTAATTAATAAATGGTGATAATTATCTAAGGATAATTTAGTAATTAATTAATGTAATTAATTTTGATAATTAACTAGATGGATTAACTGAATCTAATTAATTGTAATTTGTTAAGTATAATTAATTGTTAAAGTAATTAATGAATTAATTACTTATTGTAATTAATTTTGATATGTGATTTATTTAAGTTAATTAATTTAGTTTAATTAATTTTAATAAATCATTTAATGATTTTATGAGAGTAATTATTTAATGTAATTAGTGGAGCAGAATTACTTAGAGAAGTAATAATGATAATTACTGAAATATAATTAGTAATTTGGATAATTACTTTTGTTATTAATTAAGGAATTAATTAATGATTAATTATTGGATAATTAATTTGTTAATGAGTAATTAAAGATAGTTAATTACTAAATTTAATATTAATCAAGGTGATTAATAATTATATTAATTACTAAATGTAATTAATTTTAATTAAGTAATTTATAAAAATATTAGAGATCATTAATTATTATAATTAATGATGTAATTAAGGATTGTTTGATTAAGTAATAATTAATTAAGTGATTAATTAATTGTAATTAATTAAGGATAAATATAATTAATTATAATTAATTAATAAATGAGTAATTAAATGTTAATTACTTATGATTAAGGTTAATTAATTTATGAAATTAATTAAAGACTAATTACTTATTGTAATTAGTAAATGATTAATCAAAGATGTTTAATCAAGTTGATTACTTAGTGAGTAATTAATTAATTGGGTTAATTAAGTAATGGATGTTAAGCAGGATTTAAATGAGTAATTAATTTAATTTAATTTAAATTAATTATAGATAGAAGTAATTATTTTAATTCATTTTAAATTAATTATAATTGATGGTTAATAAATCATTGCTTATGGATGTTATTGATTGAATGGTTGTGATCTCAGAAATGAGATGAATTGTAACTATATAATACAAATGCTTGGTTTAAGTATGATGGTTTGTGATGGATTATTTGGTTGGATGATTATCTGTTTGTGATAATGATATAGATTATATGTTATGACATAAATGTGATTTTCTATTGTGATATGTAGTTTATCTATCTGTGTGAATTTGATAATAATGAAATGAGTTAATTGTTTAAAACTCTTAAGTACAACTTGGACATTAAGATGGCGTTTGGATTTCGATGAGACCGGGATCGGGTTTCCATATTTGGATATCCGAAAACCACATCGATTCCAATTAAACGTTAGGTCGTTAATCCAAGTGGAGCAAGTGAAGACTCGAGGTGTAAGGGTTATACGTCAGTATAACTCTGTTGGTGATTCCGTAATGAGTTGACGGAATAGTACTTATAGATTCGAGATGGTGATATAGAGTGCAAGGGTTATCGTCGTTAACTCTGAGGGTGATTCCAATACGAGTGTAACGAGATAATGCCTTCGGTTTCGTTCGAACCCGGAACGAACTTGTATGGATTGAATGCTTTCAGAACATCGTCAGGTGGACGATGAGCATTCTAAGATTGATATGTCCTATAAAGGTAATCGTAGCCTCAAGCCTCATCAACCGGGAATGGCTAAAACAGGGGAGGTGCAACAAAGCTTCGTGGGTAGCCCCCACTGGAGAGCAAGATTTATCCCTGTCCAGAGGTTCCTTTATATTTTGGCTGTGTGGCAGCTGGTGACGACCAATCTGCGGGGTGGTCTTGTTCGGAACTGTTCAGTAAGGAATGGTTCCGGCTTTGTGTTGCAGGGGAGTTAGGGTGGCTCCTCAGTACGGTGGTCTAGGCCACGTACTGTGACGGACGGCACCCTAGTAGCCCTGCCATTGATGGAAACCCAATTTTCCCTACGAGACCCTACGGTTTTGTTTGTATACCTATGTAGCTGGAATTCAATAAATGTAACAATTTCGGCTATTTCTTATTTACTTGAAAACCCTAGACACTATTATAATATCACTGGATTTCTTATCAAATGTTTTGGTTAGCGTAAGGTAAAAACTTTTCCATGTTTATGTGTGGGAAGTCTTACGTGATACCTTTTGTTTCAAAGGATTTTTTAAAGTTAAGCAACTTTTAAACCCGTTTACTCACACCAGACCCCTTTCTGACCTGAGTGTTTATTTTCTGTTTTATTAAACTCTTGGGTACTCATATTACGTATGAGTAGTCAAGTGTTTCAGGATTGCTTTGACGAGTTCTAGAGGAGATAATGGAGCAGGAGGCTTCAGCGTGTAGATATATTTAGTAGTTCCGATGTGTTTGAGTTGTATCTGTTTTCTCTGATGTACTTGAATTGTAATTGCTAGACAGATGTTTATAACTGTCTAGTTTGTGTTGTATTAGCTGTATAACTCTGACGTATATGATACTATGTAAAGTTTTATGTGATATATTATAATTTATTCGATTCCGTTTTGAGATTCTGATGTTGTCTGTTCTTTCTTTCCTTTCTTTTCTCTTTTCTATCCCTTTCTTTCTTCTTAGCGATGCGACTTCCTGGAGTTTGGAAGTTGGGTCGTTACATTGCTTATCACCTTTTATAGTTTTATAGTGTTTTTGCAACTCTGATATGTATCTTTTATTTTCGACTCGATGTATATAATATGGTCCTTGTACCACTTCTGTTGTATCATTTTGTATTGTATTGTGATGTATCTGTGTATATGTGTTTGTGTGTTTGTGTGTGTGTATATATATATGTGTTACTGTTGTTCTGTGTTGTGTTGCACATATTGTTGTTGTATTTCTTCTAATAGACCCGTTAGCCACTGTAGTTTTGTATTAAGCATTTATTGAATATGTCGATCCATATGGGAAGAAAATAATAGGGCACTGTATCAATATATTTAATATATATTTAATACAAAGCTATGGATGGTCAGTTCTAACCAGTTTTACTCTCCACATCAGTAGACAATATTACTCGGTAATGCTCTTTATTAATGTAGGCCTCAGGGTGGGGCATCAAAGCTTGGTAATAAAGCCGAGTTCAAAACAAAATATCATAAAAATTGAACATGATATATATTTACGGCACATCAAAGTATAGTACAAGTGTTACATACTCCTTAATCACCTTGTTTTTATCCTTTTTGAGTCCTGTGGGGGTAGATACAAGTAGGAATACGTCTAGGAATGCATTTTATTTCCGTAGTATTGCAAAATTAATTTAATGATATCATATCCTACAAATAATCCTTGTCGTGATTATTTTATTCTAGTTCTCTTCGATACGGGTGCTTGATACTCATTTGTAACGACCTGCCTTTTTGGACGTTTTAAGCAGACATACATGCCAGAATCAAACCATTCAAAAAGGCAGATTGTTATGGGGTAAATAAGAAAAAGAGAAATAAATAAAACAAATACAGAATCTCGCAGCGGAATGACAAAATATAATAATGAAATAACAATTCATGAAGCTGTTTTATAAATACATTTGACTATTCTTTTACAACACAAAAATCGTACTTACATAAAAAGGAATGAGTAAATAAATAATGCAGGAGAACAACATGATGTAGTGGAATACATATCATAAATAATAATAGTACAAATCTTCGTCTTCGTCATCCATAAACAAGGTCTTCAACCCTAAAATGCTTAGGGCTTACCCAAGCGAATTGAAAAGAAAAAACACTCGAGTCAGAACTAAAAGATCTTATGTAAGTTATATCAACGGTAAATATGAATGTGACGATATCAGAGATGTTTACCGGGTTTGACATCTCCTATCCCATATCTAACGTGAGTGCAATAACATAAAATATGTTCGAGATTTACATTTCCTAAGGATCCGTTAAACAATCTACTATGTAGTACAACACGCTATTATAATATGCCTATAGTAAAGTAAAAGTACCAAAATAGCGTTAAGGCTTTAATCGTATACACCTTAACACATTTTATATACTCTCTTAGTCTATATAGTAATGTACTTTCCTCCGTAAACTGGAGGTTTACATAGGGGCACTCCATAGGTATGGTACAAAACAAACTCGTAGAAGGCACGCTAGGGCGTGTGAACACGGCACTCGAGGCAATGCCGGGGTAGATACACCAATTGCGTATCCGGATTGGTGGTATTGCATAGAAGCTACTATCGCCCACCTTGGAACACACTCCCATAATCAAAATCAAGGGGTAGCCACAAAATCTATCACAAAGCGACAGATATGGTATTGAAGAAATGTGTCCGATAGGAGGAATGATCTCATTTGCCCTGCGTGGCTCTTATATTAGTCACATCTAAGCTGACTCAAGGGATTCAGGGTCACTTCATACGTCATACAGAAATCGTTTGTCGGACATACTGCTTCATTCCAAAATCTTCACCATGTACACAGTTGTTAAAGTGGTTTTTGGTATTGGCAGAGATTATGACAATACCCAATCTCGGTCTATTTAACAACCAAACGCTTATTACATACCGGATGGTTCTTTTAAATTTTCAAAAAGCCAATTCGCAAGTTATATCAAAATATCATATTCCATTTCAAATCATACCACTTTCGAAATCATATTCACTTTCAAAAATCATATTTACTCAAGTATGTCATTTCACAAAATGTATCAAATCCAAATTCTAACTTAGGTTGTGTCATCATCAAGGATTTAAATATCAAAACTTAAACTTTACATAGTCAGAAATTTTAGAAAATAATTTAGGTAATCGTAAATAGTATTAATAGTTAAAAACAGTTTAAATAAATTAAAATAGTTTAAATAGTAAAATAGTTTTAATATATTAAATTTGATACAATTAGATTTAAAAATGATTTAAATCGACTTAAAATAAATTAAATAGATATTTTTGAGTTTAAAATGTTCATAATGGATTAATTATAGATTAAATTGATTTAAATTATATTAAGTAGATTTTTAAATAGACTAAATAAATTTAAAATAGATTAAATATATTTAATTTATATTAAACAGATTTAAAATAGATTAAATAAGTTTAATTAGTTTAAATAGGTAAAATAGATTAAATTGTATCGAATAGGTTATAATAGGTCAAATGTACTAAAATAATTTTAAATTGATTAAAATAGTTTAGACTAATTTAATAGATTTCAAAGCTATATCCACACATTTCAATAACTCAATTCCGATAAATTCATTTATGTTTGCTACTTCAACTTTGAAATTTCAATTTAAATCCTTTACAATTCATTTAAATCAATTCTAATTTCAACATCAACACCTGGATTATCGAAAACACTTCAGCTTATTTAAATAAGTTTTTATTCCAAAATACCAGTTAACTGAATTCAAATTTTAAAGAGTCAAAGGTCATTTAATTTAACCTATCTGGTGTCCGTATACAACTTTCTATCCTAGGGTCAAGAGATACGGATATTTATCATTTCAGTCTACAATTTAAAATTTTATGATTACATATCATTTCGAACTACAATCCCGAATTAAATAAAATCCATAAAATCGCTCGAGTCTATCATTTCAACCCATAATGATTTTTTATTAATCTATAGATATTTTGGTATGTACCACTTCAATCCATAGTAAACTTGTAGTATTATAAGAATACAAAATACAACATCTAGTCATCCAATATCAAAAATCAAACATCCATCACAATCATAATCCAAATCGATCAATAACATCAATAGATAGTTGATAATCAATAACAGGTATTAATTGACAATTTTTAACTCAATATTAAATTGAACCACGATTAAATGCAATAAAAATAACATTCAACTAGAATGACAATTAAAACATACCTAACATCAATCGATTAATTTTTAGTCACATCGTAAATTAAATTTAACTAACATAAGATGATTTAGAATTTATCAGTGGATTAAAACACTCACCATTGATTTCAAATCGATTTGAGATCCAATTTGGGTCCGAAAATCTACAAGTCCCATAATTCGACCAAACCAGTTTCAAAATGTCTGGAATTTCGACATAATCCCAATGGAGAGAATCGCACGTGAATTCGAGCTCGTATTCAAAAGTTATTAAGATTAGAAGTTTGGAAAATTTTGACCTTTTGAGTCGCCGCCTCAATTTCCCGGTGCTTGCTCTGAGTTTTTACCTAAATAACCCGAGACCCGAGTCATTTGGCTCTTGATCCGAAGTCACTCTAAGGTTTTCAACTGTGGAACACGAAGTGCGCCCAGATTCGCCTTTTTTGGCCTTGAACTCTCTCGGACCTCATGTCGCTGCAGAGTTTCGTCCTCCAAAACTCGAAGTAAACCTCTTCCCGATTCGAAGTAAACCTGTTGCAAATTTTTTTTATGTTTTTTCTTAAATTAGGTAATAGAATTTGGAAATTAGGTTTGAGAAGGAGGAGGAAGATGTACATACAAAAATAATAATATGAGAAACAACTAGGGTTTATAGCAGCGTATATATAGGATGGGTTGGATTGAAACGACTACGTGACCAAAAAGCCCGTTCTGACCTTGAAACAAAAATAGATCATCCCGTATAACAAAATAAATGATTCCGATAATTTTAAACTCAATGTAATAGGTTTCAAGTCCTAATACCATCGTATGAAGAAGTTATATTAAAAATCGGCTTATTTCAAATTGGTTTCAATTGAATAAATTTCTACGGGTTTCGAGTCCGTACGATCAAATGACAAGTCCGATCGCTACGAAACTTGAAATCATACAATAATTCACCATTACGAATCCGGTGAAACTAGTTTCATCGAAATTCGAGTCATTGACCGAAATGGCTATTTTCACGCTAATTAAATTAATTAATATTAAATAAATTTATCATTTTTATATTCAAATTAATAAACTAACCAATCTTTATCCTTTTTGATTGCATAGAAATTTAAAATAAATTAAAAAAAGTTTACATAATTCTATGTTAAATATTTTACAAATTACAATGTCCAATTACAATTATAATTAAATCCAATTAATATATTTTAATTCAATAAATATATTTAATTTGGTTTCGATCTTTTAATTCGATCAATTATTTTTCTACATACATAGTTAACATTGTTATATAATTACCACATTAATATCTTACCATTTTCATCTTACTTTTCATTAACGAATTCTTTAATTGCATTTAATTGTAATAAATCCATTTATTATAATTTAAATTACAATAAATTGGGAAAACTTGATTCCAATTCTTTTTATTCAATTAATTGTTATATCATGCATAAAATTTCCCTTGGTTACATCTTATTGAATCAATATTCTACAATTATCAATTTAACATACATTAACAACACTAATTAAGTGAATTAATTTCAGTTGATTTCCAATTTTAATTTAACAGGCTATATAAAGAGGTAACATATAATAATTATCACCCTTTACTTTTAGTTACATTTGTATGTTTGTTATTTATACACAAATGTTATAGTTGTTCATACGATATTCATATTTTCAAGTTTTACATACTATTTAATTAATGCAACATTTAAATTATCGATTGCTCTCATAATTCAGTTATCAATTAATACATACATTACTAAAATTCATTCACAACCTATATCAGTTATAACTCTTTAATCGTTTTGATTAATTGGAACTACATTCCAAGCCATTATTAATTTCCTTAAATTAATGCAATTTAATTTCATTCTCATTATTATTTCACAATTTTAATTTCTTCCAACATTAAATCACAAAACCTTATTAAGTTTACTATTTTTAATTATTGAAATTTACGGGTAGCTACACTCTGCCCCACTCAAAACTTTTCGTCCTCGGAAAGGAAAAGAAGGGAAAAGTATGAACTAAGAAATCAATATATCTTATTCAAAATATTGAATTTATAAACATTATTTTACATAATCAAATAATTTATATAAAATATATCAATTTATAACAATTAATCCTTTTATATTCAAGTCAACAAAAGTTTGAAAATATTTAACAAAATTTGTCTATGTCCAAAATTCACAAAAAGTTTCAGTGGAATCTCTTTTATACGGATAGATCTAAGAGAAATAATAATATCGATAATAACAACATATATCGTATTTTAAAAATAAAATACCCTAAACCATGGGAAAACAATATAATATTGCTAGAAAACTGTAATCTGAGAACGTACCTATTTATCGGGCAAAACAACGCTTAAATTATAAAGACACGTTTTTTCGACTCCTTAAAATCAACATCAATACGTCTACTGTATCCAATGCCGAACAATCGAATGCTAGAAAACAAACTGTTAGGGTTAAAGAAGAAAAAGATAAGAGAAGAAATAGAAACAATATCAGAATGTCACGATCGCAGTGGAACAATATTGATGCAGCACACCATCATTTCAGTCGTAGGTCGTTCACGAACTATGTGAAGTCGCCCGCGACTCAACTACTTAAGCCGCTTTGCCTTAGGTTGCGTTCCTTAAGTCGCCAGCGACCTAGCGGGTTACTGCTTAGCAAGATACGAGGGAACGAGGAAGTAGTGCACCAGGATAACGAGCTATGCGAGCTTTCCTTAGGTCGCTCACAAGCGAGTTATGACCTAAAGAGTTAGGTCGCTTGTGTATGTTACGTTGTTCGAGTTAAGTCGCATGTGATGATGGGTTCCTTAAGTCGCTCCATGTTTAGGTCGCTGATAGTTCTTAGGTCGTCCAGATCTTATGCCGCTCAATTCTTATAAGTCAATCAAGTATGCTGAAGCCTTAAGTCGCTCTTGTGTTGCTGAAGCTCTTAGGTCGCTCACCTTATGCTATCTCTTATGTCGTCGAAGTTAAGTCGCGTAATGTTGTATTTCGTTAAATCTTAGGTCTTTGATGTCTAGGTCGTAAATCATAGGTCGCATATATGTTATAACTTGTTAAGTCGCGTGGTGTTCTTAGGTCGTAGGTCGTAGGTCGTTACTGCTGTAACTTGCACTGTTGTAAGTCGTGTATGGTTGTGTTGTGTCGTATGTGTATGTGGGTTGTAATCTTCCATAAATACGGGTGTGTTGTCATTGTAAAGGAGATTGATTTTGAATAAAATTTGCTTGTTTGCTTTGTGCCACTTTTGTTGAAGTTGAGTGTGATCTCCTTCTTCTTCCATCTTCGGTTATTCGAGTGCGCTCGAATCAATGAACTTGAAGTCGATTCACAGAATCTCATGCACGGGATCAAAGTCGAAGAATCGTAGATCTTTTAATGCAGTATCGTACGTGATCAACGCGTTGAAGATAGATAGAATCCGGTATCTCGAGAGATCAACGGATTTGGGCATTTATCTTGTTTTTCGTTGACACGAATCATTTCATGAGGAAGAATTTGCATCTATTTGTATCAAACATTAATAGCACGTCAAAGTTTGTTTATCCACTGCGTCAGCTTGGTATCAGAGCTTGAAGAGCTAATTTGAAGCTAATTGAGATCAAGGCCAAGTCAAGTCGAAGCCGAGCTAAGCTAGGTTGAAACCAAGTCAGGCCGAGCCAAGCTAACTCCTAGTGCAAGCCGAGTTATGTCGAACTATATCAAAGTTAGATCGGAAAGAGATTGTTTGAAGATCATGCCTCCGAGACGTTCTAATCGATTTCAAAATGTTGAAGATGTATATAGAAGAAAAGAAGCTGAGCAGATGGAGCAGCGTATCAATGAAAAGTTTGATGAAGGTATTGGAAAGTTAGAGAAGTTGATGAAAGACATGAATCAAAGTCAAAGGCGAACTTCACCAGTTTCACACCATAGTGGAAACAGAGTTTCACCTTTAGTTGTGGGAGAAAGAAGAATGTCACCCTAACCTTATCGAGATCGGAGAGAATCATCAGTTTCTATGAGGCAAGAATATCATGAGTATCGAGGTGAAGAGAGAAGAACTCATCGTGGATTTGAAGATGATCCGTATCGTGATGCCGAAAGACATGATAGAAGGGACATGCATAGTCATAGAGATGTAGATGGACGACATCGATATCGACATCCATATGATTTTGAAGAATATGGTGATAGAGGAAGTATTCATGATCGAGATCGAGGCCAAATGCGAAATCGATATTTTGATTCAGAAAATGATCGTAAATGGGAATCAGGTATGAAAACAGAAATTCCAGAGTTCAAAGGGGGAATGATAGCGGAAGAATTTCTGGATTGGTTATTAAATGTTGAAGAAATTTTTGACTTCAAGGAAGTACCCGAGCATCGTAGAGTTAAGTTGGTTGCCACACGATTGAGGGGAAGAGCTATGGCATGGTGGCAACAAACTAAACTTACACGGGAAAGAATGGGAAAGTCGAAGATCATTTCATGGGAAAAGATGAAGAAGTTAATGAAGGCTACTTTTTTGCCTTATAATTATCAGTCTCTTATGTATCAGTGCTTACAGAATTTGAGACAAGGGACAAAGTCAGTAAATGATTATGCAGATGAGTTTTATCAACTGATTGATAGAAACGATATCATGGAAACGAAGGAACAGTTGACATCTAGACTTGTTGGAGGATTGAGAATGCAAATTCAGGATATGATGAATATGTTTGATCCAAGATCCGTTGCTGAAGCACACCAGAAGGCTCTAGCTTGGGAGAAGCAAGGTAGAAGAGGAGGTAGTGCACTTACAAGTTCCATCAATCAGGTGAAAGGGGCTAGTAGCTATACTAATGTTTTCAAGGCTGTTAGTAAACCGGTTGTCAATGAAGTTGCTAAGACCAAGGTCAACAACAATTTCAAGTGTTATAACTATCAGGAGTTTGGTCATAAGAGCAATGAATGCCCGAGGCCTAAGAAGCGAACGATGGTTGCTGAGGTTGAGGATGAGGATGCAGAAATAGAATGTTCCAATTCACCATAAGTTGAGGAGTAAGAAGAATTATTGACGGGAGATGAGGGATATTCTTTAACCATGAGGAGATCTTGCTTGACGCCAAAGCAGGAAGAGGAGACTAGCTGGTTGAGGAGTAATATCTTTCAGTCACCGTGCACTATTTTGGGAAAGGTTTGTAAGTTTGTTATCGATGCAGGAAGCTGTGATAATATCATCTCTAAAGAAGCTGTGAAGAAGTTAGCGTTAAAGACAGAGAAACATCCCATACCTTACAAATTGGCTTGGTTGAGGAAAGGTGGGGAAGTGAATGTTAGTCGAAGAGCTTGTGTAACTTTTTCCATTGGAAAGAAGTATAAGGATGAAATTTGGTGTGATGTGGTAGATATGGATGTATGTCATTTGTTGCTGGGAAGACCATGGCAATTTGATAGAGCCGTGAAACATGATGGTAGAACTAACTGCTACAGTTTCATGTTCAATGGCACAAGAATCACCTTAGTTCCTAAAAAGCAACAAAAAGTGAAAGCAAGTTGGAGGAAATCGAGGAACTAAAAACTCTGTTATCTTTGAAGGAGTTTGTCAAAGAAGTAGAGGATGGACTTAAAGTATTTCTGTTGATTTGACGTGTAAGTAGTGAAACGGTTGAAATTCCTGACGAAGTTAAGCCAGTGTTGAAGGAATTTGAAGATGTATTTCCTGAAGAATTACCAAAAGAATAACCACCGTTGAGAGACATACAACATCAGATTTATCTTGTACCAGGAGTTGTGTTACCACATAGACCACATTATAGAACTAGTCCAAAGGAGCATGAAGAGTTGAGAAGGCAGGTGGAGGAGATACTTGAACAAGGGCGCGTACAAGAAAGTTTAAGTCCTTGTGCAGTACCATCCTTGTTAGGGCCAAAGAAGGATGGAACTTGGAGAATGTGTACAGATAGTCGAGCACTAAACAAGATTACAGTGAGATACAGATTTCCAATGCCAAGGTTGGACGACTTGTTAGATCAGTTGAGTGGAGCTGTTATTTTTTCAAAGATTGATCTGAAGAGTGGGTATCATCAGATTCGTAATCGACCAGGGGATGAATGGAAGACATGCTTCAGGACATGGGAGGGGTTGTATGAATGGTTGGTCATGCCATTTGGTCTTTCGAATGCACCTAGTACTTTTATGCGAGTGATGAATCAGATCTTTCGACCATTTATTGAAAAGTTCGTAGTGGTATACTTTGATGATATATTGATATACAGTGGAAGCACAGAAGAACATCTACAACACTTGCGGGAAGTGTTGATGATACTTCGTCAGGAGCAATTTTACACGGCAACAAAGAAGTGCATATTCATGACACACAGTATTTTTTTCTTTGGACATGTTTTGTCCAAGGAAGGTATTCATGTGGATCAAGGCAAAGTTCAAGCAATCAAGGATTGGCCACAACCCAGGACTGTAACTAAAGTGAGAAGTTTCCATGGTTTAGCATCATTCTACCAAAGGTGTATTCGACATTTCAGTAGCGTGATGGCACCACAGACATATTGTATGAAAGGAAAGCAGTTTGTGTGGAATGAAGAGGCTGATTCTGCTTTCCAACAGATCAAGACACTATTGACTACAACACCGATTCTTAGATATCCTGACTTTCAGTTACTCTTTGAGCTGAATACTGATGCGTCTAAAGTTGGAATTGGAGGGGTGTTAAGTCAAAAGGGTGTCCAATTGCTTATTTTAGCGAGAAACTTTCTGGAGCCAAGACAAGATACAATACCTATGACTTAGAGTTCTATGCTATTGTCCAAGCCATAAAGCATTAGAGACACTACTTGTTTTGTAAAGAGTTCGTATTGTATACTGATCATGAAGCATTGAAACATTTGCAGGGACAGGATAAGATTGCAGCCAGACATGCGTCATGTATCGCATACTTGCAATAGTTTACATTTGTTGTAAAGCATAAGTCGGGAGATACAAATCGAGTGGCAGGCAACAGTTTACATTTGTTGTAAATAAGAAATCATTTGTTGACTACGATGAGAGTTGAAGTGACGGGGTTTGATGTATTTCTAGAATTGTTTGTTGAGGATCCTTATTTTGCTAAGATTGTAGAAGAAGTCGAGTAAGGGAAGACGGATGAGTATGTGTTGGTAGATGGTTTTCTATTCAAAGGAAATCGGATGTATACCAGAGTGCAGTTTACGAATGAAAAGTATGAAGGAATTGTATGAAGAAGGTAATGTGGGAAGAGATCGTACCTTGCAGTTGATTTCTCAATCATATTTTTGGCCTTCCATGAGGAAAGAAGTTGAAAGATTTGTGTAGAGATGTTACATATGTCAAGTTTCCAAAGGGACAACTACGAATGTAGGATTGTATATGCCATTACCCGTGCCTACTAGACCATGGGTCGATATTAGCATGGATGTTGTTTTGGGTTTGCCAAGAACTCAATGAGGGAATGATTCTATATATGTTGTGGTGGATAGATTTTCGAAGATGGCACATTTTGTAGCGTGTAAAAAGACCGCCGATGCAGTCTGTGTTGCTCAATTGTTCTTTAAAGAGGTTTATCGACTACATGGGCTAATTGAGACCATTGTTTCTCACCGAGATTCTCGATTTCTAAGTCATTTTTGGTTGAGTCTGTGGAAGATGGGTGGAACTAAGCTGAATTTTAGTAGCGCCTATCATCCACAAACGGATGGGAAAACGAAAGTGGTGAACAGATCTTTAGGAAACATGTTGAGATGTCTTGTGAAGGATAATTTGCAAAGCTGGGATGTGAACTTGTGTCAGGCAGAATTCGCATATAATCATGCTTTTAATCGAAGTACTGGATTCAGTCCATTTCAAGTAGTATATTCAGATATTCCGAAGGGATTGTTAGATTTGTCGACAGTTCCACATCAGAAAGGAGTTGTTAAACGAGCTTGTGATTTCGTGAATGAGTTGCAGGAGTGTCACAGGATTGTTCATGAACGATTGCTTACGTCAAATGAGAATTATAAGCAACTGGCAGATAAGAAGCGAAGGAGTGTGGACATCAAAGAGGGTGATTTTGTTTGCGCAGTATTAACGAAAGATCGTTTTCCAGTTGGAACTTACAACAAATTGAAAGCTCGAAAGGTTGGTCCAGTAGAAATCTTGAAGAAGATCAATGATACTGCTTATCAGTTGAAATTGCCGGATCATATTCTTACGGCTGACTTTTTCTTCGTCAAATACTTAATACCGTATCATGAAGATAAGCTTGTCGAGGAAGAGGAAAGTGTGAACTCGGGGTCGAATTCTTTCCGACCTGGCGAGGATGATGCAGCGCACTATGTTTTCAGTCGTAGATCGTTCGCGAACTATATGAAGTCGCCAGGGACTCAACTACTTAAGCCACTTTGCCTTAGGTCGCATGCCTTAAGTCACCAGTGACCTAGCGGGTTACTGCTTAGCGAGATATGAGGGAAGAAGGAAGCAGTGCACCAGGAAAACGAGCTATGCGAGCTTTCCTTAGGTCGCTCACAAGTGAGTTACGACCTAAAGAGTTAGGTCGCTTGTGCATGTTACGTCTTTCCAGTTAAGTCGCATGTGATGATGGGTTCCTTAAGTCGCTCCATGTTTAGGTCGCTAAAGGTTCTTAGGTCGTCCAGATCTTATGCCGCTCAATTCTTATAAGTCGCTCAAGTATGCTGAAGCCTTAAGTCGCTCTTGTGTTGCTGAAGCTCTTAGGTCGCTCACCTTATACTATCTCTTATGTCGTTGAAATTAAGTCGCGTAATTTGTATTTTGTTAAATCTTAGGTCTTTGATGTTTAGGTCGTAAGTCGTAGGTCACATATATGTTATAACTTGTTAAGTCGCTCGAGATGTTAGGTCGCGTGGTGTTCTTAGGTCGTAGGTCTTAAATCGTTACTACTGTAACTTGCATTGTTGTAACTCGTGTATGGTAGTGTAGTGTCGTATGTGTATATGGGTTGTAATCTTCTATAAATACGGGTGTGTTGTCATTGTAAAGGAGATTGATTTTGAATAAAATTTGTTTGTGTGCTTTGTACCACTTTTGTTGAAGTTGAGTGTTAACCCTCTTTTATTCAGCGACCCAACGACCTAATGGTTCAGCGACCCGATGACCTAATGATCGAACGACCTAACGGCCTAGCCACCCAAGGTTCACGACTTAACAATCTATAACAAGCTAGCGACCTAACGAGATAAAGAAGCCTGCGACCTAACTCCAGAAAGTCTCCTGCGACCTAACCATCAACATAGGGCAACAACATGTCACAATATAGTGACCTAACGATCTATGGACTATAGCGACCTAGCGACCTAAATAATCCAGCGACCAAGCGAGTTATCACAGAATGAAGCCGCATGCTTATAGGCCGCTCCCAACCTTAGGTCGCCAACTATCCTCCCCTAGGTCGCTCACGACCTAAACAATACCGAAGTAATTTATTATGCCGCTTCCTCCCTAGGTTGGTCACGACCTACGACTTGCTAGATTGTTCGAGGTGATCAAGTACACCCTAGTTAAGCCGGAAACTGCCCCTACTAGGTCACTCACGACCTACGACCTATCCAAGGACGCTCACGACCTAATTCAGAAAACTCCCTATAAATACCCCACCTACTCCAACTGGAAAAGGATCTTTTGGCTCATTTTTGGAATGCCTATACTCTGCTGAATTCTTGACTCACTCGACACTTCAAACACGAAAGACATCTCGAAGAACTTCAAGAGGAAATCTAACACACTCGACATGGATTCAATGAGTTCTTCTACATCGGAGTTCTAGCTATTTGTCCTAGCAGTGTTGTAATCGAAGATTGTCGCAAAGTTGTAATTGATTCAGCAAGAAAGAAGATTAAAGCGGACGTAGGCTTAACTTGAAGCTGAACCACAATAAAACTATTGTCTTTTTACTACTTTCTCTATGAATTTTCTACTTACTTCTAATTCCCGTATTCACAGGTGGTGCTTTCACTTAATCTCTACTTACACCGAGGTGTTAGCGTTCAATTTTAAGCGTTAACATTTTTGGTGCTTTCACTGAGAACTCAACTTAGGCTGCTTTCGTCATTGCTTCGCAAAAGTTTTTTGAAAAAACCTCTCTCAAAACTAGAAGTCTATCAGAGATGATGACTCCTGGAAGAAAGCGCGGATCTAGTAGACCCAATGATGTTAGTGAGAATACTGCCACTTCTCCTTCATCAAGCCAAGCAGCACCAAGTGTTGGAATTACACGAGCGGAGTTAGATGCTGCAGTATCTGGGTTATACTAGCGGATGGAAACTCATAATGCTTGATAGGTTAAATGCTTTGCTCGGAGCTAACCGTCAACCGGTGAATAATGAAGAGAACCCTACTGATGATGTTCATAATCCTGAAGAAAGGAATATTCCTCAAAGAGCAGCTAGTCCCGCCAAAGAAACACCTCCCCAAGCCGGAGGATCGGGACCGCAGCCAACTCTCCGCGAACGTTTGTCTAGACAAACTTCCGAGAAAATGGCTGAAGTCTGTCCTGCAGAGCCTTTAAATGATGAGGAATACCTTTCGGGCATGGTGCGACAAATCATGAAAGAGAGCATGCAGAGGGAAGAAGATGAGAAGGAATGGGGATTCGCTCCGAGCAAAACCCCCTTCACTGAAAGGATTCTAAGGGCGGAATTCCCAAGGAAGTTTGTTCCTCCTACCATCCCGGCTCATAAGGGAACAAGCGAACCTAATCAATTCCTGTATAAGTATGATTGGAACATGACTGATGCTAGAGCATCCGATGAGATCAAATGCCGGTACTTTCCGGTATATTTGGAAGGAGTGGCTCTACTCTGGTTCACAAAGCTTCCGGTCCAATCCATAGACCAGTTCGCCGATTTGACTCGGAAGTTTAAAGAGCAATTCAGGTTGTACGCTTCAAAGGCAAAGGATATTATGTCATTGTCAAGACTGGAACAGAATCCTGTGGAATCTATTAGATCTTTTTTGAACCGCTTCAACATAGCTTTGGCTGAAGTGGACAATGCAGAGCCACGAATGGTCCTGACATACTAGATGAGGGCAATCGACAAGTCAAGCGAATTTGGCAAGTGGCTGAAGATGAAAGAACCGAATTCGCTTGAGAAATTCTATAAGAAAGCTGATGAATTCATGCGCTTGGAAAGCCTTCAAGCACCGGTTAAAGTGTCATTGACAGAGGTTAAGGATAATACTCTTGCTCCTACAAAAAAGGAATCCAGAAGTCAGAAGAGGGAGAATAATGGTGGGAAGAAGCAGAAGGATATGAAGAAAACTCGCTTCTCAAAACCTTCAGATTTCACTCCTTTGACTGATACCCCGGAGAATATCTTTTTTGCTACTAAAGATGCGGTAGCATATCCTAAACCACCTGAGATGAGAATTGGCAAAAAAAGCTTCTCAAAGCGAGAGATTTGATCGATTTCATAATCAACCCGGCCATGATACCAACGAATGTCGCCATCTGAAAAGTTTGATTGAAGAACTGCTGAGAGAGAACAAGTTGCAGCATTATGTTAAAAGAAATAGGAATGACCCAACTTCATCCACTAAGGGCCAACAACTTCCAGCTCATCCATCTGGCTCGGTTGAGAGGAACACTGTGCATGAATCAGAAAGGCCTGTTGTTAATGTGATTACGGGAGGTCCTCACCCAGTAAGCCGAAGCTGGGGCAAGATGGAAAGATACGCCCGTGCCTTGAAATACGCACCAGCAGAAGAAAGTGTTTTTGTGCTAGAAGACGCTGCAGCTTTGAAGCAGTAGAAAACTCTTAATGATGATATTGTGTTCAGATCCAGGGACTCTATGGGCATTGAAGCCCCAACCATGGATCCCTTGGTCATCTCTGCAAGCATTGGGCCGGCTATTGTGAGAAGAGTACTTGTAGAATGCGGCACTTCTTGTAACGTTCTCTTCAAAAAGACATTCGATCAAATGAAAATTCCAATGGCTAATGTTCAAGCTTCATCTCAGAAGATGTTGGGTTTACTAGGGGACCGAAGCAGCCAATTGGAACTATTGACTTGTTCGTCGAGCTTGGAGAGGGGCGGAAAAAGGTGGTTCGAAAACAGACTTTTGTAATTGTCGATGAATCTTCTGCCTACAACGCCTTCCTAGGCCGACCAACTCTTGCGGCTTTTAAGGCAATTCTCGCCCCATGGTGCCTCACTATGAAATTCCCACAGATAATGGAGTTGGTTCTATTAAAGGGGATCAGAATGCTGGGCGAGAATGTTACCTTATAGAGTTGCGTGAAGCAAGGAAGAGAGAGATGGGAAAAGATGCGGCAGCCCCAGTCCGCATCAAAGAACCAATGTTGTAGCAATTACAGGGTAGACCCTGCATTGGCGACAATAGAGGGGCATGAAGAGAAATGGATCCTAGAAAAGCCGGTGCGGGGGAGAATAGAGTGGTGCTAGTGGAAGTAACGGTACCAGTACCTGTTGACCCGAAAGATCCGAACAAAGTGGTGAATGTGGGTTCGCAACTTAGTCTGATGGTTCAAAATTCCTTGATATCATTCTTGAAAGCAAATCTGGATGTATTCGCTTGGACTCATGCTGATATGTGTGGAGTATCCCCAGAAATTGTAGTACATACTCTGAATATTGATCCGAAGTTTACACCGGTAAAGCAGAAAAGAAGAACCCAGGGTCCTGAAAGGTCAGCAGCATTGAAAGAAGAGGTAGATCGGCTCATGGAGAATGGTTTCATCAGGGAGTCTACTTATCCGAATTGGGTTTCAAATCCAGTACTGGTTAAGAAAGCTAATGGGAAGTGGAGGGTATGCATCAACTTCTCAGATTTAAACAAAGCCTGCCCCAAAGACTGCTTCCCGTTACCCAGGATATATCAGTTGGTGGATGGAACAGCGGGGCATGAATTGTTATCTTTTATGGATGCTTACTCCGGATACAACCAGATCATGATGCATGAGCCGGATCAGGAGGACACGAGCTTCGTCACCGATGTAGGTCTCTACTGTTATAGAGTCATGCCCTTCGGACTTAAGAATGCAGGGGCAACTTACCAAAGACTCGTCAATGCTATGTTCATGCCATAGGTTGGAAAAACTATGGAAGTTTATGTTGACGATATGCTGGCGAAATCAAAGAAGGCAGTAGACCATATGGATCACTTGGCAGAAATGTTTGCAGTCCTCCGAAAGTACGGAATGAAACTTAATCCTTTGAAATGTTCGTTTGGGGGTGGAGTCTAGAAATTTCTTGGGTTTCATTGTGAATGCTAGGGGCATTGATGCTAATCCTGCTCAAATTTCTGCCTTAACAGAAGTCAAAGCTCCTAGAACGAAGAAGGAATTGCAAAGTCTCAATGTAAAAGTCGCTGCCTTGAGTCGATTCATTTCCAAAGCTACTGATAAATGTATTCCATTCTTTGATGCTCTGAAGAAAGGAAGGAAAAACGTTGACTGGACTCCTGAATGCCAGAAAGCTTTCGATGAAATGATTCGTCATATGGAAATGCCTCTGATACTTTCTAAGCCCGACAATGGTGAAGATCTTTTCGTATATTTGGTAATCTCATCTCATGCTCTCAGTGCAGCGTTGGTACGGGAAGACGCAAAAATTCAGCGCCCGGTCTATTATATCAGCAAAAGATTCATTGGGGCAGAGGTGAATTATTCAAAGTTGAAAAAGCTCGCCTATTGTCTGCTGATTGCATCAAGAAAATTGAGGCCATATTTCCAAGCTCATCCTATCAAAGTCCTCACTGATCAATCTCTGAAGCAAGTCCTGTTTCGCCCTGAGACTTCGGGTCGTCTTCTAAAGTGGAATATTGAACTCAGCCAATACGACATCACTTATCATCCCCGGAGAGCAATCATCGGACAAGCTTAAGTAGATTTCATCGCAGAATGTACAGACAAAGGTGACAGTGAGGTAGATGTAACTGATAATACCCCAATTCAACGGAAACTATATGTTGATGGTGCAAGAAATGATTACTGTTCCGGAGCTGGGGTTGCACTTGAAACCCCTGAAGGGCGGTCATTGTGCTATGCATTGAGATTGGAATTCCCATCGACAAACATTAAAGCAGAATATGAAGCTCTTATTGCCGGCTTGAAGATTGCCAAAGAACTAAATGTCAAAGTGTTGCAAATCTTCAGTGATTCACAGCTTATTGTATGCCAAGTCAAGAAAGAGTTTCAAACTAAAGGAGGAAATCTGCCTGCCTACTTATCAAGAGCCTGGGAACTTCTCGATGATTTCGGTCATTATATGATAAGTCATATACCCCGAGAAAAGAACATGAAGGCAGATTCTCTCGTAAAGTACGCAAGCACTGGTGAAGCTCAATTACTGGGATTGGTTCCTGTATAAGTCTTGTCAGCCCCAAGTATTGATGAAATGGAGATTGATTGGGTCATGACTGTTTCTCAAGAGAAAGAATCATGGATGACTCCGATAATGGAATATCTGGCCAACGGTACTCTACCAGAAAATTCAAAAGAACGACATAAGTAGCTAAGAAAAGCCTCTAGATATATAATTCAAGATGGCTAATTGTACAAGCGGGGATTCTCAATGCCATTACTCCGATGTGTGACCAAGGAAGAGGCTAAGACAATTCTAGCTGAAGTACACGGAGGAGAGTGTGGAGATCATTCAGGTGGTCAAACTCTAGCAAAGAAAATTATCTGTTATGGGTATTTTTGGCTAGACATTAATCGTGACGCTACAAGCTATGCCCGAAAGTGTGACCGATGGCAGAGATTTACAAAAATCCCAAGAGCACCTTCCACCGAGATAACACAGATGGTCAGTCCATGGCCATTTGCAATTTGGGGAATAGATCTCATCGGGCCTTTGCCAGCCGCCAAGTCCGGAATCAGATATGCTATTGTTGCTGTTGATTATTTTACTAAATGGGCTAAATTTGAACCATTAGCTACTATTACCTCTAAAACGATGATAAATTTGTAACTAAGAATATCATTTGCAGGTATGGTGTGCCTCAAAAGATAATCACAGACAATGGAACCCAATTCGAAAGTGAAGAGTTCCAAGATTTTTGCAAGCAATTCAAGACCTGAAAAAGCTTCTCAGTAGTGGCTCATCCGCAGGCAAACGGGGAAGTGGAAGCAGTAAACAAAATTATCAAATCAACCATCAAAAAACAGCTAGAAAAAACGAAAGGTGGTTGGGTCGATAAGCTACCACTAGCACTATGGGCATACAGAACTACCCATAAAACTGCGACTGGGCACACTCCTTATTCATTGGCATATGGATCAGAAGCAATAATTCCGGTGGAAACAAAAGTCCCTTCACATAGAAGAATCTATTTCAATCAAGCTGAAAATGAAAAGTTGCAACTTGAAGCATTAGACTTCCTTGATGAAAGAAGGGAAGAGGCTCAGCTCAGAATTGCAGCCCATCAGCAAAGAATTGCCAGGCACTTCAATTCCAAAGTTCGCCAACGCCGCTTTGAGATTGGAGATCTAGTCTTGAAAAGGATCATGACAGCAACAGGAGTGTTTGCGCCAAACTGGGAAGGGTCGTATGTCATAGGCAAAAACTTCTTGATGGCACTTTCAAACTGACAACGGTCGAAGGAGATCCAATTCCAAGGGCTTGGAGCAGCAATCATTTGCGCCCATATTTTACTTAAAAGCTTTATTGAAATACTGTAAAAGAATTATGCATTTATGATTCTTGTATTGAAAGCCATTGTAAAGCCAGTGCAAGTGAATAATAAGAACTATAAAGTGGATGTAGGCCCAGTTCTTGGCCGAAACACTATAAATTTTGTGTTCTCTACTATTACAAAATGCCTGTTTTATTTCGATATAGGAAATGTACTTTAATTGTATTGCTAAAATGTCGATTTAATATTACAGGCCATTAAAACAAAGTTCACCCATCACAAGACCAAGCGATCCCTGACATCACTCAACAAATGAATGTTCAGCCACAAAAATTCCAGGCTCGAATCCTATATAAGAAGTGCTTCAAGCAAACAGTTAGTGGTTCCGCCGGAGGTGGGCCCTTGCTAACTAATTGTGATCGTTTGTGCAAACGAACATCCTATTAACTAGCTTGTTTCTGCCTTTGCGAACTCATTTAACAATGAAGTACACTTCTTTGGATAAAATAAACTACTTGCAAAAGAAAGGAATGTGTGCTTGAAAAATGATAGCAGGGAATCGCTGATATGAGCAAATGGCAAATGACATGGGCGAGCAGGCAGGGAACAGCCAAAGACCTCTTCGGAGGCATAAGCCCTCTTCGGAGGCACAACTCTTCGGAGGATAAAGACCTCTAATGGGACTTGCCCAAAAAAAATAAAGTTCTCTTTCTCAACCAAAAAAGATTGGTGGAATGACCGGTGGCGCCTTCCAAGTGGAAGGCACAGGGCACTCGTTAACTAGCTGAGAACGTTTGTGCAAACAAATATCAAAGTAACTTGTGTCTACCCCGTGAATCCATCCAACCATGAGAAGGAAACATCCAGGCAAAAGCCCTACTCGGAGGCACACATTTCACGGTGATCTGAAATAAAACTTCACACGAGTTGAAATGTGAAAAGACCTCTTCGGAGGCACGCATTCCACTGAGATCTGAAATAAAACTTCACAAGTGTTGGAATGTGAAAAGCCCTCTTCGGAGGCCCATTTCACCAGAGTTGAAATGCTAAAATACCTCTTCGGAGGCACACATTTCACCGTGATCTGAAATAAAACTTCACACGAGTCGAAATGTGAAAAGCCCTCTTCGGAGGCCCGCTTCCCAGCGAACAGGGAAAAAACAAAAGCCTCTCCCCAGAGGCATAAACAAAAAGCCCTCTTCGGAGGCCCGCTTCCCCGCGTACAGGGAAAAAACAAAAGCCCTCTCCCCAGAGGCACACTCAAAAAAGCCCTCTTCCCAGAGGCACAATCAAACAAAAGCCCTCTTCGGAGGCACAAACAGGTCAAAGCCCTTTTTTCGAAGGCCCACTTTACCGCCTAGGAAAATTCACTTGCCAAAGATAAAAGTGACTTTTTCTGAAAGTGAAGTGTAAAAACTTCTTCAAAAAAAAAAGAGAAGACTTCTCCAATACGAGGCGCATTGTACTAAATCAGAAAAATATTTCCTTAAAATGGAAAAATTATTCTCTAAAGTACAGATGCAAGCCTCCTTCAAATGGAAAAGTTGTTCTCCAAAGAAAGAGTACAAGTCTTCACGAAACAGAAGAGTTCTTCTCCAAATTTTGCCAATGTGAAAGAGATTGCAATTAACCATGGTATGGGGGCAATATAATATAGTTACAAAAATAAAAGCAATGCTTAAGCAACATACCATAAGTTTACTACAACATCACACAGAGAAAATAAAGAAACTTCTATGAAAAAGAAGAATAGATGCATTCTTAAATACAGACAGAAGTTTGTACAAGTAAAAGAATCATTTTATTCCATACTATGAAAATTTTATACATGTGCAGGTTTCAAAACAAAAGAATGCGGGGAACGGTACCCGCACAATCTCCGGTCAACGCAAGTCTTTATACATACAAGAAAAAAGAGTAAAAAGCATAAGAGAAGAGAATCACTTCTTCTTCCTGCCACCTTTCGAGCCCTCGCCTGGCCGGATGACTAACTTTTTAGGTCGGCTTGTGAGAGTAGGGGAAGAAAGAGGAAGGGGTACAATTGGACTTTGTTCTACTTTTTCTTCGTCGGCAGAAGCTTCTCTCTTTTTCTTCGAGACTCCACGCTTCCCTTTTTTCGTTGAAGAAGACTCACTGCCTGGAGAGAAAAGTGCAGACAACTTTATGTCATCAGAAATAGTTTGCTCCGGGGTTCTTTTGCCTTCTTCAGGTTCTTCGACCTTCTGTTCTTGAGAAGCGACTGGGTCATCCAAGCCATGAAGAGCTTCTATATGCTCCTCTTGTGACCCCGGTTGAGAAACGAAAGGGGGAGTAATCTGAAGAGGCGGAGAGGAAACAGTTGGAAGAGGGGAAGGTTGAACAACACTTGGCGCTTTCACTACAGGAGAAGAGAAGTTAAAGTCAGTATCTCTCATAAAAAGAGGAGAAAGTGGAGCGTCAAGATTTATGTAATAATCAAAAAGTTCGTCAAGCTCATGTGAAGTAAACAAGCAGTCCACTTGAGCAAGATCAGCATTAAGATTACCTGGAGAAGTAGGCTTTACTATGTCAACTTCAAAGTCCTGCGCCTCGGTGCTTTCTTGAGTCTCATCTCCAGTGTAGGCGGTTGCACTTTCAATAACAGCTTTAGCAGGAGGTGGAGAATGAGAACTGGAGCCAAAAATATCGATGTCGGCCGAAACTGAAGGTTGAACTGGGTCGGTTGAAGTTGCCTTCCCTAAATGTTCTCCTTCTGCCATTTCAGCTCTCTCTATGGCGAGTTGCTCCTTTCCCTTGGCAAGAGCGGCACATGTATCATCATCTAGATAGTGCGCCATTAAATCTACTTTGGCATATCCAGCTCCTCCAAGCATATCAAGTGCGGCTTCTCACACTTTGGCCAAAGTGATTTCGTACTTCGGCCCCAAAAATCTAAGGCTACCGCGCCCCAGAACACTATGAATGTAAAACTCGAATAAAGTAGAGCTGACTTCGGCTTTAGTTGCCATATGAGATTCCTTGGCTCCTGCTTTGCCGGCAATAGCTTCATCACGATCCTTTTCAGCTTTAGAAAGTTGAGCTTTTAGCATTTCAATTTCCAAGTTCTGGGAGTTGGGTTTTTCTCGCAGCTGAGCAACGTCAGCTCGGTAGCTTTACACAACTTGCTGATGTGTTTCAAATTTTGCTTCAGCATCCCTCTGTGCAGCGTGAGCATCTCTCACCTGTTTTTGAAGCACTTCTTCTCTTTGAGAATAGAAGTGGAAGAAGTGGCGAGCTCTTCGTTAAGTTTTTCAACTTCCGCTTCAAGCTTCTCATTATAAGCGGCAATACTGTTCATTTCTGCATCATGCTGATCGAGTGTTTTCTACCACTCGGATTTGTCATTTTCCATAGTCAGCATGGCTTCGAGATTTGCGCGGTTTACTCTTTGAAGCTCATCGAAAAGTTTTTACCAACCAAACATTCTCTCGATATCGAGTTTGACGGCATCATAATTTCACAACATGGCTTGCTTATCGATTGGGACCAAGTCAAGCTCGAAACGCACTCCTTTTAAGAACCAGTGCGGAAACTGACATTGAAGAGTAGTCAGACCCTGCCCAACTTGATACGGGGGCCTATTGATGATTGTTTGAATATCAGCTCTTTGAAGGGAAGGAGAGCTGGAAGGAATTTCCAAAGAGACGGGAGCAGCGGGCTTTTCGAAAATTTCAGATGTCGGTTTTTCACCAAGTTTGGCCTATTTACTCGGATCTTCGGTGACATGACTTTTTCCTTTGTCATCGCGGGATTTTCACTAATGAGAATCATCCTCTCTCTGGGAAGAATCATGTCGTTCGTCCCGTCTCGCATAGCGTTCTTCATAAGCACGCTTCTCACGAGCATTCATCGCAGCTCTTTTTTCATCGGTTTCCCAGGAAGCAGGAAGATACCTCTTGGGGTCATAAGAGCCGCGTCTCCCATAACGCTGGAAATCATCGTAGTAAGATCCACTTCGTCCCATTGGAGAACATGAAAATGAAAAAATGATAAATTTAGAAATCTTCAAAGCAAGAAAGTTGAATGCATAAAAGTGCTGAAAAATCCTAAGTGTGTGTAACGTGCAAACCACGCGCGTCAAACTACGAAACACTCCTCGGTTGGGGGGTGATGACAGATTTTACAGCAAGTGTCGACTCTTGGGCTGACGGAGTTTGTTGCAAGAGAGATGTCGCTTCAACTACTGGAGAAATAACTTTAGTAGCAGCAGTATCATCTTTAAAATGTCGTCACCATTGTGCCCGGTGGAACCCTTCCCCTCAGCTCCTTCATCAACAGTCTTCCTGGACTGGTGAGGAGGTTCCACTTCCTCAATGACCGGGGCAAGTGCAAGTTTGCCGGACGACCCTGCAATGTCAAGAAAAGCAGAGCACCTCACCAGTAAGGCCTCAACAGTATGTTCTTTCGGTGTAAGTTCTCCAACGGAAACTGGGGCATCCGATGTCTCTATTAGAGAATCAGGGACTTCGTGGGGCTGAGTAGATCGAGAAGGGTGCAGAAGTCCGAATTGGTGAAGAAATTCATCTTTCAGCAAAAATTTAATACTTCTTTCCTTAATCTCCACAGCACTTAATCTTTCAAAAGTTGGCTTATGGCTAGGGTCTCTAGAAGGAGGAGGAAGCGCTGTAAAAGTAAAGAATAAAGTTAGCACTTAGCAACTCGGACTTTGAAAACCTCAAAAGGAAAAATTGGGAGTGATCAATCTTACTTCCTACTCTCCAGATGGTGTAAAATTCTAGAGGGCGACGATAGAAGAAGAATTGATTTAAGAACCCGTGGGCGCTTTCCGGAAGATCGACGATCAATCTACGGTTCCTGGCGCTTCTCACTAGTGTGATAGAGGGATGATCTCTGTTCTTTGCGAATGTGCACAAGTAACAGATTTCTTCAGAAATCGAAAGACGATCAAGTGTCCTCCTGATCAGCACACAAAGTTCCATTTGGGTGGCATGTCCATTGGGATGCAATTGGAAAGGACAGATAGTCAATCGGAGAAGGAGTCGTTGAAGAAAGTCATTAAAAGGAGGAATAGCACCACATAGGCATATCTGACGATTGACAACGATAAAAACGAGAGGTGGCCTGTCAGCAATATCATTTGGCCCAGGAAGTATAGCATCCGCTTCAGAAATACCAAACTAAATGCGTAACTGATTGAATGCCCGTTGACTCAGGGTAGTTGGAGTCCTCTCTGGGGGATTATCCAATGGATTAGCTATCGGGAAGACCCCTTCGGCTTGCTCTATTATCTCCTCTTGAGAAGACATTCTACACAAGGAACTGGATATTCAAATATGAAGGTGCATGTTTCCTAAATGTGTGAAGTGTTGTGCAAAACTAACAAAACGACAAGCAAATATAACTGAAATTAAACTAACAAGCATTTGTCAATTATAAAGTTTCAGGGCTTGTTGTTTTAAGTCCAAATACAAGTGCAGTGTTGTTGCAAACAAATCAGTTTTAATTGATTAACATTGCTTTGCTTTAATACTTCACTTGAGTTTGTCAAATTCACAGCATTTCATATAATTTTTTTAAGTTGATTATCTTTTATCGACTAATCTGTCATTCGATGTGGGCGATCAGTGGCAGTATATTCGTCACATTTTTTTGCAAATTTGTATTTGACAGATTATTAGCGTTAAAGTTAATGAAATATGTAAAGAAGTACAACAAGTTCAAGCATGTTATCTCGGCAATTCAAGATAGGAATTCAATTCAGCAATGTCATGTTCATTCAAGTTGAAAGGAGTTCAAGACACGAAGCTTCGGGAAAATGAAATGCAAAACAAGTTAAGTCCTAGATCGCTCAACTGCATACGCGACCTACGACCTATGCATACATTACCTACGACCTATGCCGCAAGAAGTTAAGTCAACTATTCTCCCTAGGTCGCTCTGTTCAAGTTATGAAGTTTATCAGTTATCCACCTATAATTTAAAGCTATGTTGCGAGCTAAGTTAGGTCGTTGATTCTTTAAGTCGCCTAGTTTTAAGCCGTGTGTTATTCTGGTAAATAAGGTCGCTGGTCCTTTAGGTCGTTCAACTTTAGGTCGCATGCAATCCTGGCAAGTTAAGTCGCTTTCCCTTGTGTTGTTTGGAGTTTTATGGCTAAGTCGCTAAGTCGTTCACAGAACTAAAACGTGCGATTCATGCCCACACTGCTGAAGTCCTAAGTCGTTCAAGGCTCTTAGGTCGAGCACGGCCTAACTCTCCTTAACTCACGAACTCCTTTTCTTTCAACAAATCGCCTGGCCCACTAACCGGTTAACCCAATAGCCTGTTATCCTCTCTACAATAAACTCCGCCGTCTCCCCACACCACCAGATCATCCAAAACCAATTCAAAACACCTCAGACCCATCATAAACTCTGTTAACGTAAAAAGTCATAGGCTAACACCCCGATGCAAATAGAGATTGAATGAAAGAACCACCCGTTAACACGGGAAACAGAAAAAGCAGTAATTCACTGAAAAAGCAGTAAGAGACACAGAGTTTGTGGTGGTTCGGCTTATAATCAAGCCTACGTCCACTTCAATCCTTCTTTATTGCTTATATGAATACAATCCTTTACAATTTCCTTCAATTACAATTCACTTCAAAAGACAAGTAGCTAGAAAAACTTCGATGCAAGAAAATTCTCCGAATTCATGGTTGAATATGTTGAATCCCTGCTTGAAGTTGACTAAAGCTTCTTGTGAGTTTCGAATGTTGGAGTAAGGCTCGGCTTGAAGATGGAGGAGTCTCAATGCTTTGAAGAAAATGATCGGAAAGGTCCCCTTAATGTTGGAGCACATGACATATTTATAGAGAGTCCTCTACTGACCTTAAGTCGTTTGTGACTTAAAGTAAGTCGTAAGTCGCGGGTTATGACTTAGGATGGGCCGTAGGTCGCCACCGGGTTAAGGGGCGAGTAGTTATGACTTTACTGTTTCATACATGACCCTTTGTACTAACTGATGGGTATTCACGACTTATAGAAGGCAGCATAGTTCAATCACCAAGTATAAGGTCGTGAACGACTCATCGTAGGCCGTGAAATCTTTAATTCCTTAGGTTGTCAAACCCTTAAGTCGCTAGGTCGTGCCACCGTTTAACTCGCTAGGTCATGGACCTTTTAAGTCGTAAGGTCGATAACTCGGTGAGTCATTTACCAGTTAAGCCGCTGCTCTCCTTAAGTCGCTTACCCATTGAGTCGCTGGCCTCCTTAAGTCGTTGCTTCACTTCAGAAGATAAGCCGCTCGGCCCGCCTCATGTGTTAAGTCGCTAGTTCCTTTGCCTTGTTAACTCGTAGGTCGCTTTTGTCCTTAAGTCGCTAAGTCGCGATGCAGGGCTTCATTTTAGTTGCTATGCTATTGCCTTGAGTCGCTTGCCTCCTTGGGTCGCTAAGTCGCTTAGCCTAGGAGTTAACATTTGCCCCTCGAAGTATGTGCCTACGTCGTAGGTCGTGTGCTTCGATTTAGTTTCCATAGGTCGTGAGCGACCCAAGAGGTAACTCGTATGGCTATTCGCCTCCCTCTTTCTGTCCTATTTAAACCACTGACTCGCTCTTTCCTCTTTACTGAATCGTCTTGATAACTCTTTCCGCCATTAACGATCTCTCGAGCTCCCAAAGGTGAAACCGATCCATTCTGCCGTCAATTCATCCTTTCTTTTGCATTGTGTAAGTGAAATTTGATCTCCATTCAACCCAAAATCACCGTCGAACCATGAATTTTCACTTTCTTCTCCTAGTTCACTATCCATACATTGCATTCCCTTTCCGAGCTATGCTGTGATTAGTTTTAGATTGCGATTAACTACGCTGTTGTTGTGGCTCACGAGGGTCCAACGATGTATTGGAATTGCGATGGGTCTGCAATGATTTGGACTGGCGTTAGGTGATTTTGTGGTATTGATAGACAATGGGTTTCGTCGCTCAGGTGATAACAGGTTATTGGGTTGTAGGTTGATGAGTTACCGATTAGATAGGAGGTTTGTTGGTTGAGACACTAGCTTGGACACGACCCAGCAATTTTGGGCGACCTATGAACCTTCACGACTTATCTTTTGACCGACTTAACTAGATGCGACATAAGCCTTGAGTCGTGGCCGAGTTAGGACTTGGAGAAATTCTTATCACTTTGAACTGGAGCCTTTTCCCCTTACTATGCCCCACGACATAAAGGACCAATGATTTAAAGAACCAACAACTTAACTCGCAGGAAATCTTTTAAGTCGTGGACGAGTTAGTACTTGGATGCTCAACTCGAATTCACACTTAGAAGCATAATCTCAACTTGAGTGCTTAACTTGAACTGCCGGACTGAATTGCCTAAATTCTGGATTGCTCGAACTTTGTTGCACTTTTTCACAGATCACATTAACTTATAAGCTAACAACCTGCTGAAAACAACAATTACAGAAAACCAAGGCGAATGTACTGCCATTGACTGCCCACATCAAATGACAGATTAGTCGACATAGAATAATCAAGTTAAAGAAACTATATGAAATGCTATGAACCAATCAACTAAAGCGAAGTATTAATGCAAAGCATCGTTAACTTGAACTGATTTGTTTGCATCAACATTACACTTGCATATTTGGACTTAAAACAACAAGCCCTGAAACTTTATAACTGACAAATGCTTGCTAGTCTTAATTCCAGTTATATTTGCTTGTTGCTTTGTTGATTTTACACAACACTTCACACATTTTAGGAAACGTGCACCTTCACGTTTGAATATCCAGTTGTTTACTTAGAATGGCTTCACATCAAGAAGAAGTAACAGAACAAACTGGGAGGCCCTTCCGATAGCTGTTCCACTAAACAATCCTCTAGAAGAGTTTCAACTTCCTTGAGTCAACGGGTGTTTATTTAATTACGCATCCAATTTGGCATTGCCGAAACGGATGCTTTACTACCTGGACCAAATGATTTTGCTGATAGGCCACCTCGTGGCTTTGTTGCTATTAACCGCCAAATGTGCATGTGCGGTGCCATTCCTCCCTTCAATGACTTTCTTCCATAGCTCCTGCTTCTATTGACCATCTCTCCGTTCCAATTGCACCCCAATGGCTACGCCATCTTAATGGGGTTGTGTGTTTTATTCAGGAGAACTCTGGATCGACTGCCATGTCTCGAGGAAATTTGTTACTTATGTTCGTTCACAAAAACTAAAGATCTTCCCTCCATTACTGTTGTAAGAAGCGCTAGGAATCGCAAACTCATTACTAATCTTTCCGAAAGCGCACATGGCTTATTGAATCAGTTTTTCTTTGTTCGCTGCCCCCCAGGGTTTTATGCTATCTGGAGAGTAGGAAGTAAGATTACCTGCTTCTATTTTTTCCATTCCTGAGCTTTTCGAGATCTGAGTTGCTAAGTGCTAATTTCACTCTTTCCTTTTTCAGCACTTCCTCCCCCCTCTAGAGATCCAGGCCACAAGCAAATTTTTGAAAGACTTAATGTCGTAGCCGTAGAGGAAAGAAGTATAAAGTTTTTGTTGAGGGACGAATTGTTACATCAGTTTGGACTTTTGCATTCTTATCGCTCTACACACCTCCATGAGGTCCCAGACTCCCCAGCTAAAGCATTAGATGCCCCAGTTTCTACTGACGAACCCACACTAAAAGAACCCGCTTCTGAGGCTTTTCTGGTGAAGTGCTCTACTTCTACTGACGTTGCGGGGTCATCTGGCAAATTTGCACTTGCCCCGGTCATTGAAGAAGAAGAAGAGCCTCAGGGATCTCCCCAACATTCGAAGAAGTCCGGTGATGAAGGAGCCAAGAAAACAAGTCCTGTCAAGCAGAGCGGGGATGACACTTTTGAAGGGTTGAGCAACCTTTTTATCACCTCACAGGAGCTCTTTAAAGACGATCCGGTTACTACTAGGGTTTCCTCTTTAGTAGTTGAAGCAACTTCTATTTTGCGACAAAATCCATCAAATCAAGAGTTGACGTTAGCTACTACCCCCATCATTCCCCCACGATCGAAGAGTGGTTCGTAGTTTGACGCGCGTAGTTTGCACATTACACACACTTAGGACTTTTCAGCACTTATATGCACTTAACTCCTTGCAATTTGAAGATTCTCAAGTTATGCCTTTTTTATTTCAGGTTCTCCAATGGGGCGAAGTGGCTCGTATTATGATGACTTTGAGCAGTATGGAAGGCGTAGTCAATATGATTACAGGTGCTATCTTCCCCCTCATAGGGAAACCGATGATGAGAGGGCTGCTCGAAAAGCTTAGGAGAGAAGAACATATGAAGAACGGTACGGGAGAGGGGATGAACGTCACGACTCTTCCCACAGAGAGGGTGATTTCCTCAATCGAAAATCCTACGATGAAAAAGGAAAGAGCCACGCTGCCGAAGATTCGAGCAAACGGACCAAACATGGTGAAAAGTCATCACCTGACATTCTTAAAGAGTCCATTGCTTCGGTGCCTCCTCAATCTCCCGCTCTTGCTCGTACCGACATTCAGACGATCATTGGCAGGCCCTCGTATCAGGTCGGACTAGGCCCAGCTACTCTTCAAAGCCGATTTCCGAACTGGTGCTTGAAGGGAGTTCGCTTTGATCTTGATCTGGTTCCAATCGACAAAACAGCCATGTTGCGAAATCTTGATGTTGTCACTCTTGATATTGAGAGAATGTCGAATTGGCAGAAACTTGTTGAAGAACTACGGAGAGTGAATCGCGCGAACCTTGAGTCTATGTTGACCATGGAGAACGATAAATCTGAATGGCAAAAGACTCTCGATCAACATGACGCAGAGATGAGGAGCATCGCCACTTAAAATGAAAAGCTTGAAGCGGAAGTTGGAAAACTTAAAGAGGAGCTTGCTACTTCCTCCACTTCCTACTCTTAAAGGGAAAGTGTGCTTCAGACACAAGTGCGGGATGCTCATGCTAGCCAACGAGAGGCCAAAGATAAACTCAAGTGGCAGGAAAAGGTTGTAGAAGATTATCGCGTTGAAGTTGCACAGTTGCGACAACAGACCAGCTCCCAGAACCTCGAAATTGAGACATTAAAAACTCGCCTTGCTACAGTTGAGAAAGAGCACGATGAGGCTGTTGCCGGTAAAATTGCAGCCGAAGAAGCTCATCAAGCCACTAAAGCCGATGCCAGTTCGACATTGTTTGACTTCTACTTGCAAAGTGTCCTAGGGCGTGGCAGTCTCGCATTTTTGGGCCCCAAATATGAAATCACTTTGGCTAAAATATGGGAAGCCGCGCTTGATATGTTTAAAGATGCTGGGTATGCCGACGAAGAACTCGAGGCACATTATCTGGATGACGGAGCTCGTGCAGCCCTTGCCAGAGGAAAAGAGCAGCTTGCTACAAAGCGTGCTGGGACGATGAGAGAGGAGCATCCAGAGAAAGAAGCACCATTAATTGCCCCTGTCCCTCCTCCAATTTCGGCCGACGTTGATATCATAGGCTCCGGTTCCCATTCTCCGTCCCCTGCTAAAGTCATAACTGAGATTACAAGTGCACAGGGTGGAGATGAAGGCGAAGAAAGCACCGAAGCACAAGCTTATGAAGTTGACATTAGGAAGCCGACTTCTCCAGGTAACTCTTCTATTAATCTTGCTCAAGTGGACTGCTTGTTTGCTTCAACCGAGTTTAACGAGCTTCTCGATTATTTTTTAAATCTCAACGAGCCTTTGTCTCCTCTCTTTCCAGATTATAATCTCTTTTCTTCTGTAGAGAAAGTGCCTAGCGTCATAGAAACTTCTCCTCCTCCAGCTATTCCTCTTCCAACCTTTCAAATTACTCCTACTTCCCAGCCTGGATCGCAGGAAGAATTAATAGGAGCCCTTCAAGACTTGGACAATCCAACCGCTTCGCAGGAGCAGAAGGCCGAAGGACTTGAAGGAGGCGAAGTATCTCCAGAGCGAACCCTTTCTGATGACATAAAATTGTCTGCTCTTGTCACTCCGGGTAGTGAGTCTTCTTCAAATAGGAGGAGGATGCGTACAACTTCAAAGAAGAAAGGGAGAAGCATTTCTGTTACTGAAAAGGAAACGGAAGTTGATCCAGCACTAGCTTTCTCTCCTTCTCCCCCAGTTCTCCCAAGCCGGCCTGAAAAATTGCCTATTAAGCCAGGTGAAGGCTCTAAAGGTGGTGGGAGAAAGAAGTGATGAGTCCCGCTTTCCCTTCTTTGCTTTACTTGTTGCTTTTTGCATGTACTGGCCGGAGATTGTGCGGGTACCAGCCTCCGCTTTTCTTTATCCTGAAACCTGTACCTGTATAAAATTTTTGTAGTATTGAATAAAATGTTCCTTTTACCTATACAAACTTTTGTCTGTATTTGAGAATACATTTATTCTTTATCATTATACAAGTTCCTTGTTTCCTTTGTGTGATATTGCAATGAGCCTAGGGTATGTTGTTTGAGCATTGTTTCCATTCTTGTACCTACAATGTGCTGCCCCCATACCATGGTTTATTGCAATCTCTTTCACATTGGCAAAGTTTTTAGAGAACAATTCCTCTATTTTGAGAAGACTTGTACTCTTTCTTTAAAGAACAACTTTTCCTTTTGAAGGAGGTTTGCATCTGTACTTTATAGGATAATATTTCCATTTCAAGGAAATATTTTTCGTATTTAGTAGGATGCACCTCATTTTGGAGGAGTTTTTTCTCTTTTCTTTTTTTTGTTGCGAATTTTTTGCACTTCACTTTTTTTGGAGAAAATCACTTTTGTTTTGGCGAGTGAATTTTCTTTCGTGGTAAAGTGAGAGGGCTTTTTGTTTGATTGTGCCTCTGGGGAGAGGGCGTTTTGTTTCTACCTCTGGGGAGAGGCTTTTATTTTTTCCCTGTTCGCTGGGAAGCGGGCCTCCGAAGAGGGCTTTTCACATTTCGACTCGTGTGAAGTTTTATTTCAGATCACGGTGAAATGTGTGCCTCTGAGTAGGGCTTTTGCTTGGAAGTTTGGAGCTTCTTTCTCTTAGTTGGATGGATTCACGGGGCGGACACAAGTGTTCTGTGCCACCGATCAGTTCGCAACTTTATGTCGAGAAAGAACTCTCTTTTTCTGGCGAGGCCCGCTCGAGGTCTTTTAGCATTTCAACTATGGTGAAATGGGCCTCTAAAGAGGGCTTTTCACATTCCAGCACTTGTGAAGTTTTATTTCAGATCTCGGTGGAATGCGTGCCTCCGAGTCTACCTGGAAGTTTCTTCCTCATGGTTGGCCGGATTCACGGGGCGGACGCAAGTTACTTGGACGCTTATTTGCGCAGATTGTCTCAACTAGTGAACAAGCGCCTTTCCTTCCACTTGGGAAGGTGCCTCCGATCATCGTATGGATTCACGGGGCGGACGCAAAGTACTTGGACGCTTGTCTGCGCAAACTGTCTCAGCTAGTAAACAAGCGCCTTGCCTTCCAGTCGGGAAGGTGCCCCCAGTCATTCCATACCAATCTTTTTCATTGAGAAAGTCTTCTGGCATGCCCCGTTTGAGGTCTTTATCCTCCGAAGAGTTGTGCCTCCGAAGAGGGCTTGTGCCTCCGAAGAGGTCTTTTGCTGTTTGATGCTTGCTCGCCTATGTTTCTTTGCCATCTATTCATATCGGCGATCCCCGTTATCTTTTTCAAATACCATTCTCTTTTAGTTGCCAACAACTTCCCTTATCCAAAGAAATATACTTCATAGTTAAGCGAGTTGGTGGTGGTAGACACAAGCAATTTAACTGGATGCTCGTTTGTACAAACATTCACAGTTAGTTAGCAATGGCCCACTTCCAGCCGAATTGCTAACTTTTGTTCGAAGCACTTCTTTCGTAGGATTTGAGTATGGAAATTTTGAACGGCTTAGCGTTTGCTTGTTGGTTGATGTCAAGGATTGCTTGGTCTTGTGATGGGTATGCTTTGTTTTTATGGCCTGCATTATTAAATCGACATTTTATTGACACAATTGACGTATTTTATATATCGAAATAAAGCAAAGCAGTCTATAATAGTAAAGAACACAAGATTTATAGTGGTTCGGCCAAGAACTGGGCCTACATCCACTTTATATTTCTTATTATTCACTTGCGCTGACTTTACAACGGCTTTCAATACAAGAATCATACATTCATCATTCTTTTACAATATTTCATTAAAGCCTTTAAGTAAAATATGGGCGCAAATGATTGTTGTTCCAAGCTCTTGGAATTGGGTCTCCGTCGACAGTTACAAGTTTGAATGTGCCATCAAGAAGTTTTTGGCCTATAACATATGGCCCTTCCCAGTTTGGTCCAAGCACGCCCGTAGTTGTCATAATTCTTTTTAAGATTAGATCCCCCACTTCAAAGCTGCACCGGCGAACTTTGGAATTGAAGTGCCTGGCTATCCTTTGCTGGTGAGCTGCAGTTCTGAGCTCAGCTTCTTCCCTTTTCTCATCAAGGAAGTCAAGGGCTTCAAGTTGCAGCTTTTCATTTTCGGCTTGATTGAAATGGATTCTTCTATGTGAAGGGACCTCTATTTCTACCGGAATAATTGCCTCTGATCTATATGCCAATGAAAATGGAGTGTGCCCCGTCGTAGTTTCATGTGTAGTTCTATATGCCCATAGTGCTAGTGGAAGTTTATCGACCCAACCACCTTTTGCTTTTTCCAGCTGTTTTTTGATGGTTGATTTGATAATTTTGTTTACTGCTTCCACTTGCCCGTTTGCCTGCGAATGAGCCACTGCTGAGAAACTTTTCCGGATCTTGAATTTTTTGCAAAAATCTTGAAACTCTTCACTTTCAAATTGGGTTCCATTGTCTGTGATTATCTTTTGAGGTACTCCATACCTGCAAATGATATTCTTAGTTACAAAGTTTATCATTTTCTTAGAGGTAATAGTAGCTAAGGGTTCAGATTCAGCCCATTTAGCAAAATAATCCACAGCAACAATAGCATATCTGATTCCGGATTTCGCAGTTGGTAGAGGCCCGATGAGTTCCATTCCCCAAATAGAAAATGGCCACGGACTGACCATCTGTGTTATCTCAGTGGAAGGTGCTCTTGGGATTTTAGCAAATCTCTAGCATTTGTCGCACTTTTGGGAGTAGTCTGCAACATCTCGGTTGATATTCGGCCAAAAGTATCCATAACGGAGAATTTTCTTTGCGAAAGTTTGACCACCTATATGATCTCCACATTCCCCTCCATGTACCTCAGCTAGAATTGTCTTAGCTTCTTCTTCAGTCACACATCGGAGTAACGGAATTGAAAATCCTCGTCGGAATAATCGACCATCTTGAATTATATACCTTAAAGCCTTTCTTAACAGTTTCTGACGTTCTTTTGAACTCTCTTGCGCAGATCCATTGAGCAGATAATCCTTTATCGGAGTCATCCATGATTCCTGTTCTTAAGATATGGTCATGATCCAGTCTATATCCATTTCATCAATGCTTGGAGTTGAAAGGAATTCCACAGGAACTAATCCCAATAATTGAGCTTCACCAGTGCTTGCATACTTCGCGAGGGAATCTGCCTTCATGTTTTCTTCCCGAGGTACATGGTTTATCGTATAATGGTCCAGGTCCTCGAGAAGCTCCCAAGCTCTTGACAAATAAGCAGGTAGGTTTCCTCCTTTAGTCTGAAACTCTTTCTTGACTTGACACACAATAAGCTTTGAATCACTGAAGATCTGTAATGCCTTGATGTTCAGTTCTTTAACAATCTTTAGGCCAGCAATGAGAGCTTCATATTCTGCCTCATTGTTTGTCGAAGGGAATTCCAACCTTAAGGCATAACATAGTGATCGTCCTTCAGGGGTTTCAAGCACGACCCCGGCCCCGGAGTAGTAATCGTTTCTTGCGCCATCAACATACAATTTCCATCGGATTGAAGGATTATCGGTCACTACTTCCTCACTATCACCTTTGTCTATACATTCCGTGATGAAGTCTACCAAAGTTTGTCCATTGATAGATCTCCGGGGATGATAAGTGATGTCATATTGACTAAGCTCAATATTCCACTTCAAAAGACGACCCGAAGTCTCAGGACGAAACAAGAGTTGCTTCAAGGGCTGATCGGTGAGGACTTTGATGGGATAAGCTTGGAAATATGGCCTCAATTTTTTTGATGCAATCAGTAGACAATAGGCGAGCTTTTCCAACTTTGAATAGTTCAATTCTGCCCCAGTGAATCTCTTGCTGATGTAGTAGACCGGGCGCTGAATTTTTGCATCCTCCCGTACCAAAGCCACACTGAGGGCATGAGACGAGATTGCCAAATATACAAAAAGATCTTCACCATTGTTCGGCTTAGAAAGTATATGAGGCGTTTCCATATGATGAATCAGCTCATCGAAAGCTTTCTAGCAATCAAGGGTCCAGTCAAAGTTTTTTCTTTCTTTCTTTAGAGCATCGAAGAATGGAATGCATTTATCAGTAGCTTTGGAAATGAATCGACTCAAGGCTGCAACTTTTCCATTGAGACTTTGCAATTCCTTCTTCGTTCTAGGAGCTTTGACTTCTCTTAAGGCAGTTATCTGAGCAGGATTAGCTTCAATGCCCCTTGCACTCACAATGAAACCCAGAATCTTTCCAGATTCTACCCCAAATGAACACTTCAAAGGATTCAGCTTCATACCGTACTTCCGGAGGATTGAGAACATTTCTGCCAAGTGATCCATGTGGTCCGCTGCTTTCTTTGACTTTTTAAGCATATCATCGACATAAACTTCCATAGTCTTGCCAATCTGTGGCTTGAACATTGCATTAACAAGTCTTTGGTAAGTTGCCCCTGCATTCTTCAGTCCGAAGGGCATGACTTTGTAACAGTACAGACCAACATCGGTTATAAAACTCGTGTCCTCCTGATCTGGCTCATGCATCATGATTTAGTTATATCCGGAGTAAGCATCCATAAAAGATAACAATTCATGCCCCGCAGTTCCATCAACTAACTGGTCAGTCCTGGGAAGTGGAAAGCAGTCTTTGGGGCAAGCCTTGTTTAAATCTGAAAAGTCGATGCAAACTCTCCATTTTCCGTTAGCTTTCTTAACCAGTACTGGATTTGAAACCCAATTCGGATAAGTAGATTCTCTGATAAAGTCATTCTCCATGAGCCGATCCACCTCTTCCTTAAATGCTGCTGACCTTTCGGGACCCTGGGTTCTTCTTTTCTGCTTCACAGGTGTAAACTTTGGATCAATATTCAAGGTATGTACCGCAATTTCTGGAGATATTCCACACATATCGGCATGAGTCCGAGCGAATACATCCATATTTGCTTTCAAAAATGATATCAAAACATTTTGAACCGTTGCATTAAGCTGCGAACCCACATTCAACACTTTGTTCGGGTCTTTTGGGTCAACAGGTCCCAGCACTGTCACTTCAACTGGTACCACTCTATTTTCCCCTGCACTGGCTTTTCTTGGATCCATCTCTCTTCGTGCACCGCTATGTTCACCTGTGCAGGGTCCACCTTGTAATTGCTACAAGGTTGATTCTTTGATGCGGACTGGGGCTGCCGCATCTTTTCTCATTTCTCTCTTCCTTGCTTCACGCAACTCTGTAAGATAACATTCCCGTCCAGCGTTTTGATCCCCTTTCATCACGCCGACTCCATTATCTGCGGGGAATTTTATGGTCAGACACCACGGAGCAAGAATAGCTTTAAATGCTGCCAGAGTTGGTCGGCCTAGGAAGGCATTGTAGGCAGAAAATTCTTCAACAATAACAAAGGTCTGTTTACGAGCCACTTTTCTCTGCCCCTCTCCAAGCTCTATGATCAAATCAATAGTCCCAATTGGCTGTTTCGGCTCCCTAGTAAAGCCAGTAATCTTTAGTGATGAAGCATGAACGTCAGCCATTGGAATCTTCATCTGATCTAAAGTCTTCTTGAAGAGAATGCTGCACGAAGCTCCACAGTCAATCAGAACTCTTTTCACAGTAGCTGGCCCAATGCCAGCGGAGATGACCAAAGGATCAATGGTAGGAGCTTCAATACCCATTGAATCCCTACTACTGAATATAATGTCATCATTAAAAGTCTTCTGCTGCTTCAGGGGTGCAGCATCTTCTCACACTAAGACACTTTCATCTGCCGGTGCATACTTCAAAGAACGGGCATATCTTTCCATCTAACTCCAACTCCTGCCAGTTGGGTGAGGGCCCCCTGTAACCACATTTATATCAGGCCACTCTGATTCATGAGCTGTCGCCTTTTCACTTGAGCTAGGACGATGAACAGGAACCTTTTGTCCTTGAGTTGACGAGGTTGGGCCGTTCTTGTTCCTTCTTACATATTGTTGGAGCTTGTTTTCCTTCAATAGCTCCTCAACTACCTCCTTCAAGTGACGGCACTCGTTAGTATCATGCCCGGGTTGGTTATGGAACCGGCAAAACCTTCCATTCTTCTCAGCTCTTCCATTAACTCTTTGCTTAGCTGGTGCGGGGAATTCGACCGTGTCTTTGTTTGCAAAGTAGATATTTTCCAGGGTATCAGTCAGAGGGGTAAAGTTGAAGGAACGTCCTTTCTTTGCATCTCCTTGCTTCTTTTGGGCATCGTTCCCCCTCTTCTGATTGCCAGATTCCTTCTTATTCGGAACCGTATTACTACTTCCAGCCCCTGTCGATACCACCTTAGCCGGTGCTTGGAGGCTTTCCGGGCGCATGAATTCATCGGCTTTCTTATAAAACTTGTCAAGTGAATTTGGTTCCTTCATTTTCAACCACCTCCCGAACTCACTTGTCTTATCAATAGCCTTCATCAGGTACGTCAAAATCATTCCCGGCTCCGCGTTGTCCACTTCAGCCAGGGCTATATTGAAGCGATTCAAGAAAGCTCTAATGGATTCTCCGGGATTCTGCTCCAAGCTGGATAACGACATTATATCCTTTGCCTTGGACGCATACAATCGAAACTGTTGCTTGAATTTCCGAGTCAAATCAGAAAATTGGTCTATCGATCAGACCGGCAGCTTTGTGAACCAAAGCAAAGCAACTCCTTCCAAGTATACCGAAAAATACCGGCATTTGATTTCATCAGAGGCTCTGGCAGCCGTCATGTGCCAATCATACTTATACAGAAACTCATTAGGATCGCTCGTTCCCTTGTAAGCTAGAATAGTTGGAGTGACAAACTTCCTTGGGAACTCTGTATTCAGGATATTTTCAGTGAATGGAAATTTGCTCGGAGCGAAACCCCATTCTTTCTCATCTTCATTTCTCTGCATACTTTCCTTCATAATCTGACGAACCATTCTTGAGAAATACTCTTCATCATTTTGAGGCTCAGCGGGACAAACATCAACCATTCTCTCCGAATTCTGTCTTGACAGTCGTTCACGGAAGGTTGGTTGCGGTCCCGATCCTCCGGCTTGGGGAGATGTCCTTTCCACTGGGTCAGCTGTCCTTTGAGGGATATTCCTTCCTTCCACATTCTGCACTTCATCAGCAAGGTTTCACTCCTTAGTTGCCGGCTGGCGGTTTGCCTCAAATAAAGCATTCAACCTTTCCATCATTAGGTTATTCTAAGCTTCCATTTGTCGATGTAGCCCAGATACCACGGCATCCAGCCCTGCCCGTGTAACTCCGACGGTTGGAGTTGTTTGACTTAAAGGTGGAGAAGTGGCAGTAGTCTCGCGAACATCGTCAGATCTAACAGACTTGCGTTTTCTTCTGGAGGCCATCATTTCCAATAAACTCCTGGTTTTTAGAGAGATCCTTTCTACAAATTTCTGTGAAGCTATGATGACAGTATCCTCAGTCAATTCTCAGTGAAAGCACCAAAAATGTTAACGTAAAAAGTCAGACGCTAACACCCCGATGCAAATAGAGATTGAATGAAAGCACCACCCGTTAACACGGGAAATAGAAAAAGCAGTAATTCACTGAAAAAGCAGTAGGAGACACAGAGTTTATAGTGGTTCGGCTTATAATCAAGCCTACGTCCACTTCAATCCTTCTTTGTTGCTTATATGATTATAATCGTTTACAATTTCCTTCAATTACAATTCACTTCAAAAGACAAGTAGCTAGAAAAACTTCGATGCAAGAGAATTCTCCGAATTCATGGTTGAATATGTTGAATCCCTGCTTGAAGTTGACTGAAGCTTCTTGTGAGTTTCGAATGTTGGAGTAAGGCTCGGCTTGAAGATGGCGGAGTCTCAATGCTTTGAAGAAAATGATCGGAAAGGTCCCCTTATTGTTGGAGCATATGCCGTATTTATAAAGTGTCCTCTACTGACCTTAAGTCGTTTGTGACTTAAAGTAAGTCGTAAGTCACGGGTTATGACTTAGGATGGGCCGTAGGTTGCCACCGGGTTAATGGGTGAGTAGTTACGACTTTACTGGTTCATACATGACCCTTTGTACTAACTGATGGGTATTCGCGACTTATAGAAGGTGGCATATTTCAATCACCAAGTATAAGGTCGTAAACGACTCATCGTAGGCCGTGAAACTTTAATTCCTTAGGTTGTCAAACCCTTAAGTCGCTAGGTCGTGCTACCGTTTAACTCGCTAGGTCATGGACCTCTTAAGTCGTAAGGTCGATAACTCGGTGAGTCATTTACCAGTTAAGCCGCTGCTCTCCTTAAGTCGCTTACCCATTGAGTCGCTGACCTCCTTAAGTCGTTGCTTCACTTCAGAAGTTAAGCCGCTCGGCCCGCCTCATATGTTAAGTCGCTAGTTCCTTTGCCTTGTTAACTCGTAGGTCACTTTTGTCCTTAAGTCGCTAAGTCGCGATGCAGGGCTTCGTTTTAGTTGCTACGCTATTGCCTTAAGTCGCTTGCCTCCTTGGGTCGCTAAGTCGCTTTGCCTAGGAGTTAACAAACTCGATACATTGCTGTGCTCACATGAATTACAGTGACAGCATGTCCAATAACGGTCAAAAATCTATCATAATGTGATTCGTAGCAAAATATGGCATGTGAAATCGGGTTAGGGTCGAAAAATGAGGAGTTCAAAATTCAACGGTGATCGTGGTCGAAGGATGATCGGAATTCACTTACGTAGTGTGATTGTAGAGATGATCGGCAACTGATTGTTTTCTTCTTTAAAAGCTTGAAAATCCTTTGAAAGCAGGTCAGAGCGTTAGAGCAGGTAAAGAAAGGAAGAGGTGGTCTCAGCGGCTCATATACAGGAGCAAAGGAACACAAATCGGCACGAGCGACCTAACTCCCTCGTAGGTCGCTCACGACTTAAACGATCTAAAGTAGCATGGGTTAAGAGATATCAAAGTACACGACCTAACTCCTAGGCTTATACTTCAAGGGGTAAGTGTTAACCCACTTTTATTCAGCGACCCAACGACCTAATGGTTCGGCGACCCGATGACCTAATGACCGAACGACCTAACGGCCTAGCCACCCAAGGCTCACGACTTAACAATCTATAACAAGCTAGTGACGTCACGAGATAAATAAGCCTGCGACCTAACTCCAGAAAGTCTCCTACGACCTAACCATCAACACAGGGAAACAACATATCACTATAGAGAGACCTAACGATCTATGGACTAAAGCGACCTAGCGACCTAGCGACCTAAATGATCCAGCGACCAAGCGAGTTATCACAGAATGAAGCCGCATGTTCATAGGCCGCTCCCAACCTTAGGTCGCCAACCATCCTCCCCTAGGTCTCTCACGACCTAAACAATACCGAAGTAACTTATTATGCCACTTCGTCCCTAGGTTGGTCACGACCTATGACTTGCTAGATTGTTCGAGGTGATCAAGTACACCCTAGTTAAGCCGTAAACCGCTCCCACTAGGTCGCTCACGACCTACGACCTATCCAAGGTCGCTCACGACCTACGACCTAATTCAGAAAACTCCCTATAAATACCCCACCTACTTCAACTGGAAAAGGATCTTTTGGCTCATTTCTAGAATGCCTATACTCTGCTGAATTCTCGACTCACTCGACACTTCAAACACGAAAGACATCTCGAAGAACTTCAAGAGGAAATCTAACACACTCGACTTGGATTCAAAGAGTTCTTCTACATCGGAGTTCTAGCTATTTGTCCTAGCGGTGTTGTAATCGAAGATTGTTGTAAAGTTGTAATTGATTCAGCAATAAAGAAGATTAAAGTTGATGTAGGCTTAACTTGAAGCCGAACCACTATAAAACTGTTGTCTTTTTATTGCTTTCTCTATGACTTTTCTACTTACTTCTAATTCCCGTATTGACGGGTGCTGCTTTCACTTAATCTCTACTTACACCGGGGTGCTAATGTTCAATTTTAAGCGCTAACATTGAGTGTGATCTGCTTCTTCTTCCATCTTCCGTTATTCGAGTGCGCTCGAATCAACGAACTTGAAGTCGATTCACGGAATCTCGTGCGTGGGATCAACGTCGAAGAATCATAGATCTTTTAACGCGGTATCGTACAGGATCAACATGTTGAAGATAGCCAGAAGCAGGTATCTTGAGAGATCAACGGATTTGGGCATTTATCTTGTTTTTACTTGACACGAATCATTTCATGAGGAAGAATTTGCATCTATTTGTATCAAACATTAATAGCACGTTAAAGTTTGTTAATCTGCTGCGTCAAATATATAACAGCTAAACGACTAATATTTAAAGAAAAGAACTATATCAGTTTATACATAACAACATAAGAGTACAACATCAACAAAACACAATATCGGGCTGTTATGATAACTTGTCCACATTAAACTGAATTTGCAGAAAACCATACACAGTGGATAATACATCATATAGGTGTGATACGTCTCGCCATCTAGCTTGTCTCCTGATATACGCAGCATACATTCCTGACTTAGCTCCAAAAACAATGATAACCTGACTCTAGGTTGCCCGCGTGGAAAATTATGGGCTCCCAGAGTTTAGAAAATGGAAAAATAGACTGTGAATCATTCATGGGACTGGTGTGAGATCTAAAAACAGTTATCTATACAAAAAGAAATAAAAAGAAATCGGTTCGTGCTTTTGGAAAATGAAACTACCATAAGCTCTCCCGGCACACACTCAATGCAATCGCACACATGGGGAAGGTTTCTCCTTATAGTTCTCAAACATGCTTGATACGCAAAAATCCTTTGGATATTATTACTAGGGCATAGTGTGGAAAAACATTTCGGAAGTATAATATTAATCTTAGCCAACATACGTACCATTATTGTATGCCTACTATATCTACCATTTTAAATGGCAGGTTCTACAACTGAAACCGTAAAGGGCGCATGTGGATATTTTTGGACTTCCAATAAATGGCCATCGCTAAGGAACTTCCTTTATTCGAAAGGGGACGCCTCTTGAGGGATACCCCGAGAACCATAGCGGATCTCTGCCAACAAACGGCCAGGTTACCTCTGTAACTAGGTAGCTAACTGTCACGAGTATGTCATCCCCCGGTCGTAAGCAACCTTTACAGAGGTGCCTCAAATTATGGCAACCACATAAACAAATATAGGGGTTCCATACCAGTATTCCACTTTTTATCCACATAAGTTAAATATCTGGGCTCCATACCAGAATACCACTTTTTATCTAGATGGAAATGACATACCCTGAGGGGCGCGACCCCTATAACCCTGCCGCATCCTTCATGTTTCGACCAATTCCTGGGTGTGAGATCCGATGAACTATTATCCCACCAAGCTATGCTTTTCACAAAATCCATGCTTCGATGAGCCAATGCTCAGCACTTAGCATGCCACATTACCAAATTGGGAATATGTCACTTTTAAATATCAACTACATAACCTCTTAGCTCGTACGTCTCGGAAAAGGGTGTTAAGCTAAGAGAATAAATTCTCCTCCACCAAATAGAAATGTATTTGATAGAAACCAGCTTTATATCTCAAAGTGTAATATTAGACATACATCCATACAAGTCCATCCTGGGTCTGAATGGAACCGAAAGCACTTTGTCCAATTAAGGAAAGAAGTCCTTGCTAATCCGAATACCCTTAATCACGTCCGGACTCCCGATCACATAGGGTAATCCCTATACTGGAGCAACTTGGCGCAAAGACAATCAACAGGTAATCATTTCGTTTTCGAAAATACCTGGTCTTCAACCACCATCTTCAATTGCAATTCCATTCCGTCGTATCATTATTCGGAATGGGTTTTATGACTTAATTCCTCCCTCGGCTTACCCGAATAATGAGCGCTTATTTTTAAAACAAGTGGATACATTCAGATGTAAATTAAGTCACAACAAATTTCTATTTTTGATCTTTTAAACAAAAGTTCCACCTTTAAGATTCGATGTGGTTTTCGAATAACCATTTGGAATCCGATCCCCGGTCTCATCGAAATTCGAATGGCATTTTAAAGGCCAATATTGATAGTCGGTTATTTAACTATCAAATAATATCCATAAACAACCATCAGATTAAAATAATTTTCCCAAAATTATTTATTAATATATAAATATCTTCGCGAGATTAAATATTTCCACACTTCAACCCTTTGAAAAAAAAAATTCAAACTACTTTTCTCTGGTGGAATAAGTTTTCAAATATTATTTATTTCCATTGAAAATTTGTCAAGACTAAACGCTTTAGATTTTAAAATAATTTAAATCACTTTATATAAAAAATATATATGCCTTAAAATACTTAAAATAAAACTATTTAAAACACTTTACTAAAAATACCAGTTATGAAATTTAATAAAAAACTTCATGTAAAACTTAAGCCCAAACGAATTCAAAAATAAAGGTTATTGAATTCTATATATGTTTTCCATATAAAATCTTTAGCCAAACTATATTTAAAATAAAACTTATTTATAAAATATAAATAGTAATAATTATATTTTTAAATCATAATACTATTTAACCCTTTAAAATTATTACTACTTTAAGTAATTTAAAAAAATATTTACCTTTAAAATTTTAAACAAAAAATAATAATTCTCAAAAACATTCTTTTAAAGAAATTTAGAAACTTCCAACTCATACTTAAAAATCTGCTTCGAACACGTACTTGCTTTTTTAGAGCAATGCACTTTTCTTTCACACCTTTAAAAATAAACCACTATTTATTTTTAAAACAAATTACCCGTTCCATTGTAAATCCCACCGCGAATTTATACTTCCAAATATCCACTGATACATTATTTCTCTTTATGAAACCCAGTTTATAAATTTCATTGTCTCATTCTCCGTTTAAAACATAGTATCAAACATTTAACCAGTTTTCAAATCGATTTCCCAAAACTAACTCCATTTTTAAAATAAATTCCTTTATTTCTCCCAAACCATTTAAAATTAGAATTTTAAATAAATTCTTCAACTTTTAAGCAATACAACTTAAGTTCTCAAAATCCATTTATTTCAATTTATTAAAAAAAAAATTCCCATACTTGGAATATATTCGAAAGTATTTTGAAAATCAACCTTTACCTTTCCAAATTCATTCTTCCAATTTATCCAATTCTATAAAATTATTTTCCTTAAAATTCTCTACTTTAATTTCCTTTCAAAATCCAATTTTTATATAACCGATATTTTAAGATACCAAAACATATTCGGCTAGATCATAGCCTTCAATAAATTCAATTACCGATATAATCAATCACAGATTATCAATAAATCATATCACAGCATATGAAATAAATTAAAACATTTGAGGTATCTAGTTGGATCCCTCCAAACTGTTTCCCTGCATCCGTAGACGTTAGCACAATTCAAAATACCAATTCCACTTCGAGGTGGAACATCGCGGTATTTGGGGTCATCCGCTATTATGCGCGGCGCATAAAGTGTAACGACCCGATATTTTCGACCATTCGCGTCTGCACATGTCTAACTTGAATTGCTTAAAATACCACGTTGTAAATTAAATTTGGAAAATCTCAGAATATATAGTAAACAAATAATCACAAATCACAGATACAGAGTAAATAATAATACAGCGGAAGCAAAAGAGATAGTAGTTCATTAAGCTACTATATATATATATATATATATATATATATATATAAGATACATCAGAGTTAAACAAGATACAACAGAAGGGTAACATGATACATCAGGTACAAATCAGAATGCATCACTGAATCACTGGATACTGAAAGCAAAATAGATGGCTGGATCTTGTCCAACTCTGAAGGTGAGTCTTGAATGCTGAATCACTCAGTCTGACCCCGAGCGCAAAGAAAAACACGAAACACTCGAGTCAAGACAGAAAAACTTATGAACAATAAATCAACTCATGTGAACAGTAACAAAAATGCATCAATAACTTAAAGGGTGCTTGGGACCGCCCATCCTCTAAGGATCCGCTAAACTATTTACTATGTAGTAATATTGCGCCATTATAATAATTTTTGTAGTAAAATAAACTTACTTTTAAATAGCGTTAAAGGGTTACCCATATAGCCCTCAACACATAATAGTCCCAGTAGTCTTTCTAGTATCAGCATACCTCAAGATCGGGAGGCTACCCTAAATACTCCATGGGCTACAGGAGAAAAAAAAACTCGTAGTAAGGATCGCTATGGTAGGTGACACGGCACACAAGGCAATGCCAGGGTAGATATACCAATTACGCACACGTGCTGACAGTAAAGTAGCAGCCACTACGCCCACCTCGGAACACATTCCCAATCAAAATCGGAGGATGGCCATCAAATCAACCACAAGTAAGAGTATATTATCGATGAAATGTGTCCGATAAAAGGAATGACCTTACTTGGCCCGAGATCGCTCTTGTTTTAGCCACCTAATGCCAACTCACGGGAGTCGGGTCCACGTTCATACCTCAATAGGATCGTCGTCACCATCCTACTTCATTCTGGAATCTCCACCGCGTGCACAGTTTTTGAAGTTGTTTTCGAAGTTGGCAGAGAGTGTGACAACTTCCGATCCCAGTCTCGTTAACTACCAACCGTTATTGTAACACCGTGGTCATTTCAAAATAGGTCATACTACAAAAATCAAATCATTTCATTTCAAAACTATATTTCTATCAAAATAGTTTATACTTTGAAATCAAAACTATTTTTATTTCAAAACTATATTCAAATCAACACGATATCATTTCCATTTCAAACATATATTCACCTTTCCAAAAATCATATACCTTCAAAGTCACAACTCTTTTGAAACCCAAATACTTGAAATCATTACACTTTGAAAATCATAATATTTCGAAATCATACATTTGAAATCATGAAACATTCCGTTAATTACAAATTTATTCAATTAAACCCAAATTTTCAAATTAACAATTTAATTCAATTCGAACCATTAGTTTCAATTCAATTTAGTTTCCCAACAAACCATTTCAAATCTTATAATTTCAAATACAGATTTCATCCACAAGATAAACTATTCAATTTTTAATATATTTCAAAGCATTAATATACCAAATTTCAAAACTAAATTTTTTAACTTCATATATCTCAAATTTAACTTCATTTTTACTTAGTTTTGAAATATTCATTTCATAAATCCAATATCTTTAAATAAACCAGAATTACAAGTAACTAAATATACTTCATACTAATATAAACTTCAAATATTCATTTATCGAATAGATCAAAATCAAATATCATTCCAAATTCACATTCTTCATCAAAATAAAGATTATGTCATTCAAAACTATTTTAAAATCATTTCCTTTCAAATCTTTTACTAATTCATTATAATTAAAATCAAATATTCAAATTAATTATCATTTAAAAAAACAATTATGCCATTCATTTATTATTTCAAATATCATTACAAAACACATTTCAAAATTTCGTTCAAAAATTCATTTATCTCGTTTCATTCCATTTAACACATAACAAAGTAACCATTATTTAAATTTAAATTCAATTTAAATTTATTAAAAAAATTCAAATTCAAATATTAAAACATATTCAAAACTCCTTAAATTTCCCAAATAATCAATTCCAAAAGTTAAATCAATTAACACTTTAAAATATAACTCAAATAGTGTTAAAATCTATAATATTTCAAAACATGGTCAAATTATAGCAACGAAAGCATTTATAAAGTGCTATCGTAGCATAAAGTTTCCAAAATAGTTTAGTTCAGGAATAATGGCATTTATAAAATGCCGTAATAGATATTTAGTTATTACAACATAGTTAAATTCAAGACAACGACATTGAAAAATGCTATCATAAGACCACAGCATTTTTGGAAATGCTATAAATAAATTCCATATTTTATTATAACTTTTCCGAAACATTAACACTTTAAAAAATTTCTATTTTAAATTTATAAATCAAATTTTTTGGCTTCCAAACTTCACATTTAAATCAATTTAACATATGATTTATCACAAAAAAAAATTTCAAATTACATATCAAATTTAAAACTCAATTCGTTTGTTAAGTCAAAATTTCACTGTTTATTAACATATAAATTTAATAAAACTTAACATTTTACTTCAGCTATCATTTCAAAACTTTAAATTTAATTTACATTATTTACCTACATTTTACAATTATAATTTAAAGTCAAAATCACATTTACTTCTAATTTACATACTTAAATAAACAAATTCAAAACATAATTTTTAGCTTTCTCAAAACCATACAATATATATTTTTGAATCAAAATTTCATACTTTAAAAATACATATCTATATAAAAATCATTTAAAATTTACCACGAGGTCTGTACATAATTTTCTAACCTAGGTCAAGTGATACAGATATGTATCATTTCTATTTGCAGTTTAAAAAGAAAACCCTGGTTCCATCATTTCAAACCCGTAATCCCAAGTAAAATAAAAATACAATAAAAATCACTAGAGCCTGTCATTTCAGCTCATAATAATTTTTCCCTGTTCTAATGTCCGTTCAGGTATGTATCATTTCAACCCATAGTGATTCCATTCTAACAGGGAACTTGCAGTGTGAACATATGCATAAACAATATAAACAATTATACTAACATGTCAATGTCGTAATATGTAACAACCCGGGGTTTCACACCAATTAATTATCATCGTTAAACGATTAATGTTGATAGCTAATTGCTATTGGGAGTTTTTAAATCAGGTTGAGATTCTTTTAAACATTCGTTAAGGTTATGCGGGCTTTAAAATAATCTTGGCCTACGTTTTTATTGGTGCTGTGATAATTAACAAGGGCCGATACTGTTCCTCCATTATTCATTCATTTTCGCAAGCCCTAGCAAAGTAAACGAAAGAAAATAAATGGCGGCTCGTTCCTTGTTCGTTCCTCTTCTTTAAAAATTATGGTTTTGGGGAAATTTGTGGTTGCCGACTTAATTAGACCGATTGATTTCGATTCCTTACTCTATTGGTTGATCGTCTCTTGAGATGTTTTCGGGTGCGATTAGGATCTTTGGGTTCTTCGAAACTAGGTCAGTGATTTTTCAGTCACATCTTCTAATTCGACCTTAGTATTATGCTTCGGCAGTTCGATTTTGTTTTGACGTTGATTTTGAGCTGTTCATTTTTCTTGGCCATCTCTGTTTTGATTTTTGGTTTGACGATATTGATTTCGCTTGTGACCACCACGATTTCGATTTCTATTGACTTTGGTCACTTGAATTGATTATGTTGATTATATGAAGACATTTTGGGTTTGGCACTGTTTCGATTTGAACTACTGTTGTAAGCTTGACTGCACATACATGTTCATGTTTGTAGCATCTCGACTTGTACCCTTTTTATAATTGCTGTTTCATGGTATATTTGTATTCATGTTTACTTTGTAGACTTGAGACTTGTGATCTTCCTTGCATATTGAACCAAGCCGTTGGATGCAATTGGATATTAACTCAAATTGTACTTCATCGTTCACTGGTTTCTTGTTTCATATGAGTCCATTTGCATTGTGTTTTTATTAGCTTACTATTCATATTTGGAAGTCGGGTGCATTTGTTGGGTCATCGATTTTGCCAGTGTTTTATATGTTGCTCTTTGGTGCACTTGCCTTCCCTGTTGCATTAGCACTGTTGAGGCAGTGGAATTGATATTTGAATCTTCACTTTGGTATTGTTGCAGACATTCATATACATTTCGAGTCGTGTTGACATCACTGGTTCAAGTTGCAGTAGTACTCCTTTCATTCTGGTTTCCCTATCTTTGATGTTGAGGCCTGTGCTGCTAGATTGAGTTGGTTGGTTGACACACTTGGAGTTGTACATTCATGTGTTTCTTCCATCATGTGGTCCGAATTGGTTTGAACACATTTTTGGTTTCATTGGGTTAATGTGCATTGTGCCTCGAGTAGTGTGTAAAATTGCTTATTCATGGTGATGTTTACCCTACTTGTATATATGTATTCTTGTCCTTTTGGCACTACTGCACTGTTTTGTTGCTGCAGTTGAGTTGAGTCCGTGACTTGACCTTTTGCATTTTGTTTGTGGGTTGGTGCCGTCTTGAATTTTGCAGTCTTTTGTAAGCATGTTGAGGTAGTTTGCATTTGTTTTGGTATAACTGCCCTTGTGCACTTTGATATACAAGCTTATCTTGGTTTGTCGAGACCACAGTGGCATTTGCATACGTATTCATCCACTCGTCTTGACCATTTTCATGAACATGCGCCAGAGTTGAATCCAATTTGTAGCTTGGACTTGACCTTGTTCTCGTATTGTGACTATACTTGTATTGCACTTGAGTTGAACCCGGCTTTTCATTCGGGTTTGACCTTGTGCTCGTTTGTGATTTTCTTTAGCCACTTGCTGTTAATTGCTGTTTAGGCAATTCTGTTGTTTTCTAAATTATCTTCATTGATAATCCTTTTATTTATCTTTGTTGATGATTTGGCCTTGCTGATTTGCTGTTTAATGCTCTTAAGTGTTATACTTACCGTTATCTGATTGCCTTATTAAAGGATTGGATAGGTGAGATTTATTGTGACTGTCGTCTATTTGATTATTTAATTATTATCGCTTCCATGCATTAATAACTGAGTTTGAATTAGACCGACCCGCGTATTATTTTCTTTTGAATTAATACTCGGGTCAGACCGAGTTATTAAAGGCTGTTGATATCTTACTTTGTGTTGCTGCTTAAGCTATGAAGTCTCTTCGTATCTTTTGGAGTAGTAAGTGTTATTTTATAGGATGATATGTATTCATGTATATTATCTACAATAATGTACTTGTATGTGTAACTTCCAGCGTTGACTGTTGTAGTTGTATCACATGTATTGTAACCGACTTCAGTTTTATATATATATATATATATATATATATATATATATATATATATATATATATATATATATATGAGATTTGATATTATCTATGTTCTGTGTTTAGCTTATCTGTGTTATTATTATGTATATGTTGTCCTAATCTATTATGAACCATCGTAGTTCGTTTTATACTGGAATTGAATATGTCGATGGGAGTAAATAAATAAAGAGAAGAAAAATAAATAATTATATACCACTCTTATCGAGATAACCAATACTAGTATAAGGCCTAATAATGGATGGCCGCTCCTATCCAGCCTTATTCTTCGTAATAACAGACAGTATTTCCCTTTAGTACTCTTTGTTATTGTGAGCATAGAGGTGGGGCTTCACACAATATACTGTCACATATCATATGTCAGGTGATAATTAACAAAGTTAACATGGTAATAACATGGCATTGCATATCATATAATTATCACTAACTTGCATTAACATTTTAATTACTAAACACTTGTCATCAATTTACCATTTCATAAGTAGAAATGTCAGAGTGAGAAGGACTCACCTTTATCAAAGCTAGAGACCACTACGACACACAAGAACGATTCCAAAGGCACGACAAGCACGATACGACATTTTTTTTTGATTTGAATGAATGGATAGCCTTAATATTGGTATTGTAAACAAAAAACAAGCAAGACCATATAAACATATGTATACAATACAAATATTAATTGAAACGAAATGGAAATTTGAATCAACAAAGAGCATTACCCAGCTTTAACTCAAAAGTGCTTGACCATGAAAACATAGCTTGTCACGTGATCAAATGTGCTTGATCTCACCACACAAGGCTCAGCCTAGGTGTCAATATGGCCTGGGCATGACCTAGATTAAGGCTAAGGGCATGAAAGTGGAAGGCAAAGGCAAAATATGAGGAAGGTAAAGGAGGCAGGGGGTTCTGGATGAAGACATGGACCTATGGGCTCGGCCTGGTCAAACTTAAGCTCGGCCATGCATAGTTCAGGTCTGTCGGATCTAAAGTTATGTCCAGAGATGGTGTTGGTAGGTGGTGGTGGAGCTAGGTGTGGCGGCCAAGGTGCAAATTGAAGGGAAATGTTGAAACTATGGTCTAGGCTAGGCAATTCAAGGAGTGCTTGCGATGTTTTTGTGGTATTGGCTCAATATGAAGGCATGGAAATATCTGGACAAAAGGAAGGGAGGTGATGGCTGCCGTGTATGGTGGTGGTGATCATGGTCGGTGGAGAGGATGGTGGTAGGGCCTAGCAAAGCACGAGAGAGAGTAAGGCAAAAAATCAATGAAGATAAGAAGAAAAGACAATAGAAAATGGAAGAAACCATTACCTAAAAATTTTCTCAGAAATGAATTACCATGAGTTTGAGACGGTGAGAAAGTTTTCTCACGTGAATAAGAAAGAAAAATACATGGCTATACAGAAAAAAATGGACGGCCAAAGAAAGAAATGAAAAGGCAAAGAAAAATGAAAGGACAAGGAAATGAAAAGGCAAAGAAATGAAAAGGCTTTGTTTTTTGAATTTCCATTTTCTTTTAAATCAAAATAAACAAAATAAAATTCGGTAAATAAAAATAAAAGACAACAAAATTAAGTGAAAAATATAATAAACAACTATTCTTAGGAAAATCAAAGGTAAATAAAGAAAATAGTTTATTATATTGAAACTAGAATTAAAAATTGTAAACCAAATACAATAAACTTTGAAAATTACGACTGCACATTTAAAATGTTTTAAAAAATAAAATATATACATAATGTTAACGCTAAAAATTAAACGCTAACACCTCGGTGTAAGTAGAGATTAAGTGAAAGCTCCACCCGTCAATACGGGAATTAGAAGTAAGTAGAAAAGTCACAGAAAAAGCAGTAAAGAGACAACAGTTTTATAGTGGTTCGGCTTCAAGTTAAGCCTACGTCCACTTTAATCTTCTTTATTGCTGAATCAATTACAACCTTACAACAATCTTCGATTACAACATTGCTAGGACAAATAGCTAGAACTCTGATGTGGAAGAACTCTTCTAATCCATGTCGAATGTGTTAGATTTCTTATTGAAGTTCGTTGAGATGTCTTTCGTGTTTGAAGTGTCGAGTAAGTCAAGAAATCAGCAGAGTATAGGCGTTCCAGAAATGAGCCAAAAGATCCCCTCTTCGGTGGTGTAGGCACGGTATTTATAGGAAATTTCTGGAGTAAGTCGTAGGTCGTGGGTGACCTAGGTTAGGCCGTGGGCGACCTAGGGTAGGTCGTAGGTCGTCAGCGACCTAAGAGATGCGAGCTACGACTTATCTAGGTTACACTTGGTCTTTTGAACAATCTGATAGGTCGTAGCGACCTAGAAGGGAAGCGGCATAAGAAGTTACGGCTTAGTAAGGCCATTCTTGGCGAGCTATGGAATGTGAGCGACTTAACATGTAGCACAGGACCACTTTTGAATAGCTTAGGTCGCGGGCGACCTAATTGAAGAGGTGATCTTTGAAGCTTGCTGAGTTGTTAAGTCGCTATATACTTAGGTCGCTCGAGTGCTTATCTCGTTAGGTCACTAGGTCGTTAGGTCGCTAGGTTGCACCTCTCATGGAATCACCAAAGTCTTTAGCCATTGGTTGTAGGTCGTTGAGTCTTTTAAAAGGTCAGGTTGTTAGGTTGTTGTCTTCTGTAAGTCGTTAAGTCGTGGTACCTTTTAGGTCGTTACTCCGCTTCATCGGTTAGGTCGCTAGGTCGCGCTTGACGTTAGATCGCTGCAGAACTTCGTTCATGTTAGCTCGTTCACACTTTAACTCCTTTGGTCGCTTATCTCTTTAGGTCGCTGAGTCGTGAAACAGAAGAGTTAACACTTGCCCCTAGAAGTATACGCCTAGGGACTAGGTCATGTGCTTCGATACTTCTTAACTCGTGCCATCTTGAACCACTAGGTCATGAGCGGTTTATGAGGTAGATAGGTCGCTCGTGCCAATTCATGTTCCACCGTCCTTGCATATAAGTCGTTCATCTCCTTCCTCCTTCTCCACACTTGCTCCATTATTCGAAACCACCATTGACGAATTCCTAAGTTCTCGATGACAAATTCCAACCAACTACTCACCGACCATCTTTTCGTCACATTACGTAAGTGAATTTGATCGCCGTTCAACCGCGTCTATCGTTGAATTGCTAACTCCCTATTTTCCATCTCCAATTTTTTTTTTGTGCCGCGTTTCATCATGAACTATGTCTTGATTGATTTGCGACTGCTATCGATCATATTGTTGTTGTAATTTGCGATAACATGCAGTGCATCGGATTTGAGGCGAATCTGAGGCGATTCGAATTGGTTTTTTTGGGTAATTTGGCGGTATGGAGAGATGAAGGTTTAGGCGGTTCGAGGAGAGAAGGGGATTCACGGTTAATCGGGTTAATGGGTTAGTGGATAGCGAGTTACGTCGTGTTGGCTTTAGATGATGCAATGGTGGTTGACACATGATAGCACGTGAGTGGAGGACAGATGTTAGAGCTTCTGATGGGATATAGCGTTATGCTGCCGAGTTACTTCGGAAGCGACCTAGTAGATCTGAGCGACATACACCCTTTACGACTTAACAGACTTGACCGCTCTAACAAACCGACCGACTTAAGAATCCTTGCGACCTAAAAGGAACTGAGCGACTTACCTCATAGCGACCTAATCTTTAGATCGTGTGAGCGACTTAGTCTTTAGGTCGTATGAGCGACTTAGTCTTTAGGTCGTATGAGCGACTTAGTCTTTAGGTCGTGTGAGCGACTTAGCACTTAAATCTTTTCACTACCGAATTGCTTCTTGCGACCTGGACCAATTCCAACCCAACTTTTTAGGTCGTGAGCGACCTAGGACTTAGTTTCACATTGCCTTGCCTTGAAGCATTACTTTAACTTGTAGAAGCATGAATAATGAACTTTTGACTTGAACAGAACGACTTGATGGAACTCTGACCCATGATAAGTCGCTTGAACTTGAAAACTTGCAAAAATGTGGCATCACTTAACTTGAATTCCAACTTGAACTATTGAAATAACTTGCCTGAGCCTGTTGTACTCCACTACAGATTGTATTAACTTTAATGCATAAACCTGTTAAACACAATATTTGCAGAAAAATGGGACGAATATACTGCCACTGATCGCCCACATCAAATGACAGATTAGTCGATAAAGGATAATCAACTTAAAGAAATTATATGAAATGCTGTGAATCAACAAATTCAATTGAAGTATTAAAGCAAAGCAATATTAATCAATTAAGGCTGATTTGTTTGCATCAACACTGCACTTGGATTTGGACTTAAAACAACAAGCCCTGAAACTTTATAATCGACAAATGCATATTAGTTTAATTTCAGTTATATTGGCTTGTCATTTAATTAGTTTTGCACAACATTTCACACATTTAGGAAACGTGCACCTTCATATTTGAATATCCAGTTCCTTGTGTATAATGTCTTCTCAAGAAGAAATAATAGAGCAAGCTGAAGAGGTCTTCCCGATAGCCAATACACTAGATAATCCCCCGGAAAGAACTCCAACTACCCTGAGTCAGCTGGAGTTCAACCAACTATGTATTCAGTTTGGTATTGCTGAAGCAGATGCTTTACTTCCTGGGCCAAACGATACTGCTGACAGGCCACCTCTCGGTTTTATCGCTGTCAATCGTCAGATGTGCCTGTGCGGTGCTGCTCCTCCTTTCAATGACTTTCTTCAATGACACCTTCTCCGATTAACCATCTCTCCCTTCCAGTTGCATCCCAATGGCCACGCCATCCTAATGGGACTTTGTGTGCTGTTCAGGAGGACACTTGATCGTCTTTCGAGTTTTGAAGAAATCTTCTACTTATGCACATTCGTAAAAAACAAAGATCACCCCTCTATCACACTCGTGAGAAGCACCAGGAACCGTATATTGATCGTTGATCTTCTGGAAAGCGCCCATGGGTTCTTAAATCAATTCTTCTTCGTTCGTCGCCCTCTAGGATTTTACGCCATCTGGAGAGTACGAAGTAAGATTGCTTATCCCCGCTTTTTCCATTTGAGCTTTTCAAAGTCTGAGTTGCTAGGTGCTAATTTCATTCTTTTCCTCTACAGCATTTCCTCCTCCCTCTAAAGATCCCAGCCACAAGCCGACTTTTGAAAGATTAAGGGTCGTGGTGGTTGAGGAAAGAAGTATTAAATTTTTGCTGAAAGACGAATTTCATCACCAATTCGGACTTCTGCACCCTTCCCGTTCTACTCAGCCTCACGAAGTCCCTGATTCTCCAGTAGAGACATTAGATGCCCCAGTTTCCGTCGGAGAACTTACACTGAAAGAACCTACCATTGAGGCTTTACTGGTGAAGTGTTCTGCTTCTATTGACGTTGTGAGGTCATTCGGCAAACTTGCACTTGCCCTGGTCATTAAGGAAGAAGAACCTCCTCACCAATCCGGGAAGACTACTGACGAAGGAATTCAGGGGAAAGGTCCCATCGGGCACGATGGTGACGGCATTTTTGAAGGGTTGATCGACCTGATGATTACTTCACAGGAGCTCTTTAAAAATGATACCACTACGGCTAAAGTTATTTCTACAGCAGTTGAAGCGACATCTGTCTTGCAATAAACTCCGTTAGCCCAACAGTTGACACTTGCTGCAAAATCCGTCATCACCCCCAACCGAGGAGTGGTTCGTAGTTTGACGTGCGTAGTTTGCACGTTACGATTTTTCATCACTTATATGCATTCAATTTCCTTGCTTTGAAGATTTCTGAACTTATCTTTTCTTCATTTTCAGGTTCTCCAATGGGGAGAAGTGGCTCTTATTATGATTATTTCCAGCGTTATGGGAGGCGCGGTTCTTATGACCCTAAGAGGTATCTCCTTGCCTCCTGGGAAACCGACGAAGAAAGAGCTGCGAGGAAAGCTTGTGAGAAGCGTGCTTATGAAGATCGCTACGGGAGACGGGACGAACGACATGATTCTTCCCAGAGAGAGGATGATTCTCACAAACGAAAATCCCATGATGACAAAGGGAAAAGTCATGTCGCTGAAGATCCGAGTAAACGGGACGAACTTGGTGAAAAACCGACATCTGAAATTTCTGAAAAACCCGCTGCTCCTGTCTCTTTGGAAATCCCTTCCAGCTCTCCTGCCCTTCAAAGAGTTGATATTCAAACAATTATCAGTAGGCCACCGTATCAAGTTGGACAGGGTCCGGCTACTCTTCAAAGCCGGTTTCCGCACTGGTGCTTAAAGGGAGTGCGTTTCGATCTTGACTTGGTCCCAATCAATAAGCAAGCCATGTTGCGAAATCTTGATGCTATCAAACTCGATATCAAGAGAATGTCTGGTTGGCAGAAACTTGTTGACGAGCTTCAAAGAGTAAACCGCGCAAATCTCGAAGCCATGTTGACTATGGAAAATGATAAATCCAGTGGCAGAAAACACTCGATCAACATGATGCAGAGATGAGCATTGCTGCTTATATTGAGAAACTTGAAGCGGAAGTTGAAAAACTTAAAGAAGAGCTAGTCACTTCTTCCACCTCCTATTCTCAAAGAGAAGAAGTGCTTCAAAAACAGGTGAGAGATGCTCACGCTGCACAGAGAGACGCTGAAGCTAAATTTGAAGCACAATAGCAAGTTGTAGAAAGCTACCGAACTGACGTGGCTCAATTGCGAGAAAAAACCAGCTCCCAGAACTTGGAAATCGAAATGTTAAAAGCTCGACTTTCCGAAGTTGAAAAAGAGCGTGATGAAGTTATTGCTGGCAAAGCAGCAGCCGAAGAATCTCATATGGCAACTAAAGCCGAAGTCATCTCTACTTTATTCGAGTTTTACATTCATAGTGTTCTGGGGCGCGGTAGCCTTAGATTTTTGGGATCGAAGTACGAAATCACATTGGCCAAAGTGTGGGAAGCCTCACTTGATATGCTTGGAGGAGCTAGATATGTTGAAGAAGATTTAGTGGCGCACTATCTAGATGACGATGCATGTGCTGCACTTGCGAGGGGAAAGGAGCAACTCGCTAAAGAGAGAGCCGAAATGACAGAAGGTGAAAATTAAGTAAGGCAACCTCAACCGACCAAGTTCAAACTTCGGTTTCGGCCGACATCGACATTGTTGGCTCCAGTTCCCATTCTCCACCTCCTGCTAAAGCTGCCATTGAAAGTGCAACCGCCCGCACTGGAGATGAGACTCAAGAAAGCACCGAAGCACAGGACTTTGAAGTTGACATAGTAAAGCCTACTTCTCCAAGTAACCTCAATGCTGATATTGCTCAAGTGGACTGCTTGTTTACTTCATATGAGCTTGATGAACTTTTTAATTATTACTTAAATCTTGACGCGCCACTTTCTCCTCTTTTTATGAGAGATACTGACTTTAACTTCTCTTCTCCTGTAGTGAAAGCGCCAAGTGTTGTTAAGACTTTCCATCTTCCAGCTATTCCCTCTCCGCCTCTTCAGATTACTCCTCCTTCCGCCTCTCAACCGGGGTCACAAGAGGAGAAAATAGAAGCTCTTTAAGGTCTGCATGACCCGGTCGCTTCACAAGAACAGAAAGCCGAGGAACCTGAAGAAGGCGAAAGAACTTCGGAGCAAACTATTTCTGATGACATAAAGTTGTCTACACTTTTCACTCCGGGCAGTGAGTCTTCTTCAAGTAAAAAAGGGAAGCGTGGAGTCTCAAAGAAAAGGAGGGAAGCTTCTGCCGGTGAAGAAAAAGCAGAAGAAATTCCAATTGCACCCCTTCCTCTTTCTTCCCCTACTCCTACAAGCCGACCAAAAAAGTTAATCATCCGGCCAGGGGAGGGCTCGAAAGGTGGCAGGAAGAAGAAGTGATGGGTTTGGTCCTATGCTTTTCATCTCGCTTTTTTCTTTTTTGCTTGTATATATAAAGACTTGTGTTGACCGGAGATTGTGCGGGTACCGATCCCCGCCTTCTTTTATTTTGAAACCTGCACATGTATAAAATTTTCATAGCATGGAATAAAATGATTCTTTTACTCGTACAAACTTCTATCTGTATCTGAGAATGCATTTATTTCTCTAATTTAGTAGAATGCGCCTTGTATTAGAGAAGTCTTCTGTTTCCCTTTTTTTTAAAGATGTTTTTACACTTCACTTTCGGAGAAAGTCACTTTTATTTTTGGCAAGCGAATTTTCCTACGCGGTAATGTGGGCCTCCGAAAAGGGCTTCGACCCGTTTGTGCCTCCGAAGAGGGCATTTGTTTGATTGTGCCTCTGGGAAGAGGGCTTTTTTGTGTGTGCCTCTGGGGAGAGGGCTTTTGTTTTTTTCCTGTACGCGGGGAAGCGGGCCTCCGAAGAGGGCTTTTTTTTCCGCCTCTAGGGAGAGGCTTTGATTTTTTCCCTGTTCGCTGGGAAGCGGGCCTCCGAAGAGGGCTTTTTGTTTCTTCCTCTGGGGAGAGGCTTTTGTTTTTTCCCTGTTCGTTGGGAAGCGGCCCTCCTAAGAGGGCTTTGGCACTCCAACTCTGGTGAAGTGGGCCTTCGAAGAGGGCTTTTCACATTTCTACACTTGTGAAGTTTTATTTCAGATCTCGGTGAAATGTGTGCCTCCGAAGAGGTCTTTTAGCATTTCAACTCTGGTGAAATGGGCCTCGAAGAGGGCTTTGCACATTTCAACTCTTGTGAAGTTTTATTTCAGATCTCGGTGAAATGTGTGCCTCCGAGTAGGGCTTTTTCCTGGAAGTTTCTTTCTCATGGTTCGATGGATTCACGGGGCGGGCACAAGTTACTTAGATGCTTGTTTGCACAAACGATCTCAGCTAGTTAACGAGTGCCCTGTGCCTTCCACTTGGGAAGGTGCCTCCGGTCATTCCACCAATCTTTTTTGGTTGAGAAAGAGAACTTTCTTTTTCTGCAAGCCCCGTTAGAGGTCTTTATCCCCCGAAGAGTTGTGCCTCCGAAAAGGGCTTGTGCCTCCGAAGTGGTCTTTGGTTGTCTCCTGCCTGCTCGCCCATGTCTTTTCTCCATTTGCACATATCAGCGACTCCTTGTTATCATCTTCAAGCACACATTCCTTTCTTTTGCAAGTAGTTTATTTTATCCAAAGAAGTGTACTTCATTGTTAAGTGAGTTCGCAGGGGCAGACAAAGGCTAATAAATCGGATGTTCGTTTGCACAAACGATCACAATTAGTTAACAAGGGCCCGCCTCCGGGGGAACTACTAACTGTCTGCTTGAAGCACTTCTTATACAGGATTGAGTCTGGAATTTTTGTGGCGTAACATTTGTTTATTGAGTGATGTCAAGGATCGCTTGGTCTTGTGATGGGTAAGCTTTGTTTTAATAGCCTGCAATATTAAATCGACATTTTAGCAATACAATTAAAGTATTTATTATATCAAAATAAAACAGGCATTTTATAATAGTAGAGAACACAAGATATATAGTGGTTCGGCCAAGAACTGGGCCTACATCCACTTTATAGTTCTTATTATTCACTTGCACTGGCTTTACAATGGCTTTCAATACAAGAATCATACATCCATAATTCTTTTACAGTATTTCGGTAAAGCTTTTAAGTAAAATACGGGCATAAGTGATTGCTGTTCCAAGCCCTTGGAATTGGATCTCCTTCGACAGTTGTCAGTTTCAAAGTGTCATCAAGAAGTTTTTTGCCTATGACATACGGCCCTTCCCAGTTTGGCGCAAACACTGTTGTTGCTGTCATGATCCTTTTCAAGACTAGATCCCCAATTTCAAAGCTGTGTTGGCGAACTTTGGAATTAAAGTGCTTGGCAATTCTTTGTTGGTGAGCTGCAATTCTGAGCTGAGCCTCTTCCCTTCTTTCATCAAGGAAGTCTAATGCTTCAAGTTGTAGCTTTTCATTTTCAGCTTGATCAAAATGTATTCTTCAGTGTGAAGGGACTTCTATCTCCACCGGGATCATTGCTTCTGATCCATATGCTAATGAAAATGGAGTGTGCCCAGTCGCAGTTTTGTGGGTAGTTCTGTATGCCTATGGTGCAAGCGGTAGCTTATCGACCCAACCACCTTTTGCTTTTTCCAGCTGTTTTTTGATGGATGATTTGATAATTTTGTATACTGCTTCCACTTGCCCGTTTTCCTGTGGATGAGCACTGCTGAAAAGTTTTTGGATCTTGAATCGCTTACAAAAATCTTGGAACTCTTCACTTTCGAATTGGGTTCCCTTGTTTTTGATTATCTTTTGAGGCACACCATACCTGCAAATGATATTCTTAGTTACAAAGTTTATCATCTTTTTGGAGGTAATAGTAGCTAATGGTTCGGATTCAGCCCATTTAGTAAAATAATCAACGGCAACAATGGCATATCTGATTCCGGACTTGGCGGTTGGCAATGACCCGATGAGTTCTATTCCCCACATATCAAATGGCCATGGACTGACCATCTGTATTATCTCGGTTAAAGGTGCTCTTGGGATTTTTGCAAATCTCTGGCATCGGTCACATTTTCGGGCGTAGCTTGCAGCATCACGATTAATGTCTTGCCAAAAATACCCATAACGGAGAATTTTCTTTGCTAGAGTTTGACCACCTGAATGATCTCCACACTCTCCTCCGTGTACTTCAGCTAGAATTGTCTTAGCCTCTTCCTTGGTCACACATCGGAGTAATGGCATTGAGAATCCCCGCATGTACAATCGGCCATCTTGAATTATATATCTGGAGGCTTTCCACAACAGCTTTTGACGCTCCTTTGAATTTTGTGGTAGAGAACCGTTGAGCAGATATTCCATTATCGGAGTCATCCACGATTCTTGCTCTTGAGATATAGTCATGATCCAGTCAATATCCATCTCATCAGTGCTTGGAGCTGACAGGACTTCCACAGGAACTAATCCCAATAATTTAGCTTCACCGGTGCTTCCGTACTTTGCGAGAGAATCTGCCTTCATGTTCTCTTCCCGGGGTGTATGACTTATCGTATAATGGTCAAGATCATCGAGAAGTTCCCAGGCTCCTGACAAGTAAGTAGGCAGATTTCCTCCTTTAGTTTGAAACTCTTTCTTGACTTGGCATACAATACGCTGTGAATCACTGAAGATCTGCAACACTTTGACATTCAGTTCTTTAATAATCTTCAAGCCGGAAATAAGAGCTTCATATTCTGCTTCATTGTTTGTCGAAGGGAATTCCAATCTCAATGCATAGCACAATGACCGCCCTTCAGGGGTTTCAAGCACAACCCCAGCTCCGGAATAGTAATCATTTCTCGCACCATCAACATATAACTTCCATTGAATTGGGGTATCATCAATCACTTCTTCCTCACTATTACCTTTATCTGTACATTCTGCGATGAAATCTGCTAAAGCTTGTCCATTGATTGCTCTCCGGGGATGATAAGTGAAGTCGTATTGACTGAATTAAATATTCCACTTCAGAAGACGACCAGAAGTCTAAGGGCGAAACAGGACTTGCTTCAGAGGTTGATCAGTGAGGACTTTGATAGGATGGGCTTGGAAATATGGCCTCAATTTTCTTGATGCAATCAATAGACAATAGCAGAGCTTTTCCAACTTTGAATAATTCATCTCTGCCCCAGTGAATCTTTTGCTGATATAATAGACCGGGCGCTCAATTTTTGCATTTTCCCGTACCAACGCTGCACTGGGAGCATGAGATGAAATTGCCAACATAAGAAAAGATCTTCACCATTGTCGGGCTTAGAAAGTATTGGAGGCGTTTCCATATGACGAATCAACTCATCGAAAGCTTTCTGGCATTCAGCAGTCCAGTCGAAATTTTCCCTTCCTTTCTTCAGAGCATCAAAGAATGGAGTGCATTTATCAGTGGCTTTGGAAATGAATCGACTCAAGGTAGCGAATTTTCCATTGATACTTTGCAATTCCTTCTTCGTTCTAGGAGCTTTGACTTCTCTTAAGGCAGCAATCTGAGCAGGATTAGCTTCAATGCCCCTAGCACTCACAATGAAACCCAAGAACTTTCCAGACTCCACCCCAAATGAACATTTCAAAAAATTAAGCTTCATTACGTACTTTTGGAGGACTGCAATCATTTCTGCAAAGTGATCCTTATGGTCTACTGCCTTCTTTGATTTCACCAGCATATCGTCAACATAAACGTCTATAGTTTTACCAATCTGTGGCTTGAACATAGCATTGACAAGTCTTTGTTAAGTTGCCCCTGCATTATTAAGTCCGAAGGGCATGACTCTATAGCAGTAGAGACCAACATCGATGATGAAGCTCGTGTCCTCCTGATCCGGCACATGCATCATGATCTGGTTGTATCCGGAGTAAGCATCCATAAAAGATAACAATTCATGCCCCGCCATTCCATCTACCAACTGATCTATCCTGGGTAACGGGAAGCAGTCTTAGGGGCAGGATTTGTTTAAATCTGAGAAATCGATGCATACTCTCCACTTTCCATTAGCTTTCTTAACCAATACTGGATTTGAAACCTAATTCGGATAAGTAGACTCCCTGATGAAACCATTCTCCATGAGCCGATATATCTCTTCTTTCAATGGTGCTGACCTTTCAGGACCCTGGGTTCTTCTTTTCTGCTTTGCCGGTGTAAACTTCGGATCGATATTCAGAGTATGTACTGCAACTTCTGGGTACATTCCACACATATCAGCATGAGTCCAAGCGAATACGTCCAGATTTGCTTTCAAGCATGATATCAAGGAATTTTGAACAGCCACACTAAGTTGCGAACCCACATTCACCACTTTGTTCAGATCTTTCAGGTCAACAGGTACTGGCACCGTTACTTCCACTGGCACCACTCCATTCTCCCATGCACTAGCTTTTCTGCGATACATTTCTCTTTGTGCCCTGCTATGCTCGCCAGTGCAGGGTCCACCCTGTAATTGCTAAAAGGTTGGTTCTTTGATGCGGACTGGGCTGCCACATCTTTTCCCATCTCTCTCTTCCTTGCTTCACGCAACTCTATCAGATAACATTCTCGCCCAGCATTCTAATCCCCTTTAATTACTCCAACTCCATTATCCGTGGGGAATTTCATAGTAAGGCACCACGGGGCGAGAATTGCCTTAAAAGTTGCAAGAGTTGGTCGGCTTAGGAGGCGTTGTAGGCAGAAAATTCATCAACAATTATAAAAGTTTGCTTTCGAACCACCTTTTTCTGCCCCTCTCCAAGCTCCACGAACAAGTTGATTGTTCCAATTGGCTGCTTCGGTTCCCCAGCAAACCCAACAATTTTCTACGATGAAGCTTGAAAATCGGCCATCGGAATTTTCATTTGATCGAATGTTTTCTTGAAGAGAATATTGCAAGAAGCGCCGCAATCAACAAGCACTCTTCTTACAATAGCCGGCCCAATGCCTACAGAGATGACCAAGGGATCCATGGTAGGAGCTCAACACCCATGGAGTCCCTGGCTCTGAACACAATATCATCATTAAAAGTTTTCTGCTACTTCAAAGGTGCAGCATCCTCCAACACAAAAATAATCTCTTCTATTGGTGCATACTTCAAGGCACGGGCATACCTTTCCATCTCACCCCAACTCCTGCCTACTGGGTGGGGACCTCTTGTAATCACATTAATAACAGGCCTTTCTATTTCATACGCAGTGGTCCTCTCACCCGAGCTGGATGGATGAGCAGGAAGTTGCTGGCCCTTAGTAGATGAAGTCGGGTCATTCCTATTTCTCTTAACATATTGCTGAAACTTGTTCTCTCTCAGCAATTCTTCAATCAAACTTTTCAGATGGGGACATTCGTTGGTATCATGACCGGGTTGATTATGAAAGCGACAAAATCTCCCACTTTGAGCATCTTTTTTCCTAACTCTCATCTCAGCTGGTTTACGATATTCTACCGCATCTTTGGTAGAAAAAATGATATTCTCCGGGGTATCAGTCAAAGGAGTGAAATCTGAAGGTTTTAAGAAGCGAGGTTTCTTCACATCCTTCTGTTTCTTCCTTTCAATATTCTCCCTTTTCTGACTTCAGGACTCTTTTTTGGGAGGAGCAGCAATGCTATTCTTGACCTCTGTCAATGCTACTTTAGCCAGTGCATGAAGGCATTCCAAGCGCATGAACTTATCAGCTTTCTTACAGAATTTCTCAAGCGAGTTTGGTTCCTTCATTTTCAACCATTTCCCAAACTCACTTGATTTGTCGATAGCCCTCATTAAGTAGGTCAAGACCATTCGTGGCTCTGCATTATCCACTTCAGCCAAAGCTATGTTGAAGCTTCTCAAGAAAGATCTAATAGATTCCCCAGGATTCTGTTCCAGGCTTGACAGCGACATAATATCCTTTGCCTTTGAAGCATACAACCTAAATTGTTTTTTAAACTTCCGAGTCAAATCGGATAACTGGTCTATGGATCGGACCGGTAGCTTTGTGAACCAGAGTAGAGCCACTCCTTCCAAGTATACCGAAAAGTACCGGCATTTGATCTCATCCGATGCCCTGGCACCAGTCATGTGCCAGTCATACTTATACAGGAATTGGTTAGTGTCGCATGTTCCTTTATAAGACGGGATGGTAGGAGGAACAAACTTCCTTGGGAATTCCTCTTTTAGAATCCTTTCAATGAACGGAGTTTTGCTCGGAGCGAATCCCCATTCCTTCTCATCTTCTTCCCTCTGCATGCTCTCTTTCATGATTTTTCGTACCATTCCAGAGATGTATTCCTCATCATTTAGAGGCTCTGGGGACAGACATCGGCCATTTTCTCGGAAGTTTGTCTTGACAAGCGTTTGCGGAGGGTTGGCTGCGGCCCTGATCCTCCAGCTTGGGGAGGTGTCCCTTCAACGGGGCCAGCTGCCCTTTGGGGAATATTTCTCGCTTCAACATTATGAACACCATCGGCAGAGTTTTGTTCATTATTTAATGGTAGATGATTAGCTCCGAGCAAGGCATTCAACCTTTCCAACATTAAAGTGTTTTGGGCTTCCATTTGCTGATATAGCCCAGAAACTGCAGCATCTAACTCCGCTCGTGTAACTCCAACACTTGGAGCTGTTTGACTTAACGGAGGAGAAGTGGCTGTATTCTCATGAACATCACCGGATCTAACAGATCTGCGCTCTCTTCCAGGAGCCATTATCTCTAATAGACTTCTAGTTTTGAAAGAGATTTTTTCAACAAACTTTTGCGAAACAATGACGAAAGCCGCTTGAGTTGGGTTCTCAGTGAAAGCACCAAAAATGTTAACGCTAAAAATTGAACGCAAACACCCCTATGTAAGTAGAGATTAGGTGAAAGCACCACCCATCAATACGGGAATTAGAAGTAAGTAGAAAAGTCACAGAAAAAGCAGTAAAGAGACAACAGTTTTATAGTGGTTTGGCTTCAAGTTAAGCCTACGTCCACTTTAATCTTCTTTATTGCTCAATCAATTACAACTTTACAACAATCTTCGATTACAACACTGCTAGGACAAATAGCTTGAACTCCGATGTAGAAGAACTCTTCGAATCCATGTCGAATGTGTTAGATTTCTTCTTGAAGTTCATTGAGATGACTTTTGTGTTTGAAGTGTCGAGTGAGTCAAGAAATTAGAAGAGTATAGGCGTTCCAGAAATGAGACAAAAGATCCCCCCTTCGGTGGTGTAGGCACGGTATTTATAAGAAATTTCTGGAGTAAGTCGTAGGTCGTGGGCGACCTAGGGTAGGTCGTAGGTCGTAGGTCGTCAGCGATCTAAGAGATGCGAGCCATGGCTTATCTTGGTTACACTTGGTCTTCTGAACAATCTGATAGGTCGTAGCGACCTAGGAGGGAAGTGGCATAAGAAGTTACAGCTTAATAAGGCCATTCTGGGCGAGCTATGGAATGTGAGCGACTTAACATGTAATGTAGGGCCACTTCTGAATAGCTTAGGTCATGGGAGACCTAATTGAAGAGGTGATCTTTGAAGCTTGCTGAGTTGTTAATTCGCTATATACTTAGGTCGCTCGAATGCTTATCTCGTTAGGTCACTAGGTCGCTAGGTCGCTAGGTCGCACCTCTCATGGAATCACCAAAGTCTTTAGCCGTTGAGTTGTAGGTCGTTGAGTCTTTTAACAGGTTAGGTCATTAGGTTGCTGTCTTATGTAAGTCGTTAATTCACGGTACCTTTTAGGTCGTTACTCCGCTTCATCGGTTAGGTCGCTAGGTCGCGCATGACGTTAGGTCGCTGCAGAACTTCGTTCATGTTAGCTCGTTCACACTTTAACTCCTTTGGTCGCTTATCTCTTTAGGTCGCTGAGTCGTGAAACAGAAGAGTTAACACATAACATGTTATGTTACACATATATACACAAATTAGAACATGATATGACAAACAAAAATATTATTTATATAAATTAAAATAAACAATTTTGTTAAATACAACAATTTACACACAATAATGTAAAAAGCATAACTTTAACAATATTAATCGGATTCCAACGAAACGAAAAGAAGTATACTTGAAATTTTGTTTAATTTCATAATAAAAGATAAAATTCAAAAACTAAAATTTTTAACTTTTTAGATTTAATAGTCAAAGTTTGACCATATTGACCAAAATTCATATTTTTGGAAAATATTTTATTTATTCATGTTTGGAACTCTAATTCACATAAAAATCAAAATTTATATTGAAATAACAAAATCTATCCATTTTAATATAAAAAAGTTTTTAAATTGGAATTTCAATTAAAATAAACAAAATAAACAATTAAAATAATCACAAAATACAGTGTTGTAACACTCTCCCCCACTCAAAACTTTTCGTCCCCGAAAAGGAATAAGGTACGGGAAAAAACATAAAAATATAGAATGAAATAGGATTAAGGCAAGATGACAAGAAGATTGAAATTTTACCTGATAACTATTGTTATAGGTAAGTTTAACAAGGTGGATATGATCTTTCCAAGATCCTCCAGCATCAAGAACACAATCACGAAAAGAATCCTCGAGAATCTGATTCACTCTTTCTGTTTGACATACGGTCTGTGGATGGCAAGCAGTGCTCAGATTCAAAATGAGTACCAAAGATTATCAAAGATTATAGAAAGATTTCTAAACATACTGGTATACGCAATAACCATCCCATTCTATAACAAGATAAGGGAAATAAGGTCAACCAAAAGATAGTTTAAAAAACAAAATAAGATAATAAATTTGAAACCAAGAAAATTTCAACTTAAATTGATAATTAATTTTAAATAAGTTAAATAAATCTTAACCATCTCAAATTTCATTATCTTATCATCCAATTATTTTAAATTAACAATCTCTAAAATCATGGATTTGAAAAAAAATCATTTATCATACTCATAATGTATTCAGTAAAGTTAATTCTTCTTTATTCCTAATTAAATATAAATTTATTCCTCTCAATATATTTTATCACCTATGTTAAATATATTTACACTTATTATAACAATTTTAAGTTTATTCTTAGTTCTTTTAACATCATTTTATATTGTAAATTATTCCATTACCTTTTTTTCTTTATTTAATCTGTTAATCTTTTTATAACTAAAATTTAAGTGTAAAACATTTATTATAACCACTCAAATTTTATTTATAATATCATTTTTTTATATTGTATATTATCCTATTACATATTCAACTTCTCTATAATTTAGGTAAGTTATATTGGAATGAAATTGTGTATTATACAAATATAAATTTCTAATTTAATCATTTCAAGCTTGAATATTTATCCAAATCTTGAAATATACTTGAAATTATCTTTCAAGATAAAATTCAGGAATTAAATTTCCTGATAAAGTCCAAAATATTTAGAGATAAATAAATGCACATATATTATATGTTTATCCATTAAATTTAAATCATATATAAGTATATGTTATAAATCCAGTCTTATTTTAGAAATTCAAATTAATTAAATTCCACATAACAAAGCTATAGCAAGACTATATAACGGTCTCTTCACTTCTAAACTCAAAAATGAATAATGATGATGCCGCAGTCATCACCGAAGTTATTTTCCAGCGACAGAGAGAAGTGCACTAATTTTAACTTTAAATTTCTTTGGAAACAACTTTCTATTCGAAAATACTTTAATAATGTATCCTTTAAAACTTTACATACAAGGTTTGAAATCCATCAGAAATTAAATTCTCAAATTCTTGTTTTTAAATTCATTTTAAATTTCCATGTAAATTTATAACCATGTTTATAGTTCAATTATTTATATATGAAACAAGAGATAATGATATGTAAAATCAAATATTATTTCTTAACAACCAATTCAATAAAATCAAGATAAATTTGTAATATAGTTACAAAATTTATTTCGTTACCAAATTTGAAAAAATACATATTGTGTCAGTTTGCTCTGTTCAAGTGTTTTAGAAATCCTATCGATAGCGATGATCAGATGAATTGATTAGAAACCCAAATCAACATCAACAACTCAAACAACACAATATATAAAACATTTTAAATATTAGTTCACAAATACACTTCAAGAATGATTTAAAGATAAGTTGGAAACAAATATGAGATGATTAAATAACAGAATAGGAAGATGGATAAGCCTATATAAACCGCGGGCAACCTTAACCGGGTCAACCGAGACTTAAAGAATAAGATCGATGTGGATTTCTGGGGCAAATCTACATTCGGTCTCAAGAGATAGAATTTGGGATAATAAGAGATACTAGCATCTAAACCGAGGATATAAAATCTCTGATGAATTGATGCTATTGCAAAGGAGTTTCACCACTTTTTACAAATCAATTTGAGATTGGCGGGACCACCGACTCATTATAAAGATCAATCGAACTAGAGTTATGGGATACTCCAAAATCAAAAGAAGATGAATAGTGAGGGACGCGAATGGATTTTGGAACCGGAGGGAACGTTCAAAAATTCAAAGGAATCGAGTCAAAAAGGAAGAGATTCAAACTTGAATGTAAGTGATTTGGTAAATACATTTACCTTATATGCTGAGTTTTGCCGAAAAACCAAAGTTCTGATACCACATGTAATAACCCGATATTTTCAACCATTCGCATCTGCACAAGTCGGACTTGAATTGCTCAAAATACCATGTTGTAAATAAAATTTGGCAAATCTCAGGATATACAGCAAATAAATAGTCACAGATCACAGACACGGTAAATAATAATGCATCAGAAGTAAAAGAGATAGTAGTTCATGAAGCCATTACATATATATATATATATATATATATATATATATCAAAGATACATCAAAGTTAATCAAGATAAAACAGAAGGGTAACAAGATACATCGGGTACAAATAAGAATACATCATTGAATCACTGGATACTGATAGAAAAATAGATGGATGGATCTTCTCCAACTACGAAGGTGAGTCTTGAATGCCGAATCACTCCGTCTGATCCGAGCGTAAAGCAAAACACAAAAAACTTAAGTCACGACATAAATACTTATAAACTATAAATCAACTCAAGTGAACAGTAACAAAAATGCATCAGTAACTTAAAGGATGCTTGGGGCCGCCTGTCCTCTAAGGATCCGTTAAACTATTTACTATGTAGTAATATTGTGCTATTATGTCTACAGTAAAATAAACTTACTTCTAAATAGCGTTAAAGGGTTACCCATATAGCCCTCAAAACATAATAATCCTAGTAGCCCATCCAGTATCAGCATACCTCCAGATCGGGAGGCTATCCTAAATACTCCATGGGCTATGGGAGGAAAACAAACTCGTAGTTAGGCTCGCTATGCAACATGACACGCCACACAAGGCAATGCCAGGATGGATATACCAATTACGCACACGGGCTGGCGGTAAAGTAGTAGCCACTACGCCCACCTCGGAACACACTCCCAATCAAAATCGGAGAATGGCCATCAAATCAACCACAAGTAAGAGTATAGTATCGAAGAAATATGTCCGATAGAAGGACCGACCTCACTTGTCTCGAGATCATTCCTGTTTTAGCCACCTTTTTCCAGCTCACGGGAGTCAGGTCCACGTTCATACCTCAGTAGGATTGTCGACACCATCCTACTTCATTCTAGATTCCCCCTCCCCGTACATAGTTGTTAAAGTGGTTTTCGGAGTTGGCAGAGAGTATGACAACTTTCGATCCCGGTCTCTTTAATAACCAAACTTTATTATAACGCCATGGTCATTTCAAAATAGTTCATACTACAAAAATCAAATCATTTTATTTCAAAACTATATTCCTTTAAAAATAGTTTATACTTCGAAACTAAAACTATTTTTATTTCAAAACTATATTCAAATCAATACGATATCATTTCCATTTCAAACTTATATTCACCTTTTCGAAAACCATAATACCTTCGAAGTTATAACTCTATCGAAACCCAAATACTTGAAATCATTACACTTTGAAAATCATAACATTTCGAAATCATACGTTTGAAATCATGAAACATTCCATTAATTTGAAATTTATTCAATTAAACCCAAATTTCCAAATTTCCAATTTAATTCAATTCGAACCATCAGCTTCAATTTGACTCAGTTTCCCAACAAACCTTTTCAAATCTTATAAATTTCAAATACATATTTGATCCATAAAATGAAATATTCAATTTATAATATATTTCAAAGGTTTAATATACCATATTTCAAAACTAAATTTTTTAATTTCATATATCTCAAATTTAACATCATTATTACGTAGTTTTGAAATATTCATTTCATAAATCCAATATCATTTAAATAAACTAGAATTACAAGTAAATTAAATATCCTTCACACTATTATAAACTTAATATATTCATATATGGAATAGATCAAAATCAAATATCATTCCAAATTCACATTCTTTATCAAAATAAAGATTATGTCAGTCAAAACCATTTCAAAATCATTTCCTTCAAATCCTTTATCAATTCATTATCATTAAAATCAAGTATTCAAATTAAATATCATTCGAAAAAAAATCAATTATGCCATTCATTTATTATTTCAACTATCATTACAAAACACATTTCAAAATTTAATTCTAAAATTCATTTATCTCATTTCATTTTATTCCATTTAACACAAACCAAGTAACCATTATTTAAATTTAAATTCGATTTAAAGTTCTTAAAAAATTCAAATTTAAATATTAAAATATATTCAAAACTCCTTAAATGTAACGACCCGTAAATTTAGGTAATTAAATTTGTTGAATTGTAATAATTTTGTAATTAAATTTTAGAAAGGCATATAAATTTTATGATATATATTGAAGTAAATGCTAAAAATGCAATGCAACCCTGGAAATTAAAGCTAAGCACTAACAATTATAATGAAATTAAAATTAATTGAAGTAATGGGAATTGTTGTACTAGGCTAAAAATGTAATTTAAGAGAACAAATGTGAATAGTGTATTAACTAATGAAATAATTTAATTAGGGATGATTGAATGAATTCAAAGTTATATTAACCAATGCAATAATATATTGAAAAATGGTAACTGTATGTAAATTAAGATAGTAATGTTAAAGGCAGTGATGAATAACCAATTTAATGCAATTCAAATTGATTGAAACAGCTGTTGAGGTTATAATGGATTGTAAATAGAAATATTTGGTAATAAATTGAATATAAGAAACAAAGGCAATTAGTGAATTAATTTATGAATTCATAATAATAAATAGTGATTAAGTAAAATCAAGGTTCTGTATGTAATTGTTTGGAAACAATAACTAGAATAAATTGCAACAGTAAAAAAATGTAACTTAACTGTTAATAACATGGATGAAATTCCAATAAGTGAAATAGTGTAAATGTTATAACTTGGTTACCAAATTTATATACGAAAGTGGATGTAAATATGAATTTATTTAATGAAATAATACAGGGTTAATGACAATTAATTAAAATTTGTGTTATATATGGAATTTTAACCTATGTTGGGAAGTAATAACTTATAAAACTAAGTAAAGGTTACTTTGATGATAATTAATATAATAATGTAAAGGTGAATGTAAATTGAAGAGAAGCGTAAGTTTATTTATAAGGCAGTAATCGATGAAATAGAAGTTGGAAACCAAGTAAATAAATTATTGAGGACATTTAATAGTAATTAATGTATGTATGTATGTATATATATATATTTGGCAATCAAATAAAATCAATTTATGGAAATCAATTTAAATTAATTGGAAGGAAATCTATAATAAATGAATTTATTTGTAAGTGAATGAAATTTATTTCTATATTAATTGGCAATGGAAATAGGGTGGTTAATACCAAGGATAGATGGAAATTTGAACTTACTAATGTAATAAAGGGTGAACTTAATGTTATCTTGGTTTATTGAATAATAATTGATTAGATAAAAAGGATTTGGAGTTAAATCAAGTTAATTTATTGAAATAAATTATAATCAATTGAATTTATTGTGAATGAAATTAATTACTACATTATTTGAAATTAAGATGAAATAAGGGTATTAACGCACTATCGTATAAACCAGGATAATTATATCGCAAAATGAAATCAGTGAATGACTAGATGGGTTAAGAATATGGATTACTTGAAATTAAATTTATAATCACTGAATTTATGGAAATTGAAGTTAAACAATGAATTAGTAAATTTATTAACTTTGAACTGATGTTACGAATTTTCTTTAATTTGTGGCAAATGTCCAAGCAATTTGAATTGAGAGAATTTGTGATTTATTTAAAATTGAACTGAAATTTGATTTAAATAAATTTAATATTAAATTATTTAATTAATATAAAAATAGCCATTTTGGTCACTGACTCGGATTTCGACGAAACCAGTTTCATCGAATCTGTAACAATGAATTATTGTAGGATTTCAAGTTTCATAGCGATCGGACTTGTCGTTTGATCGTACGGACTCGAAACGCCTTGAAATTAATGAAATTGAAATCAATTTGAAAAATATTGATTTTCGCATAACTTCATCATACGATGGAATTTGGACTTGAAACCATTTCCTTTGCGTTTAAAATATTTTAAAACATCTAGTTATATGGGTTGATCCAATTTCATTACGGAGTCGAAACGGGCTTTATGGGCCTCTTTGGCGTTAGCGCGTAAATCTATCTTATCCATCCATTCAAATGTCAACCCTGCCTATTTATATCCTGCTATAAACCCTATCAGCCTTTGTTCCTCATTTCTATACGTTCTATTCACCTCCTCCTTCAATGGCAGACAAACCCTAATTCGAATTGCAATCCCAAATCTAATCCAAAGCTGAAATTCAAGCTCCTCAGAAAAATTTGAAAAAATATACATCGAAGCTCTCGAAGAGGGTAACACAGATTTGCAACTTGTTTTTCGATTTGACGCATTATTTGCCCAGAAATCGAAGAACAATTTGCCGTCGTTCATCGCACGTCGATGAAACTCGACGGATCGATGAACCGTTTTTGGGTTTTGAAGAGGGAACGAAGGGGAGTTAATCGGCGGTGTTCGTTTGTCGATCTGACGGTTGGATCTACGGCAATATTTCAATTAGGGTTTAAGTTTCGATGGCGGCTATGGTGATTTGGGGCATCTGATCACAGATGAATGTGGGGAAGTGGCCACGGCGGCTCTCCAAGGTGTGGTCGGTCGTCGTAGGTGGCACGGTGCCGTGGTGTGCGTGCGTCATTCGTGGCAGAGCGTGCGTGCGTTCGCGTATGGGTTTCGGTTTCAAAATTTGCATTGTGTGCTTCTTTCTTGTAGCTGAGTGCTCTGTTGAGTGAGAAGGAAGGGTGACGTCGTGGCAGTAGGTGAGAAAGTTTTCCTTTTTTGTTTATTTTAATATTGAAATTCAAGCGCAATTATTGTTGTATCTTTCACTTACGAACACCAATTCATGCGTGGTTTTTTTATTAGGATTGTATTGAAATTCCAAACATTTTGGCAATGGTTTGGATGGATTCTGAGACCGTCAAATTTTGGGTTTAAATTGGATTTGAATTCAAATTAAATTCAAAAGGTGAGTGTTTTAACCCACTCACAACTTCTAAATTTTCTTATGTTTGTTAAATTGATAGATGATGTGATTATGAATTTATTTATGACTATTTTGTGTATTTTTCATCATCATCTCAGTTAATTGCATTTATTTAAATTAAATCGTTATTTAATTTATAATGGAATATAACTGCCAGTTAATTACCTGTATATATTATCAGTTATATATATATTGATATTGATTGAATGTTTTGGATAATGATTGTGATGAATGTATGATTCTATGATGGATGAATGGACTTTTTATTTATATCATCATAATCTGCACGTTCTTTATTGATTTATCATTTCGATTCGGGATTGCTGTTTGAAATGATACACAACCGTATTTTATTTTAAAATTACGGATTGAAATGAAAAATGTCTGTATCACTTGACCATAGGGTAGAAATTATATACAAATATCGTGGTGCATGTATTAAAAATATTTTGAAATGATTTCTATGGTTATGGAAAGAAGATACGTTTTAATAAATATTAAATTCGATATTCTATGAATATTATTTGTTATACATATAGTTAAATTCTTGTATTTAAGCTATGTACAAATTTGGTTTAAAGAATAAAAGAAGTTCAAAAATAAAAGTTCAATTTTATTAAGAAATAGTATGGGTAAGTATTTATTTAAAGTTATTTATAGAGTCTATAATGACTTAAATAAAAATTAAGGTTGGAAGATAAATATGAATATTGATCGAATTAAAGTATTTAAGAATTATCCTCGAATAAAATTGATTTGAAATTTTAATAAATTTGAGATTTTAAAAGGGATGATTTTTATAACTTGATTTTGGTTTAAAGGACTGAAATGAATATCAAGTTGTCTTAAAATGAATATTATCAAGTTAATTAAATTTAAGAATATCCTGTATTGAAGTTTATGGGTTTTACTTAAATAATATTTGTTTTATTACGTAAAAATTTCAAATTTAAATAATAGGAATTGGATTTGATATGTAACGACCCAACTTCCAGACTCCAGGAAGTTGCATCGCTAATAAGAAAGAAAGGGATAGAGAATAGAAAGAAAGAGAAGAAAGAAGAAACAACACATCAGAATCTAAACAGCGGAACGAATAAATTATATTAATAAACATAAAATATTTACATAGTTTACAACCACTATCAGAGTACACAGATAATACAACACATACTAGACATTATAAACACCTGTCTAGTATTTACAACATAATACAATCTCAGAGTCAACACAGAACACACAGCGGAATCCTAATATCTAACGCAGAAGCCTCCTGCTCCATTGCTCCTCCAATACTCGTCAAAGCTAACCCGAATCCTAACCTGAATCCCTTGGCTACTCGTAAAAATTTGAGTACCCAAGAGTTTATGAAAAAAAAAATAAACTCCGGGTCAGACATGGGTCTGGTGTGAGTAACATGTTAAAGTTGCTTAACTTTGAAAAACCTTTTAAAAAGAAAGGTATCACGTAAGACTTCCCACACATAAACATGGAAAAGTTTTTACCTTACGCTAACCAAAACATTTGATAGGAAATCCGATGATATTATAATAGTGTCTAGGGTTTTCAAATAAATATGAAATAGCCGAAATTGTTACATGATTAAATTCCAGCTACTAGCCACAAAAGTGGGTAATACAATCAAAACCGTTGGCACTTATTGGATTTTGGATTCCATACAATGGCAGGGCTACTGGGGTACCGCCCATCACAGTACGTGGCCTAGATCACCGTACCGAGGATTACTCCCTTCATCCCCTGCAACACAAGGCCGGACCCGTTCCTTACTGAACAATTTCGAACAAGACAACCCCGGTAGTTGTCACGATTCAACCGCCCCACAGAGCCGAAATAAAAAGGGACCTCTAGACAGGGGTAAATCTTGCTCTCAAGTGGGGGCTACCCACGAAACCTTGTTGCACCTCCCCTGTTTTAGCCATTCTCGGTTGATGAGGCTTGAGGCTACGATTACCTTTATAGGACATCAAATCTTAGAATGCTCATCGTCCGCCTGACGATGTGCTGAAAGAATTCAATCCATACAAGTTCGTTCCGGGTTCGAACGAAACCGAAGGCACTATCTTGTTGCACTCATTATTGGAATCACCCTCAGAGTCAACGACCATAGCCCTTGCACTCTGATTCACCATCTCGAATCTATAAGCACTATTCCGTCAAACTCATTACGGAATCACCCACAGAGTTATACTGACGTATAGCCCTTACACCTCGAGTCTTCACTTGCTCCACTTAGAATAACGACCTAACGTTTAATTGGAATCGATGTGGTTTTCGGATTCCAAATATGGAAACCCGATCCCGGTCTCATCGAAAACCAAAGCGTGTCTTTTAGGTCCAAGTTGTTTTAAGTTTAAAACAATTCAATTTAAACTATCTATATACACACAGATAGATACTTCACATCATCATAATAGATAATAAATATTATCATAAACAAGTAATCTATATTATCATCATCCATAGATAACTCATACCATCACAATGCATCCAATACAACCATATCACACAATACTAATCTCATTTCTGAGATTCAAACCATTCAAGTCTAACCATATCATTTATTCATAAGTAAAGATCTATAATCACACCATCTATAATTAATTTAAAATGAATTATATTAATTATTTCTATCTCTAATTAATTTAAAGTGAATTAAATCAATTACCTATTTTTAATTAACTTAAAATGAATTAAATTAATTGCTTCACCATTTAGAACTTGCTTACTTAACCATTAATTGATTATCAATCAATTAACTCATTATCCTCAAATTAATCACCTTAATTAATCACCTTTGATTAATTATCCTTAACCAAAAATCAGTAATTAACCTTTAATTACTTCATTAATTAATTAATTACATTAATCCTTAATTACATCATTAATCATATTAATTAATTAATGATCCTTAATTACATTTAAATTAATTACTTATTTAAATTAATTATATTAAGTAATTAACCTTAATTAATCCACAATTATTAATCACTTTTGATTAATCATATTCAGTAATTTACTACCCTTAATTACTTTCTTAATTACTCCTAAATTAATTAAATTTATTAATCATTCTTGATTAATCTCATTAGTAATTAATTACTCTTAATTAATTACATCACTTAATTATTTCAAATAACTCATTTAATAAATGCTTAAATTAATTCCATTAAGTAATTAATTTTTAATCACTTCACAAGATAATTAATCCCAAATATCATACTTTAATTAATTACTTCCAAAAATTTACTTAACTTAATTACTTCTCTAAGTAATTATTCCACATTGATTTCTTATCAATCCATTCAATGATTATTCTAAATTAATTAAACTTAATTAATTAATTTAAACTAATCCAATTAATAAATTAATTACAAAGAGTAATTAATATCTTTAATTATTTACATAAAGTATCATACTTAATTAAGTTTCATAATTGATTATTTAAATTAATTAATCCAATTAATTATCAAAATTAATTACATTAATTAATTAATAAATAATCACAAGTTAATGACTTTCATTAACTTATTAACAATTTCTTGATTACCTTTCTTAAGTAATTAACTTAAATTAATTACTAATTTAATTAACCTAAATTAATTTCAAATCTTTAATTAATTAAACAAATTAACTAATTACATTATTTAAATTACCTTACTAATTTAATGAAATAAAAATCATTAAATTTTAAATTTACTTTTAAAAATAAAACATTTCTTATTCATGATTACTGTATTATTAATAAAGTAACTTAAAACAATTTAACTCAAAAATTGTTTTCAAAATACATTTTAAATTTAAAATTTTAAAAAGAAATCAAACTCAACTTAAACAAGGTTTTAAAAACATTTTAAAATCTTTTAAAGCTTTATTCTTATTTTATAAAAGATGTTATAAGAAATTTAAACTCCAAATTCATTTAAAAATACAAATCATATATAAATATGTTTGAACAACCAATTTGTTTAAACATTTAAATTTCTTTTTAAAACTTCCTTAAATTTCAAACATTGTTTCAAAATTTAAGTTTGATTCCAGATTTAAACTTATGTTCAAATCCTTACTTTAATTTAAAGCTTATCCTAAATTAAAATATTTAAACTCTTGAAGTTGTTCTAAACATTTTGTTTCAAAGTTTAAATTTAAATTTCAAACCTGGATTCAAAACTCGTTTGAAATTCAAACCTTAAATTTTGATTTAAATTCTGTTTTCAAAATCATGCATTTAGATTTAAAACGAACTTAAAAAAATTAAAATTACAGGTTTCAAAAACCTGTAATTCAGAAAGCAACCCGAGTTTCCCCCTTATTTGCTTCGAGTCACCAACCTAGCTACTTCGAGCAAAAATCGAATTCACTCGAGTATAACTCGAGTACAATATTACTGCAAATACCAAATCCTCCCTGATACTTCCCACTGCTCCGTGCATATGCACAGTAGCTGTAGCCACCTCCGGCCACCACCCAGGTCATGAACAAGTCACAAACCATCCTTCGATCCAACATCGTCCATCAGAAACGACCATGCATCACAAAATCAAAAGCGAGTTCCCAAACAAAACCTGGCAGCAACAGCCTCATACCACCCCCCATACCTGAAAACTGCTCGTTTTCCCACCTCCGACCACCGTGTCGATTGACATTCCGGCCACATCAACATCAATGCTCCAGCAACCAATTCTTTGAATCCCAACACACTCGATTCATAGGAATGGGAGATATGATCAAATTTTACCCGACCAGTAAAATTAGGTTTATAGACTTCGTCAACCTCCCATCGCCTCCACCGCACACTTATCATCTTACTGACATTTTTGCCCCACCCCTTGATCACTGCCCTTCCATCACCAAGAATCCTAAACCCTTAAGTTAACTTGGTCATCCTGGATTGACCAAAACCCAATTTGGGTTCAAATGGGTACTGCAGTTCCAAATCTTAACTAAACAATATGATTTTAGTTTTAAAAAAATCATTAATTTGTTTAAGTTTACAGTTTACAATACTGCATTTAATCTTTATAATGTTTGTGTTTTCAAGTTAATTAATCATCCACTGAAGCTTTACAGTTTTCCAGAGACATTCCTCAAATTGATTTTACTTAATAAGTTTCCTAAACTAATCTATGGTCTAATTAACATAATCGTTACAGAATCTATACCTTAGCAAAATACTTAACTAAAGCAAGAGGATTTCTTTTTCAGAAACAGGCCCTGAAACAAAGATCAGAGGAAGAACAGCCACAAACATTCAAACATTATATGCATATATTCAGCAACATATTCAAATTCATATGCATAGACAAACAAATCAACATGTACTCCAAATAGCATACACAAACATACTTATTTAAGCAACCATTTATATTTAAATTTTCAAAAAGAGTTACTCACCTGATATTTTGAAAGCAGAGCACAAATTCTTTTTGAAAAGCTTTTTGTTTTGATTTTAAAACCAGAGTGCCTTGCTGTTGCTTTAAGCTTGCATGCAGGCCTGACTCCATATGTATTTGAACCTTTAAATTTGAAAAACTTGAATTTGCAGTTGCATGTTGAGATGGCTTGATTTTCAGAATGCAGAAGGCAAAACCCAGATTCCATTTGAAAATGTTTGAATTTGATAAGCTTGTAGTTGCATGCTTGAAGTTTTAAAAACTGAGTTGCAAACCTTTTTTTTTCATTATGCTTTTGCATTTGGAAATAATTTTACAGTTTGCATGATTGAAATGGTTACTGGGTTACAGATTTGTAATTGAGGAGGAAATTCGGTTTTAACATGATTTTACTTTTGGGATTTTGGAGTACAAATTTGTTTCAGATTTGATTTTGAGGAAAGGTTGCATTGAATTTGAAAAACCAGATTTTGAATATGTAAAATGGTTGTAGGGGAAAAAATGCTGCAGATTTATCTTTGAAAAAAAAATGAACATTAGAAAAGGATGGGAATGAAGGAAACATGCTTTTATAAGATAAAATGTTTCATTTATAAATCTAAAAGAAAAACAAAAAGGAAAAGGACACTTGTCTAAAAACATAACATTTGTCAAATTGAGTGGATTATTAGTTTACATATGTCTCATTAGTTACATAAGATACTTACACTTGTTTTATATATTAACATATGTTTTATAAATGAATTTTATTTATTTTTATGTATTTTAAAAGTAAATAAAACCCTTTTCTTTATTTATTAAGCACATATAAAGTAGTTTCATAAATAAATGTATATATATTTCTTTTTTAATGAAGTAAAACAATTTATATAAAAAGTGAAACCTTATTTACCAGATTCAAATATAAATTTATTCATTTGAATTTCAAAATGAATTCAAATTCAAATGTTGTTTATACCTTTTAAAAATTCAAATTTTAAAACTTATTTATATTAACATATTTATTTTGACAATAATAATATTGTCTTATAAAACATATCCACATTTATTGATATTAGAAAAAAATAACTCATTTATTATTTATAAAAGAAATCATAAATTACTTGTCTTATTTATCTTAATTAAAAGAATTAATGTTTGAGTATCTTAAATTTTCATATAATTCCAAATTATAATTATTAAGCTATATTCAAAAAGATATAAAATAAACTTTTGTTATCTTATTAAAATTTAAACTATGTTCAAAATACAATTATACAATTTCAAATAATTACGTTAAGTATTTTAAACAATTAGTTATTTATTAAATAAAATAATAATCTTCAAATTATCTAATGAATATTAGAATTTAAAAAAAGATTTTATTTGTTAATTAAACTGCAAATCAAACTTATCTATTTACAATATATATATAAATATACATACATTATAAATAGGAAAACATTTCATTAGGTTTTAAAAGATAAAATTCACCAATTAAACATTTATTTATTTGGATAATTAAATCAAGTAAATTTTTATTAAAATTTTATCAAATCAATTTAATTTTGGATACAGATTATTAAATTGATATTGCTAAAATTTACGGGATATCACATTCCTCCCCCCTTAAAAGAATTTCGTCCCCGAAATTTAAAAGCAAAGGTAATTTAATAACCCGTTTAAAATTTAAAATTCTAAATCACAAACATACATCAATCATATGCTAACAACCATAGCAACCAATTTATCTAATCCAGATAAAATTGTGGATAAAAATCTTCTCGAGTTCTCCCAAGTATATATATATATATATATATATATATATATATATATATATATATTCAAACAATCTAAACTACGAAGCTACAGAGCTTCTACTCATCTAGACCTATAGAACTAGACAAGATATCAGACTACAAACGAGTCTGACTCAACCACTAAACCTTCTTGAACAGCTGGCTCCACTTCCAGAGATAACTCATACACGTACTCCCTTAGAGATACGTGAATCTCATCAAATCCCAGTTATCCAAACTGGCAATCCATCTCTTGAAACCCAACACCAATCCAACCAAAACACAGAAGAGATCCAAAACAAAACTCCGACTCCGGAATCTACATTCCTTCGTCTCCTATCCATAAAACTCTTCGGATGATCCTGGGTTGCCTATATCCAAACTGATCATCTCAACTCTTGCTGATTCCTCTAGAAATAATCTAGAACAAAAACAATCCAACACAACGATCTCCTCAAGATCAATCAAGACCAAGATCACTAACTCTACTCTTCAAACGTCAGAAGAACAAACTCACTTCTTCTATCCAGAAAAGACAAAGCAGAAATACTCTCAAACTGCTTCCGCTGCACAACTCTGATCGGGCACAGAAGACACTGCTAATGAAGAACACGAGCACAATCTAGACATCACTTCCTAGAAATATGGCTCAACAAATCCATAAAAGAAAACTCAGAAGTTCTACCAATTCTGAGCTGCTTCACCAAACCCTATCTCAAGAAATCATCCTTCTACTAAGCTAAACCACCAATAGCACTCCTGGAATCCAGACGATAAGAAAACTTAATCTTTAGAAGTAGACAAACTTCCAACTTCTCAAAAGACAACCAAAAATTCTTCAATACCTCAAAAGAACACTCAAACTATCGCAAGTCACTTTTGCGATCAATAGAGATCAATTCCCAAAAAAAACTGTTCTCTCTTTACCAAACAGAACAGCTTACTCTTAATTGGCCAATCCAATAAAGTATTGGGTCCACTTTGCTGCTTCTGAACTCCTTCTTCAGAAATTACTCAGGCAGAAAACTTCTGCCAACAAAGACACTCTGAGTTGCACTACTGACACCAATGCCAAAGACTTCCTGATCCAAAGTAAACATCTTCGGAAATATCATATTCACTGCATCTCATCACGCAGTTATTACTTCTTGAGGTATCAAAATACCATCACACACTTCTGCCAATCCTACAGATTCAAACTCAACTCATCCATCTTCAAAGATGAACTCTGAACCTTTACAAGTTGCCTTCAGAGATCGATGAAATCTCTACACGCTGCATAACTTACTCGAGACGGTATTTGGTCTACAGTCTCGACAAATACACTTCCAACCTCAAACATTCAAACTCCAACCCATGGTAGTAATCGTGTTACACACACCACTACCTTATCTACCCTTATAACTTATATTGGAAAACCTGAACAGGTAACCCAATAGATAGGTAGAAATAATAATTATATATATATATATATATATATCAAAACTACAAATACGCTCTCTTAAGATAGACACCACTCCGGAGCCTAGGTATTCACTCAACCTAATGCTCTGATTCCACTGTAACGACCCAACTTCCAGACTCCAGGAAGTCGCATCGCTAATAAGAAAGAAAGGGATAGAGAATAGAAAGAAAGAGAAGAAAGAAGAGACAACACATCAGAATCTAAACAGTGGAACGAATAAATTATATTAATAAACATAAAATATTTACATAGTTTACAACCACTATCAGAGTACACAGATAATACAACACATACTAGACAGTTATAAACACATGTCTAGTATTTACCATATAATACAATATCAGAGTCAACACAGAACACACAGCGGAATCCTAATATCTAACGCAGAAGCCTCCTGCTCCATTGCTCCTCCAATACTCGTCAAAGCTAACCTAAATCCTAACCTGAATCCCTTGGCTACTCGTAAAAATTTGAGTACCTAAGAGTTTATGAAAAACAAAAATAAACTCCGGGTCAGAGATAGGTCTAGTGTGAGTAACAGGTTAAAGTTGCTTAACTTTGAAAAACCTTTTAAAAAGAAAGGTATCACGTAAGACTTCCCACACATAAACATGGAAAAGTTTTTACCTTACGCTAACCAAAATATTTGATAGGAAATCCGATGATATTATAATAGTGTCTAGGGTTTTCAAATAAATATGAAATAGCCGAAATTGTTACATGATTAAATTCCAGCTACTAGCCACAAAAGTGGGTAATACAATCAAAACTGTTGGCACTTATTGGATTTTGGATTCCATACAATGGCAGGGCTACTGGGGTACCGCCCGTCACAGTACGTGGCCTAGATCACCGTACCGAGGATTACTCCCTTCATCCCCTGCAACACAAGGCCGGACCCGTTCCTTATTGAACAGTTCCGAACAAGACAACCCCGGTAGTTGTCGCGATTCAACCGCCCCACACAGCCGAAATAAAAAGGGACCTCTAGACAGGGGTAAATCTTGCTCTCAAGTGGGGGCTACCCACGAAACCTTGCTGCACCCCCCCTGTTTTAGCCATTCCCGGTTGATGAGGCTTGAGGCTACGATTACCTTTGTAGGACATCAAATCTTAGAATGCTCATCGTCCGCCTGACGATGTGCTGAAAGCATTCAATCCATACAAGTTCGTTCCGGGTTCGAACGAAACCGAAGGCACTATCTCGTTGCACTCATTATTGGAATCACCCTCAGAGTCAACGACCATAGCCCTTGCACTCTGATTCACCATCTCGAATCTATAAGCACTATTCCGACAAACTCATTACGGAATCACCCACAGAGTTATACTGACGTATAGCCCTTACACCTCAAGTCTTCACTTGCTCCACTTAGAATAACGACCTAATGTTTAATTGGAATCGATGTGGTTTTCGGATTCCAAATATGGAAACCCGATCCCGGTCTCATCGAAAACCAAAGCGTGTCTTTTAGGTCCAAGTTGTTTTAAGTTTAAAACAATTCAATTTAAACTATCTATATACACACAGATAGATACTTCACATCATCATAATAGATAATCAATATTATCATAAACAAGTAATCTATATTATCATCATCCATTGATAACTCATACCATCACAATGCATCCAATACATCCATATCACACAATACTAATCTCATTTCTGAGATTCAAACCATTCAAGTCTAACCATATCATTCATTCATAAGTAAAGATCTATAATCACACCATCTATAATTAATTTAAAATGAATTAAATTAATTATTTCTATCTCTAATTAATTTAGAGTGAATTAAATTAATTACCTATTTTTAATTAATTTAAAATGAATTAAATTAATTACTTCACCATTTAGAACTTGCTTACTTAACCATTAATTGATTATCAATCAATTAAATCATTATCCTCAAATTAATAACCTTAATTAATCACCTTTGATTAATTATCCTTAACCAAAAATTAGTAATTAACCTTTAATTACTTCATTAATTAATTAATTACATTAATCCTTAATTACATCATTAATCATATTAATTAATTAATGATCCTTAATTACATTTAAATTAATTACTACTTAAATTAATTATATTAAGTAATTAACCTTAATTAATCCACAATTATTAATCACTTTTGATTAATCATATTCAGTAATTTACTACCCTTAATTACTTTCTTAATTACTCCTAAATTAATTATATTTATTAATCATCCTTGAATAATCTCATTAGTAATTAATTACTCTTAATTAATTACATCACTTAATTATTTCAAATAACTCATATAATAAATGCTTAAATTAATTCCATTAAGTAATTAATTTTTAATCACTTCACAAGATAATTAATCCCAAATATCATATTTTAATTAATTACTTCCAAAAATTTACTTAACTTAATTACTTCTCTAAGTAATTATTCCACATTGATTTCTTATCAATCCATTCAATGATTATTCTAAATTAATTAAACTTAATTAATTAATTTAAACTAATCCAATTAATAAATTAATTACAAAGAGTAATTAATATCTTTAATTATTTACATAAAGTAATCATACTTAATTAAGTTTGATAATTGATTATTTAAATTAATTAATCCAATTAATTATCAAAATTAATTACATTAATTAATTAATAAATAATCACAAGTTAATGACTTTCATTAACTTATTAACAATTTCTTGATTACCTTTCTTAAGTAATTAACTTAAATTAATTACTAATTTAATTAACCTTAATTAATTTCAATTCTTTAATTAATTAAACAAATTAATTAATTACATTATTTAAATTACCTTACTAATTTAATGAAATAAAAATCATTAAATTTTAAATTTACTTTTAAAAATAAAACATTTCTTATTCATGATTACTGTATTATTAATAAAGTAACTTAAAACAATTTAACTCAAAAATTGTTTTCAAAATACATTTTAAATTTAAAATTTTAAAAAGAAATCAAACTCAACTTAAACAAGGTTTTAAAACATTTTGAAATCTTTTAAAGCTTTATTCTTATTTTATAAAAGATGTTATAAGAAATTTAAACTCCAAATTCATTTAAAAATACAAATCATATATAAATATGTTTGAACAACCAATTTGTTTAAACATTTAAATTTCTTTTTAAAACTTCCTTAAATTTCAAACGTTGTTTCAAAATTTAAGTTTGATTCCAGATTTAAACTTATGTTTAAATCCTTACTTAAATTTAAAGCTTATCCTAAATTAAAATATTTAAACTCTTGAAGTTGTTCTAAACATTTTGTTTCAAAGTTTAAATTTAAATTTCAAACCTGGATTCAAAACTCATTTGAAATTCAAACCTTAAATTTGGATTTAAATTCTGTTTTCAAAATCCTGCATTTAGATTTAAAACAAACTTAAAAAAAATTGAAACTACAGGTTTTAAAAACCTGTAATTCAGAAAGCAACCAGAGTTTCCCCCTTATTTGCTTCGAGTCACCAACCTAGCTACTTCGAGCAAAAATCGAATTCACTCAAGTATAACTCGAGTACAATATTACTGCAAATACCAAATCCTCCCTGATACTTCCCACTGCTCCGTGCATATGCACAATGGCTGTAGCCACCTCCGGCCACCACCCAGGTCATGAACAAGTCACAAACCATCCTTCGATCCAACATCGTCCATCAGAAACGACCATGCATCACAAAATCAAAAGCGAGTTCCCAAACAAAACCTGGCAGCAACAGCCTCATACCACCCCCCATACCTGAAAACTGCTCGTTTTCCCACCTCCGACCACCGTGTCGATTGACATTCCGGCCACATCAACATCAATGCTCCAGCAACCAATTCTTTGAATCCCAACACACTCGATTCATAGGAATGGGAGATATGATCAAATTTTACCCGACCAGTAAAATTAGGTTTATAGACTTCGTCAACCTCCCATCGCCTCCACCGCACACTTATCATCTTACTGACATTTTTGCCCCACCCCTTGATCACTGCCCTTCCATCACCAAGAATCCTAAACCCTTAAGTTAACTTGGTCATCCTGGATTGACCAAAACCCAATTTGGGTTCAAATGGGTACTGCAGTTCCAAATCTTAACTAAACAATATGATTTTAGTTTTAAAAAAATCATTAATTTGTTTAAGTTTACAGTTTACAATACTGCATTTAATCTTTATAATGTTTGTGTTTTCAAGTTAATTAATCATCCACTGAAGCTTTACAGTTTTCCAGAGACATTCCTCAAATTGATTTTACTTAATAAGTTTCCTAAACTAATCTATGGTCTAATTAACATAATCGTTACAGAATCTATACCTTAGCAAAATACTTAACTAAAGTAAGAGGATTTTTTTTTTGAAACAGGCCCTGAAACAAAGATCAGAGGAAGAACAGCCACAAACATTCAAACATTATATGCATATATTCAGCAATATATTCAAAATCGTATGCATAGACAAACAAATCAACATGTACTTCAAATAGCATACACAAACATACTTATTTAAGCAACCATTTATATTTAAATTTTCAAAAAGAGTTACTCACCTGATGTTTTGAAAGCAGAGCACAAATTCTTTTTGAAAAGCCTTTTGGTTTGATTTTAAAACCAGAGTGCCTTGCTGTTGCTTTAAGCTTGCATGCAGGCCTGACTCCATATGTATTTGAACCTTTAAATTTGAAAAACTTGAATTTGCAGTTGCATGTTGAGATGGCTTGATTTTCAGAATGTAGAAGGCAAAACCCAGATTCCATTTGAAAATGTTTGAATTTGATAAGCTTGTAGTTGCATGCTTGAAGTTTTAAAAACTGAGTTGCAGACCATTTTTTTCATTATGCTTTTGCATTTGGAAATAATTTTACAGTTTGCATGATTGAAATGGTTACCGAGTTACAGATTTGTAATTGAGGAGGAAATTCAGTTTTAACATGATTTTACTTTTGGGATTTTGGAATACAAATTTGTTTCAGATTTGATTTTGAGGAAAGGTTGCATTGAATTTGAAAAACCAGATTTTGAATATGTAAAATGGTTGCAGGGAAAAAAATGCTGCAGATTTATCTTTGGAAAAAAAATGAACATTAGAAAAGGATGGGAATGAAGGAAACATGCTTTTATAAGATAAAATGTTTCATTTATAAATTTAAAAGAAAAACAAAAATGAAAAGGACACTTGTCTAAAAACATAACATTTGTCAAATTGAGTGGATTATTAGTTTACATATGTCTCATTAGTTACATAAGATACTTACACTTGTTTTATATATTAACATATGTTTTATAAATGAATTTTATTTATTTTTATGTATTTTAAAAGTAAATAAAACCCTTTTCTTTATTTATTAAGCACATATAAAGTAGTTTCATAAATAAATGTATATATATTTCTTTTTTAATGAAGTAAAACAATTTATATAAAAAGTGAAAACTTATTTACAAGATTCATACATAAATTTATTCATTTGAATTTCAAAATGAATTCAAATTCAAATGTTGTTTATACCTTTTAAAAATTCAAATTTTAAAACTAATTTATATTGACATATTTATTTTGACAATAATAATATTGCCTTATAAAACATATCTACATTTATTGATATTAGAAAAAAATAACTCATTTATTATTTATAAAAGAAATCGTAAATTACTTGTATTATTTATCTTAATTAAAAGAATTAATGTTTGAGTATCTTAAATTTTCATATAATTCCAAATTATAATTATTAAGCTATATTCAAAAAGATATAAAATAAACTTTTGTTATCTTATTAAAATTTAAACTATGTTCAAAATACAATTATAAAATTTAAAATAATTACTTTAAGTATTTTAACCAATTAGTTATTTATTAAATAAAATAATAATCTTCAAATTATCTAATGAATATTAGAATTTAAAACAAGATTTTATTTGTTAATTAAACTACAAATCAAACTTATCTATTTACAATATATATATAAATATACATACATTATACATAGGAAAACATTTCATTAGCTTTTAAAAGATAAAATTCACCAATTAAACATTTATTTATTTGGATAATTAAATCAAGTAAATTTTTATTAAAATTTTATCAAATCAATTTAATTTTGGATACAGATTATTAAATTGATATTGCTAAAATTTCCGGGATATCACATGATATATATGAAATTATCAAAGAATCCATTTTGAAATAGTGGAATATTTAAAGATTAAAATATATGAATTATAAAAATTTAAGTTTTGAAATATGGAATATTTAAGCCTTGAAATATATTGAATTTGGAGTGGTTTATTTGGGGATTCAAACCGGTATTGGAATCGATTTGTGGAATTAAAGAAGCTATTTTATTTTATAAACCAATTTAATATTTAAACCATTTAAGTGGTGTAGTTATATTTTAAAGTTATGAAATTCAAAGTTTTATGTTTTGAAAGGCTATATTTCAAGCGTTGGTTTCAAAATATTTTAAATCTGACAGTGCTATGATTTTGAAAAAGGGATATTTTTGAAAAATGATCTCATATGGATTGGGTTTTGAAATATAAATGATATCGTATTTATATAGTTTTGAAATGGATATTATATTTTGGTTTTGAAAGTATAACTATTTTGAAATGACCGCGGTGCTATAATAATGTTTGGTTGTTGAAGAGATTGGGATCGGAAGTTGTCATACTCTTTTCCAACTCCGAAACCACTTTAACGACCATGTACGTGGTGGAGATTCCAAAATGATGTTGGATGGCGGCGGCGTTTCCTTTAAGGTAAATACGTGGACCCAACTCCCATGAGTTGGCATAAGGTGGCTAAAACATGAGCGATCGACAGATTAATGAGGTAGCACCTTTGATCGGACATATCCCTTCGATATTATACTTTGACTTTTGGATTGATTAGGTGGCCACTATTGATTTTTATTTGGGGGTATGGCTCGAGGGGGGCGGTAACTGTGCGCTACGATTTACCATCGACCCGGAAGCATAATTGGTATATCTACCCTGGCATTGCCTAGTTGTGCCGCGTCACCTAACCCAGCGCGCCTTATAAGAGTTTGTTTTTCTCCCGTAGCCCGTGGAGTATTTAGGGTAGTCTCTCGATTTGGAGATGCGCTGATACTGGATGGACTACTAGGACTATTACATATTAAGGGGAATATTGGGTCACTCCATAACGCTATTTAAAAGTAAGTTTATTTTACCGTAGACATTATTATAATATCGAAATATTACTACATAGTAAATAGTTTATCGGATCCTTAGGAGATGTGAATCCCGAGCATCTCTTGAGTTACTGCATTCACGTTAGACACTGGATAGGAGATGTCAAATCCCATAAACATCTCCGACGGCGTTACACTCATATTTATTTCTGTCGATTTAACTCACACAAGATCTTTTAGTTCTGACTTGAGTATTTTTTCTTTTCAATTCTCTTGGGTCAGTCCGAGCGTTTCAGGATCGAAGATTTTATTCTGGAGGATGAAGACGAAGATTTGTAGTACTATTATCTACTATATTATTCCACTACTCCATTAAATTCCGCTCCATTAATTATTATTCTCTGGTATGTGTACTCTAATATGTATTGTATAAATATAATCAAGGGTTTTTGTAAAACAGCTTCATGAACTGTATATTTGATTATTATATTTTATCGTTCCGCTGCAAGATTCTATTTTGTTTTTTTTTCTTTCTTTACTTTTCTTATTTATGCCATAACAATCTGCCCTTCTGTGTGGTTTAAGTCCGTCGTGTGTGGTTTATCGTCGATTTAAACCGTGTGGAAAGGCGGGTCTTTACATCTGGTATCATAGCTTTAGTTTAGCGATAAACCTTAGCTTTGTGGGGTCTGACTCCTTATTAATAGGGTAGTAACACCCTATGATGAGTCGATGAGCGTATATATGAGAGAGCGTATTTGTTAGTGTTATAAAAAGGTTTTAACGTTGTGTTAATTTGTTCTGTTTTGTATTTATAAATTCTACTTGATGCATGGAATGCTATGACATCAATAGGGATCTCTGAATACTTAATAGGACAGACCGACATAATATTGGTTTTTAATATAGGCGAATGAAATAATTTGCCTATTATATTTTCTATACATATAAAGTAAATTTTTATAAAGGTTATATTTGGCTGTATTATATTGGTTGTTAGGTAATGAAATTTATAAATAATAGTTTAAATAAGATTGAAAATAAAATAAATGAAATTGGAAATTTAGAACTTAAGTTCCGGGCATTTGAAAATTTCTTTCAATAATTTTGGAATATAATAATAATGTTATTAGAAGTATTTTCTGTTATAAATATTTCAATATAATTTGGAAGAATTAATTTAAAGAAGATTTTGGAAAAAAATAAGTTATGTACTTCCCTCTCTGTCGCTGGGAAATAATTTGGGTGATGGCGTCCACAGCATCGACATTCATTTTCGGGTTTCGAAGTGGGAAGTCTACTGTGGTAGTTTTATTATAGATTTATTTTGAGAAACGGATATAAATTTTAAATTGTTTTAAATATAATTGGATATAGAAATTGTAAGTACAGATATTTATCTATTATTTTAAAATGATTTAAAATTAAAACCGGTATTTAATTCTTAGGTTTCCGTTAATTAATAGTTTTAATTAAGTATAGCAAAATGGAATATAACTAATTTATAAATTGGAACCTTTAATTAGAATAAGTGATTTAATGCTAAGTTATAAATGAGATTAAAAGAAAGTTGAAATTGTAATCTTATAAAACGAAAGATATAATTATTGAGCATTTAATTAATTAAGAGAAATGAGAAACTTGTATAACTTTCAATTACATTCTTTAAAAGAATATATATAACTTACCAAATATTAAAAGTTGAAATGTTTAATAAGAAATTTAATGGAAATTGTACAAGTAAAAGTATGTAATGAAAGTGTTCAATAAATTGCTTTTATTTATAAGAATTGATGTTATAGAGTTATAAACTTAAGTTATAATGGAAATCGTACTATAATAAAATATGATAGAAGGTAAATGTTGTAAGTAAGTAATTATAGACTTAAGTAAACGGTTGAAGCAATTATAAGTAAAATAAGTAGAAAAGGTGAATGCATTAAATATATGAATGTATACTAAAGTTAATGCATTGAAATTCTAAGTAAATGGAATTGAAAAATGAATGAATGTAATGTAAATAAATAAATGAAAATGAAAGTTTGCAAGAAATAAATGTGAATTAAAAGAAATCATTAAATGGGAAAAAAGTGAAATCAAATAACAAAGGTTATGGAATGAAATTAATAAGGATGAACTTAATTTATTGTTTGGATTTGTTGTTTGTTTTGGTTTATTGTTGTTTGGGCAAGGACGCTTTGAATTTGTTTGGATGATGATGAGTGAAGGGTACGCTTAGTAGTTTATTTCTCTTTCCGTACAATTTAAAGTTTTTGAACCTGGACAACTATTTGTTTTGTTGATATGAATGAATGATTGATTTGTGATGACTCTATGGGATGGTTGTATGCCTCGTTGCCAGTGATTGTTGTTTGTATTGATTGGTTGGTTTATGATTGAAACAACCAAAAATATTTCATTTTATATAATTGTTAAACTTTTGGATTAATATAAGTGAAATACAGGTTATGAAAGCAATTGCTACTGCTTTTGGTTTCATAATTAAGCATATATTACCCGACAAATAGGTACGTTTTACGATTACGGTTTATAGCGTTATTATATTGTTTTTCCCGTGTTGGGATATATTATTTTGGAAAATATATGTTATGTAACGACCCTAAATTTTCGATCCCGAAAATTTCAAATAGTTATGGAAAAGAAGGAAGAGATAGAAGAAGAAGAAAAATCAGAAACATCAAACATCTCACATTTGCAGCGGATAAAATCTAATAATAAATAATAATAATTTACCAAAGAATAATATTCAGTCAATTACAATTAAATACATCAGAGTTACACAAATATTCAACACTGGAAATATACAAATCAGCATGTCTTAGATCTACAATATTATAATACAACGGAAATACTCTACACGCTCTTGCCATCCAGGTCGCCTCCTAAGCCCAAAACGTACCTACCTGAAAGTATGTAATATTCGGTCTGACCCGAGCATTACACCAAAGTAACATCTGGGTCAGGCTGGAAACCAGCGTGAGTAAACTCAACTAACATGGAATACCAAAGAAAACAACTTATATAAAACCCGGGGTAACTCGATTCAATTCACAACACCACAATATTTATAGACATCATTTATTCCACACATCCATTTTCTACGTACCAAGGCTTAGATTTAAATAGTCCAATTTTCTTTAAATCACTTCACTCCAGCATATAGATTTCACATATCAATTTATAAAAATATTTGAAGTAGTTTCGGGTATTTCCTAATACACGACTCCAGCCTCTTCGAGACTCGTGTCATCCTAACCCAAATTATCAAAATGAAATACACAACATTTCATATTAGGAATATCATCTCATTCAAGCATCCAATACCATTCCATCATTCATAACAAATTTGATCACTTCCAAATTAATTCAATTGATTCTAATTGAATTTCTAACCTCAATCTCTTAGATTCCTTTATTTAACATTAAGTAATTTCCAAATCAATTAATTAGTCAATCCTTCATTATTCATCTTAATAAATCACCCTGGATTAATTATTTTTCAATTTCATTCAAGAAATTATCATTAATTAACTTCACAATATTTATCATTCTTGACCAAAAAGAATAAGTAATCTTAATTACTTCATAAATTAATTAATTACTTCATAAATTAATTTACCATATTAATTTCATTTATCCTTAATTTCTTATATTAATTAATTTCTTATAAGTCACTTATTATGGGTTAATCAATTGTAATTCATCAATCTTTAATTACATTATTAATTATATAAATTAAGGTTTCCCAATTACATTTTAATTTATCCTATCCAACTTAATTACATTAAACAATTAATCATTAATTAAACCATAAATAATAATCATTTTTGATTTATCTCAACCATTAAATTAACTATCTATTTATTTACTCCATTAAATAAATCAATTTCCTCTTAATTAATCGTCTTAATTAATCTCTTCATTAATTACGCAAAGTAATTATATTTTTATTAATTTTATTAAGTAATTATTAATCAAACCGTCCAATGATTATTCTTAATTAATTGAACTTCATTAATTAACTTAATCCATGATCAATTAATTCAAAACCCTTAATTACTAAATTAATTAACCTAAATCACTAATTGATTAAATTAATTATTAATTATCATTACCCTACTAACTTAATGAATCACAAATCACTAAGCCCCTTTCCACATTTAAAATGAAAATAATTTTCTTATTTATGACTTAAGTTTAAAACAATTTAAAATCCAAATACTTCGGGTCAAACCACAATTAATTCGAAAACCAACCAAAACCAAAGTCACGTCATCATCAGTGCATATCCAATCATTTTAATAATGCAGCCAATCATTTAAATTTAACTATTTAAATTTAAATACAAACCCAACAGAGTGAGATTTACTCACCTTTGCATTAAATTTGCAATCCATCTCAAAATTGTCTTGGTTTCCTCGATTTTTGACATAGTATAAATATTTATACAGGTTATTATCATTTGAAATAATCAGTTACCACTTAATAAATTTAATTAACCAAAAAAAAAATTGTAATTTAAACTATTTCTCTCTAAATAAATTTTTTTTAGTGACTAAGATAATTAAATGAACCAGTTAAACAAATAAATTGCCTCAATACTTTGCTTTTAAAATAAGTTAGTCAATTTAAAATGTGTGCATGTATATCTATTTCCCTTTTTAAAACTAAAAGTAGCCTATATACATTTTAAAAATCAAATTTGTAACCCTTCGACAATTTTTTTTTAAAATTCCTACTATAGATAAATTCCAAAATCTCCCTGTATAAAAGTTCCCTGTTAATCTTCAATTGAAACGGGCATGCGTATAGATATACATGTTTACCTTTATTAAATCAAGCATAATCGAAGAAGAAGGAAAAACGAATAACTCACCGCCACTGCTCGATAATGATTTCTTCAAACGACCCCTAACATCGATTGCAACTACCAAATAACAACCCTAACTCGCAAATCACCATAGCAGCAAACCTTAGCTTCGATCTGCCTCCAGTTCCAGAAGCTCGACCACTGCTCTACTCGAAGAAGTCGCCTCGTCGAACTCGTACTACGAGGCCTCTCCACGTCGCACGAACGTGGCCGTGCACAAGCCCTCCCATTCCTCGTACGAATGAATTTGAATCGCGGCCTTAAGCCACGATTTCACGAAATCGAACGACTTCGGATTTTCCCCCATTTTTTTATTCTTCAAGATTTTGAACTTGACGGCTGCGTCCATTGATTTATTTTTTATTTTTTCCGATTTCTATTGATATTAAGAGTGAAGAATTCGGCCATGATTTCATTAAATTTTTTAATTTAATTGTTTTTTTTTCATGGGTTCCATTTCTGCTGAAGATTAAGAGGATGGAGATAAATATCAATTTACGGAAGCTTCTCGAGTACTCGTTTATTAAATGATTAAATATCGAAAATCTCGTGTTGTATAACGCGAAATCCCAAACCCCGAATCAGACATGCCGAAAAACGTTTATAAGGTTTTATCCGCATTCCGAACACAATGGAACGTGTTTCGAAAGCCAAATTGATCATATGCCCGAGTTACGGAAGTAAACAATAAATTTTAAATTAAATCGATTAAAATAGGTTCTAAGCATTTTGAGCTGCCAGGGTCAAACGACAACTCTGATTGCTACGAAAATTGAAATCCGATAATAACTAACTATTACGGATCCAATGGAACTGGTTTCGTCGAATTCCAAGACTATGCCTCGGAAGGCTATTTTTAAATATCGATTTAAGCGATATATTATTAAAATTGAACGAATCACCTTGAAATTCAATTCCATCCATTCTATTATCTTCAGTAACATCACTATAAATTTTACAAGCCTTCAAATTTATTTTTAACAGGCTCAAAAGTCCACTTTCAACATCTTACCCAATTTCGAATTATATAATTCAATAATTTAATTATCAAGCAAATATTAATGTTTTGAATTCAAGCTAAAATTAACCTTTAAATATTTAAAATCAATTAATTATTCCATTCTAAATTGTTAAAAATTACGGGTCGTCACTTTCCTCCCCCCTTAAAAGAATTTCGTCCCCGAAATTACTAATTAGGAAGAATTGACCAATACCTCTTTACCTTTCCCCCAAAACTAACAGTTTTATCAACATCCTACCAACTGTCTTTTATAAAAGACTTCTTGTCCTTCTTACTAACTTCCCAAACTCTCCCATAGTTTTCAATAATCCCTTTTTACTCAATCATTCAAATTTTAATTTAAAACCAAATTTGGAATTATCAAAATTTTCTCAAAAATTTTCTAACTCTCTAAATTCCCGAAATTTTTTGCCAGCGTCTCCTTTGCGCCTCTAGATCGGTACTACTACAAAATGCCCTACGGGCTCCCAAATTCCAAAAAGAAAACAAAACGCCATGTGGCTGGATCCAAAACCCAATCCAATTTCATACCGAAATTTGAATACATACCTTTTTGTCGGGCAATCAAATTTATCTTCTGATACCAAATCCAATTTCTTTTTATCTTTATAATACCTGCATAACCTACTTAGCAATAATATCCAATCATAGCCTTTTCAAATCTTTACATACTTTTCCTTACAGAAGTTTCTTATCCATTTCTATTCAATCTAGTTTTCCCATTTTCATACGAATTCAATTTACTTTAAATTTTGAATATTGAATTTTATCTTTCAAGTATAACTGATTCATATTAGTTCATCTACTAATTTACTTTAATTTCCAATTTGAAATCGTTTTGTTGTTAACAAAATTTTTCCCAAAAATTTTCAAAATTTTTCTAACTCCCAAAATTTCCAAAAATTTTTGGTAGAGTCTCCTCTATACGGAGGAGCTTTTGCAATTTGACAAGAGATATAAATATATATACATCGACCCACACGGTCATAAAAAACAAAAACAGTTCATATTTCCTATTTTTATTGCGTAGGCGTACCTTTATTTAGCATTTTAAGCAAGCAGCTTTTTTATTTTAGCATATATCGCGTCCAAATCCAGCCAAACGGCCTTCAGGTACCTGTACTTACTCAATTTAAATATGTAAATGCCATATATAGAAAATCTATTAGCATTTCACTTATTTTCAAAAGCTAAACACAAGCATTTCAAAAGCAACAAACACCGAACGCTTACCATAAGCGATTTATATGATTTAAAGCAAATTCCAATTGCTTCCAACTAAGTTTATATGCCATTTCATTCAATTTTAATGGTTTATAACCCAAGTGCTTACATTTAATTTATTTATTTTAATCCAAACAAGCTCACATTCAATTCATTTGATTCAAAATCAATTTTATTTAATCTCTATCGACTCATAGAATTTTAATTACTTTTGTTTACGCCAAACGACAATTATTTTTATGCAAATTTCGACGATATTCGCTTAATAGAGTATCTATTTTAGTTTATAACTACTTTAAATTAATATTCTACTCATTCTGTATTTAATTCCATTTTATTTCCAATTTATTCACCAATCATACATTGCATTTCATTCATCTCCGCATTGATTTCATATTAAAACTATTTCATTGAGCTTGTCACATTCGATGCTTATTACTACCCATTTCCCATATAAATTTAGTCCAAACTTCTTATTTAATAGTCTACTATTCTCACTCGAAACCAAGCTTTTATATAAGTAATTTTGCTTCAAATTAATTCGCCTCATAACTTAAGTCCATTCTGATAATCCAATTCCAGTTACAACTTTGATTCAATTTTTTTTATTCATCAGACTTCATCCATTTATTATTTAATCCCATTAATCCATTTTATATTTTTAATTCACATACTTAATTAATTTGCAAACTTATTTTATTTACACAAAGCCATTCTCAATTTATTTCTACTTATCTGGGTTTTGTTTGCACTCAAACCATTTCTATTATAATTCACTTTCATTTCAATCGACAAGACTTCTTTTATATCTAATTTACTTGCAATTTCGTTAAATACTATTCATATCACACTTGAAATTTGTTTGTTATTCAAACCATCACTATTTCGGTTCAACTCTATTTATTTTTACAATATCTCCACTTATTTTAATTCATCATCAAATCCAAGTCAAATTTTATTTACAATTCGAATTTATTTCCAAACTCCATTATTAACTCACAATCCATTTTATTTATCCGAGTTAAACTTTATTAATGTACTCTATCTAATAATTATTTAACCAATGAGCTTTCTTCAATTTCTAAATCAATATTCGATTTTAATTACAAAATCACTTCATTAAAATTCTAGTTTGGATTTCCTTTTATTTCCCCAAAATTCCAACACCTTTATTTAAAATTTTTAGAAATGCTTTTAAATTCACATCATACTAATAAAATAGCTCTTTATAAAAAAATACTTCTTATAACTCGATGTCTCAAACAGTCCATCCTTGTTCTCATAGAAATTCAGTCATACGTTGATCAGGCATAGGACTGAAAATCTATAAGTACTTGGTAAACCCGTTTTCAACACCCAGTGAAAATACTTGGAAAATAATTTTATTGAAAATATAAAAAACAGTTTTTGAAACTAGAGGAAATATCTTTGGTGAGAATGCTCTGGAGATCATCACCTCCCATCCATGGTCGTAGTTACATTCCAGGGTTACGTTGCCATCGCAGCAAAAGTCCATGTAAATGTAGGCTCTACGCAGCCTCTCGATTATGCCATGGAACCCACGACAGATCACAATTACAATCCAGGTTACGTTGCCATCACAGCAAAAGTCCATGTAACTGTAGGCTCTCCGCGGCCACTGATTTTCGCTGTCGAAATGTAACTTCTCCACACCTACATAGGTCGCAGTCGACCGATATAAAATCAAACGCGGACTGTTGGCTCTCAGTGGCACACACGACTTTCGCTATGTTACCTTAGGTTGCAGTCTACCGATATAAGATCAAATGCAGACTGTTGGCTCTCAGCAGCACACACGACTTTCGCTATGGTATACTCTACTCATACTCCTCAGGAACTAGTTTTGTCCGGACACCTCACAGGATCAACTTTAGAACCCCCCTTGTGGCTCAAGGCAGCAACACCCGGTGGCACTCCGGAGAAGTTCATTTCAAGGGAGCGCCTTTTTCCCCAGAGCCATTATCAAAACACTTTATACTATACAAATATAGTATCTTTCAAATCATACATCTAGTATGATCTCATACAAAGCTCCTTTACACAAAATCGATTATCCCAAAATCGATAATTCTCAAACTAGGTTTTCCAAATTTCAATATTGATTTTACACAAAAATCAAAAGCCCTTCCAAATCCAAAGGTTTCCAAAACCTTTCTTCCAAAATCCTCGTAAGATCCTTTATATATATGTGTATATATATATATATGCAGATATATAATTTTCAAAACTTTGGATCATTTCAATCTTGTATAAAACTCCTTTTATACTTCAATTATTTCCAAAAATCCATTTTCTTCTGGCAATAGATTCAACAAGGGGAGTTTCATCTTACATATTACAAAGATATGTAACTTTGTTTATTAAAAATCAAATATTCAAATTTGATTACTTGTTTCCAATATCAACTTCACTCAAAACTGTACGATGTACACTTATCATCTGTACGCTATACCAATTTGATCGGTTGCTCGATCACACAATCCTACTTCCGAACTAGTATCATCCACCCGACTTCCTAGTGCGGACACATATCTGGTTTCTTGATTAGAAACCGTCATTCCCCTTGCACAGCCATAACTATGATAGAGAATATCCTGAACCAATCAACAATCCATATCTAGATTCGCCGTCGAAAATCGAGTGAAAAATCCCACTTGGGTCGATATAACTATCTCGAAATTCTGTGCTCGAATCTAGATCAAATCATTATGTGAATAGAATAATATACGTACATCCTACATATTTATTTTCCATTGATTATCAGCCAAATCAATTTCCTTTCTATTCACATTTCCTTTAATTCCCATTCACATATTTACAATTGCCCTAATTCTCATTTGGATCATATCTTCAATTCTTATCTCAATTCGTTATTTAATCAATAACAGTTTGAACTCCGACCAGTTTATATTTAGAAAATAGCTTGAAATTTTTTAAAAATAGATAAGTAGTTGAAAAATAATTATTAGTTTGCAAAATAGCTATAAAATAGGTAACAAATTGTAAAATAGTTGAGAAATAGCTAAATAGTTTCAGAAATTTTAGATAATTGCAAAATAGTTGTAAAATAGTAATTAATTTGTAACATAGTTGAAAAAATAGTAATTAGTTTAGAAAACAGTTGAAAATTGGTTAAATAGCTCCAAAAATAATTGTAAAACAAGTATAAAATAATTTGGCTTTAAGAAAGAATGGTTGTATATATTAAATAGTTTGGAAAAATAAGTTTATTTTAAAACCATTATATTAAAAATAGTCCAGAGTCAAAACTGTTCACTTTCCCATCAATTCAATTTAAATTCCCACTTCTATTTAAATTGATCGAATTATAATTTAAATAACTCCAATTTCCATTGGATTTTGTTTATTCCCAATTCAAGTTGAATTAATTCTCAATTTCTTTCCAACTTCTAATCAAATTCCATTTGATTCTTACTTATTCATCTTTATTTACAGTTCCAAATTATTCAAATAAACTTGGACTAATTTCAAATTGAATCCACTTCAATTTCAAACCATTTCAATTCTTGCTTGAATCTAATCCCAATTCAAATTTTAAACCTTCAGATTAATAACCTCTCTACTTAAGTTTAAAACTTGCTTCACTTTGGGTTTCACATAACATTACAAGGAAATTTTTTAACTCAACCTTAGAGTTTATTTCCTATTTATTTCCATTACACACCAGGCTACTTTTAAACTTTAAACCACCCTTGGTTTTAATTTCAAAACACATCCCTTAAAAATCTTCCAAACATTTCTTGTTTTAGAATAAAACTATATTCAAAATAGTCTGAATTATATTATTTGTTATTTCTTTAATTCTTTGAAACAATTGATGGTTTTGAGATTTAGGTTTTAAAACTTCACAATTTTAAAACCTACTTTAATTTAGAAGTTATACTCATCTTATAAATGTACATCATTTGGCATACTTAATAACAAACACATCATTATTAAACACAATAACTAATTATGATAATATTCAAGGTAATCATATCTAGATACCAATTCCTTTTTATATTATTCTTACTTCTATAAATTCAAGATTAAATTTCAGTTTGAATCCATTTCAAACTTACCTTTATTTAAAGCTTTTTAAACAATTTAATTTCTGAATTCTAGTTTTAGAATTTCATTTTCAATTAATTAAATTTTAATTTGGTTGTATTTCCGTTTTTACTTAATTTAATTCCAATTCATGACTTCAATTTGGTTGCATTATATTCCTTCTTAATTTTAATTCAATATTTTAACAACCAATCGCCTTAATATTTATTAGAATGAAATATTTCTTTATTTATCAAAATATACTTTTATATAAAATCATTTAAAACCTTTATATAAGAAAATAACAAGTATGCTCTTATATATATACACACACAACTCATCCCAGAGTACTATGGACTCTATTTAATGAGTAATCCCCGCTCGAGCCAAGGTTCTCGCTCAACCTTTCAGCTCTAATACCAAATGTAACGACCCGAAATTTTTGATCCCGAAAATTTCAGATGGTCATGGAAAAGAAGGAAGAGATAGAAGAAGAAGAAAAATCAGAAACATCAAACATCTCACATTGGTAGTGGATAAAATATAATAATAAATAATAACAATTTACAAAAGAATAATATTCAGTCAAGTACATTTAAATACATCAGAGTTACACAAATATTCAACACTGGACATATACAAATCAGCATGTCTCAGATTTACAATATTATAATACAGCAGAAATACTCTACACGCTCTTGCCATCCAGCACGCCTCCTAAGCCCAGAACGTATCTGCATGAAAATCTATAATACTCGGTCTGACCCGAGCATTACACCAAAGTAACACCCGGGTCAGGGTGGAAACCAGAACGAGTAAACTCAACTAACATGGAATACCAAAGCAAACAACTTATATAAAACCCGGGGTAACTCGATTCAATTCACAAAACCACAATTAGTTATAGACATCATTTATTCCACACATCCATTTCCTAAGTACCAAGGCTTAGATTTAAATAGTCCAATTTCCTTTAAATGACTTCACTCTGGCATATAGATTTCACATATGAATCTATAAAAATATTCGAAGTGGTTTCGGGCATTTCCTAATACCCGACCCCGGCCTCTTCGAGATTCGTGTCATCCTAACCCAAATTATCAAAATGAAATACACAACATTTCATATCAGGAATATCATCTCATTCAAGCATCCAATACCATTCCATTATTCATAACAAATCTGATCACTTCCAAATTAATTCAATTGATTCTAATTGAATTTCTAACCTCAATCTCTTAGATTCCTTTATTTAACATTAAGTAATTTCCAAATCAATTAATTAGTCAACCCTTCATTATTCATCTTAATTAATCACCCTGAATTAATTATTTTTCAATTTCATTCAAGAAATTATCATTAATTAACTTCACAATATTTATTATTCTTAACCAAAATCAATAAGTAATCTTAAGTACTTCATAAATTAATTAATTACTTCATAAATTAATTAATTACTTCATAAATTAATTTACCATATTAAGTTCGTTTATCATTAATTTCTTATATTAATTAATTTCTCATAAGTCACTTATTATGGGTTAATCAATTATAATTCATCAATCTTTAATTACATCATTAATTATATAAATTAAGGTTTTCCAATTACATTTTAATTTATCCTATCCAAATTAATTACATTAAACAATTAATCATTAATTAAACCACAAATATTAATCATTCCTGATTTATCTTAACCTTTAAATTAAGTATCTATTTATTTACTCCATTAAATAAATAAATTTCCTCTTAATTAATCGTTTTAATTAATCTCTTGATTAATTATACAAAGTAATTATATTTTTATTAATTTTATTAAGTAATTATTTATCAAACCATCCAATGATTATTCTGAATTAATTAAACTTCATTAATTAACTTAATCCACAATCAATTAATTCAAAACCCTTAATTACTAAATTAATTAACCTAAATCATTAATTAATTAAATCAATTAATTATTCATTTTCATTACCCTAACTTAATGAATCACAAATCATTAAGCCCTTTTCAACATTTAAAATGAATATATTTTTCTTATTTATGACTTAAGTTTAAAACAATTTAAAATCCAAATACATCTAGTCAAACCACAATTAAGTCGAAAACCAACCAAAACCAAAGTCACATCATCATCAGTGCATATCTAATCATTTTAATCATGTAGCCAATGATTTACATTTAACTATTTAAATTTAAATACAAACCCAACAGAGTGAGATTTACTCACCTTTGCTTTAAATTTGCAATCCGTCTCAAAATTGTCTTGGTTTCCTCGATTTTTGACCTTGTATGAATATTTGTACAGGTTATTACCTTTTGAACTAATCAATTACCACGTAATAAATTTAATTAACAAAAAAATGCAATTTAAACTATTTCTCTTTAAATAAATTATTTTTAGTGACTGAGATAATTAAATGAACCAGTCAAACAAATAAATTACCTTAATACTTTGCTTTTAAAATAAGTTAGTCAATTTAAAATGTGTGCATGTATATCTATTTCCCTTTTTAAAACTAAAAATAGCCTATATACATTTTAAAAATCAACTTTGTAACCCTTCAACATTATTTTTAAAAAAAATTCCTAATATAGATAAATTCCAAAATCTCCCTGTATAAAAGTTCTCTATTTATCTTCAATTGAAACAGGCATGCGTGTAGATATACATATTTACTTTTATTAAATCAAGCATAATTGAAGAAGAAAGAAAAACGAATAACTCACCGCCACTACTCGATAATGATTTCTACAAACGACTCCTCACATCGATCGCAACTCCAGAACAACAACCCTAACTCGCAAATCACCATAGCTGCAAACCCTAGCTTCGATCTGCCTCCAGTTCGAGAAGCTCGACCACTGCTCCACTCGAAGATGTAGCCTCGCCGAACTAGTACTGCAAGGCCTCTCCACGTCGCACAAACATGATCGTACACAAAGCCCTCCCCTTCCTCGTTCAAATGAATTCGAATCGCGGCCTTGAGTCGCGATTTCATGAAATCAAACGACTTCGATTTTTCCCCCTTTTCTCAATTCTTCAAGATTTTGAACTTGAGGGATGCGGCCATTGATTTAATTTGTTTTTTTCGATTTCTATTGATATTAAGAGTGAAGACTTCAGCCATGATTTCATTAAAAAATTTAATTAAATTGATTTTTTTTCATGCGTTCCATTTCTGCTGAAGATTAAGAGGATGGAGATAAATATCAATTTACGGAAGCTTCTCGAGTACGCGTTTATTAAATGATTAAATGTTGAAAATTTCGTGTTGTATAACACGAAATCCCATACCCCAAATCAGACATGCCGACAAACGTTAATAAGGTTTTATCCGCATTTCGAACATAATGAAACATGTTTCGAAAGCCAAATCGATCATATGCGCGAGTTACGGAAGTAAACGGTAAATTTTAAATTAAATCGATTAAAATAGTTTCTAAGCATTTTGAGCTGCCAAGGTCAAACGAAAACTCTGATTGCTACGAAAATTGAAATCCGATAATAACTAATAATTACGGATCCAATGGAACTGGTTTTTTCGAATTCCGAGACTGTGCCTTGGAAGGCTATTTTTAAATATCGATTTAAACGATATATTATTAAAATTGAACAACTCACCTTGAAATTCAATTCCGACCATTCTATTATCTTCAGTAACATCATTATAAATTTTACAAGCCTTCAAATTTATTTTTAACAAGCTTATAATTCCACTTTCAACATCTTACCCAATTTCAAATTATATAATTCAATAATTAAATTATCAAGTAAATATTAATGTTTGGAATTCATGTTAAAATTAACTTTAAATATTTAAAATCAATTAATTATTCCATTCTAAATTGTTAAAAATTCCGGGTCATCACATGTTATATACTGTTATATTTGATATTATATTTTCTCGTGAGCCTTTCCATACAAAGGAGAATCTGCCAAAATTTTCCAAAAATTTTGGAATTAGAAAATATTTTGAAAATGTTTTCTAAACTTTATTAATTTAAGTATAAAAAGATTTAATCGTTATAAATTGAGATATTTTATTTAAATTATTAAATTTTGTAAACCTATTTGTTTATATAGTTAAAATTTTGGATAAGATATATTGACTTCTTAATTCTTCTTTTCCCTCTTTTTCCTTTTCGGGGACGAAAAGTTTTGGGTGGGGGAGAGTGTAACGACCCGTAAATTTCGATAATTAAATTTGTTGAATTGTAATTATTTTGCAATTAAATTTTAGAAAGGAATAAAAATTTTATGATATATATAGAAGTAAATGTTAAAAATGCAATGCAACCATGGAAATTAAAGCTAAGTATTAACAATTGTGATGAAATTACGATTAGTTGAAGTAATGGGAATTGTTGTACTAGGCTAAGAATGTAATATAAGAGAACAAATGTGAATTGTGTATTAACTAATGAAATAATTTAATTAGGGATGGTTGAATGAATTCAAAGTTATATTAACCAATACAAAAATATATTGAAAAATAGTAGCTGTATGTAAATTAAGGTAGTAATGTTAATGACAGTGATGAATAAGCAATTTAATGCAATTCAAATTGATTAAAACGACTGTTTAGGTTATAATGGATTGTAAATAGAAATATTTGGTAATAAATTGAATATAAGAAACAAAGGCAATTAGTGAATTAATTTATGAATTCATAATAATAAACAGTGATTAAGTAAAATCAAGGTTTTGTGTGTAATTGTTTGGAAATAATAACTAGAATAAATTGCAACAGTAAAAAAATTTAAGTTAACTGTTAATAACTTGGATGAAATTCCAATAAGTGAAATAGTGTAAATGTTATAACTTGGTTACCAATTTATATACGGAAGTGGATGTAAATATGAGTTTATTTAATGAAATAATACAGGATTAATGACAATTAATTAAAATTTATGTTATATATTGAATTCTAACCTGTGTTGGTAAGTAATAACTTATAAAAGTAAAGGTTACTTTAATGACAATTAATATAATAACGAAAATGTGAATGCAAATTTAAGAGAAGCGTAAGTTTATTTATAAGGCGGTAATTGATGAAATAGAATTGGAAACCAAGTAAATAAATTATTGAGGACATTTAATAGTAATTAATGTATACATATTTGGCAATTAAATCAAATCAATTTATAGAAATTAATTTAAATAAATTGGAAGGAAATCTATAATAAATGAATTTATTTGTAAGTGAATGAAATTTATTTCTATATTAATTGGAATGGAAATAGGGTAGTTAATACAAAGGAAAGACGAAAATTTGGACTTACTAATGTAATAAAGGGTAAACCAAATGTTATATTGGTTTATTGAATAATAATTGATTAGATAAAAAGGATTTGGTGTTAAATCAAGTTAATTTATTGAAATAAATTATAATTAATTTAATTATTGTGAATGAAATTAATTACTACATTATTTGAAATTAAGTTGAAATAAGGATACTAATGCACTATGTTATAAACCGTGATAATTATACCGTAAAATGAAATCAGCGAATGACTAGATGGGTTAAGAAAATGGATTATTTGAAATTAAATTTATAATTACTGAATTTGTGGAAATTGAAGTGAAACACTGAATTAGTAAATTTATTAACTTTGCACCGATGTCAAGAATTTGCTTTAATTTATGGCAAATGTCCAAGCAATTTTAATTGAGGGAATCTATGATTTTGTTTAAAATTGAACTGAAATTTGATTTAAATAAATTCAATATTAAACTATTTAATTAGTGTAAAAATAGCCATTTAAGCAACTGACTCAGATTTCGACGAAATCAGTTTCATCGGATCCGTAACAATGAATTATTGTAGGATTTCAAGTTTCGTAGCGATTGGACTTGTCGTTTGATCGTATGGACTCGAAACACCTTGAAATTAATGAAATTGAAATCAATTTGAAAAATATTGATTTTAGCATAACTTCATCATACGATGCATCAATCAATCTTATCCATCCATTCAAATGTCAAACATGCCTATATATCCTGCTATAAACCCTAGCAGCCTCTGTTCCTCATTTTTATACGTTCTATTCACCTCCTCACTTCAATGGCATACAAACCCTAATTCGGATTGCAATCCCAAATCAAATCCAAAGCTGAAAATTCAAACTCCTCAGAAAAATTTGAAAAAAATTATACATCGAAGCACTCGAAGAGCGTAACTCGGATCTGCAACTCGTTTTTTGATTCGATGCATTGTTTGTCCAGAAATCGAAGAACAATTTACGGCCGCTCATCGCGCGTCGATGAAACTCGACGAATCGACGAACCATATCTGGGTTTTGAAGAGGGAACGGAGGGGAGCTCATCGGCGGTGTTCGTTTGTCGATCTGATGGTTACGGCAATAATTCAATTAGGGTTTAAGTTTCGACGGCGGCTATGGGGATTTGGGGCGTTCGATCGCAGATGAGCGTGGGGGAGTGGTCACGACGGCTCTCCAAGGTGTGGCCGGTCGTCGCAGGTGGCGCGGCGCCGTGGTGTGCGTGCGTCGTTCGTGGCAGTGCGTGCGCGCGTTCGCGTATGGGTTTCGGTTTCAAAATATGCGTTGCGTGCTTCTTTCCTATAGGCGAGTGCTCTATTGCGTGAGGAGGAAAGGTGATGACGTGGCAGTGGGTGAGAAAGTGTTCTTTTTTTGTTTATTTTAATATTGAAATTCAGCGCAATTATCGCTATATCTTTCACATACGAACACTAATTCACGCACGGCTTTTTTTATTCGGATCCTATTGAAATTTCGAACATTTTGGCGTAGGTTTGGATGGATTCTGAGACCGTCAAATTTTTGGGTTTATATTGGATTTGAATTCAATTTAAATTCAAAAGTTGAGTGTTTTAACTCACTCACAACTTCTAAATTTTCTTATGTTTGTTAAATTGATAGATGATGTGATTATGAATTTATTTGTGAATGTTTTGTATATTTTTCATCATCATCTCAGTTAATTGCATTTATTTAAATTAAATCGTTATTTAATTTATAATGGAATATAACTGCCAGTTAATTGCCTGTACATATTATTAGTTATGTATATAGTGATATTGATTGATTGTTTTAGATGATGATTGTGATGAATATATGAATTTATGATGGATGAATGGACCTTTTATTTATATCATCATTCTCAGTAAGTTTTTTATTGATTTGTCATTTTGATTCGGGATTGTGGTTTGAAATGATATACAACCGTATTTTGTTTTAAAATTGCGGATCGAAATGATAAATATCCCTATCGCTTGACCATAGGGTAGAAAATTATATACAGACACCGTGGTCTATATATTAAAAATATTTTGAAATGATTACTATGGTTATGGAAAGGAGATATTTAATAAATATTAAATTTTATATTCTGTAAATATTATTTGATATACATATAGTTAAATTCTTGAATTTAAGCTATGTATAAATTTGGTTTAAAGAATAAAAGAATTTAAAAATAAAAGCTTAATTTTATTAAGATATAATACTGGTAAGTAGTTATTTAAATTTATTTATAGAGTTTATAATGAGTAAAATAAAAATTGAGGTTGGAAGATAAATATGAATATTGATCGAATTAAAGTATTTAAGAATTATCCTCGAATAAAATTGATTTGAAATTTCAATAAATTTGAGAATTAAAAAGGAATGATTTTTATAATTTGATTTTGGTTTAGAGGACTGAAATGAATATAAAGCGTTTTAAAATGAATATAATCAAGTCAATTAAATTGAAAGAATATCCTGTATTGAAGTTTAAGGGTTTTAATTGAATAATATTTGTTTTATTAAGTAAACTTTTCAAATTTAAATAATAGGAATTGGATTTGATATATGTGAAATTATCAAAGAATCCATTTTGAAATAGTGGACTATTTAGAGATTGAAATATATGAATTATAAAAATTTAAGTTTTGAAATATAGAATATTTAAGCTTTGAAATATACTGAATTTGGAGTGATTTATTTGGGGATTCAAACCGGTATTGGAGTCGATTTGTGAAATTAAAGAAGCTATTTTATTTTATAAAGTAATTTAATATTTAAACCATTTAAGTGTGTAGTTATATTTCAAAGTTATGAAATTCGAATTTTTATGTTTTGAAAGGCTATATTTCAAGCATTGGTTTCAAAATATTTTAAATTTGACAATGCTATGATTTTGAAAAAGGGATATTTTTTAAAAATGATCTCATATTGATTGGGTTTTGAAATAGAAATGATATCGTATTTATATAGTTTTGAAATGGATATTATATTCTGGTTTTGAAAGTATAAGTATTTTGAAATGACCGCGGTGTTATAATGACGTTTGGTTGTTGAAGAGACCGGGATCGGAAGTTGTCATACTCTCTGCCAACTCCGTATCCACTTTAACAACTGTGTACGTGGTGAAGATTCCAGAATGAAGTAGGATGGTGGCGGTGTTTCCTTTGAGGTAAATACGTAGACCCAACTCCCGTGAGTTGGCATAAGGTGGCTAAAACAGGAGCGATCGACGGGTTAAAGAGGTAGCACCTTTGATTGGACACATCCATTCGATATTCTACTTTGACTTTTGAATTGATTCGGTGGCCACTTTTGATTTTTATTTGAGGGTGTGGCTCGAGGTGGGCAGTAGCTGCGCGCTACGCGTTTCCACCGACCCGAAAGCGTTTTGGTATATCTACCTTTACATTGCCTAGTTGTGCCGTGTCACCTACCCTAGCGCGCCTTGTGTGAGTTTGTTTTTCTCCCGTAGCCGTGGACTATTCAGGGTAGTCTCCCATCTGGAGATGCGCTGATACTGGATGGACTACTGTGACGCCCCACCTCTATACCCACGCTAGACAAGAACACTACGGTGTAATGCTGTCAACTAGCACGGAGAATAAGGCTGTTGAGGAGCGGCCATCAATAGTTGGCCTTACACTAGTATTGGTTATCTCGATGGGAGTGATATAAATATATATATTCTTTCATTTTTCATCTCTGATTTATTTTCTCCCATCGACATACCCCAATTCCAGTATAAAACGAACTACGATGGTTCGTAATAGTTTAGAACAGTAAATATAAAATAACAACACAGATGATATAAATGCGGAACACAGATGAAACAGAAAGTCTCATATATATATAATAACTGATGTCAGTTACAATACATTCACACGGTACATATGATACAACTACAACAGTCGACTAAGGAAGTTACATATACAAGTACATTAACGTATATAATATACATGAATACATATCTTCCTATACAATTTTACATACTACTACAAATGACGACGACTACTCCAAAAGATATGAAAGAACTTCATAGCTCTAGCAGCAACCCAAAGCAGAATATCTACAACCTGAAATACTCGGTCTGACCCGAGTATTAAATTCAAAAGAAAATAATACTCGGGTCAGTCTAATTCAAACTCAGTTATTAATGCACAGAAGCAATAATAATTAAATAATGAATAGACGATAGTAATTAAACCAAATCAGAATGCAATTCAGAACATTGAATTGAAATAAACAAAACAGTTCAAACCATTGAAATATCAATTAAAATATTAATTCAAGTAGGGCTGCAGTACACGCACGCGTGCACTGCCTCGCCACTACGGAATATGGAGTACGCAAAAAGATCCATAAGTCAAAACAAATAGAATATCATACACGCCATACCGTGTGGCTGCAGTTCACGCCTGCGTGCACTGCCTTGCCACTATAGTGCTGACGTACACAATAAAATTCACAAGCGCGCTCGAGGTCAAACTCGAAAACCGAGTTCAACACAAGTGAAATGCTAACACAAAGTGAACAGTGCTTATACATGAACCAAAACACAAATCCAGACCAGGCAATAAAAGAGGTACAACTGAAATGCACATAACACATGTGCGAGATACAAGTGCTCGTAGACATAAATACTCAAAGTCAAGACTACAGGTTACTGCATATCAAGTGTGCAATCCACAAAACATATGTACAGCAACACGAACACAGGCCACTGAATGGCGAAAGGCAAATGGAACCGAACCCAAATTACAGTATCATTAAAACATGGACAATGGAGTACATGGATACATGAAGTCCAACAGCCAATGAACATCAAAAATGAAAACTGCAAACTAAATCAGCATGTACAAACTAGCATAAAAATACCACAAAATAACAGTGACAACAATTGTATCAAAACAGTTATCAAAACTGAAGCCCAGTGAATAAGAATGACAACATACATATATAGGCAGGCATGTAAATGATGCACGAAAAAACTACGAACTGTTATTAAAACAGCAGATCACATGAACAAAATAGGTCGATCGACAATCAATGTCACGACATGAACCAACAGAGAATTCAAGTGAAAACAGAATGGTGCAAGTGCAAGTTCGAACAAGACTCGAGTACTATCAGACTTCAAGTCAGTGAACACATTAGATATGCAGACCAAAGAGCATGCGCAAGAGACTCGAAGCAGTGAGTCAAATATAGTTAAGACAGTGGTGAATATGCAGCACCACGCAACACAATGCAAACTCATGTGAACATGTACATGGGGACTCAAATCTGGACGAATTTTCAAGAAACAAAGACCAGGCTACTCAATGCATACAACATGCAGTGCAACAAAACTCTAGTTAAACTGAGTACAGTTCAATGCAAAAACAGGACCAGACCAACATATGAAATATGAATATGTACATGAAGTAAACATATACACATATGTGTGCAGTCAGTTCAAGTCTAACCACACAGTGAACCTCAAAATCGAATGAGACAGTAATGCAAGCAATGCCACGATATGTCTCAGAAATTATCCATATGCAATGAAGATTGAACTGCACGTGAATTAAATGAAGGCAGTTGGATGAAGGTGAGGGCACCAAAATTATGGCACCACAGCACACAACCAATTAAATACAATGGGCCAAATGCAAATGAATACAAGGCATTGATGCAATGTATCAAACTCGAGCACTAACAAAGGCGATATAATTCCAACTACGCAAACTGGCAACTATCAAATGGTTTTAACTGGGCCTTAAATGAAGTTATGACCAAAACATTAACTACTCATAAATACAGCAAATTCAATGTGCACAGAGAAATGTACACAGGGGTGTACATCAATCAACTACCCTGTTCTAAACTCAATACAGAAACTATGTGATGGATGGGTAGGCTAGTGAATGCATTTTGAACCAAATGAGGCACCAGAAATCAAATACAGGAAACTGGATAATGCAAGCATCATAACAAAAAACAAAGCATATTGCCGAAGCAACAACAAAGGCCAGAAACTAACAGAGTACGAGGCGATAACAACATAAAATGAGGACCAGACTACAATATACTCAAGTGAAGTCAACAGCATCTAGGTGAATGTAAGTCAATGATCGAACAAATCGAACCAGTTATACTCATGAATGAACACTGGTGGTAAACGAGGTAAAGACAGGCAGAATTCGAAACAAAGTTCAGTGTTATGCAAGTGCAAACCCGAAATAACAAGAAATCGAACCAAACCAGATCAAAGAGTCGAACAAGTCAAGCCAAAAACGAAAGCAGACCCAAAATCAACTCAAGGCAGAAAAGCATCAACACGAACAAATATCAAATCGAAGTCGAAACAACCACGAAAACCAAAAACGAACGAAAATCTCATACTTTGAGTGAATTAGATGTGAGAAAGTCTCACCTTTAATCGGTCGCAATTCGAAGAATCGTGAAGTTAAGCCCTAGCTGCAGAAGCGATCGATCGATCGGAGACTCCCAGTACCACGAAGTCGAATTCGACTGAATTGAAGAAGCCAGCATCTTCAACTCTGAACGCGCCCTAGCTTTGGAGAAGAGGGACAAACGATTTTGGAGCCGCCATTTATTTTGCTCGTTCGTTTTGAGGTAGGGTTTTCGAATGAGAGAAATGAATGAAAGGGGAAAGGGTTTTTACTTAGCGAATTATCGCGGCCAACAATTGAAAACGTGGGCCGAGAATTCAAAGTCCATTAAAAAAAATAAGAAACATGGACCACTAATAAATTTTCAAAAGAGTTCCAAACTGGTTTTAAAATTTTCAAAACAGCAATTAGCTGGAAAAGGTAATCGTCCAGAGACGATAATTAATCGGTACGAAATACCGGGTTGTTACAGACTCCCCTCCTTAAAGAAATTGCGTCCACGCAATCCTAAGGAATAAATAGACAAAAGGTAACAACCATAAAAGCATGAGAAGGTAAGCTTTTAATTTCATAAAAGAAATTCCCAAATTCTCAACAAAGTTTGATTGTCAAATAGATAATCAGAATAAAGAAATCTTAAAACAGCAAAATCAGCAAATCTAATTATCAACAAAGATAACTAGAAAACACAAATATCTAACTATCAAAAACGATAATCAGGAATTACCACAACGGTAATCAAATTTCAAATCACAAATATTTAATTATCACAATTGATAATCAAATCTCAAATCGCAAATGTTTAATTATCACAAACGATAATTAAACCACAAATATCTAATTATCACAAACGATAATTAGAAACAATAAATATCTGATTATCAAAAACTATAATCAGAAATCATAAATATTTAATTATCACAATTGATAATCAAATCTCAAATCGCAAATGTTTAATTATCACAAACGATAATTAAACCACAAATATCTAATTATCACAAACGATAATTAGAAACAATAAATATCTGATTATCAAAAACTATAATCAGAAATCATAAATATTTAATTATCACAATTGATAATCAAATCTCAAATCGCAAATGTTTAATTATCACAAACGATAATTAAACCACAAATATCTAATTATCACAAACGATAATTAGAAACAATAAATATCTGATTATCAAAAACTATAATCAGAAATCACAAATCAACGAATATTTAATTATCACAATTGATAATTAAATCTTAAATCGCAAATATTTAATTATCACAAACGATAATCAAACCACAAATATCTAATTATCACAAACGATAATTAGAAACAATAATTATCTGATTATCAAAAACGATAAATCAGAAATCATAAACATCCAATTATCAAAACGATAATCAGAAATTACCACAACGATAATCAAATTTCAAATCACAAAATTTTCAATTAACGAGTCCGAAATTAACCGAAATAGCAAACGCACATGACCCATAACCACGAGTTTTACTAAATCGTTTAATTCACTTCATCGTTTCCTTGAAAGTGCAAAATTGTGTATTTTAAATAAATAACATTTTACGTTCTCAAACGAACAAGTCCGGAATTAAGCGAATCAGTAAAAGAAAGGGGTCATAGTCCTCGATTTTACTGAAACGTTTAAATCGCTTCCTCATTCTTTTGAAAGCGTAAATCATAAAAATTTTGAAAACAATTTTGATTTATATTTTGAAACAATTTTTTTTTAAAACACGTGATTAAAACAGCGACATCAGTAACAACTTCGATAAGTGGATTTTCACTCATCAAAAGTGTCACAAGAATCTTCTCAAAGATAGAAAGGGGTATCATACCCTAAAATTGTATTCATAACAAGTCAATAACACACGAGTTCACCAATGCACAAAAATTGATAAAACTTATCAATAGAAATCACAAAAATTGGTGAAGCACAAATTCTAGAAATCTACACAAGAAATCCAGAAATCACAAGATGAGAGTATGAAAACTTAAATGGGAGTATGGAAACTCGAACCGGAGTATGAAAACTCGAAGGAGAGTATGAAAACTCAAACGGAGTATGAAAACTCGAAGGAGAGTATGAAAACTCAAACGGAGTATGAAAACTCGAACCGGAGTATGAAAACTCGAACGCGAGTATGAAAACTCGAACCGGAGTATGAAAACTCGAACGCGAGTATGAAAACTCGAACCGGAGTATGAAAACTCGTCAGCACATGTAAAGCAAAGCGAGAACGGGAGCACGGAATCTCACCTACACATGAGCATGAAAATCACCAACACGTGCAACGCAAAGCGAGAACGGGAGCATGGAATCTCACCTACACGTGAGCATGAAAATCACCAACACGTGCAACGCATAACATAAAATATCCATAATAACATACTTCTATAAGTATGTAAATAATGATCAACAGGAGATCAACCGACGAGAGGTATGGCATAAATATGAAATATCCATACTGACATACGACTATAAGTATGCAAATAATGATCAACAGGAGATCAACCGATAAGAGATAATCAATATCACAAGAATCTTCTCAAAGATCCAAAGAGGTATCATACCTCAAATTTGTACTCATGACAAATCAATAACATATGAATTCACCAGTACACAAAAATAGGTGAAGCATAAAATTTCCAGAAATCAACTTAAGGAAGCTAGAAGTCATAGAAAAAGGGAAAGAGGCCTATCACATGACGGTCCGAAGACTATGGGGAGCTACCCCGCATGTGTGAATGGAATCACACAGATTGAGGTCAAGACTAACCAAAAAGCAGAAAGGTATGTGTGAATGGAATCACACAAGTGGTGTCTAGTCTGACCATCAGAACGATCATCATGATCAACGAGGAGTGTCAATTACACTAAGCATGTGTGAATGGAATCACACAGATTGAGGTCAAGACTAACCAAAAAGCAGAAAGGTATGTGTGAATGGAATCACACAAGTGGTGTCTAGTCTAACCTCGCAATGAAAGAGACATCGCGCAATTGCTAGTCTAATTCATAAAGCGATCATCAAGATCAACGAGAAGTGTCAATTACACTAAGCTAGTGAATATAAAAGTTTAGCTTCATGTCCCATAACCACTAGCTTAACTTAAATATTTACGAACAAACTGTAAATCTTCACTAATAAAATTGTCACAGGAGGTTCAATCGAACAAGTCCAAGAATTAACCGACGAAGTGAACGCAAGCGTTTCATACCACTTGTTTTACCAAGTCGTTTAATTAGATTTCTCATCCGAGTGAGGTAAAGGTTTGTATATACTAATAGATTGGAAAACGGTTTTAGAAAAAGAGTTTGATATTGAAAATAGAGTTAAAAACATTTTGATAAAAGAGTTTTGATATTTACTACTGGTATTGAAACATTTATATTTTTAAAGTGACAAATCACAAAAATGATTGTAGGAACAATCAATCACAAGAATTCACATGTAAATATGTGAATAGAATCCAAAGAAATCGATACTGTATCCATCAAAAGGTATGTTCACAAAAGTTCCCGAAGAAATGGTCATCAAAGTTGCTAATAAATGATAGCAACAAATCGGGAAATAATCAAAAATCGATTAAATTTGGAAACCAAATCAATTCACTAAAATTCACATTCGAAGACGTGAATAAAATTCAAAGAATTCGATTCTAAATCCATCAAAGTAGGAATATCCAAAAAAATTCCAGAAATAGAAGTTTTCAAAGTCGACAAAGATGACAACAACTAATCGGAAAAGAAGAATCGATTGACAAATGGAATAATGAAACCAAACGAACATAAATGCATAAATGACTTCAACAAAAAAATAAAAATCAAGTCAATGCCGAAGTCAACAATTAATGGCCATAATAGAGTACAAAACGATTCAACATCATCAACAAAGAACTCAACGGCAAACCAAGTCAGAGTCTTGGAAATCAAGAATTTAGAAATTTCTCAAAAACAAAGTGACCGAAGTCGAATGGAAATCAAGCCGAAGAAAACATAAAATATCAAGTTCAGAATCGCTGAGATTCGAACAAAATCAATCATCGGCTAAATCAAATCAAAGCCGAAAACACAAGAATCAAAATCAAATGCATACGAATAAGCGTTAGGAATTCATACCTAACGATCAAAGATAATCATTTGCAAATATGAGAGATAAAACGTCGACAAATAGTTGTAACACATGTACTATCTAAGTTATGTTTTATATTTGTTCTAAACCCCAAGCTCTGATACCAAGCTGTGACGCCCCACCTCTATACCCACGCTAGACAAGAACACTACGGTGTAATGCTGTCAACTAGCACGGAGAATAAGGCTGTTGAGGAGCGGCCATCAATAGTTGGCCTTACACTAGTATTGGTTATCTCGATGGGAGTGATATAAATATATATATTCTTTCATTTTTCATCTCTGATTTATTTTCTCCCATCGACATACCCCAGTTCCAGTATAAAACGAACTACGATGGTTCGTAATAGTTTAGAACAGTAAATATAAAATAACAACACAGATGATATAAATGCGGAACACAGATGAAACAGAAAGTCTCATATATATATAATAACTGATGTCAGTTACAATACATTCACACGGTACATATGATACAACTACAACAGTCGACTAAGGAAGTTACATATACAAGTACATTAACGTATATAATATACATGAATACATATCTTCCTATACAATTTTACATACTACTACAAATGACGACGACTACTCCAAAAGATATGAAAGAACTTCATAGCTCTAGCAGCAACCCAAAGCAGAATATCTACAACCTGAAATACTCGGTCTGACCCGAGTATTAAATTCAAAAGAAAATAATACCCGGGTCAGTCTAATTCAAACTCAGTTATTAATGCACAGAAGCAATAATAATTAAATAATGAATAGACGATAGTAATTAAACCAAATCAGAATGCAATTCAGAACATTGAATTGAAATAAACAAAACAGTTCAAACCATTGAAATATCAATTAAAATATTAATTCAAGTAGGGCTGCAGTACACGCACGCGTGCACTGCCTCGCCACTACGGAATATGGAGTACGCAAAAAGATCCATAAGTCAAAACAAATAGAATATCATACACGCCATACCGTGTGGCTGCAGTTCACGCCTGCGTGCACTGCCTTGCCACTATAGTGCTGACGTACACAATAAAATTCACAAGCGCGCTCGAGGTCAAACTCGAAAACCGAGTTCAACACAAGTGAAATGCTAACACAAAGTGAACAGTGCTTATACATGAACCAAAACACAAATCCAGACCAGGCAATAAAAGAAGTACAACTGAAATGCACATAACACATGTGCGAGATACAAGTGCTCGTAGACATAAATACTCAAAGTCAAGACTACAGGTTACTGCATATCAAGTGTGCAATCCACAAAACATATGTACAGCAACACGAACACAGGCCACTGAATGGCGAAAGGCAAATGGAACCGAACCCAAATTACAGTATCATTAAAACATGGACAATGGAGTACATGGATACATGAAGTCCAACAGCCAATGAACATCAAAAATGAAAACTGCAAACTAAATCAGCATGTACAAACTAGCATAAAAATACCACAAAATAACAGTGACAACAATTGTATCAAAACAGTTATCAAAACTGAAGCCCAGTGAATAAGAATGACAACATACATATATAGGCAGGCATGTAAATGATGCACAAAAAAACTACGAACTGTTATTAAAACAGCAGATCACATGAACAAAATAGGTCGATCGACAATCAATGTCACGACATGAACCAACAGAGAATTCAAGTGAAAACAGAATGGTGCAAGTGCAAGTTCGAACAAGACTCGAGTGCTATCAGACTTCAAGTCAGTGAACACATTAGATATGCAGACCAAAGAGCATGCGCAAGAGACTCGAAGCAGTGAGTCAAATATAGTTAAGACAGTGGTGAATATGCAGCACCACGCAACACAATGCAAACTCATGTGAACATGTACATGGGGACTCAAATCTGGACGAATTTTCAAGAAACAAAGACCAGGCTACTCAATGCATACAACATGCAGTGCAACAAAACTCTAGTTAAACTGAGTACAGTTCAATGCAAAAACAGGACCAGACCAACATATGAAATATGAATATGTACATGAAGTAAACATATACACATATGTGTGCAGTCAGTTCAAGTCTAACCACACAGTGAACCTCAAAATCGAATGAGACAGTAATGCAAGCAATGCCACGATATGTCTCAGAAATTATCCATATGCAATGAAGATTGAACTGCACGTGAATTAAATGAAGGCAGTTGGATGAAGGTGAGGGCACCAAAATTATGGCACCACAGCACACAACCAATTAAATACAATGGGCCAAATGCAAATGAATATAAGGCATTGATGCAATGTATCAAACTCGAGCACTAACAAAGGCGATATAATTCCAACTACGCAAACTGGCAACTATCAAATGGTTTTAACTGGGCCTTAAATGAAGTTATGACCAAAACATTAACTACTCATAAATACAGCAAATTCAATGTGCACAGAGAAATGTACACAGGGGTGTACATCAATCAACTACCCTGTTCTAAACTCAATACAGAAACTATGTGATGGATGGGTAGGCTAGTGAATGCATTTTGAACCAAATGAGGCACCAGAAATCAAATACAGGAAACTGGATAATGCAAGCATCATAACCAAAAACAAAGCATATTGCCGAAGCAACAACAAAGGCCAGAAACTAACAGAGCACGAGGCGATAACAACATAAAATGAGGACCAGACTACAATATACTCAAGTGAAGTCAACAGCATCTAGGTGAATGTAAGTCAATGATCGAACAAATCGAACCAGTTATACTCATGAATGAACACTGGTGGTAAACGAGGTAAAGACAGGCAGAATTCGAAACAAAGTTCAGTGTTATGCAAGTGCAAACCCGAAATAACAAGAAATCGAACCAAACCAGATCAAAGAGTCGAACAAGTCAAGCCAAAAACGAAAGCAGACCCAAAATCAACTCAAGGCAGAAAAGCATCAACACGAACAAATATCAAATCGAAGTCGAAACAACCACGAAAACCAAAAACGAACGAAAATCTCATACTTTGAGTGAATTAGATGTGAGAAAGTCTCACCTTTAATCGGTCGCAATTCGAAGAATCGTGAAGTTAAGCCCTAGCTGCAGAAGCGATCGATCGATCGGAGACTCCCAGTACCACGAAGTCGAATTCGACTGAATTGAAGAAGCCAGCATCTTCAACTCTGAACGCGCCCTAGCTTTGGAGAAGAGGGACAAACGATTTTGGAGCCGCCATTTATTTTGCTCGTTCGTTTTGAGGTAGGGTTTTCGAATGAGAGAAATGAATGAAAGGGGAAAGGGTTTTTACTTAGCGAATTATCGCGGCCAACAATTGAAAACGTGGGCCGAGAATTCAAAGTCCATTAAAAAAAATAAGAAACATGGACCACTATTAAATTTTCAAAAGAGTTCCAAACTGGTTTTAAAATTTTCAAAACAGCAATTAGCTGGGAAAGGTAATCGTCCAGAGACGATAATTAATCGGTACGAAATACCGGGTTGTTACAGACTCCCCTCCTTAAAGAAATTGCGTCCACGCAATCCTAAGGAATAAATGGACAAAAGGTAACAACCATAAAAGCATGAGAAGGTAAGCTTTTAATTTCATAAAAGAAATTCCCAAATTCTCAACAAAGTTTGATTGTCAAATAGATAATCAGAATAAAGAAATCTTAAAACAGCAAAATCAGCAAATCTAATTATCAACAAAGATAACTAGAAAACACAAATATCTAACTATCAAAAACGATAATCAGGAATTACCACAACGGTAATCAAATTTCAAATCACAAATATTTAATTATCACAATTGATAATCAAATCTCAAATCGCAAATGTTTAATTATCACAAACGATAATTAAACCACAAATATCTAATTATCACAAACGATAATTAGAAACAATAAATATCTGATTATCAAAAACTATAATCAGAAATCATAAATATTTAATTATCACAATTGATAATCAAATCTCAAATCGCAAATGTTTAATTATCACAAACGATAATTAAACCACAAATATCTAATTATCACAAACGATAATTAGAAACAATAAATATCTGATTATCAAAAACTATAATCAGAAATCATAAATATTTAATTATCACAATTGATAATCAAATCTCAAATCGCAAATGTTTAATTATCACAAACGATAATTAAACCACAAATATCTAATTATCACAAACGATAATTAGAAACAATAAATATCTGATTATCAAAAACTATAATCAGAAATCACAAATCAACGAATATTTAATTATCACAATTGATAATTAAATCTTAAATCGCAAATATTTAATTATCACAAACGATAATCAAACCACAAATATCTAATTATCACAAACGATAATTAGAAACAATAATTATCTGATTATCAAAAACGATAAATCAGAAATCATAAACATCCAATTATCAAAACGATAATCAGAAATTACCACAACGATAATCAAATTTCAAATCACAAAATTTTTAATTAACGAGTCCGAAATTAACCGAAATAGCAAACGCACATGACCCATAACCACGAGTTTTACTAAATCGTTTAATTCACTTCATCGTTTCCTTGAAAGTGCAAAATTGTGTATTTTAAATAAATAACATTTTACGTTCTCAAACGAACAAGTCCGGAATTAAGCGAATCAGTAAAAGAAAGGGGTCATAGTCCTCGATTTTACTGAAACGTTTAAATCGCTTCCTCATTCTTTTGAAAGCGTAAATCATAAAAATTTTGAAAACAATTTTGATTTATATTTTGAAACAATTTTTTTTTAAAACACGTGATTAAAACAGCGACATCAGTAACAACTTCGATAAGTGGATTTTCACTCATCAAAAGTGTCACAAGAATCTTCTCAAAGATAGAAAGGGGTATCATACCCTAAAATTGTATTCATAACAAGTCAATAACACACGAGTTCACCAATGCACAAAAATTGATAAAACTTATCAATAGAAATCACAAAAATTGGTGAAGCACAAATTCTAGAAATCTACACAAGAAATCCAGAAATCACAAGATGAGAGTATGAAAACTCAAATGGGAGTATGGAAACTCGAACCGGAGTATGAAAACTCGAAGGAGAGTATGAAAACTCAAACGGAGTATGAAAACTCGAAGGAGAGTATGAAAACTCAAACGGAGTATGAAAACTCGAACCGGAGTATGAAAACTCGAACGCGAGTATGAAAACTCGAACCGGAGTATGAAAACTCGAACGCGAGTATGAAAACTCGAACCGGAGTATGAAAACTCGTCAGCACATGTAAAGCAAAGCGAGAACGGGAGCACGGAATCTCACCTACACATGAGCATGAAAATCACCAACACGTGCAACGCAAAGCGAGAACGGGAGCATGGAATCTCACCTACACGTGAGCATGAAAATCACCAACACGTGCAACGCATAACATAAAATATCCATAATAACATACTTCTATAAGTATGTAAATAATGATCAACAGGAGATCAACCGACGAGAGGTATGGCATAAATATGAAATATCCATACTGACATACGACTATAAGTATGCAAATAATGATCAACAGGAGATCAACCGATAAGAGATAATCAATATCACAAGAATCTTCTCAAAGATCCAAAGAGGTATCATACCTCAAATTTGTACTCATGACAAATCAATAACATATGAATTCACCAGTACACAAAAATAGGTGAAGCATAAAATTTCCAGAAATCAACTTAAGGAAGCTAGAAGTCATAGAAAAAGGGAAAGAGGCCTATCACATGACGGTCCGAAGACTATGGGGAGCTACCCCGCATGTGTGAATGGAATCACACAGATTGAGGTCAAGACTAACCAAAAAGCAGAAAGGTATGTGTGAATGGAATCACACAAGTGGTGTCTAGTCTGACCATCAGAACGATCATCATGATCAACGAGGAGTGTCAATTACACTAAGCATGTGTGAATGGAATCACACAGATTGAGGTCAAGACTAACCAAAAAGCAGAAAGGTATGTGTGAATGGAATCACACAAGTGGTGTCTAGTCTAACCTCGCAATGAAAGAGACATCGCGCAATTGCTAGTCTAATTCATAAAGCGATCATCAAGATCAACGAGAAGTGTCAATTACACTAAGCTAGTGAATATAAAAGTTTAGCTTCATGTCCCATAACCACTAGCTTAATTTAAATATTTACGAACAAACTGTAAATCTTCACTAATAAAATTGTCACAGGAGGTTCAATCGAACAAGTCCAAGAATTAACCGACGAAGTGAACGCAAGCGTTTCATACCACTTGTTTTACCAAGTCGTTTAATTAGATTTCTCATCCGAGTGAGGTAAAGGTTTGTATATACTAATAGATTGGAAAACGGTTTTAGAAAAAGAGTTTGATATTGAAAATAGAGTTAAAAACATTTTGATAAAAGAGTTTTGATATTTACTACTGGTATTGAAACATTTATATTTTTAAAGTGACAAATCACAAAAATGATTGTAGGAACAATCAATCACAAGAATTCACATGTAAATATGTGAATAGAATCCAAAGAAATCGATACTGTATCCATCAAAAGGTATGTTCACAAAAGTTCCCGAAGAAATGGTCATCAAAGTTGCTAATAAATGATAGCAACAAATCGGGAAATAATCAAAAATCGATTAAATTTGGAAACCAAATCAATTCACTAAAATTCACATTCGAAGACGTGAATAAAATTCAAAGAATTCGATTCTAAATCCATCAAAGTAGGAATATCCAAAAAAAATCCAGAAATAGAAGTTTTCAAAGTCGACAAAGATGACAACAACTAATCGGAAAAGAAGAATCGATTGACAAATGGAATAATGAAACCAAACGAACATAAATGCATAAATGACTTCAACAAAAAAATAAAAATCAAGTCAATGCCGAAGTCAACAATTAATGGCCATAATAGAGTACAAAACGATTCAACATCATCAACAAAGAACTCAACGGCAAACCAAGTCAGAGTCTTGGAAATCAAGAATTTAGAAATTTCTCAAAAACAAAGTGACCGAAGTCGAATGGAAATCAAGCCGAAGAAAACATAAAATATCAAGTTCAGAATCGCTGAGATTCGAACAAAATCAATCATCGGCTAAATCAAATCAAAGCCGAAAACACAAGAATCAAAATCAAATGCATACGAATAAGCGTTAGGAATTCATACCTAACGATCAAAGATAATCATTTGCAAATATGAGAGATAAAACGTCGACAAATAGTTGTAACACATGTACTATCTAAGTTATGTTTTATATTTGTTCTAAACCCCAAGCTCTGATACCAAGCTGTGACGCCCCACCTCTATACCCACGCTAGACAAGAACACTACGGTGTAATGCTGTCAACTAGCACGGAGAATAAGGCTGTTGAGGAGCGGCCATCAATAGTTGGCCTTACACTAGTATTGGTTATCTCGATGGGAGTGATATAAATATATATATTCTTTCATTTTTCATCTCTGATTTATTTTCTCCCATCGACATACCCCAGTTCCAGTATAAAACGAACTACGATGGTTCGTAATAGTTTAGAACAGTAAATATAAAATAACAACACAGATGATATAAATGCAGAACACAGATGAAACAGAAAGTCTCATATATATATAATAACTGATGTCAGTTACAATACATTCACACGGTACATATGATACAACTACAACAGTCGACTAAGGAAGTTACATATACAAGTACATTAACGTATATAATATACATGAATACATATCTTCCTATACAATTTTACATACTACTAAAAATGACGACGACTACTCCAAAAGATATGAAAGAACTTCATAGCTCTAGCAGCAACCCAAAGCAGAATATCTACAACCTGAAATACTCGGTCTGACCCGAGTATTAAAATCAAAAGAAAATAATACCCGGGTCAGTCTAATTCAAACTCAGTTATTAATGCACAGAAGCAATAATAATTAAATAATGAATAGACGATAGTAATTAAACCAAATCAGAATGCAATTCAGAACATTGAATTGAAATAAACAAAACAGTTCAAACCATTGAAATATCAATTAAAATATTAATTCAAGTAGGGCTGCAGTACACGCACGCGTGCACTGCCTCGCCACTACGGAATATGGAGTACGCAAAAAGATCCATAAGTCAAAACAAATAGAATATCATACACGCCATACCGTGTGGCTGCAGTTCACGCCTGCGTGCACTGCCTTGCCACTATAGTGCTGACGTACACAATAAAATTCACAAGCGCGCTCGAGGTCAAACTCGAAAACCGAGTTCAACACAAGTGAAATGCTAACACAAAGTGAACAGTGCTTATACATGAACCAAAACACAAATCCAGACCAGGCAATAAAAGAAGTACAACTGAAATGCACATAACACATGTGCGAGATACAAGTACTCGTAGACATAAATACTCAAAGTCAAGACTACAGGTTACTGCATATCAAGTGTGCAATCCACAAAACATATGTACAGCAACACGAACACAGGCCACTGAATGGCGAAAGGCAAATGGAACCGAACCCAAATTACAGTATCATTAAAACATGGACAATGGAGTACATGGATACATGAAGTCCAACAGCCAATGAACATCAAAAATGAAAACTGCAAACTAAATCAGCATGTACAAACTAGCATAAAAATACCACAAAATAACAGTGACAACAATTGTATCAAAACAGTTATCAAAACTGAAGCCCAGTGAATAAGAATGACAACATACATATATAGGCAGGCATGTAAATGATGCACGAAAAAACTACGAACTGTTATTAAAACAGCAGATCACATGAACAAAATAGGTCGATCGACAATCAACTACCCTGTTCTAAACTCAATACAGAAACTATGTGATGGATGGGTAGGCTAGTGAATGCATTTTGAACCAAATGAGGCACCAGAAATCAAATACAGGAAACTGGATAATGCAAGCATCATAACCAAAAACAAAGCATATTGCCGAAGCAACAACAAAGGCCAGAAACTAACAGAGCACGAGGCGATAACAACATAAAATGAGGACCAGACTACAATATACTCAAGTGAAGTCAACAGCATCTAGGTGAATGTAAGTCAATGATCGAACAAATCGAACCAGTTATACTCATGAATGAACACTGGTGGTAAACGAGGTAAAGACAGGCAGAATTCGAAACAAAGTTCAGTGTTATGCAAGTGCAAACCCGAAATAACAAGAAATCGAACCAAACCAGATCAAAGAGTCGAACAAGTCAAGCCAAAAACGAAAGCAGACCCAAAATCAACTCAAGGCAGAAAAGCATCAACACGAACAAATATCAAATCGAAGTCGAAACAACCACGAAAACCAAAAACGAACGAAAATCTCATACTTTGAGTGAATTAGATGTGAGAAAGTCTCACCTTTAATCGGTCGCAATTCGAAGAATCGTGAAGTTAAGCCCTAGCTGCAGAAGCGATCGATCGATCGGAGACTCCCAGTACCACGAAGTCGAATTCGACTGAATTGAAGAAGCCAGCATCTTCAACTCTGAACGCGCCCTAGCTTTGGAGAAGAGGGACAAACGATTTTGGAGCCGCCATTTATTTTGCTCGTTCGTTTTGAGGTAGGGTTTTCGAATGAGAGAAATGAATGAAAGGGGAAAGGGTTTTTACTTAGCGAATTATCACGGCCAACAATTGAAAACGTGGGCCGAGAATTCAAAGTCCATTAAAAAAAATAAGAAACATGGACCACTATTAAATTTTCAAAAGAGTTCCAAACTGGTTTTAAAATTTTCAAAACAGCAATTAGCTGGGAAAGGTAATCGTCCAGAGACGATAATTAATCGGTACGAAATACCGGGTTGTTACAACTACTGGGACTATTACGTGTTAAGGGGAATATTGGGTCACTCCTTAACGCTATTTAAAGTAAGTTTATTTTATTGTAGACATTATTATAATAACGAAATATTACTACATAGTAAATATTTTAACGGATCCTTAGAAGATGTGAATCCCGAGCATCTCTAGAGTTACTGCACTCACGTTAGACACTGGATAGGAGATGTCAAATCACGTAAACATCTCCGACGTCGTTACACTCATATTTATTTCTGTTGATTTAACTCACAAAACAACTTCTAGTTCTGACTCGAGTGTTTTGTCTTTTCAATTCGCTCGAGTCAGTCCGAGCGTTTCAGGATCGATGATTTTATTCTGGAGGAGGAAGATGAAGATTTGTAGTACTATTATCTACTATATTATTCCACTACACCATTAAATTCCGCTGCATTAATTATTATTCTCTGGTATGTGTACTTTGATATGTATTGTATAAATGTAATCAAGGGTTTCTGTAAAACAGCTTCATGAACTGTATATTCGATTATTATATTTTATCGTTCCGCTGCAAGATTCTATTTTGTTTTTTTCTTTCTCTACTTTTCTTATTTACCCCATAACAATCTGTCCTTCTATACGGTTTAAGTCTGACGTGTGTGGTTTATCGTCGATTTAAACCGTGCGGAAAGGCGGATCGTTACATTAAATTTCACAAATAATCAATTCCAAAAGTTACATATTTAACACTTTAAAATATAACTCAAATAGTGTTAAAATCTATAATATTTTAAAACATTGTCAAATTATAGCAACGACAGCATTTATAAAGTGCTATCGTAGCTTATAGTTTCCAAAGTAATTTAGTTCAGGGATAACGACATTTATAAAATGTCGTAATAGATATTTAGTTATTACAACATAGTTAAATTCAAAACAACAGCATTTAAAAATGCTGTCATAAGACCATAGCATTTTTGGAAATGCTATGAATAAATTCCAGATTTTATTATAACTTTTCAGAAACATTAACACTTAAAAAAATTTCTATTTTAAATTATAAATCATATTTTAGGCTTCGAAACTTCACATTCAAATCAATTTAACATGTGATTTATCACAAAAAAAAATTTAAAATTAAATATCCAATTTAAAACTCAATTCATTTGTTAAATCAAAATTTCACTGTTTATTAACTTATAAATTTAATTGTACTTAACATTTTACTTCAAATATAATTTCAAAACATTAAATTTAATTTCCATTATTTACCTACGTTTTAAAAATATAGTTTAAAGTCAAAATCACATTTACTTCAATTTACATACTTAAATTCACAAATTCAAAACTTAATATTTAGCTTTCTCAAAACCATATTATATATTTTTAAATCAAAATTTCATACTTTAGAAATACATATCTATATAAAAGTCATTTAAAAACATACCACGGTGTCTGTGTATAATTTTCTAAACTAGGTCACGTGATACGGATATGTATCATTTCAATCCGTAGTTTAAAAAAAACCCGGGTTCCATCATTTCAAACCCGCAATCCCAAATCAAATAAAAATACAATAAAAATCAATCGAGCCTATCATTTCAGCTCATAATGATTTTTCCCTATTCTAATGTCCATTCGGGTATGTATCATTTCAATGCATAGTGATTCTATTCTAACAGGAACTTGTAGTGTGAATATATGCATAAACAATGTAAACAATTATACTAAAATGTCAATGACACAATATACTGTCATATATCATATGTCAGGTGATAATTAACAATGCTAACATGGTAATAACATGGCATAGCATATCATATAATTATCATTAACTTGCATAAACATTTTAATTACTAAAAATTTGTCATTAATTTACCATTTCATAAGTAGAAATGTCAGACTGAGAAGGACTCACCTTTATCAAAGCTAGAGACCACTATGACAAACAAGAACGATTCCAAAGGCACGACAAGCACGATACAGTACAACTTTTCATTTGAATGAATGGAGAGCCTTGACATTGATCTTATAAAAACAAACAAACAAGACCATATAAACATATGTATACAATACAAATATGAATTGAAACGAAATGGAAATTTGAATCAATAAAGAACATTACCCAGCTTTAACACAAAAGTGCGTGACCATGACAACATAGCTTGTCACATGATCAAATAGCTTGATCTCACCACACTAGGCTTGGCCTAGGTGTCAATAGGTCTCGGCCATAACCTAGATACAAGGTTAAGGGCATGAAAGTCGAAGGCAAGGACAAAATAAGAGGAAGGTAAAGGAGGAAAGGGGTTCTGGATGAAAGCATGGACCTATGGGCTCAGCCTGGTCAAACTTGAGCTCGACCATGCATAGTTCAGGTCTGGCCAAATCTGAAGTGATGTCCAGATGCGGTGTTGGCAGTATACTTGAAATTTTACTTACTTTCATAATAAAAGATAAAATTCAAATTTTCAAATTTTTAAATTTAAAAGTCAAAGTTTGGCATATTGACCAAAATTCACTTTTCTGGAAAATATTCTATTTATTCATGTTTGGAATTCTAATTCACATAAAAATCAAAATTTATATTTAAAAGAACAAAATTATCCATTTTAATAAATAAAATGAAGTTTTTAAATCAGGAATTTCAATTAAAATAAGCAAAATATACAATTAAAATAATCACAAAATACACGGTTGTTGCATAGTGCCTCATCCGCAATATAATGCGGGAAATCAATCACTCCAATACACACACACACACACACACTACTATATATAATATCACCCAATAGATAAATTATCAAATTAATCCAAGCACATCCAATAATTTAAATTTAACTAGGCAAATCAAATGAGTGAGAAGATCTCGCCTTTGCTTTTGTTTTGCAATCCATTTGCCTTCCAGCTTGTTTTCACGATTTTTAAACCTTGTAACAAACATTGTAAGGTTTTATAAATATTCGAATAAGTCAAACAAATTAATTTCTCATTTGATAAGTTTAATTTAAACTAATGATTTATTTTAAACTAATTATTTTCTTTTAAAACTCTTTTAGTAGCTAAATAATTAAATAAGTTTATTTAATAAATTAATCGATATAATAAATTATCTATAAATAAACTAATAAGTTTAAAATATGTATATTTATTTCCTTTCGAAACTACATATATATGTGTGTGTGTGTGTGTATGTACATATATCTTAATTACCCAAATAATATATTAATTAACAATAAGTTAATTGTTTCCATATATTATAAAATTACCTTATTGTCTATTATATATGTGTGTGTGTGTGTGTGTGTGTCTATATATATATATGCCTAGCTGATTCAACATTTTAAAACCTTTTTTTATTTTCAAAATTTATCTATATAAATTAAATGTTCTGTTTTCAAAAACAATATTTTAAAAACTCTATCTTCTACCAAAATCTTACCTGTATATACATATACATACATACATATGTGTGTGTGTGTGTATGTATACTTTACTTACAGCCTATACGTAAATATAAGTATACATATGTAAATTGAATTATGGGTTTATGAGAATATACGTATATCATTAAATAAAATCTGCAATTACCTTACATACAAGCTCGAACCCACCATCCCTACACTGTGTTGCCACCATGCCCTAGCCTTGGCCTCCCATCACGAATCCACCACCGCAATTACCAACCGTCGCCTCCTTTGTTTGCACGCAAACTAACCCTAGCCGAAATCGCGTTTCCTGATCGCGTCGCGACCCCCTCGATTATCACACCCTTGACCTAACATAACTCTGTCGCCACAGCTCCAGATATCGCGATCGCCACTCAGGCCTTCGACCTTCTGTTCTCTCGCCACCATGCCTCGAGTGCCTCCTACCATTGCCGCTCGAAGAAGCAAAACGCGACACAACCTAGCTCGAACAACACAGCAACCCTAGAATCGAACTGCCCTCAAATCGAAGCTCCACCGATCAAAAATACTAAAGGCGCCACGCCTCCTTTTATCGATCGAAATGAAGTGGCCATCGTTCCCCTTTTTTTAGTTCGATCGATTGAATATAGTTAGGGCTTTCGATTTGAAATTTAGAGAGAGCGGCAATTTATTTCGACTAAACCAAAAGGGTTTCATTTTATAAAATAAATACTCTCCTAGGACTTTTAAAGAGGAGGAAAACGCATGTAAAAATTTAATAGAATAATAGAAACACCTGTTTGAATTTTCCTCAACGTGTCTATGCTCGCAATAGTGCTTTGATATATTAATATTATATTTTAATTTAAATCGTTTCAATTTTCTTAACTGACAGTATCGACCTTCTATCGAGACGTGCCGCTGATCATTTGTAATGTTATGTCTAGATTACGAACACAATGGAAAAGGTTTCAAGGCCTAATTCGATCGTATGGAGAAGAAAACTTTTTGGACCCAGTTATTAAATTGAATTTTCGTTATAGATTTCAGCACGTTTATCTACCGTACGGTCACGAAACAACTCCAAACACTACAAAAATTGAAATCCGATAATAATAGAATATTACGGATCCAATGGAATAGGCTTCGTCGAAATCCGAGACTGTGCCTTGGTAAGCTATTTTTAAATATCAATTTAAACGATATAAATTCAAAACTGACCAAATCACTTTCAAATTTAAATTTAATACTTCTATTATCTCTAGTATTATAAATATAAATTTTACAAGACTTCAACTTATTTTTAGCAAGCTCAAAACGGTAATTACAATATTTTACCCAATTCCATATTATTAAATTTAACAATTTAATTGCTAAATAGATAGTGATATTTGAAATTCAAGTTAAAATAACTTTCAAATATTTAAAATCAATAAAATATTCCAAATTCAAATATCAAAAATTCCGGGTCGTTGCATTCTTCCCACTTTAAAATAATTTCATCCCCGAAATTTCTAGTTAAGAAGAATGATCCATAACCCGTTCATTATTTTCCCAATCCAAATAGTTTTTAACAACTTCTCAAAACCCAACAGTTTCAACTTTCCAAAATAATTTTTTTATTAAAGACACTGTCATTCTCACCAATTTCCCAAACTCAACCATAAGTTTCAAACAATATTTTTTTTCAAATATTCAAATTTAGATTTAAATCCAAATTTTAAATTGTTCAAATTTCTCAAAATCTAACTCTATAATTTTTGAAAATTTTCGCCAGTGTCTCCTTTGCGCTGCTAGCTCGGTACAACTACAAGATGCCTCTACGTGCCCTCGGATTTCAAAACGAAAACAGAAAGCCAAGTGGCTAGACCAGAAAAATTATCAAATTTCTTACAGAAATTTAAATACATACCTTTTTGCTGAGCAATTCTATTTATCTTCTGAAATCAAAAATCCCATTTTCCTTTTGCCTTAACACACCTGTATATCCTATTTAGCAATAATGTCCAATTACCACATTCAAAATCATTTTATACATTTCTTTGCCAAAGTTTCAATATCTATTTCATTTAAGTCCATACGATGTATACATATCATCCATACGCAATACTAAATTTGATCGCTCACTTGATCACACAATTTCACTTTCGAATTAGTATCGTCCACCTCACTTCCTAGTGCGGACTTAGATCTATTTTCTTGATCAGAAACCATCATTCTCCTTGCATAGAAGTAAACTATGATAGAGAATTTCCAGAATCAACAAATATCCATATTGTAGCGATACGAGTTTTCGCGTTCGAAAATCGACATCCATACTTTACATCATACTCGAATGCCGCCGGTTCGACCGTTCGAATCCGAGTCGCGGAGCTTATAACCCAATTAAGTAAACAACACAGCGGAAGAAAAAGAAACGAATGACATCATATACAACATCTGATACAATATCCAGATATATTGATGACAGAATAACTGATACAACAGAGTGATACAATAGATATCTATATACATCAGAGAGATAATTCAAGAAATAGCATCGGAAAGAAAATAGATAACACCAGCAGCAGATAATCTCCAAGATAGTCTTCAAAAGAGAATTCTAGGCACCAATCTAGAAAAAGCTCGAACTCCCAATAACGATGCGCAAAGATAAGTAAATGCAGTCCTGATCCAAAGACTGAACTCCAGATAATCTACTAAATCTGACAATCTGAAAAACCCAACTCTAGACTGCCCGAGTGGAAAAATTTTGAGCACCCAGAGTTTAGGAAAGAAATAATAAACTCTAGGTCAGTCATGAGACTGGTATGAGTAAACAAAAACAGTTTATCTTTAAAAACGAACAACAAGAGAATTTTAAAGTCAATTCGCAATGCTTTTTGGAAATGAAACTACCATAAGACCTTGCGCCACACACACAATGCAAACGCAGAATTCTAGGAGATTTCTTCTTATGATAGTCAAACATGCTTGATACGTGAATTTCTTTGATATTATTACTTTAAATGCAAAATTTTGAAAACAATTCAAAAATATAATATAAATCTTAGCCAACACAGACATTTCGTACTATGCCTACTATAGCTACCATCTAAACAGTGGTGACCACCATAAGTAAATGGCAAGTTCTACAACTAAAACCATACAAGGTGCGTATTGGAGTTTGGATTTCCAACAAATGGTCAGGCCAAGGAACTTCCTATTGCCACATGGGAACGCTTCTGGCAGGAGGCCTCGAGAACCTAACCGGATCTCTGCCATAACAAGGCCGGCTTACCTCTAACTAGGTAACTACTGACACGAGTATGCCATCCCACAGTCGTAGCCGACCTTTATTCCGGGACCCCGAAAAACAACATCCAAAAAGTAATAAATTCGCGGTAACCACATAGGTTAAATATCTGGGCTCCGTACCAAGATACCACCTCTATCCAGAAGGAAATGAACATACCCTCAGGGGGTGCTATCCCCAAATAACCTTGCTGCATTCTTCCAGTTTTGACCATTACCAGGTTGTGAGGTTCGACGAAGTCTCGTCCACAAAGCTACGCTTTTCACAAAAGCCACGCTTTGATCAACAAATGATCAGCAACACTCAGCATGCCACATTACCAAATTGGGAGTATATCACTGATAACCATCAACTACATAACCATTCATCTCATACGTCTCAGAGAAGGGTCTTAAGCTAAGAGAGTAAATTCTCCGCCGCCAACAGGAATGTATTTGAAAGAAATCTGCTTTATATCTCAAAATGTAATGTCAGACATACAATGCATACTAGTCTGTTCTGGGTTCGAACAGAACCGAAGGTACTTTCGAAGAAGCGCTTGCAAATCCGGGTATTCACAATCCCAATCGGACTTCCCATCACTTAGGGAATCTCTATACCGGCGCGGCTCAGTGCAGAGACAATCGATAGGTCTGCCTATGGCTCTCGCAAATACTCGGTCTTCAAATGCTATCCATAACGACGTATCATTATTCGGAATGGGTTATATGACCCAAAGGTCCTCACCTTACTAAACCGAATAACGAGCGCAACATTAAAAATCATATGGATACTGGGTCTCGGTTAAATCACAGCTTAAAGCCCAAAAACATTCATTCAAATGGTTAAAACAAATTACCATTTCCAATCTTTTAAACAAAAAGATTCATTTCAACAACCTTCAATGGTTTAAATAATTTCCACACTTTTAATCTTTTAAACAAAAGATTTAATTCACAATTGTGACGCCCCACCTCTATACCCACGCTAGCCAAGGACACTACAGGGTAATGCCGTCAACTAACATGGAGAATAAGGCTGGTTAGGAGCGACCATTTATAGCCTTGCTCTAACTATCTATTGAATACATCGACAATAGTCATACCAAGCGGGTCGACATACCCAATGAATACTTAAAACAAAACCATAGGTGGTTGGAGGATCTATCAGAACAGAATATAACAACTCAAATGTAATATACATCACAGAACAGAATATCATCATATACACATATACAGATACATACCAGAGTATACAAACTAATACACGTCAAGTGGTATAACAAACCACAATATACAGACGATTCCAGATGAATAAATATCAGAATTACAACAAAATAAGACTACACAAAAGCTATGACAAAAAGAAGCTAGCGAAGTGGTCCATGCGGAAGCAAAATAGGCTAAGTCCAAATGCATCTAACCTGAAACATCTCGGTCTGACCCGAGTAGAAAATACACAGGTCAGTCTAGCTAAATAAATCGGTTAGATAAACTGAACAACAATAAACCTGCAAGGTTACAAAGTATAACAAATATCTCCAAAGGAGATAACACAATCATCTAACAAAAGATGAGTCATAAGATAAAAAAACAAGCCTCATATCATAGGCAACATAGAGAAACAAAGGATACAAATATCCCAATTCAGGCCAAAGAGGCAATAACAAATGCCAATAAGGTATACAAGTTCCACAAGGTAATCGCTACATATCATGCGGCTCAAAAAGACCAACACCGAAGGGCGATACCTAGGGAATATACATATGAATGAAACATCAGAAAATTGCTCGAGATTAGTACTGTACAAACAAGGATCCATGAGCCCGAAGACTCCAAACCCAATATCACCCATGCGGCTCATAACGACCAACATCGGAAGCGATACTAAAGGGCAACCCAATATCACCCATGCAGCTCATAACGACCAACATCGGAAGCGTTGCTAAAGGGCAACAAACCCGAAGGCACAAACCCGAAGGCACATACCCGAAGGCAACATACCCAATTGCACATACCCGAAGGCAACAAACCGTAGTGGTGAAGGTCGGAGACCCGGTACTGGACACCACTAACCGGTGGAATGTGTCATAACTCTCAAAAAGGAATTCGAAAACTGGTAACGTGAGTCCCATAACCACTCGTTCGCACTAAACGGTTTACTATCCATTAGTTAATTTCACACTCAAAGCAGTACAAAGTTCACCTCATATCATCGGTAAACCAAACCCGAAGGTTAAAACGATCAGTTGAATAGGTCGGAAATTAATCGGAAGGATAAACGCACAGATTCATGGTCCGTGTTTTGTCCAACCATTTAATCACCCTTCCACTTCGCTCGAAGTGCGAAATTGTGCATGTGTTTTAAATAGAATTTATAATTTAGAGAAACGAGCTTTAAATGCAATTTGAAGATTATATAAAAAAACCAGTGGATTAAGTCAAAGAGAATTCCTCAAGGTCAAATGTGCATAAACAACTAATTGGAATCAATTTAAATCGAAAAAAATGGAAATCACAAACAAATAGGCACACTGGACAAAATGAAGCAGATCAGTCGATTGGCCTACTGCAGTCAGTCGACTGAACCATAACCCGAGAGTTTTTAAACTCTGTAGCCAGTCGACTGGCTGTAGCTGGAAATGTTTTCCAGCCTAGCAAATGGAGGAGCAAACTCACCCATTTGCAACCTGTCGAGCAATGGACTTAAGGGGCTTTTTCCAATCGATAACCCAACACCATTGACTCCGATTTACCACCAAAAACATGATCAAACATCAAAGTTATGATTTTCAAGGATATGACTCCAAAACACCAAAAAGTGAAATGTTCACCAATTCAATTCAAACCAAATGCAAATGCACATGAATAAGTGTTAGGAACTCATACCTAACAATCCAACATAGTTGTAAACATAGATGTGAGATAAAAATCTCACCTAACATCAATAATATCAAGAGAAGTAGATGTGAGTTCACAACGCACCCTTTATCCCAAAACAAAGAAGAAGAAGCTCAAACACAAGAAGGAGACTAACTACTCTTCACTTCAACTCTACAAGCTTCAATCTAAAAATAAAACACATATTTTCCTAAGTTAGGTTTAGGAATTTCGGAGTTTGAAGAGAGAAAGAGATAGAGGAGATAAAGAGGAGACTTACCAATGGCTTCACTTTGATTTTTGGAGCAAGAATCAAGTTTACAAGAAGAAACTCGGGTTTACAATTTCTATTTCCTCTTCCCCTCCACCATTTTCAGTTTTTCTTAAGTTTAGAAGAGTGGAATGAGAGAATGGAGAGGAGAGGGCTAAGTTAGGGGTTAATAAACTAACAAATTGGTTGAACCCAACCCAAACCCAACTAGAAAAATTTGTAAAAATTCAACTTACTCCAAACATATCAAAGCTTATACTCAAAAAGGTCGTAAACGCCATTTTGGAACCAATGGAAATGGTTTCAAGTTCCAATTCGGCCATTTACAAAAAGTAACATTTCGGACCAAAAATCCGACTAACGACGGAATATTATAATAAAATATTTAAATATAAAATCGTTAAATATGCGGGTTGTTACAACAATGTTCACCCAGTTCACAAAGATTCATTCGTGGATTTCAAAACAATTTCCATTTCAATTGGATTCACTTGTTAAATGTTTAAATCAAAGATTTAACTTATAGCTTTCAAAACACGTTTCCAATGATTCATTCATAACTTGGAAAACCATTTCCAATTCTGATCTTTCTATATAAACGATACACCATTGATAATATTCTTCGTTTTCAAAAAAAGATTTAATCATCTTCACAAAGGTTAATTCATAGTTTCCAAAGTATTTACAATTCCAAATCTTGAATTTAAGTTTAAATCAAATTATTTAAACTTCAAACTTTATCAAGTTATTCAAAATAAATTACATGTTTGAAAATTCCATTTCAGAAGCTTTTCACATTAAACCCAATCCATTTCCAATTCATTTGAATTCAAATTGTCTATTTAAAAATCAATTTAAAAATCTGTGACTTAATCGACTTCCTCGTGCAATCCAGATTTGTATCTGTATAAGTGTGGTCCAGGGGTTTAACACAATAGTGCAACATCATTCAATCATCACAGATTAAAACACAGAAATATAGTTGAATAGCGATATAAACTATAACGCTTATCGTCCATCCACAGATTCATAGATAATATATAATGTAAATAAATGAATAAATTATACATAGCTCGGTCCACGGAACAAAATATCATAGATTAGATAGGACAATCAATTCAAGGCATCCCATACAATACAATCATTCATAAGTAAGGTCAAGCATTTAATAATCATTTATAAGAAGGATTAATTAATTTTTTAATCCTAATTAATTCAGTTTAATTCCAATTAAATTAATTACTTATAAATTAATTCTCCAATTCTGATTTATAAATTACAAATCATTTGATATAAATTAATTTATCAATTGCCTTAATTAATTAAATTATTCTTAATTAATCATATTAATTAAATTAACCTTTAAACCAATTTCATAATTAATTGACCCCTTAGTTAATTATTTTAAGGAATTAAACCTTTAATTACTTATCATAAAGTAATTACACTTACACAATTTCATAATGATTGTCATTAATTTATTGATCTAAATTAATCATAAAAAATTTATCACATTAATAAATTATTTAAATAATCTTAGTAATGACCTTCATTTACTAATGACAATTCTTTAATTACTGTTCTACAAAAATTACATGCATTAATCATTAAAATTGATTTACCATTAATAATCCATTATTGAACTAATTAAGTGTTACTTGTAACTTAGTGAATTCTCAATTTCAATTAAATTATTCCTTAATTAAATTAACTTAACTTTCATTAATAAATTTATAAGCTTACAACTATTAATTAAATCCATATAAACAATAATTATTCTTTCTTAATGAAATTATAAATTATTAACTCTTTATTATTTAAAGTAAAACCCATTCATATTTATGATTAAATTATTATTCACAATATGTTTGAAAACATTGGTTTCAAATTTTCTTTTAATTTTAATTTAAATTTAAGATTTGAAATAACTTCTTATTTACCTTGAATAAAGTTTAAAACAAATTTCCCTAACATTTTGGAATTTACATGAGAATATTCTGTTATAAAGGAAATTTAAAAGATTTTGGAATCAAGTTCCCTTTGAATTCGAGATATTTAAACTTATGTAAACATTTAGATTTTTAAACTTTCTCCCCTTTCAAAAATCTGCAATCCCAATTTAAACTTAAGTCCATGTTACAAAATTTTAACTTAAACTTTCCTTTCCAGCGTCAAATTTCATTTGACTTCAGATCTTTTAATTTCACTTAATTAAGTTTTAAGTCATTAACAATTTAATTTAATGACTTTATTCATTCACAAACTAAGTTTCAGACAAACTTGAATTTATTATTAAAACATTGATTTAAAACTTAGTTTAAACTTTGTTTATAATTTGATATTTAATTTAAAAAAATGACAAAAGCAAAACATAACATATTTCTGTTTTTAAGCCTGTTCAACATTCCTACCCGACCAACAGTATGTTGCTTCGAGCCAAAACCGAAGAACCCCGAGAAAAATGCCTGGATTACTCGAGTTAACCTCGGGAGGAAACCCGCTTCCACCCAGATCACCAAACAAACCCACCGTGTACGTGTACATCGTCGACCATCACCACCAGTCGACGCCATAACGCCGAGCAAGTCGTGGGTCTCCCAAGCAACTCATCACGATCATCAGATCGTGTTCATCAGCTCGAAATCAAATTCGAGTTCGAATGCCTAAACCTGGAAACACAACTCAACCAGTCCCAAAACTGTCAACGCTCCATTCTCCAAGCTCCGACCATCAGCTAGTCTACAAATCCGGCCAATGACTCGTCATCATCTCCTCAACCATTCCCTATAACAGCTTTGCACTCGATCCAACATAGACAAAGAACGAATCGAAATTCCTAACCTCACAAAAACTAGGTTTCCAACACTTAATTGCCCGCCGCCGCCGCCACCTCCACCGCAGTCTAACCCCCACCGCACTATTTTTCTTAGACACTCAGATCGCTCCTCCACCTCCAGGAGGAAACTTGACCCCATCTATCATTGATATCACCCGCGGCGACCCAAAATGCACAATATAGTCGAACCCAAACCGCTCTTCGTTCTTTGATCTAAAATTTTTGAATCTTGCTTTAAAAATCATGTTATAGTATAGGAATTCAACCCCCATGCCTGAAATCATATATTAAGAAATTCGACTTTTAACTCATTTTAAGTTGTTCTCAGATATCTCATTTTCCTATGGCATTGGCAAGTTGTTTTAAACTTGAATAAATTTTTAAAACTTAATTTGCACAGTAACAGACAATTTTTTTTTGTTTTAATACTAAATTCAAACATCGAGTAAATCAAGAGGGACTGATTTTGAAACTAAGATCTTGGGTTAAAATTGTAGATAGAGAACATATATGCATAATAGCCCACTCACAGTTCATTCATCATTCACTTATATGCAGAGAACTTTCATACATATATATATATATGTGTGTGTGTGTGTGTGTGTGTCTAAACATACATATTCACGGTCATATATACAACAGGTTCAAATTTTTTAAACAAAATTTGTTACTCACGGTGACTTTATGAAGAAGAACAGAGTTTAAATTGAAACGGGTTTTAAGAAAATGCAGGCTGAAGCTTCCCTTTTTTATCCTCTAGTTTGATTTGATATATATTGTTGTTTTAAAGTAAAGTTTTGTTTTAAGTTGAAGATGTTGTTGCTTTCCTTAGTTTACTCGGCTTTTATGATCGAAATGAGGGTGAGAATTTGATGTATAGAAAGGCAGAGTACTGGTGAAAGAATTTGTACAGGGTAACACTATCTTGTGTAGGTAAATATATTGTTTGTTTATACAATAGGGTATATTATTTTGTACAACATCAGAGGTTTTATATTTGCTTTGCTTATTTTACTCGACTGAAAATCTTGCTTTTTTGGGCTGATGCATACTATATGGTGTACTAGAGGTAATGGCATTAAATGCATAAGTCCTTTCTTTTCTTTTGCTTGTCCTAGCCTTGCATATTTAACTTGTTTACAGCCTACATACTTGTATCTTTATTTTATTTCCTTTGTTCTTGTACTTTGTAATATAAACCAATTCCTATTTTAATATGTTGTTTGAATCCTTACTATGTGTATTTATTTATTGATTTTATTTATTTCTAACTTCAATAGTTAACTTAACTTACATATTAATTTTCAACTTAAATACTTATCATCTTGTATTCATGGGTTTTATATTTTACTTTATTTATTTTGTAAGTATATTTTTTTTGTATTCACACATATTATTTAACAGACAATGTTTTGAAATCAAATACATATTACATGAATTACAAAGATATATATTTTATAAATTCTATCAATTTACTAGTTATTACATAATAATTTATTTAAAACTTAAATTAATTATCAATTTAAACTTAATAAAAATTCGGGATCGTTACAGATTCCCCCTCTTAAAGAAATTTCGTCCTCAAAATTTGTCAGAGAGATAACAAAGATAGATGAAGAATAATTGATCAAATCAAGCTGAATATCTATTCTGCATTTGGCTTAACAAATCAAAACATCGACAATATGAGGACAACTCATAAATTTTTCATAAGATATTCGGGTAATTAGATCTACGAAATATGGAGAGGCATTGGTTAGTTCGAAGGATAACTAACCGTTTGTAGAACATATCCGGACCCAAAAATAGACAGATAAATGGGTTTTTAATTTTCCACAACTTCCAAACACCAGATATGGATTCCCAACTCAAATCGGAATAGCCCAAAGTGTAACGACCTGTGTAAATTCGGTGTTTAAATGAATTAAATTAATAAGATTTTAATTTTAATTTAGAAAGGAATAAAAGACTTATTTATTTATATGAAAGAAAATGTTGAAATTCGATGTATCAAGTCTAATCAAAATTTACAGATTAAATTATATATTGCAATTAATAGTAATAGTGGAAATTGTTGCATTTGATATAAAGTTTGAATAAGTAAATTAAGGCAAGTATTGAATTTATCAATGGAATAAAATATTGATTTATGGAAATTGAATGTACACGGAAGTAATAAAGTAATGCAGGACAATAAACAACGTAATTAGTACAATCCCTTTTATTTGTAAACTATTGTAAGGTGTTAATTAATTGAAATACGAAAATTTGGAAATAGATTCAAAATTCATGTTAGATAAATGAATTGCAATAACTAAAGTTAGTAATTAATGGGTTAAAGGGAATACTAATTTACTCATAAAGTAAATATAAATGAATGTAACAAAATAAATAGGAAACGATAATTATTCCTAAGTGATGGTTGATGTAAAAGGAATAACTAATTGGATTTAGAATCTTAATTTGTATGTGTGCATATATTTAATGGAACATGAGAAAAACAAATGTAAGGATTTGATTAATATATATGTAATTTATTCAGGGTATTGAATAAAATTGGGAATCCAATTGTAATTAATGGTAATAATGTTGGTATTAGCTAATAAATTTAATTTCAATGCAATACCCATAAATGAATGGAATGAAATGAATGTATGTAAATGTATACTATGTTATTTATCAAATAAAAGGAAAGAAAAGTAAATATCGAATTTGATTGATGAACAAATATGCATTGAATAGTAATGGAATGTAAAGTCAATGGTAATTGTATAAAATCAATACAAGATAATAAATTGCAAATTTTAGGTTTATAATAAAGTGTGAATGGAAATCTGCTTGGTTATATTAATTTGATGGAATTCAAATTTGATGGGAAAGGGAAATGGATATTTAGTAATAAATTAAAGGACTTAAAAATGGAATTTATTTAATTAATAGATATAACAGATAAGGATATACTTATAAATGTAGGATTAAGAGTTTTACCACAACTATTATGAGTTATATACTTAGTTCCTTCAATTAAATCGGAAATCATTGCAATAGTTATAAATTAAATGTTAAGATAAATAAATTTAGGTAATAATGGGAAATAACGTAATAAATTCTTCATTTAATGATGGTTACTGTATATAAAGAATGGAAGTAAAGCTTTATAAATTGATTTGAATCTAAAATTTAATGAAAGGAGTAATTAGAATTAAATGGATTAAATGTTTGAAGTTACGTAAATGTTAATTTAGATAAAAGGGTGGGCATTTATGTAATAGAGTATGAATCTATTGTTAAGTTTATTTATAAAAAGGCATTTGGGTAAATGAAAGGGTGCAAAAGTAAGTTTGTCAGTATATTGAATTAATGTATGAAAATAGGTTTAATCGAAATAAATGAAATTTAACATCTAAATATTACATTAATAGGGATTTAAGTGTAATCGAAGAATAGTAGGATAATAAATTTTGAATCTAATATTAAATCCATCGATTTGAAATATGTAAATGGACTAACCATTGATTTCTTTGATTCAATATAAATTTTTAGAAAGTTAAATTTTAATTTGTGAATTTAATGAGATTAAGGATTTATATTGAAATTTATAAATTTACCTTCTGTAATTTGACATCTAAACTTGTTTGAAACTTTGTAAATGATTAAGAATTTTAAAAGTGATAAAATGGGTCAATTTTAGAATCTAAATATAAATTTGGATTTTATTTATTTATTTTGAATTTATTTAATTAATATAAAAATAGCCGTTTTGGTCACGGACTCGGATTTCGAGGAAACTAGTTTCATCGGATCCGGAACAGTGACTTATTGTAGGGTTTCAAGTTTTGTAGCGATCGGACTTGTTGTTTACTCGTACGAACGCGAAACGCCTTGAAATCGTTTTAATTGAAATCAATTTGAAATCAATTTGAAAATATTGTTTTCAGCATAACTTCTTCATACGATCGAATTTGGACGTGAAACTTTTTCCATCGCGTTCAGAATATTTTAAAATACCTATTTTGATATATGGGTACCTAATTTCGTTCCGGAGTCAAAACGCGCTTTTTGGGCAATTATAGTTCAGCACGTTTGTTTATCGGATCCATCCACTCTATTTTTCAACCTATCTATATAAACCCAGTTATAAACCCAAGCCCATCTATTCTCATTGTTTGTGCGTTCGTTTCATCAGTTCCTTCTCTTCTTCCAATGGCTAGAAACCCTAGATCCAATTTCAATTCAAAATCAAAAGTCAAAATTTAAAGTCTTCAGAAAATTCCCAAAAAAATATATGTTATAGATTTCATCGATACGAATCTACGCATAGTTTTTGTTTTTGAAATCGGTGCTAGAATCAACAGCAAATCGCGGTCAAAGGTCAAAATCGTGAAACCCTACGTGTCGTTTTGGGCGTTTTCATTTGGGGCAGAAATCGAGCAATCTGTTTCTGGGTTTCGTAGAGGACAGCAAGTGGAGCCTGTTGATGGTGGCCGTTTAGATTATAGCGAGGTGTGGTGGTCGAATTTGGTGGTTCAAGGGCCATAATTCGGTGGCGGCGGCTGGCGAATGGAGGCCGCGCGACAGAGGGGAAGGCTCGGCCTAGGTTGCCAAGTGCAGTGGTGGTCGCGCCGTGGCCTATAGGCTCACGTGGTAGAGGTGATGGACGGTCAACGGTGGAGTTGGTAGCTTCTGCGTGTCACTGTAAATCTCGCGTGAGGAAGATGCAGTAGTCAATGATGACGTGGCTAGTAAGAAAATGTGTTCCATTCCTTTGTTTATTTTTTTATGTAAATTCAGTTGCAATTTTTGCTATAACTTTCTCATACGTTATCCGTTTCTCGCGCGATTTTTTTGTTAGGATCGTATTAAAATTCCGGATTTGATGACGCTGGTTTGGAGGAATTCTAAGACGGTCAAATTTTTGGGTTTAAATTGAAATTAATTTCAATTTAAATTCAAAAGGTGAGTGTTTTAACCCACTCACGATTTCTAAAAGTTCTTAGGCCTGTTAAATTAATTATAGACATGAGTAGAAATTTATTTATGGCTGTTTGGCTTGCCTTATTCGTCATCACGGTTAAATCGCATTTACTTAATTTAACTATTAATTAATCTTATTTATCGCATATAATTTAACAGTTAGAATTTATTTATTTGCATATTAACTGCCAGTCATAGTTATGTTAAATGTTTATTTTCATATTAACTGCCAGTTAAATTTACATTTATTTTGCATATAAACTACTAGTTTAACAGTTGTTAAATTTATTATTGAATATAAACTGTTAGTTAATACATGTTATTTATTTCATGTATAATTTATATACTCTATATCGATGATTGTTTAAACTGGATGATGATGCAAATAATGGTTGATGATTGATATTTGGATGAATGGATGCTACATTTATATTGTATAAACTTCAAGTCATCATGCATTTTCATTTCATTCGGGATTGCGGTTTGAAATGATATACAACCGCATTTTTATTTTAAATTGCGGATTGAAATGATAAACATCCGTATCACTTGACCATACGGTAGAAAATTTTATACAGGCACCGCGGTAAATATATAAAATTATTTTTGAAATGCTTTACTATGATTTTGTAAAGCTATATATATATATATATGGTTTATGGGATATTGATTTGGTTATTTATATATATATATATATATAGTAAATTTTCGGTTTTAAGCTTTGTATAAATTTGATTTGAAGTATAATTTAAAGTTAGATTTTTTTTAAGATCAAATACAATTAAGCCTTTATAAAAAACCTAATTTCTGGAGTTTTATGACTTAAATGAGGATAAGATTTGGAAGACGAATATTAAGTTAAATTGACATTTAATAAAAATTAAAATTTTAAAGGATATGATTTTTATAACTTGTTTTTTTTTTGTAAAGTCATTTAAATGAATATCAGGTTGATTTTAATGAATATATAATGTAACGACCCGTATTTTACGAGTCGATAAATCGTAGAATTTGCAGGTCGATAGTGTTGTTTGTGTTGCTTCTAGCTTGAGTCGTTTAGAAGTTAACCCGGGTACAAGTGATGAGTCGTGACCGACTCATAGGGGACCGACTCAAGGAGGGGTAGCGGTTTAAAGTGTTGGCCGAGATAAGGATGGACCGACTCAAGAAGTTAGGCGACTCATAGGATGACCGACTCATAGAGGGCCGAGATAAGAAGTGTGGCCGAGTCAACGAGCTACGACTCATAGGGTTTGCCGAGTTAAGGAGTTAACGGGTTAAGGGTGTAGCGACTTAAGGGGTTTAGGCTTAGGTCGTGGGTAATGAGTCGGCAGGGTTTTTAGTCGTAGGGCCTGATGAGTCGTGAGTCGGCATCATAGTTGAGTCGTGAGTGTGTATTGTTGAGTCGTCGTACGACTTAGGACTTGGGGAAAACGCGGCAGTGTCTTAGGTCGGAGGCTTTTAGGTCGTGACCGACTTATGTTGAGTCGGCACTGGTCTTGAGTCGTGAGTCGGTAGGTGTTGAGTCGGTTTGGGTTTGAGTCGTATGACCTTGTGCCTTGGTGTATTGAGTCGGAAGGCTGTGCAGTTGAGTCGGCTGGGGTAGGTCGTCATGGCAATGAGTCGTGAACGACTCATGGTAAGTAGGCAGTGTTATGTTGAGTCGGTAAGGGCTGATAAGTCGGCAACGACTCATGATGAGTCGTGGACGACTCATAGGGACGACGACTCATGGTTGATCCAGCCTATAAATAGAGGGGTTTGGCTCACTTTTTGGCACCGGTTTTTGAAGCGACGAAGTGCTGCCATTTTGAAGACTCGACTACAACATTTCTTCATCTTCTTTTCTCCATTCCAATCTAATTCTAACATCCATCCAAGATCGAAGATCGAGATCGAAGATCCAAGTGCCAAAGTTGAAGATCTTCATCCGTTCGAGCTAGAATTCATCGATTGGAGCGAGATATTGCCGGATCAAACCTTGATCTTCGCTGTCCAGATCTGAAGTGTGTAGTTTTTGTAGTGTTTGGGTGATTTGGTGAGTGGTAGTTATCTCTCACGCGGATCCAAAGGAGTATATTGGATTGGTGGCATGTTTGGGTGTTAAAGTTAGAGATTTCATGCATTTTTCTTAGATCGAAGTCTAGATCCATGGTTTTTGAAGATGTTTACTTATGCAAGTTTGTTTAATAAGCATTAGAGACAAAACCCATGTTTTATATTTGATAGATCTATGCTAAAAACCATGATTTCACATATGTTGGACTTTTGCTCGTTTATTTACGAAATTCCCATTATAGTTGATATTGCTTAAATTGCTTAATAGATCTTGTTTGAATGATTGATTATTTGAATGTATGATTGATTTGATTGTTTCCAAGTTAGCTAGTAGTTGATTTGGAACAAGATGATGAAAGAGGATTCAAAAGCTATGGAAGAAGGCTCTTGAATGGTGAAAGCTGCTTAAGGCATATGTAGCGGATGTTGAAGCTCATATGTATAGATTGGATGATGTTGAGATGGGACTTTGCCATGATTTGATGAGGCAAACCATGTTGTTGAGTTGAGACTTTGCTTTGATGCGATGAAGCGAAGTATGATGTGAGTCTTGGCTTAATCCAAGCAGGGATCATTCCAAGCATGTTGATAACTTGAAGAGTAGTTCAAGTTGGTTGATAATGGATTGTTCAAGAGGTAGCTTGAGCTTGTATGAGGATAGTCGTCAAGAAGGATGGCTAGGAGGCTTGGATCTCGTCGTTGTTGAAGGTTCTAGCATGCTCAAAAGCAAGAGTACATGGGGCGCCCATAACGACTACAGGTAGGTAGTCGGGACACCCAAAAGACTACAGGTAGGTAGTTGAGTACTCTGGGCAAAGTAGATAAGTCCTAGGCACAAGGCAGTGTGCGGAGTTATGGTTAGAACCGGGGTTACCATTAGCCCTTGACAGATGGTCATTCAACTAACGGTGAAATCGAGGCAAGGATGACAGTGATAGCCAGAGTCATGGATGTTTGGTTGTATTATCATTCGGCTTCAAGAGCGGTGTTTTCTGGGTGCTTATCTGATCTTGGTTTAGGCCTTGGGGGTTTGTATTTGGAAAACATCGTCCTTGACTCGAGTGGTATTCGCTTTACCTTAATTGTCTATGTTGTTATGCTTGCTTCTCCTTAGTGTATGTCTGGGGCTATCACTGTAGAAAGAGGTGGAGTGGGATGGTTTGGTTCCTATTCCTTTTATCCTTTATGCTCTTTTGGTATGCTTGATAGTTGATTTACTGCTCACTAAGACTTTGTCTGACTCAAGGTTTTATGTCTCCTCTTATTACCTTGGGCTGTTCATCCATGTTGGGATGGGCAGACTAGGTAGCAGGTGACAGGTGCTGTGCTAGGAGTTCTACGATGAAGATGACGAAGACGAGCAGGAGGCTTTGCATATTAGTTTTCTTACTATATGTACTGGGTATCCGCTGCTGTATTTGGTTGAGTGATTTGTAGTGAGGCTTTCATGTATGGATTTGAGTAGATGATTGTATAAAACTACTGTGATGCTTATATGATGATGTTCTGTTCTATGGAGCTTCACTATATTATATTTCTCTATTGTATTTTATCCATGCGCTGTGAGTTGTACGATAGAGATTCTTTTGTTTTGTTTTACCCTGACTATCGTCCATGGCTGCCTGGCACGCCTTTCAGCGCATTATTTCCTTGCATTTGGTGCGGGAGTCATGGGCGGTCGTCACATTTGGTATCAATTTGGTGAGTGGTAGTTATCTCTCACGCGGATCCAAAGGAGTATATTGGATTGGTGGCATGTTTGGGTGTTAAAGTTAGAGATTTCATGCATTTTTCTTAGATCGAAGTCTAGATCCATGGTTTTTGAAGATGTTTACTTATGCAAGTTTGTTTAATAAGCATTAGAGACAAAACCCATGTTTTATATTTGATAGATCTATGCTAAAAACCATGATTTCACATATGTTGGACTTTTGCTCGTTTATTTACGAAATTCCCATTATAGTTGATATTGCTTAAATTGCTTAATAGATCTTGTTTGAATGATTGATTATTTGAATGTATGATTGATTTGATTGTTTCCAAGTTAGCTAGTAGTTGATTTGGAACAAGATGATGAAAGAGGATTCAAAAGCTATGGAAGAAGGCTCTTGAATGGTGAAAGCTGCTTAAGGCATATGTAGCGGATGTTGAAGCTCATATGTATAGATTGGATGATGTTGAGATGGGACTTTGCCATGATTTGATGAGGCAAACCATGTTGTTGAGTTGAGACTTTGCTTTGATGCGATGAAGCGAAGTATGATGTGAGTCTTGGCTTAATCCAAGCAGGGATCATTCCAAGCATGTTGATAACTTGAAGAGTAGTTCAAGTTGGTTGATAATGGATTGTTCAAGAGGTAGCTTGAGCTTGTATGAGGATAGTCGTCAAGAAGGATGGCTAGGAGGCTTGGATCTCGTCGTTGTTGAAGGTTCTAGCATGCTCAAAAGCAAGAGTACATGGGGCGCCCATAACGACTACAGGTAGGTAGTCGGGACACCCAAAAGACTACAGGTAGGTAGTTGAGTACTCTGGGCAAAGTAGATAAGTCCTAGGCACAAGGCAGTGTGCGGAGTTATGGTTAGAACCGGGGTTACCATTAGCCCTTGACAGATGGTCATTCAACTAACGGTGAAATCGAGGCAAGGATGACAGTGATAGCCAGAGTCATGGATGTTTGGTTGTATTATCATTCGGCTTCAAGAGCGGTGTTTTCTGGGTGCTTATCTGATCTTGGTTTAGGCCTTGGGGGTTTGTATTTGGAAAACATCGTCCTTGACTCGAGTGGTATTCGCTTTACCTTAATTGTCTATGTTGTTATGCTTGCTTCTCCTTAGTGTATGTCTGGGGCTATCACTGTAGAAAGAGGTGGAGTGGGATGGTTTGGTTCCTATTCCTTTTATCCTTTATGCTCTTTTGGTATGCTTGATAGTTGATTTACTGCTCACTAAGACTTTGTCTGACTCAAGGTTTTATGTCTCCTCTTATTACCTTGGGCTGTTCATCCATGTTGGGATGGGCAGACTAGGTAGCAGGTGACAGGTGCTGTGCTAGGAGTTCTACGATGAAGATGACGAAGACGAGCAGGAGGCTTTGCATATTAGTTTTCTTACTATATGTACTGGGTATCCGCTGCTGTATTTGGTTGAGTGATTTGTAGTGAGGCTTTCATGTATGGATTTGAGTAGATGATTGTATAAAACTACTGTGATGCTTATATGATGATGTTCTGTTCTATGGAGCTTCACTATATTATATTTCTCTATTGTATTTTATCCATGCGCTGTGAGTTGTACGATAGAGATTCTTTTGTTTTGTTTTACCCTGACTATCGTCCATGGCTGCCTGGCACGCCTTTCAGCGCATTATTTCCTTGCATTTGGTGCGGGAGTCATGGGCGGTCGTCACATTTGGTATCAGAGCTTTGGTTAATCGATTTTAGCCAACGCTCGCTGATGTAACTACGTAAGAGAGACGTAATTGTAATTTGATGGATGATTACTATATATAATATAGTAGTTTAGAAGGGTTTGAACTCCTTATGCAGTTGTTTCTTAAGGTGTTCTAATCATTCTTATTTACAGATATTAAGGATGAGTCGAAGTGAGAGACAAGCTGCGAGGGGTAGCCGTGATGCTAGGGAAGCTGTTGATTATGCTCCTATGTTTGAGGCCATGATGACTTCAATCATGAGGAGAATACCAGCTTCAGGATCATCTGTGGATGTGGGAGTTCAAGTCCAAGCTCCGAGACCGGTGGATTTTGCCAAGCTTTGCAAGGATTATACTGCTCTTGGAGGGAAAGTTTTCTTGGGGACGGAGTCGACTATTGAGGTGCAGAGATGGATTGATGCTTGCAAAAGAATCTTTGGTGACTTAGGGATTGAGGATGCAACTAAGAGGAAGCTTGCATCGAGACAGTTTCAGGGAAGAGCTGCTGATTGGTGGAATTCTATCACCATCGATACTCCAGAAGAAGAGATTACTTGGGAGCAATTCCAAGTTAGATTTGAAGCTAAGTTCATCTCTACTTCCCAGAAATCTGTCTTGTTTAAGAGGTTTGTGGAGCTCAAGCAAGGGGGAAGGCCTGTTCTTGAGTACATTTCTGAGTTTGAAGCTTTGTCTAAGTATGCCAGATCGTATATTGATTCTCCCTACCAGAAGAATGAAAAGTTTGTGACTGGTCTGGATGCTTATCTTGGGAGGCAGTTGGTGGATCATCTGGACGATCCGTTTGAGAAGCTTGTGGAAAAAGCTCTTAGGCACGAGAGTTTGTTCCCTAAGGAAGTATCTGTTGTTGCTGTAACCAGGGAAGGATCTAAACCACAGCAGAGTGGCAATAAGAAGAGGAAACAACAGCAACAGAGGGGTAGGGATGGCCAGAAGAAGCCGAAGAGTGAAGTGACTTGCTATAACTGCCAGCAGAAGGGCCATCTTTACAAAGATTGTAAGAATCCCAAAGTGCCGGGAAAGTGTTACAACTGTGATAAGCTGGGACATATCAAGAAGGATTGTCCAGAACCGAGGAAAGATAGGCAGGTTGTGCAAGCCTATGCTTTGGGGGCTGTTCCATCGTCTTCGAAAGCTCCTACTGCTGAAGAGAAGGGGAAGAGTGTGGTTGTTCAAGGTACTCTTTCTATTTGTGGTGTTCCAGTTAGAGTGTTGTTTGATACTGGAGCGTCGCATTCTTTTGTTTGTGATGATTTGGTAAGCCGGTTAGGTATGAAACCGGATATTGTTGATAGGCCATTGGTTGTGACTAATCCAGTGGGGGGTTCGTCATGTTTGTGTATGATATGCCGTGGTCTAGTTGTGTCGAGTCATGATTGCTCGTTTGTTTGTGATTGCTTTGTTCTGAACTTTGCGGGGTTCGGAATTATTTTGGGTATGGACTGGCTTAGGAAGTATGCGGCAAGGATTGATTGTGAGAGGCTTGAGGTGACAGTCGGGAATGTGGAAGGGCGAAAGGTTGTGATACGATGTAAGCATGAAGAAGGCGTCTTCATGAGCTTCATGTATTCGCTAGTTGTTCCACGGGATGGACTGTCATCGGTGCCTATTGTGAATGAGTTTGAGAATGTCTTTGAGGAAGTCAAAGGGTTGCCGCCGCATAGGGAGATCGAGTTTCGTATCGATCTAGTTGAGGGAGCCAGACCTGTTGTGATGCCTCTTAGGCGGATGGCACCGAGGGAGCAGCAAGAGCTGAAGGTGCAAGTTGATGACCTTTTGCGGAAAGGATTCATTCGGAGAAGTGTGTCCGAATGGGGTGCGCCCGTTGTGTTCGCAACCAAAACGGATGGATCGTTGAGGTTGTGTGTTGATTATCGTGAGCTGAATAAGGTGACTAGGAAGAACAAGTATCCATTGCCGAGAATAGATGACTTGTTTGATCAGCTTCACGAGGCTAAGGTGTTTTCTCAGATGGATTTGGCAACGGGATTTCACCAGTTGAGAGTGGCAAAGGATAGTGTGCCGAAGACTGCTTTCAGGACACCATCCGGGTTTTATGAGTGGCTGGTAATGCCGTTTGGGTTGACTAACGCGCCAGCATATTTTGTGGATCTTATGAATAGAGTGTTCAGAGATCAGTTGAATAAGTTCGTGCTTGTGTTCGTGGATGATATTTTGGTTTATTCCAGAACTGAGGAAGAGCACAAGACGCACTTGAGGATTGTTTTAGGAATCTTACGGAAACATCAGCTGAAGACTAAGTTTTCGAAGTGTCACTTCTGGAAGAATGAAGTGAGGTTCTTAGGTCATGTTATTTCTGGAAATGGAATAGCGGTTGATCCCGCTAAGGTGGCAGCGATCCAGGATTGGGTTAGGCCTAAGAATGCATCTGATGTGAGAAGTTTTCTTGGATTAGCAGGATATTATCGTCGGTTTATCAAAGACTTTTCCAAGATAGCTGCACCGTTGACAGGATTGACGAAGAAGAACCAAGTGTTCAGATGGGATGATAAGTGTGAGCAAGCTTTCGTAATCCTGAAAGAGCGACTGACGAGCGCTCCTGTTTTGACTATTCCAAGTGGGAATGATGAGATGGTGGTTTACACCGATGCATGTGGCACTGGACTAGGAGCGGTGCTAATGCAGAAGCATAAAGTTGTTGCGTATGCTAGTTGACAACTAAAGCCGCATGAAAGGAATTATCCGACTCATGATTTGGAGTTAGCGGCGATTGTGTTTGCTTTGAAGATGTGGAGACACTATCTATTGGGAGTTAGATTCGAGCTGTTTACAGATCATAAGTCGTTGAAGTATCTGTTTTCCCAAAAGGATTTGAATCTTCGACAGCAAAGGTGGCTAGAGTTCTTAGCATCGTATGATTTTGGTATAGCATATACTCCAGGAAAAGGTAACGCAGTGGCAGATGCGTTAAGTCGAAGACATGCAGGATTGGGAGCCATGTTTTCGGAATGGAAGAGTCTCGAGTATTTGGCTGGATTTGACTTCAGGCCTAGATGTGAATTGGAACCTGAGATGTTGGCAAACTTATCGATAAGGCCTACTCTTGTGGAAAGGATTGGCGAGAGCCAAAAGAGAGATGATAAGCTTGTCAAGATTTTCGGTGATTTGGAATCTGGATTGGATCCAGAAAAGGATAAAGGATTTGAAGTCGATCGAGAGGGTTGGCTTCGAAAGCAAGAGCGACTAGTTGTTCCCGATGTAGATGGATTGAGAGATGAAGTTCTGAGGGAGAGTCATCACTCGAAGTTGACAATTCATCCAGGTGGAAATAAGATGTATCGGGATATGAAGAGAACCTACTACTGGGAAGGTATGAAGAAGGATGTTGGAAATTTTATTTCCAAGTGTATGAATTGCCAGTTGGTGAAAGCTGAGCAGAAGAAGCCCAGTGGATTGCTTCAGCCATTAGAGGTTCCTACATGGAAGTGGGAGCAAGTGTCGATGGACTTTATCGATGGTCTACCTAGGACAAGAGCAGGGAATGAAGGGATTTGGGTCATAGTAGATCGTTTGACCAAGAGTGCAAGGTTCATTCCTGTTCGATCGACTAGGACTGCATCGAAGTTGGCTGAATTATATGTGAAGTGGATAGTTCGTTTCCATGGTGTTCCGAAGAGTATAGTGAGCGATCGAGATCCATTGTTCACTAGTAGATTTTGGAAGAGCTTCCAGGAAGTTTTGGGAACTGAGTTGTGTTTGAGTACAGCTTATCACCCTCAAACAGATGGTCAGACTGAGAGAGTCAACCGAGTTTTGGAAGATCTTCTTAGAGCATGTGTTTTGGACTTCGGAGGATCATGGGAAGATCACCTTCATTTGGTGGAGTTTGCTTATAATAACAGTTATCAGTCGAGTATCGGTATGGCACCATATGAGGCATTATATGGAAGACCGTGTAACTCTCCGACATGTTGGTTAGAAACTGGAGAAAAGCTGATACTTGGGCCAGAGATGATTCGACAGACTTCAGATTGTATAGAGATCATTCGGCAACGAATGAAGGCAGCCCAAGATCGTCAGAAAAGTTATGCCGATAATCGTCGTAAGGATTTGGAATTCGACGTAGGTGATATGGTTTTTGTGAAGATTTCTCCTCTGAAGAGTGTTATTAGATTCGGAAAGAAAGGAAAGTTAACTCCGAGATTTGTTGGACCATTTCCGATTATCGAGCGAATTGGAAAGCTCGCTTATAGATTGGAGTTACCGGAAAAGATGGCGGGTGTGCACAATGTTTTTCATGTATCTTATCTACGGAAGTATGTGCACGACCCAACTACGGTGGTTTCTGCTGATAGCTGTGAAGACTTGGAGGTTGATCCTGTTGTTTCGAGACCTCGTAAGCCGCTTCGTATTGTTGAAACCGATACGAAACAGCTTAGGAGGAAGACGATTACGTTGCTCAAGGTACAATGGAGTGATGATGTTAACGACTGTACATGGGAGGAGGAAGAGAGGATGAAGGCAGCTCATCCCGGACTCTTCGAGGTATGGCCCTAAAGTGTCGTGACATCTCATGAATTTGTAGCTTGTTCTAAGTCATAGAATTCTGCATGCTAGGTTAGAATTGGATGCATGGTTTGTTGATTGCTATGGATGGTAGGCATGCGGAATAATTGTGATTGCTGTTGTTTGCTTGGAATTTCGAGGGCGAAATTCCTAAGGGGGAGAGAATGTAACGACCCGTATTTTACGAGTCGATAAATCGTAGAATTTGCAGGTCGATAGTGTTGTTTGTGTTGCTTCTAGCTTGAGTCGTTTAGAAGTTAACCCGGGTACAAGTGATGAGTCGTGACCGACTCATAGGGGACCGACTCAAGGAGGGGTAGCGGTTTAAAGTGTTGGCCGAGATAAGGATGGACCGACTCAAGAAGTTAGGCGACTCATAGGATGACCGACTCATAGAGGGCCGAGATAAGAAGTGTGGCCGAGTCAACGAGCTACGACTCATAGGGTTTGCCGAGTTAAGGAGTTAACGGGTTAAGGGTGTAGCGACTTAAGGGGTTTAGGCTTAGGTCGTGGGTAATGAGTCGGCAGGGTTTTTAGTCGTAGGGCCTGATGAGTCGTGAGTCGGCATCATAGTTGAGTCGTGAGTGTGTATTGTTGAGTCGTCGTACGACTTAGGACTTGGGGAAAACGCGGCAGTGTCTTAGGTCGGAGGCTTTTAGGTCGTGACCGACTTATGTTGAGTCGGCACTGGTCTTGAGTCGTGAGTCGGTAGGTGTTGAGTCGGTTTGGGTTTGAGTCGTATGACCTTGTGCCTTGGTGTATTGAGTCGGAAGGCTGTGCAGTTGAGTCGGCTGGGGTAGGTCGTCATGGCAATGAGTCGTGAACGACTCATGGTAAGTAGGCAGTGTTATGTTGAGTCGGTAAGGGCTGATAAGTCGGCAACGACTCATGATGAGTCGTGGACGACTCATAGGGACGACGACTCATGGTTGATCCAGCCTATAAATAGAGGGGTTTGGCTCACTTTTTGGCACCGGTTTTTGAAGCGACGAAGTGCTGCCATTTTGAAGACTCGACTACAACATTTCTTCATCTTCTTTTCTCCATTCCAATCTAATTCTAACATCCATCCAAGATCGAAGATCGAGATCGAAGATCCAAGTGCCAAAGTTGAAGATCTTCATCCGTTCGAGCTAGAATTCATCGATTGGAGCGAGATATTGCCGGATCAAACCTTGATCTTCGCTGTCCAGATCTGAAGTGTGTAGTTTTTGTAGTGTTTGGGTGATTTGGTGAGTGGTAGTTATCTCTCACGCGGATCCAAAGGAGTATATTGGATTGGTGGCATGTTTGGGTGTTAAAGTTAGAGATTTCATGCATTTTTCTTAGATCGAAGTCTAGATCCATGGTTTTTGAAGATGTTTACTTATGCAAGTTTGTTTAATAAGCATTAGAGACAAAACCCATGTTTTATATTTGATAGATCTATGCTAAAAACCATGATTTCACATATGTTGGACTTTTGCTCGTTTATTTACGAAATTCCCATTATAGTTGATATTGCTTAAATTGCTTAATAGATCTTGTTTGAATGATTGATTATTTGAATGTATGATTGATTTGATTGTTTCCAAGTTAGCTAGTAGTTGATTTGGAACAAGATGATGAAAGAGGATTCAAAAGCTATGGAAGAAGGCTCTTGAATGGTGAAAGCTGCTTAAGGCATATGTAGCGGATGTTGAAGCTCATATGTATAGATTGGATGATGTTGAGATGGGACTTTGCCATGATTTGATGAGGCAAACCATGTTGTTGAGTTGAGACTTTGCTTTGATGCGATGAAGCGAAGTATGATGTGAGTCTTGGCTTAATCCAAGCAGGGATCATTCCAAGCATGTTGATAACTTGAAGAGTAGTTCAAGTTGGTTGATAATGGATTGTTCAAGAGGTAGCTTGAGCTTGTATGAGGATAGTCGTCAAGAAGGATGGCTAGGAGGCTTGGATCTCGTCGTTGTTGAAGGTTCTAGCATGCTCAAAAGCAAGAGTACATGGGGCGCCCATAACGACTACAGGTAGGTAGTCGGGACACCCAAAAGACTACAGGTAGGTAGTTGAGTACTCTGGGCAAAGTAGATAAGTCCTAGGCACAAGGCAGTGTGCGGAGTTATGGTTAGAACCGGGGTTACCATTAGCCCTTGACAGATGGTCATTCAACTAACGGTGAAATCGAGGCAAGGATGACAGTGATAGCCAGAGTCATGGATGTTTGGTTGTATTATCATTCGGCTTCAAGAGCGGTGTTTTCTGGGTGCTTATCTGATCTTGGTTTAGGCCTTGGGGGTTTGTATTTGGAAAACATCGTCCTTGACTCGAGTGGTATTCGCTTTACCTTAATTGTCTATGTTGTTATGCTTGCTTCTCCTTAGTGTATGTCTGGGGCTATCACTGTAGAAAGAGGTGGAGTGGGATGGTTTGGTTCCTATTCCTTTTATCCTTTATGCTCTTTTGGTATGCTTGATAGTTGATTTACTGCTCACTAAGACTTTGTCTGACTCAAGGTTTTATGTCTCCTCTTATTACCTTGGGCTGTTCATCCATGTTGGGATGGGCAGACTAGGTAGCAGGTGACAGGTGCTGTGCTAGGAGTTCTACGATGAAGATGACGAAGACGAGCAGGAGGCTTTGCATATTAGTTTTCTTACTATATGTACTGGGTATCCGCTGCTGTATTTGGTTGAGTGATTTGTAGTGAGGCTTTCATGTATGGATTTGAGTAGATGATTGTATAAAACTACTGTGATGCTTATATGATGATGTTCTGTTCTATGGAGCTTCACTATATTATATTTCTCTATTGTATTTTATCCATGCGCTGTGAGTTGTACGATAGAGATTCTTTTGTTTTGTTTTACCCTGACTATCGTCCATGGCTGCCTGGCACGCCTTTCAGCGCATTATTTCCTTGCATTTGGTGCGGGAGTCATGGGCGGTCGTCACATTTAAAGTTTAATAAATTGAAAGATTTTCCGATTATGTGAAGTTAAAGGTTTTACTTAAATTATATTGAATTCATTAAGTAAACATTTCAAGTCTAAATAATAAGTAATTGAATTTGATATATATGGGTTTGTCAAATGAGTTTGTTTTGACATGGTGAAATATTTAAAGCTTTGAAATGTAAGAATTAAAAATGGTATTTGGAAGTTTAAATCGATATTTGAAATTTATTTGTGAAATGTAAAGAAGCTATTTTGTTTTATAAAGGAAATTTAATATTTAACCATTTGAGAGATCGAAATTTGTTTCAAAGTTATGATTTTCAAGGTAGTATAATTTGGAGAGTTTTGATTTCTAAATATTTTACTTTGAAACCACTATGATTTTTGGAAAGAATATATTGGAAAATAAAGATGATATCATATTGTTTTGGGTTTTAAAAGGAAATGATATCATATTTATATGGTTTTGAAAGGGATATTATATTCTGGTTTTAAAAGTATAAATTATTTTAAAGGACCACGGTGTTATAATAACGTTTGGTTGTTGAAGAGACCGGGATCGGAAGTTGTCATACTATCTGCCAACTCCGAAACCACTTTAACAACCGTGTACGCGGTGGAGATTCCAGAATGAAGTAGGTTGGTGGAGGCGTTTCCTACAAGGTAAATACGTGGACCCGACTCCCGTGAGTTGGCATAAGGTGGCTAAAACAGGAGCGATTCTCGGGTCAATGAGGTCATTCCTCTAATCGAACGCACTCCTTCGATACTATACTCTGACTTTGGATTGATTCGGTGGCCACTATTGATTTCTTCGATTTTGGGGGTGTTTGTTCGAGGTGGGCGGTAGCTGCGCGCTGCGTGTTTCCACCAGCCTGGATAGCAATTGGTATATCTACCCTGGCATTGCCTAGTTGTCCCGTGTCACCTACCCTAGCGCGCCGTGTACGAGTTTCTATTTGTGTCGTACCTATGGAGTATCCTCTGTTAGCTCCCGATCAGGAGGTATTACGGTACTGTATAGACTATTGGCATTATTTGTGTTAAGGGATATATGGGTAACCCCTTAACGCAATTAAAAAGTAAGTTTATTTTACAATTAGACACTATTATAATAGCGCAATTTACTACATAGTAAATAGTTTAACGGATCCTTAGGAGAAGTAAATCCCGAGCATCTCTTGCGTTACTGCACTCATATTTATTTCTGTTATTTAACTCACATAAGATCTTTTAGTTCTGACTCGAGTGTTTTTGTCTTTTCAAATTCGCTCGGGTCAGTCCGAGCGTTTCAGGATTTGAAGATTTAACTCTGGACGACGAAGACGAAGATTTGTATTACTATTATCTAGTATCTTATTCAACTACACCATTTAATTCCGTTGTATTGTTATTGGTATGTGTAACTCTAATATGTGTTATGTAAATATAATCAAATTATTTTTTGTAAAACAGCTTCATGAACTGTATATTTGATTATTATATTTTATTCTTCCGCTGTGAGATTCTGTTTAGTTTTTTTTCTCTTCTCTGTTTTTCTTATTTACCCCATGACAATCCGCCCTTCCATATGGTTTGAATCGACATGTGTGTCGGTCTAAAGCGTGCGAAAAGTCGGGATGTTACATCTGGTATCAGAGCTTTGGTTTAGCGATAAAGCTTAGCTTTGTGGGGTTTGACTCTTTACTAATAGGGTAATAATACCCTATGGGAGTCACTGAGTGTATATATATGAGAGAGCGTATTTGTTAGTGTTATAAAAAGGTTTTTATATTGTGTCAATCTGTTCCGTTTTGCATTAATAAATTCTGGTTGATTCATGGGACGCTGTGACATCAATAGGGATTTCTAAAAACTTAATAGGACAGACTGACATAATATTTGTTTTTAATATAGGTGAATGAAATAACTTTTCCTATTATATTTTCTATATATAAATATTTTATAAAGATATATATTTGGTTGCTATAGATTGGGTGTTCGGTAATGAAAATATTAATAATAGTTGAAACTAAGTTGAAAATAAGATAAATGAAAAGTGGAAACGTAGAACTTAAGTTCCGGGGTTTGAAGATTTCTTTCAATTGATTTTGGAATATAATAATAATATTGTTAGAAGTATTTTCTGATATAAATATTTCAATAGAATTTGAAAGAAATGTTTTAAAGAAATAAGTTGTACTCCCCTCTCTGTCGCTGGAAAATAATTTCGGTGATGGCGGCCGCATCATCGACATTCATTTTCGAGTTTCAAAGTGGGAAGGCCACTGTAGTAGTTTTACTACAAAAGTATTTTGATAGATAAATAAATACTTTAAATTGTTTTTAATATAATTGGATATATAAATTATAAGGAGATATATTATCTATTATTTTAAAATGATTATGTTTTTTTGAATAAAACCGGTATTTGATTCTTAAGTTTCCATTAATAAATAGTTTCAACTACTGTAGTGAATTGGAACGTAGATAATTAATAAATTAAAACCTCTAAAGGAAATAAGAGATTTAATGCAAGGTTATAAATGGAAATTAAAGGAAATTTGAAATTTGTAACATATGAAACAAAGAGTAATATTGTTGAGCATTAAATTTAATTAAAGGATGAGATAAAACTTGTATAAGTTCATTTGTATTTTCTTTAACATATATAACTTACCAAATATAAAAAGTTGAAGTGTTTAATAGGAAATGTAATGAAAATTGTACAAGTAAAAGTAGGTAATGAAGTATTCAATGAATTTACTATTATAAATGAGAACTTAATGTTATAAACTTAAGTTACAATAGAAATTTTACTATAAGTGAATATAATTAAAGGTAAGTAATTCAAATGGATGAATATCAACTAAAGTAAATAAAATGGAAATGCTAAGAAATTGAACGGGACATGAATACTATTGATAAACAAATGTAAATAAATGAGGGCATGCAATAAATGAATAAATAATTATAATGAAACAAAAAGAACTGGCATAACTTGAGTTAATGGAAAGGAATAATGGTAAGTAATAAGTAAAAACAAATGAAACAAATATTGAATGAGTAAATGAAATCAAAAGTTGTTAGAAATAAATGTGAATTATAAAAGAAAATTTTATGTGGTATGAATAAAAAGAGAAATTAAACAACAAATGTATGAATGACATTAATAAGGATAAACAAAATTGGTTGTTCAAAATTGGTTGTTGTTTGTTTGGGTTTTAGTTGTTTGGGTAAGGATATTTTAAATTTGTATAGATGGATGAATAATCTGCTTAGATTTATCTAAGACTGTTGAGTAAATGATAAGCTAGTAGTTTATTCTTCATTCGGTACAATTTAAAAGTTTTGAACCAGAACAACTATTTGTTTGTTGGTTGAATGGTTGCTTTGAATTTGTTGTGTATGCTGTTGTTAAAGTTGATGGTTGTTGTATTGATTTGTAGTTAGTGATTGAAATCCACTTAGATATTTCACTTTATATAAATTGTAACCCTTTGGATTATATGAAAAAATGCAGTATCATAGAAATATTTTGAAAATGTTTTTTCGAACTTTATAATTTAAATATAAAGGATTAAGTAGATGTAAATTAGGATATCTTATTTAAAGTAATTAATTTTGTAAATTTAACTGTTTATAAGTTAAATATTTTGAATAAGATGTATTGTTATTTAATTCTTCTTTTCCCTTCTTTCCTTTTCGAGGACGAAAAGTTTTGAGTGGGGGAGAGTGTAACGACCCGTGTAAATTCGGTGTTTAAATGAATTAAATTAATAAGATTTTAATTTAAATTTTGAAAGGAATAAAAATCTTATTTATTTATATGAAGAAAATGTTGAAATTTGATGTATCAAGGGAAATCAAAATTTACAGATTAAATTATATATTGCAATTAATAGTAATAGTGGAAATTGTTGCATTTGATATAAAGTTTGAATAAGTAAATTAAGGCAAGTATTGAATTTATCAATGGAATAAAATATTGATTTATGGAAATTGAATGTAAACGGAAGTAATAAAGTAATGCAGGACAATAAACAATGTAATTAGTACAATCCCTTTTATTTGTAAACTATTGTAAGGTGTTAATTAATTGAAATATGACAATTTGGAAATAGATTCAAAATTCATGTTAGATAAATGAATTGCAATAACTAAATTTAGTAATTAATGGGTTATAGGGATTACCAATTTACTCATAAAGTGAATATAAGTGAATGTAACAAAATAAATAGGAAACGATAATTATTCCTAAGTGATGGTTGATGTAAAAGGAATAACTAATTGGATTTAGAATCTTAATTTGTATGTGTGCATATATTTAATGGAACATGACTAAAACAAATGTAAGAATTTGATTAATATATATGTAATTTATTCAGGGTATTGAATAAAATTGGGAATCCAATTATAATTAATCGTAATAATGTTGGTATTAGCTAATAAATTTAATTTCAATGCAATACCCATAAATGAATGGAATGAAATGAATGTATGTAAATGTATACTAGGTTATTTATCAAATAAAAGGAAAGAAAAGTAAATATCGAATTTGATTGATGAATAAATATGCATTGAATAGTAATGGAATGTAAAGTCAATGGTAATTGTATAAAATCAATACAAGATAATAAATTGCAAATTTTAGGTTTATAATAAAGTGTGAATGGAAATCTGCTTGGTTATATTAATTTGATGGAATTCAAATTTGATGGGAAAGGGAAATGGATATTTAGTAATAAATTAAAGGACTTAAAAATGGAATTTCTTTAATTAATAGATATAACAGATAAGGATATACTTATAAATGTAGGATTAAGAGTTTTACCACAACTATTATGAGTTATATACTTAGTTCCTTCAATTAAATCGGAAATCATTGCAATAATTATAAATTAAATGTTAAGATAAATAAATTTAGGTAATAATGGGAAATAACGTAATAAATTCTTCATTTAATGATGGTTAGTGTATATAAAGAATGGAAGTAAAGCTTTATAAATTGATTTGAATCTAAAATTTAATGAAAGGAGTAATTAGAATTAAATGGATTAAATGTTTGAAGTTACGTAAATGTTAATCTAGATGAAAGGGTAGGCATTTATGTAATAGAGTATGAATCTATTGTTAAGTTTATTTATAAAAAGGCATTTGGGTAAATGAAAGGGTGCAAAAGTAAGTTTGTCAGTATATTGAATTAATGTATGAAAATAGGTTTAATCGAAATAAATGAAGTTTAACATCTAAATATTACGTTAATAGGGATTTAAGTGTAATCGAAGAATAGTAGGATAATAAATTTTGAATCTTAATCGAAGAATAGTAGGATAATAAATTTTGAATCTAATATTAAATCCATCGATTTGAAATATGTAAATGGAATAACCATTGATTTGTTTGATTTAATATAAATTTTTAGAAAGTTAAATTTTAATTTGCGAATTTAATGAGTTTAAGGATTTATATTGAAATTTATAAATTTACCTTCTGTAATTTGACATCTAAACTTGTCTGAAACTTTGTAAATGATTAAGAATTTTTAAAAGTGATAAAATGGGTCAATTTTAGAATCTAAATATAAAATTGGATTTTATTTATTTATTTTGAATTTATTTAATTAATATAAAAGTAGCCGTTTTGGTCACGGACTCGGATTTCGACGAAACTAGTTTCATCGGATCCGGAACAGTGAATTATTGTAGGGTTTCAAGTTTCGTAGCGATCGGACATGTTGTTTGATCGTACGAACGCGAAACACCTTGAAATCGTTTTAATTGAAATCAATTTAATTGAAATCAATTTGAAATCAATTTGAAAATATTGTTTTCAGCATAACTTCTTCATACGATCGAATTTGGACGTGAAACTTTTTCCATCGCGTTCAGAATATTTTAAAATACCTATTTGGCTATATGGGTTTACCTAATTTCGTTCCGGAGTCGAAACGGGCTTTTTGGGCCAATTATCGTTCAGCGCTTTTGTTTATCGGATCCATCCACTCTATTTCCAACCTATCTATATAAACCCAGTTATAAACCCTAGCCCCTCTATTCTCATTTGTTTGTGCGTTCGTTTCATCGGTTCCTTCTCTTCTTCCAATGGCTAGAAACCCTAGATCCAATTTCAATTCAAAATCAAAAGTCAAAATTTAAAGTCTTCAGAAAATTCACAAAAAAAATATGTTGTAGATTTCATAGATATGAATCTAGCGTAGTTTTTGTTTTTGAAATCGGTTCTAGAATCAACAGCAAATCGCGGTCAAAGGTCAAAATCGCGAAACCCTACGTGTCGTTTTGGGCGTTTTCATTTGGGGCAGAAATCGAGCAATCTGTTTCTGGGTTTCGTAGAGGACAGCAAGTGGAGCCTGTTGATGGTGGCCGTTTAGATTATAGCGAGGTGTGGTGGTCGAATTTGGTGGTTCAAGGGCCGTAATTCGGCGGCGACCGCTGGCGAATGGAGGCCACGCGACAGAGGGGAAGGCTCGGCCTGGGTTGCCAAGTGCAGTGGTGGTCGCGCCGTGGCCTATAGGCTCACGTGGTAGAGGCGATGGACGGTCAACGGTGGAGTTGGGAGCTTCTGCGTGTCACTGTAAATCTCGCGTGAGGAAGATGCAGAAGTCAACGATGACGTGGCTAGTAAGAAAATGTGTACCATTCCTTTGTTTATTTTTTTATGTAAATTCAGTCGCAATTTTTGCTATAACTTTCTCATTCGTTATCCGTTTCTCGAGCGATTTTTTTTGTTAGGATCGTATTAATATTCCGGATTTGATGATGCTGGTTTGGAGGAATTCTAAGACGGTCAAATTTTTGGGTTTAAATTGTAATTAATTTCAATTTAAATTCATAAGGTGAGTGTTTTAACCCACTCACGATTTTTAAAAGTTCTTAGGTCTGTTAAATTAATTTTAGATATGAGTAGAAATTTATTTATGGCTGTTTGGCATGTCTTATTCATCATCTCAGTTAAATCGCATTTAGTTAATTTAACTGTTAATTAATCTTATTTATTGCATATAATTTGACGGTTAGAATTTATTTATTTGCATATTAACTGCCAGTCATAGTTATGTTAAATGTTTATTTCATATTAACTGCCAGTTAAATTTACATTTATTATTGCATATAAACTACTAGTTTAACAGTTGTTAAATTTATTATTGAACATAAATTGTTAGTTAATACATGTTATTTATTTCATGTATAATTTATATGCTCTATATCGATGATTGTTTAAACTGGATGATGATTGCAAATAATGGTTGATGATTGATATTTGGATGAATGGATGCTACATTTATATTGTATAAACTTCAAGTCATCATGCATTTTCATTTCATTCGGGATTGCGGTTTGAAATGATATACAACCGCATTTTTATTTTAAATTGCGGATTGAAATAATAAACATCCGTATCACTTGACCATAGGGTAGAAAATTTTATATAGGCACCGCGGTAAATATATAAAATTATTTTTGAAATGTTTTACTATGATTTTGTAAAGCTATATATATATGGTTTATGGTATATTGATTTGGTTATATATATATATATATATATATTGTAACATCACGCCTTTTCGCACACTTTAAACCGACAGACGTGTCAATTCAAAGCATACGCAAGGGCGGATTGTTATGGGGTAAATAAGAAAAACAGAGAAGAAATAAAAACAAAACAGAATCTCACAGCGGAAGGATAAAATATAATAATAAATATACAGTTCAAACAGTTTACAAACACTTGATTTGCTTTATACAATAAATATCAGAGTTACACATACCAATACAATCAATGCAGCGGAACAGTATGAGTGTGGTGCAATACTATAAATAATAATAATACGGATTCTTCGTCTTCGTCCTCCAAAGCAAAAGTCTTCGATCTTGAAACGCTCGGACTGACCCGAGCGAATTTGAAAAGACAAAAACACTCGAGTCAGAACTAAAAGATCTTATGTGAGTTAAATTAACAGAAATAAATATGAGTACAGTAACTCAAGAGATGCTCGGGATTTACATCTCCTAAGGATCCGTTAAACTATTTACTATGTAGTATATTGCGCTATTATAATAGTGTCTATTTATAAAATAAACTTACTTTTAAATAGCGTTAAGGCTTTACATTTTCCACCTTAACACGTAAAATGCCAATAGTCTATACAGTACCGTAGTACCTCCTGATCGGGAGGCTACCAGAGGATACTCCATAGGTACGACACAAATAGAAACTCGTAGTAAAGGCTCGGTATGGTAGGTGACACGGCACAACTAGGCAATGCCAGGGTAGATATACCAATTGCTATCCAGGCTGGTGGAAACGTGTAGCCGCATTTACCGCCCACCTCGGACTAACTCCCCAAAATCAAAGTAAAAGTGGCCACTGAATCAATCCAAAGTCAAAGTATAATATCGAAGAGGAGGGTCCGATCAGAGGAATGACCTCATTGGCCTGAGAATCGCTCCTGTTTTAGCCACCTTATGCCAATTCACGGGAGTCGGGTCCACGTATTTACCTTACAGGAAACGTCGCCACCACCTACTTCATTCTGGAATCTCCACCGCGTACACGGTTAGTCAAAGTGGTTTTCGGTATCGACAGAGAGTATGTCCATATCCGATCCCGGTCTCTTTGCCAACCCATCGTTATTATAACACTATGGTCATTTAAAAATAGCTCATACTTTAAAACCAGAATAAACATTTCTATTTTAAAATCATGAATACGATATCATTTTAAAACCCAAAACAATATGATATCCTTTATCACAAATATAAACCTTTTCAAAAATCCAAATGCTTTAAAATTTATAACGTCTGAAAGCCAAATATCCTTTCAAAGCATAATATTTCGAAATTCATAATTTAAAACCATAACTTTTAAAACTTGAATGGTTTGGATATTCAACGGTATATGAATTAAAAGGTTTAACTTAAATGTTACTTTGTAAAGAAAATAGTTCTCATGGCTTTACAAATACATTTCTTTATTAAAGTCTAAACCAAAATTTGTATTATCTCTCTCAAGTTCCAAAACCACTACAATTTATATATATATATATATATATATATATATATATATATATATACGTATATCCATTTGGAGTATTAATATTTCAAACTAAAGTTGGATTTTATTCTTTCAACAAATCGAATGTTCTATTTATTAGTCTTGAATATTCACATAAAATCCATAAATAAATAAAAACTCCAATTTCTAGTAATAAAATATATATTTTTTTCAATTCAAATTATACTAGAATATTCATTTCAATTTATCTTGGGAAAAATCCAATTATAAATATCATATCTTAAAATTTCCAAACTTAACATTTAAACATATGATATAAATTATCAAACTCCATTTTCTTAAAAAAAAAATCCATTTTTATTAAAGAGATTTATACACCTTTTAATTTCAAAATTTTCAACTTCATATGTATATATATATGGAAGAAAAATATTTATACAATATAAAATTTAAGATTATTATAAACTGTATTCCATCCAAACCATAGAAATCACATTAAAATAGTTATATATAGACCGCGATGCCTGTATATAATTTTCTATCCTATGGTCAAGTGATACGGATATTTATCATTTCAATCCGCAATTTAAAATATATAAAATTTTGCGGTTGTATATCATTTCAAACCACAATCCCGAATGAAAGGAAATATGCATGATAATTTGCAATTTAATGATATACAATAAACATCCATTCATCAACATCATCCATCATCTAAATCGCAATCATAAATCAATATTAATCAATAACAATATTATTTTTGGTACTACATAACAGGTAATACTGGCAATTTTATTCAAATTAAATTTAACAGCTATTAATCTACAGTCTATATTCAGTAATAAATTATATAACTGTTAACTAGCAGTTCATATCCAAACAAATAAATTTTAACTGTAAATTTATACGCAATAAATTAATTAAATTAACAGTTAAATTTAATAAATGCAATTCCACAGATATGAATAAAATAAACATGCCAAATACTCATAAATAAATTTCTATTCATTTCTAAAATTAATTTAACAAACATAAAAGCTTCTAGTAGTTGTGAGTGGGTTAAAACACTCACCTTTTTGAATTTAAATTGAATTCAAATCCAATTTAAACCCAAAATTTGGACAGCCTCCAAATTCATCCAAACTAGTGCCAAAACGTCAGAAATTCCAATACGATCCCATCAAAACAAACCGCGCGCGAATCCGAGCTCGTATGCAAAAGTTATGAAAATTTGAAAAATGGAAAATTCTGGTCATGGGTCGACTTCGGGTTCGACTTCGGTGCGCCGCCTCAATTCCCCGGTGTTTGCTTGGAGTTTTCGCCAAAACGACCCGGAGCGACCCGAGTCATTTTCTTCCTGACCCGAAGTTGCTCTAGTGTTTTCTCCCCTGAAACCCGAAGCGCGACCAGAAGCTGCTGCAGATCCGATTTTTTTTTTTTTTTTTTGAATTTGAGAATTAGGTTTTTTTTTTTCTGCCATTAGAATGAGGAGTTGAGAAGGAGATCTACGTATACAAAAATGAAAATAAGGAGTGGCTAGGGTTTATAACAGGTTATATATAGACAAGGCTGAAACATAATAGATGGATCGGATTGGATCTAAACATAAGTTTAAATTTAGGCATAAACATATATGTAATAAACTAGCGTTAAATTTCGAAACGTGAATTGATTTAATTGGAAATAAATTACCCAAATGTTCTTATTCCATCAAATTTTATTTACCGGAGGTTGCACTTAATCTAATTTATACATCTTGCCCCTTTTGTCTTTAAATCAATAAATCTTATATAGTATATAGATTTATAATTAATTTTATCTATTCTTCCTTTTTAGGCAATGTTCTATATATTAGATTTCATTTAAATGCAATAAATCATACTATCGTAGTTATATCCAATTAAATAAACAAATGTTGATTCCTACTCTTTTTATCCAACAATTGTTTACGTTTTATTCCATAAATACTTCTACACACATCCTGGATTTTGTATAAATGGTTGTAACGTTAAATCTTGTCTACTTCCCATTTTATATTTAAGGTTTCTAAAACCGATTAATGTTATTCCCTAGTCCAAACACCCTTTTGCCCAATTTATATTAACATATCCTTAAATTAGATTAATTCCTATTGATGTAATAGTTAAACATAAATTTCACTTATTTGAAATAAATCCACAATTTAATTTCAAATAAATCAATAAATTTTGGTTTATCACTTCTTAAATACCCAATCGTCATAATTTAATTAAAACTACATCTATCACATTTTATAGAATTTACCATCTTAAGTGACAAATCAAAACTACCCTAACTGCACAAATTTAGGGTAATCGATTTCAATTGCTTTCCCATTATACTACATAAATTATCCAAATGAAACCTAAGTGAAACGTTTATTTGTTTAAAAATCTTACTGATTAAATGAATTTATCCTTTACGATATAATTTACATTTGACTTGATTTCTCATTTATTTTGCAAAACGGTAAATTCCAATTGCTACCAACATTATATTTAATATAAATTTGAATCCAAATAATTGGTATTGCACAACCTTATTGCGTACATTTACATATAGTTACAACTAAGTCAATACACTGATTTCATGAATTCATAAATTAATCCACAAATTTCCATTGACTCTTTATATCCAAAATCAATTGCAAAGGTTTAAAAGTTGCTAAATTTCGATTTCAGTAATTCCTTTAATTCCATTCAAAATCAGCAATTATCTATTAAATGTCCCAAAATTTCTATTAAATTAATCTAACGAATCTTTAATATAAATTAGATGAATTAAATATTGCATTCAAACTATTGCGTTAATATTTTCCGTTTCACTTTAAAGTAACTAAATTTGCCAATTATAATATTTATTTCAATTTCTTAAAATAACACTTTATTTACATTGAACCCAATTTAATTAAGTTTCCAATTGATTAGATTCAATTTCAAAATTTAACTACCCTTAAGTTTTAGGTTATAAACAATTTATATGTATTCTTTCTTAATTATTACTTTGCAACTTCTCGTATAAATTTCACAATCAAACATAAATTTTAAAGTAACGCTTAATAAATATGCTCCTATAATTTCTCAACTTTTAAACGAACGTTACTCCACTTTCAATTAGTGTAACATTCATTTAATTATTACCACCTATTACCGATCCTAATCCCATTAACAAATAAGCAGATAGATTTTTATGATAGGTGTTACAATTTTTTTTTTTAAATAAATTACTATTCATTACTATTGCCTTAAATTCAGCATTAATTTCCTTGCATTAACATTTTATACTAAAATCTTTGTCCAATTATAATTTATACTCTAAAAAATTTCATTTACACCTTTCGTTGTTTCTTAATTACAATTAAGGCGCATCAACTATCTATATTGGTAAATGATTGAATTTTCTAGTAATCCTACTATTTAATGTTTAGTATATTTGTATATTATTATTTACCCTTTTGTTCTCCATTATTGACTAGACACATTAATTTAGATTCATTTACATCGAATGCCCTTCTTAGCTATATACTCAATACATCTTAAATCTACATAATTTTTACCCTTTTATTCAAATTCACTTATACCATCAATAACAAAATGTTGCCCTAAATTTAGATTCAATTATATACATTAGATAAATGGGTAAACTTTTGTAATTATCCCATATATGAAAATATTTTTATGCATACATTTCCACTTACTTACTATGCATTCATTTATTAAATTACTAATTGCCTTAGTCAACTTATCCCCTATTTACTACCAAATTTCAAATTTATTTATGGCTTATCGATACATAAAATTTACATAGGCAAAACAAATTTTATTACTATCTTAAGTCTATTTATTATTGACAACATTCATTAAATTTCCTTATCAACACTTATTGCATTGATTTATTCAGCGGTCACCTTTTATTTAGTTACTATCCATTTTACAATCCAATGTAAGTCTTCCACTATTTATTTTATATTAAATGAATTCCATTCTACTTAAATCCTTTTATTGATATTCACTAATTCAACCCTTATATCAGTTTCTTATATTTAACTTTAAATCAAATTGTGACAATCTACATTATCCAAATCTATTGTCATAAAATTTTATTGTTACACTAAATTACAACTACTATACCAAATTTATACATTTATTCTCTATTAGATTAGAAATTATATTAATTCAATTCATTTAATATTATTAATTTAACAGGTCGTTACAATCTCCTCCACTCAAAACTTTTCGTCCCCGAAAAGGAAAAAGAAGGGAGAAGGAAGAATAAACAGTACATCTTATTTCAAATATTAACTTATAAACAATAATTTACTGGATTAATTTCCTTTAATGGAATATACCCGTTTATAATCATTACAACCTTTTATACTTAAATCATTAAAGTTTGGAAAATATTCAACAAAATTCTAAGTCCAAAATTTACGAAAATTTTTGGCAGAGTCTCCTTTGTACGGTGAGGCTCGGGAGAAAATATAATATCAAAATATACAAATATATTACATATATTATCAAAATATTATATCCCAACACGGGAAAAATAGCGCTTTAAACGTAATCCGAAAACGTACCTATTTGTCGGGCAATATACGCTTATTATTTTGGAACCAAAAGCAGTAGCAGTTGCTTCCATCACCTGTATTCACTTATATAATCTAAAAGGTTAAATATTTATTTTAAAGTGAACTATTCAAGTGGATTCAATCATTAATCAACCAAACAATTCAACAATCATCAACCTTACAAACAACATACATACACAAACAAAGCAACCATTTAATCCATCAAACAAATAGTGGTTTGGGTTCAAACTTGAAATTTGTATGAAATGAAATTAACTATCAAGTGCATCCTTTACTCAACAGTCTTAGATGGAACAAAGATAGATGCTTATTCATTTAACCACTTCAAATTTCTTACCCAACAGCATAAATCAAACAACACAATTCAAACCAACACCCAAATTTATTTATTATACATTTATCTCATGCTTCAATGGTTTGATTTTCTTTCTTTCATTTATGGAGTGATTTCTTTATTTCTTACAAATTTTCATTTTCCATTTATCACAAAATTCATTATATTTGTATTCCAATTTATTTACTAAAGTTTCTATCATCTATTTATACTACTTACCTTTACTTATAGTAAAATTTCCAATTTAACTTAAGTCTATACAATTAATTCTTATTAATAATAGCAAATTAATAGAATACCTTTATTACCTTACTCTTCACTTGTAAGATTTCCCCTTACATTTTCCTACTAACATTGCAACTTTTTATTATATGGTAAGTTATGTATGTTTTAAGAATGTAAGTGAAAATTTACAAGTTTCTTCTCCATTCCTTTAATTAATATATATTTGTTTTATAAATTACAATTTCGACTTACCTTTAATCTCATTCATTCATTTAATGTTGAAGTTTCCATTATATTTAATTACAGTAACCCTCTACTTACACTTAATTTATTAACCTTATAACTTGCATTCCTATAAGTGAAAGAATTTACTCATTCATTAACTATGGATTGCAGTCATTTATATTAGAATAGGGGGAAATTAAGGCGTACTTAAGTTAATAACCCTACAATCAACTTTATAAATTAAGGAATTTCATTTTTTTTACTTTCTTAAGGTTAAAATCACCTTTTAATAATACAACCTTTAATTTTAGTAAAATTCCAATCATCACTTAAGTTAATACCATTAAATTCTTATTTATAACAGTAATTTATTGAATACTTCATTATTTCCAAAAATTCTACTTGCATAATATTCTATTCCACTCTTAATTTACATTTCAACTTTTTATACTTGGTAAGTTATTTATGTTAAAGAAAAAGCAAAAGAACTTATGCAAGTTTAATCTCAACTCTTTTAATTCATTGATTACTGCTTTTATTTCACTAACCTAAATTTTTACAACTAATTAATGGAAATTCAAGAATTAATACCGGGTCAAATTCCAAAATTTCTTTAAAATAATAGATAATTAATTTCTTACAACTCTTATATCTCTAATTACCTTTAAACAATTAAAATTTTAAATAATTTCAAAACAAATCTGCAGTAGAATTTACTACAGTGGCCTTTCCCTTCGAAACTCGAAAATAAAAGTCGATGATGCGGCCGCCATCACCGAAATTATTTTCCAGCGACAGAGAGGAAAGTGAAAACTTATTTTCTTCAAAATCCTCTTAAACCAATTCTTTCGAATTATACTAAATATTTATATAAGAAAATATTTATAAACCAAATCATTATATTTCATAAATCCTTTGAAAGAAGATTTTCAAAATCCCGGACTTAAGTTCTAAAATCTCCAATTTGATTTATTATAATTTCAACTTAGCTTCAATTGTTATAAATATTTTTATTTCCTAACACCCAATCTATAGCAACCAAATATATATATATATATATATCTTTATAAAAATATTTTTATATATAGAAAATATAATAGGCAAAATTATTTCATTCACCTATATTAAAAACAAATATTATGTCGGTCTGTCCTATTAAGTCTTTAGAAATCCCTATTGATGACATAGCATCCCATGCATCAACCAGAATTTATGAATACAAAGCGGAACAGATTAACACAATATTAAAATCTTTTTATAACACTAACAAGTACGCTCCCTCATATATATACACTCAGCGACTCCCATAGGGTATTACTACCCTATTAACAAGGAGTCAAACCCCACAAAGCCAAAGTTTATCGCTAAACCAAAGATCTGATACCAACTGTAACATCCCGCCTTTTCGCACACTTTAAACCGACACATGTGTCAATTCAAAGCATACGCAAGGGCGGATTGTTATGGGGTAAATAAGAAAAACAGAGAAGAAATAAAAACAAAACAGAATCTCACAGCGGAAGGATAAAATATAATATAAATATACAGTTCAAACAGTTTACAAACACTTGATTTGCTTTATAGAATAAATATCAGAGTTACACATACCAATACAATCAATGCAGCGGAACAGTATGAGTGTGGTGCAATACTATAAATAATAATAATACGGATTCTTCGTCTTCGTCCTCCAAAACTAAAGTCTTCGATCCTGAAACGCTCAGACTGACCGGAGCGAAATTGAAAAGACAAAAACACTCGAGTCAGAACTAAAAGATCTTATGTGAGTTAAATTAAGAGAAATAAATATGAGTACAGTAACTCAAGAGATGCTCGGGATTTACATCTCCTAAGGATCCGTTAAACTATTTACTACGTAGTATATTGCGCTATTATAATAGTGTCTATTTATAAAATAAACTTACTTTTAAATAGCGTTAAGGCTTTACATTTTCCACCTTAACACGTAAAATGCCAATAGTCTATACAGTACCGTAATACCTCCTGATCGGGAGGCTACCAGAGGATACTCCATAGGTACGACACAAATAGAAACTCGTAGTAAAGGCTCGGTATGGTGACACGGCACAACTAGGCAATGCCAGGGTAGATATAACAATTGCTATCCAGGCTGGTGGAAACGCGTAGCCGCAGTTACCGCCCACCTCGGACTAACTCCCCAAAATCAAAGTAAAAGTGGCCACTGAATCAATCCAAAGTCGAAGTATAATATCGAAGAGGAGGGTCCGATCAGAGGAATGACCTCATTGGCCTGAGAATCGCTCCTGTTTTAGCCACCTTATGCCAACTCACGGGAGTTGGGTCCACGTATTTACCTTACAGGAAACGTCGCCACCACCTACTTCATTCTGGAATCTCCACCGCGTACACGGTTAGTCAAAGTGGTTTTCGGTATCGACAGAGAGTATGTCCATATCCGATCCCGGTCTCTTTGCCAACCCATCGTTATTATAACACCGCGGTCATTTAAAAATAGCTCATACTTTAAAACCAGAATAAACATTTCTATTTTAAAATCATGAATACGATATCATTTTAAAACCCAAAATAATATGATATCCTTTATCCCAAATATAAACCTTTTCAAAAATCCAAATGCTTTAAAATTTATAACGTCTGAAAGCCAAATATCCTTTCAAAGCATAATATTTCGAAATTCATAATTTAAAACCATAACTTTTAAAACTTGAATGGTTTGGACATTCAACGGTATATGAATTAAAAGGTTTAACTTAAATGTTACTTTGTAAAGAAAATAGTTCTCATGGCTTTACAAATACATTTCTTTATTAAAGTCTAAACCAAAATTTGTATTATCTCTCTCAAGTTCCAAAACCACTTCAATTTATATATATATACGTATATCCATTTGGAGTATTAATATTTCAAACTAAAGTTGGATTTTATTCTTTCAACAAATCGAATGTTCTATTTATTAGTCTTGAATATTCACATAAAATCCATAAATAAATAAAAACTCCAATTTCTAGTAATAAAATATATATTTTTTTCAATTCAAATTATACTAGAAAATTCATTTCAATTTATCTTGGGAAAAATCCAATTATAAATATCGTATCTTAAAATTTCCAAACTTAACATTTAAACATATGATATAAATTATCAAGCTCCATTTTCTTAAAAAAAAATTCCATTTTTATTAAAGAGATTTATACACCTTTTAATTTCAAAATTTTCAACTACATATGTATATATATATGGAAGAAAAATATTTATACAATATAAATTTTAAGATTATTATAAACCGTATTCCATCCAAACCATAGAAATCACATTAAAATAGTTATATATAGATCGCGGTGCCTGTATATAATTTTCTATCCTATGGTCAAGTGATACGGATATTTATCATTTCAATCCGCAATTTAAAAGATATAAAATTTTGCGGTTGTATATCATTTCAAACCACAATCCCGAATGAAAGGAAATATGCATGATAATTTGCAATTTAATAATATACAATAAACATCCATTCATCAACATCATCCATCATCCAAATCGCAATCATAAATCAATATCAATCAATAACAATATTATTTTTGGTACTACATAACAGGTAATACTGGCAATTTTATTCAAATTAAATTTAACAGCTATTAATCTACAGTCTATATTCAGTAATAAATTATATAACTGTTAACTAGCAGTTCATATCCAAACAAATAAATTTTAACTGTAAATTTATACGCAATAAATTAATTAAATTAACAGTTAAATTTAATAAATGCAATTCCACAGATATGAATAAAATAAACATGCCAAATACTCATAAATAAATTTCTATTCATTTCTAAAATTAATTTAACAAACATAAAAGCTTCTAGTAGTTGTGAGTGGGTTAAAACACTCACCTTTTTGAATTTAAATTGAATTCAAATCCAATTTAAACCCAAAATTTGGACAGCCTCCAAATTCATCCAAACTAGTGCCAAAACGTCAGAAATTCCGATACGATCCCATCAAAACAAATCGCGCGCGAATCCGAGCTCGTATGCAAAAGTTATGAAAATTTGAAAAATGGAAAATTCTGGTCCTGGGTCGACTTCGGGTTCGACTTCGGTGCGCCGCCTCAATTCCCCGGTGCTTGCTTGGAGTTTTCGCCAAAACGACCCGGAGCGACCCGAGTCATTTTCTTCCTGACCCGAAGTTGCTCTAGGGTTTTCTCCCCTGAAACCCGAAGCACGACCAAAAGCTGCTGCAGATCCGATTTTTTTTTTTTTTTTTGAAATTATTTTTTTTTTGAATTTGAGAATTAGGTTTTTTTTCTTCTGCCATTAAAATGAGTAGTTGAGAAGGAGATCTACGTATAGAAAAATGAAAATAAGGAGTGCCTAGGGTTTATAACAGGTTATATATAGACAAGGCTGAAACATAATAGATGGATCGGATTGGATCTAAACATAAGTTTAAATTTAGGCATAAACATATATGTAATAAAAATAACATTAAATTTTGAAACGTGAATTGATTTAATTGGAAATAAATTACCCAAATGTTCTTATTCCATCAAATTTTATTTACTGGAGGTTGCACTTAATCTAATTTATACATCTTGCCCCTTTTGTCTTTAAATCAATAAATCTTATATAGTATATAGATTTATCATTAATTTTATCTATTCTTCCTTTTTAGGCAATGTTCTATAAATTAGATTTCATTTAAATGCAATAAATCATACTATCGTAGTTATATCCAATTAAATAAATAAATGTTGATTCCTACTCTTTTTATCCAACAATTGTTTACGTTTTATTCCATAAATACTTCTACACACATCCTGGATTTTGTATAAATGGTTGTAACGTTAAATCTTGTCTACTTCCCATTTTATATTTAAGGTTTCTAAAACCGATTAATATTATTCCCTAGTCCAAACACCCTTTTGCCCAATTTATATTAACATATCCTTAAATTAGATTAATTCCTATTGATGCAATAGTTAAACATAAATTTCACTTATTTGAAATAAATCCACAATTTAATTTCAAATAAATCAATAAATTTTGGTTTATCACTTCTTAAATACCCAATCGTCATAATTTAATTAAAACTACATCTATCACATTTTATAGAATTTACCATCTTAAGTGACAAATCAAAACTACCCTAACTGCACAAATTTAGGGTAATCAATTTCAATTGCTTTCCCATTATACTACATAAATTATCCAAATGAAACCTAAGTGAAACGTTTATTTGTTTAAAAATCTTACTGTTTAAATGAATTTATCCTTTACGATATAATTTACATTTGACTTGATTTCTCATTTATTTTGCAAAACGGTAAATTCCAATTGCTACCAACATTATATTTAATATAAATTTGAATCCAAATAATTGGTATTGCACAACCTTATTGCGTACATTTACATATAGTTACAACTAAGTCAATACACTGCTTTCATGAATTCATAAATTAATCCACAAATTTCCATTGACTCTTTATATCCAAAATCAATTGCAAAGGTTTAAAAGTTGCTAAATTTCGATTTCAGTAATTCCTTTAATTCCATTCAAAATCAGCAATTATCTATTAAATGTCCCAAATTTTTTATTAAATTAATCTAACGAATCTTTAATATAAATTAGATGAATTAAATATTGCATTCAAACTATTGCGTTAATATTTTCCGTTTCACTTTAAAGTAACTAAATTTGCCAATTATAATACTTATTTCAATTTCTTAAAATAACCCTTTATTTACATTGAACCCAATTTAATTAAGTTTCCAATTGATTAGATTCAATTTCAACATTTAACTACCCTTAAGTTTTAGGTTATAAACAATTTATATGTATTCTTTCTTAATTATTACTTTGCAACTTCTCGTATAAATTTCACAATCAAACATAAATTTTAAAGTAACGCTTAATAAATATGCTCCTATAATTTCTCAACTTTTAAACGAACGTTACTCCACTTTCAATTAGTGTAACATTCATTTAATTATTACCACCTATTACCGATCCTAATCCCATTAACAAATAAGCAGGTAGATTTTTATGATAGGTGTTACAATTTTTTTTTTAAATAAATTACTATTCATTACTATTGCCTTAAATTCAGCATTAATTTCCTTGCATTAACATTTTATACTAAAATCTTTGTCCAATTATAATTTATACTCTAAAAAATTTCATTTACACCTTTCGTTGTTTCTTAATTACACTTAAGGCGCATCAACTATCTATATTGGTAAATGATTGAATTTTCTAGTAATCCTACTATTTAATGTTTAGTATATTTGTATATTATTATTTACCCTTTTGTTCTCCATTATTGACTAGACACATTAATTTAGATTCATTTACATCGAATGCCCTTCTTAGCTATATACTCAATACATGTTAAATCTACATAATTTTTACCCTTTTATTCAAATTCACTTATACCATCAATAACAAAATGTTGCCCTAAATTTAGATTCAATTATATACATTAGATAAATGGGTAAACTTTTGTAATTATCCCATATATGAAAATATTTTTATGCATACATTTCCACTTACTTACTATGCATTCATTTATTAAATTACTAATTGCCTTAGTCAACTTATCCCCTATTTACTATCAAATTTCAAATTTAATTATGGCTTATCAAAACATAAAATTTACATAGGCAAAACAAATTTTATTACTATCTTAAGTCTATTTATTATTGACAACATTCATTAAATTTCCTTATCAACAATTATTGCATTGATTTATTCAGCGGTCACCTTTTATTTAGTTACTATCCATTTTACAATCCAATGTAAGTCTTCCACTATTTATTTTATATTAAATGAATTCCATTCTACTTAAATCTTTTTATTGATATTCACTATTCAACCCTTATATCAGTTTCTTATATTTAACTTTAAATCAAATTGTGACAATCTACATTATCCAAATCTATTGTCATAAAATTTTATTGTTACACTAAATTACAACTACTATACCAAATTTCTACATTTATTCTCAATTAGATTAGAAATTATATTAATTCAATTCATTTAATATTATTAATTTAACGGGTCATTACATATATATAGTAAATTTTCGGTTTTAAGCTTTGTATAAATTTGATTTGAAGTATAAAATAAAGTTTGATTTTTTTTAAGATCAAATACGATTAAGCCTTTAGTTAAAATCTAATTTCTGGAGTTTTATGACTTAAATGAGGATAAGATTTGGAAGTTGAATATTAAGTTAAATTGAAATTTAATAAAAATTAAAATTTTAAAGGATATGATTTTTATAACTTGTTTTTTTTAAAGTGATTTAAATGAATATCAGGTTGATTTTAATGAATATATCAAGTTTAATAAATTGAAAGATTTTCCAATTATGTGAAGTTAAAGGTTTTACTTAAATTATATTGAATTCATTAAGTAAACATTTCAAGTCTAAATAATAAGTAATTGAATTTGATATATATGGATTTGTCAAATGAGTTTGTTTTGAAATGGTGAAATATTTAAAGCTTTGAAACATAAGAACTAAAAATGGTATTTGGAAGTTTAAATCGATATTTGGAATTGATTTGTGAAATGTAAAGAAGCTATTTTGTTTTATAAAGGAAATTTAATATTTAACCATTTGAGAGATGGAAATTTGTTTCAAAGTTATGATTTTCAAGGTAGTATAATTTGAAAATATTATATTCCAGAGTTTTGATTTCTAAATATTTTACTTTGAAACCACTATGATTTTTGGAAAGAATATATTGGAAAATAAAGATGATATCATATTGTTTTGGGTTTTAAAAGGAAATGATGTCATGTTTATATGGTTTTGAAAGGGATATTATAATCTGGTTTTAAAAGTATAAATTATTTTAAAGGACCGCGGTGTTATAATAACGTTTGGTTATTGAAGAGACCGGGATCAGAAGTTTTCATACTCTCTGCCAACTCCAAAACCACTTTAACAACCATGTACGCGGTGGAGATTCCAGAATGAAGTAGGTTGGTAGAGGCGTTTCCTGCAAGGTAAATACATGGACCCGAATCCCATGAGTTGGCATAAGGTGGCTAAAACATGAGCGATTCTTGGGCCAATGAGTTCATTCCTCTGATCGAACGCACTCCTTCGATACTATACTCTGACTTTGGATTGATTCGGTGGCCACTATTGATTTCTTCGATTTTGGGGGGTATTTGTTCGAGGTGGGCGGTAGCTGCGCGCTGCGCGTTTCCACCAGCCCGGATAGCAATTGGTATATCTGCCCTGGCATTGCCTAGTTGTGCCGTGTCACCTACCCTAGCGCGCCTTGTACGAGTTTCTATTTGTGTCGTACCTATGGAGTATCCTCTTGTAGCCTCCCGATCAGGAGGTATTACGGTACTGTATAGACTATTGACATTATTTGTGTTAAGGGCTATATGGGTAACCCCTTAACGCTATTAAAAAGAAAGTTTATTTTACAATTGGACACTATTATAATAGCGCAATATACTACATAGTAAATAGTTTAACGGATCCTTAGGAGATGTAAATCCCGAGCATCTCTTGAGTTACTACACTCATATTTATTTCTGTTATTTTAACTCACATAAGATCTTTTAGTTCTGACTCGAGTGTTTTTGTCTTTTCAAATTCGCTCGGGTCAGTCCGAGCGTTTCAGGATTTGAAGATTTAACTCTGGAGGACGAAGACGAAGATTTGTATTACTATTATCTAGTATATTATTCAATTACACCATTTGATTCCGCTGCATTGTTATTGGTATGTGTAACTCTGATATGTGTTATATAAATATAATCAAATGATTTTTTGTAAAACGGCTTCATGAACTGTATATTCGATTATTATATTTTATTCTTCCGCTGTGAGATTCTGTTTAGTTTTTTTTTCTCTTCTCTATTTTTCTTATTTACCCCATAACAATCCGCCCTTCCGTATGGTTTGTATCGACATGTGTGTCGGTCTAAAGCGTGCGAAAAGGCGGGATGTTACACAAAGTATATATAATATGTCCCTCTTTGGACTTCGATCTACAAAGAAATTACAAAAGAATTTCAAATTTGGTTTTAAACGAAATCGGTTTATTGATACAATTCAGATTATCCTTCATATTCTATTAATCAATTTTAACTCAAGTTAAAATTTCCAACTTATAATTGTCAATTTCTAATCTTTTTATTCATATTTATTAAAGTTTAAATCGAGAAACTGAAATTGATAACAAATCGGTGAAATACGAATTAAGGATTTTCTACAACGATTCGTAGTGCCACCATCACACCGAAACTTCTTCTTGCAGCTGGTACGAAGCAATCAAAAGAATTTGAAAACGAATCAAAGGAAATTGATCGAGAATTGTTTCCGCTATTGCAGGATATTGACCATTTACAGTGGTACTTCCCTGTCCCCTATCTCGTCTTCTTCTTGCACTCATACTCACTATCAGTGGATAGTAAGAGAATTTACTAAGGCACTCGAACGGATATCTTAGGGATATACTCATCCTAGGGTTTACTTCACCCTATCTCTAATGAGCTACTTAATCTTCTATATTCCTGATCTCAAGTTTTAAACCTCAGCTCTGATACCAGATGTAGCGATACGAGTTTTCGCGTTCGAAAATCGACATTCATACTTTACATCGTACTCGAATGCCGCAGATTCGACCATTCAAATCCGAGTCTCTTATAACCCAATTAAGTAAACAACGCAACAGAAGAAAAAGAAATGAATGATATCATACACAATAACTGATACAATATCTAGATATAATGATGAAAGAATAACTGATACAACAGAGTGAAACAATAGATATCTATATACATCAGAGAGATAATACAAGAAATAGTGGTGGAATGAAAATAGATAACACCAGCAGCAGATAATCTATAACGATCCCAGATTTTGACTGTGTTTGAATTTATAATTAATTTAATTTTTTGAATAAAAATTGTGTAATAATTTGTAATTTATATAAAATGTTAGTTAAATTTTAATAATCAGGAATAAATTTGAATATTTGAAAATAAATTATAAAATGGTAGATAGTTAAACTTTAAAGGGAAATAAAGTTTTTGATGATGTTAAACAAATATTCAAATAAATTTATAGTTATATAAAATGTGAAACAAAAGAAAGATGAATAAATACCTAAGTAAGAACAAAGTAAGAATGTAAACAATAAAATATAAAATATACACATTAAACAAATTAGTTAAAATTTTAAAAACAGAATTAAAATAGAAATTGTTTATAGTATAAAGAAGACAAAGCAAAAGAAATATGTTAAAAATAGGATTCATTCATATTTCAAGGAACAAAGAAGATAATACCAATGTCTATGAACAAACAGATAAGATAAGAATGAAGCTTGGAGGAGAAGACAACAAAATATATTTAAATATGAAGGAAGATAGTAGAATACATTCAAGCATGAACAAATACACAAATATGAACGAATTGGATAAATATGAACTGGAAAAAAACAAGTAAAGAAAGTTTATGCAGGTAAGGAAAAAAAAGTAAGATAATATACAAAGTAATAAATGCAAAGATATCAGCCACCCAATCTAGATTAAAATATCTAGAAACAAAACATAAAGTACTTAACAATAAATGAAACATACCACATGCACTTAATACAAACATCTCAGCCCATAATGCATAGATGCTCAGCAATGCTTGTTGTACAAACATATCACCTATAGCCTGTTTATTAATATCAACCTGTAAACTTCTCCCCTATATATCAACTCAAACATCATCAAGCTTAAAAGAAGCAGATTTAAAACAAAAGAAAGAAATGGAAAACTGGAAATACAAAAAAAATAAACCAGAAATGATCAAAGTAAAACAAATCAAATTCTTACCTGATTCGATGCAAAGATCAAAAGGCAGAGCAACTCAAATGCAAAGTCTTCGGCCTAGGGATGATGGTCTGGAATCCAAGAAATTTAACCAGAAACCAATATTCAACCTGAAAGGAAAAATTCAATTTTTCCAGGCATAAATCTTCTCTCTGTTCAAACTGCAAGGTGAGTAACATATGTTTTAAAAAATTTCAAAGTTTGAATCTGTTATGTATATATATATATATATATCTGTGAATAAGTAGGTTTATGTATATATATATCTGGATCATCTGATTATATTTGGAAACTAGAAGCGCTCTATATAGGTTATTGTTCTACATGTTCTCTATTTTGAGATTTTAAAAACACCAAATTCTTGATTCAAAAAAAAATTATTTCTCCTCAATCTACTTGCTGTTTGGACTTAGAATCAAAACAAAAAAACTGGTTCTAATAGTGTAAACTTAAGCTTAAAAATGTACTTAACTTTTAAACAATTTAGTATTGTTACTGGAAAACAAGATAGCTGAGGAAAACATTAAATGAGTTCAAATTTAAACTTCTTGATTCACGAATTCAGGGATATAAATTGAATTCTCATATAAAAACATGATTTTTAAAGTAAAAATCATAATTTTTAGATCAAGTGCGAGAGAGAAGTTTGGGTTCGCTTGGATTTCATATTTTCGTCGATTTCTAGTGATCCTCTGGTTCGTGGTGGGCGAGATCTGTTTTGGAGGTAGGCGAGCCTACGGCGAGTCAAGGAAAAATAGTGGGGTGGTCGGCAGTTGAGTGTGGCGACGACGGCGTGGGGTTTTTCTTTCTTAACCTAGTTTTGTGAGCTTGGGAATTTTTGACTCGTTCGTCGTCCACAAGCGATCGAGTGCGACGTGGGTTTCGGGGTTTGCATGGGGGATGGAAGGCGAAGCCGTGGCAATTGGTGATGGTTCTCTGGTGGTCGGAGGAGCAGTGGAGAACCATAGACAGGTTTGGGCGTTGTTGCTGTGTCAAGTTTCCAGATTTGGGTAGCTAGCTCGATTTTTGATTCGAGTTACTGTTGGATTTTCGGTGGTCATGATCATGTTGGGAGGTGGTCGGCGATGTGCTAAAGTGCTGGTGGGTGGCCAGAGATGGCCAGAGTAACGGTGCACGTGCACCATGCATTCTAAAATTCTGATGAACTTTGGTTTTGTGAAGAAGTATGTTGTCTCGGGTATTCGCTCGAGCATTTTTTTGTTTGGCTCGAAGTAAGAACGAAAGGAGCTCGGGTAGTTATGTTGTCCAGCCTTCTTAAAACCTCTTTTGGTTGGAATTATGAAATTTAATTTTTAAGTTTAAAGCAAGATCTGAGATAAGTTTTAAATCAAAAGTTGAATATAAATTCAAGTTAGTTTTAAACTTAGTTCGGAATAAACAAAGCTTTGAATTTAAATTGTTTTAATAATTAAAAAGTGATTAAGTACTTAAGTGAAACAAAAAGAATTTGTATTTAAAATGGAAATTTAAATTGTAAGGAAGGTTTGAAACAAAATGTAAACCAAGACCTGAACTTAAATTGAATTCCAGATTTTGAAAATAAATTAGAGTTTAGTAAATCTAAATGTTTAAATAAGTAAAGCATAATTTAACATGTGAATTTAAAAGGGAATTTGATCTAACTCTTTTAAATTCCTTCATAACAAAAGTATTATTTAACATGTGAATTTAAAAAGAATTTGATTTAACTCTTTAAATTTATTTATAACAAAACATTACTTTAACATGTAAATTTAAAGGGTTTGGAAATCGGATTAAACTTTATGAGAGATAAATTGGTATTCATTTTGAATCTTGGAATTTAAATTGAAAGATTGAATGATTTTTAACTTAAGTGATGAAGATAAAATGACGATTTGTAATTCATCAATTATTAAGTCAATTAAAATGGGTAGTTTATTTATTTAATTTATTAATGATTTGGGTTAATTGAATAAGTAATTAAAGGTCTAAATTACTTAATTAAAGATTAATTATTAATTAAGGAGTAATTACTTAGTTGTTGCAAATTAATTAAGAATAATTAATTAAGGATTAACTATTAACTAAGGGTTAATTAATGATTAATTAAAGAATAGTTTATTAAATGTTTTGTAATTAATTGATTATTAATTTACCATGACGAGCAAATTTATTCATGGAGCTAAATCTGATTTAAACCCATCAGATAATTAAATTGACCCTATTTATGGATGTTTGGATTTTATTGGATGTTGAATTATTTGATATCCCAGATATATTATTGTATTTGATCTGTCATGATTGAATGATGTTGCACTGTTGTGTTAAACCACTAGACCACATTTATACACACAAATATGGATTTCACGAGGAAATCGATTAAGTCACAGATTTTTGAAGTGATTTTTAAATAGGCAATTTGAATTCAAATGTTCTGAAAATTGATTGGGTTTAAAGTGAAAAGCTTTTGAAATGGAATTTCAAAGATAAAAATTTATTTTGAATAACTTGATTGAGTTTTGGAATTTAAATATTTTTATTTAAACTTGAATTCCATAATTGAAATTGAATTCTATGATTTGGAAACTAGTGTTTAGAAAGGCTATTCAACTAATAAATGAGTTTATATGGGTTAAACTATTTTAAAGGTATTGAATTGGGAATTTGAATTTAAATTCAAAGGCTTTAAGTCGTGCAAATAAAAATTAGATCTTTCTGAAATGAAACTATTTGTTTTCAAATAATAAAAGTCTTCATATAAGAAGTAAACTTCCAAATTGTGTTAAAAGGGATTTCAAGTCTGAAATGAAAATGTTCTTCCAAGTGATGAATAAATCTTTGGAAACGAGTTTGAAAGCTATTACATCTTTGATTTAGTTTATCCAAATTAAAATGGAAATTGTTTTGAAAACTCTAAATGGATCTTTATGAAACTGGGGGTACTTTGTGAAATAAATCTTTGTGTTTAAAAGATTTGAAATGGTAATTGGTTTAAACCATTTAAAAGAAAGTTTTGAATTATTAAGTTGTGACTTAATTGAAATCCTATACCCATATGTTGTAAATATTGCGCTCACTATTCGGTTTAGACGGGAGAGGACCTTTGTGTCATATAACCCATTCCGAATATGTGATTCGACTTTATGGATAACATTTGAAGACCGGTGGTGAAGACCGGGTATTTGCGAGAACGATAGGATGACCTATCGGTTGTCTCTGCACTGTACCTAAGTGAAGGGAAGTCCGATCGGGATTGTGAATACCCGGATTGCAAGGGCCGCTTTGGAAGTGCCTTCGCTTCTGTTTGAACCCTGTACAGACTTGAATGGATTGTATGTCTGGCATTACAAATTGAGATATAAAGCTGATTTCTTTCAAATACATTTCTGTTTGTGGCGGAGAATTTATTCTCTTAGCTTAACACCCATCTCTGAGACGTACGAGCTCGGAGGTTATGTAGTTGATGGTTATCAGTAATATACTCCTAAATTTGGTAATGTGGCATGTTGAGTGCTGCTGATCATTTGTTGATCAAAGCGTGGCTTTTGTGAAAAGTGTAGCTTTATGGATGAGATTTCGTCGAGCCTCACAACCCGGTAATGGTCGAAACAGGAATGATGCGGCAATGTTTCAGGGGTAGCTCCCCTAGGGTATGGCCATTCTTTCTGGAAAACGGTAGTATCATGGTATGGAGCCCAGATACTTACTCATGTGGACATTGTAGTATATTTATTACTTTTTGATGTTGTTGGATTGTGGCGCCTCGTATAAAGGTCCTTAAGGACCGAGGTGGCATATCTGAGGTTTTGTTTATTCCACGGGAAGGGGGTAGCCGGCCTTGTTTGGCAGAGAGCCGGTTAGGTTCTCGGGGCGATCAGCCAGAGGCGTTTCCATGTAGCTATAGGAAGTTCCTTAACCTGACCATTTGTTGGAAAATCCAAAGAAACAATACGAGCCTTGTACGGTTTTAGTTGTATTACCTGCCATCTACTTATGGTGGCGCCCCACTATTTAGATGGTAGCTATAGTAGTCATAGTTTGGAATGTCTATGTTGGCTAAGATTTATATTATACTTTCAAGATGCTTTTCTGCACTTTGCACTTATAGTAATAATATCAAAGAAATTCGCGTATCGAGCATGTTTGACTATCATAAGAAGAAATCTCCTCCAATTCAGTGTTTGCATTGTGTGTGTAGCGAAAGATCTTATGCTAGTTTCATTTCCAAAAAGCATTGCGAATTGACTTTAAATTTATCTTGTTGTTTGTTTTTAAGATAAACTGTTTTTGTTAGTCATACCAGTCCCATGACTGATCCGGAGTTTATTGTTCCTTTCCTAAACTCTGGGTGCTCAAATTTTTTTACACGGGCAGTCTATAGTTGGGTTTTTCAGATAGTCGGGTTTAGTAGATTATCTAGAGCTAGTTCAGTCTTTGGATGCGGAGGAGACTTGATTGTCTTTGTGCATCATGATATAGGATCAAGCTGCTGCTGCTAGAGTTCTCTCTTGAAGACTTATCTGATATTATCATGTTCTTGCTGTATTCTGTGTTGTATATTCTCTGATGTATATTGATATATATTGTATCATTTGTTGTATCAGATATTGTATCAATGCTAGAATGTATTATTCTTTTTCATTAGCTATGTTGTTTACTTAATTGTGTTATAAGCTCCGTCGACTCAGATTTGAACGGTCGAATCTACGACACTCGAGTACGATGTAAAGTATGGATGTCGATTTTCGAACGCGAAAAATCCGTGTACGTTACATAATCTCCAAGATAGTCTTCAAAAGGGAACTCCAAGGCACCAATCTAGAAATAGCTCGAACAACCAATAACGATGCGAAGAGATAAGAAAATGCAGTCCTGATCCAAAGACTGAACTAACTCCAGATAATCTACTAAATTTGACTATCTGAAAAACCCAACTCTAGACTGCCCATGTGGAAATATTTTGAGCACCCAGAGTTTAGGAAAGAAACAATAAACTCCAGGTCCGTCATGAGACTGGTATGAGTAAACAAAAATAATTTATCTTTAATAACAAACAACAAGAGAATTTTAAAGTCAATTCGCAACGCTTTTTGGAAATGAAACTACCATAAGACCTTCCGCCACACACACAATGCAAACACATAATTGGAGGAGATTTCTTCTTATGATAGTCAAACATGCTTGATACACAAATTTCTTTGATATTATTACTATAAGTGCAAAGTGCAGAAAACATTTCAAAAATATAATATAAATCTTAGCCAACATAGACATTTCGTACTATGCCTACTATAGCTACCATCTAAACAGTGGTGACCACCACAAGCAAATGGCAGGTTCTACAACTAAAACCGTATAAGGTATGTATTGGAGTTTGGATTTCCAACAAATGGTCAAGCCAACGAACTTCCTATTGTCACATGGGAACGCCTCCGGCAGGACACCCCGAGAACCTAACCGGATCTCTGCCAACACAAGGCCGGGTTACCTCTAACTAGGTAACTACTGACACCAGTATGCCATCCCCCGGTCGTAACCGACCTTTATTCGGGGATCCCGACAACCAGCAACCACAAAGTAATAAATTCGCTGTAACCACCTAGGTTAAATATATGGGCTCCATACCATGATACCACATCTATCCAGAAGGAAATGAATATACACTCAGGGAGCGCTATACCCCAATAACCTTGCTACATTCTTCCTGTTTTGACCATTACCGGGTTGTGAGGTGCGGCGCCCCACCCCGAGACCCATCTTAGTAAAGAGAATTAACAAATAATTCCATCTACTAAAGTGGAGAATAGGGCTGGTTAAGGGCAACCATCTATAATTTTGTCTTAAACATCTACTGAATGCGTCGATAAATGCAATATAATTTTTCTTTTCAACTCAAGCGGATCGACATACCCAGTAAATGCTTAATCCAAAATTATAGCTGGCTAGCAGATCTATCAGAACAAAATACAATAACTGAATGCGAATCACATGACAGAACAGTAACAACATCATATATATACATATACATTGATACATATTTAGTACAGTACAATATGAATACAATAAAGGTGGTACACGACCACACCATATACATCGAATCAAATGTAAATACGTCAGAGTATGTGGAAGAAATAAATTACTCAAGCGATAGATAAGCTAATGACCAACATCAACTTCAAGCTAAGCCCAATAGATGATACCTGAAACAACTCTGTCTGACCTGAGTACAAAATACACGGGTCAGTCTTACTAAAACAATCAGTTAACAAGGACAGATGATAATATGAAGCATAAGATACAAGATGATAATTCTTTTTAAATGAGAAGAGACAACAAAAAGAATTGCAACACATGACTTAAGTGAACTAATGTCACTTAATTATACAAAGACCTCAAAAGAGGTAAATTCAATAATAATACTCAAATAATACAAACATTAGCCTCATATCATCGGCGACACCCTAAAGTGTCTACATGGTTTCCATGAATCTTATCTCCTCAAAAGAAGAAACATCAATACAAACTCTCGCCAAAATGGCAAACATAAAACATTCTCAATAGGATGATCCAAAACTCAGGTATAAAAGAATCTCCCAATTCAATTATACCTCATCTCATCGGTATAAATGTGTATAAATTTCAATCTCAACTCGCCAAAATGGCAAAACCCAGAATATCCTCTAAAATCATGAAATCATCGAAACTCACAACTCAAGGAACTCGATAAGAGTTCAAAACATCATAAATGAAATCACCATTTTTATAACATCACATATAGCACTAGGCTATCGATGTAATAAAACATCTTACAATGGTGAAATCATAATAAAACAGAAAACTTAAAAACCCCGGATTAGCCAAAACCCCGATTGCAATGTCGAAGCAATGCTGCACGTGCTAAACTTAAACGGCCGAAGCCTCGGACAAGGTCACTAACACCTCCCAAAGAAGTTCGTCCTTATGACAAGGTTGTTGACACCTCTCCAGGCTATTTTGTGAGCCCTAACAAGGTCGCTAACACCTCCCAAAGCAGTTTGTCCTCATGACTAGGTCACTGACACTTCTCCAAGCAGTTTTGTCAACCCTAACAAGGTCGCTAACACCTCCCAAAGCAGTTTGTCCTCATGACTAGGTCACTAACACCTCTCAAAGCAGTTCTGTTAGGTAAACATCGTGAATGTGTCACAAACTCACGAATAGGAACCAAAAAAGTGTTAATGTGTGTCCCATACCACACGTTCACACTTAGTGATTTACTAGCCGCTAGTCGATTGCTCATAAAAATCAGAAAATCATATCTCTCTCGTCTCATTGGCGAGTGTGAAAAAGACACTATACTCGTCACGTCTCATCGACAAGTATTAAATGGCATCGTAACTTGTCTCATCTCATCGATAACTGAAAACATCGTGATGGTTCCTCATAAACCATAAATCTCAAAGTAGAAATCTCAAACCATAAAACTAGCCAAATATTGGCCTTCCCAGATAATTCCTAAAGATAGGAATTATAATCTCAAAATCCCACCATAAATTGGCAACTAACTCAGAATCAATAACCTAGATAGTTTTGATCGTACAAGTCCGGAATTAATCGAAATATTAAACGCACATGTCTCATACCACGAGTTTTACTAAATCGTTTAAATCTCTTTCTCATACATTCGAATATTGCAAAAGTGTGCTTTTGATATTTAAAATAGTTTAGTAGAGAAAACAAGCTTTTAAAACTTTTTCTAGAAAAGATTAATAAAACCAATATTTAAAATTCCTTTATTATAGGAAATAAATAGAATTTTATATTAGAAAAATAATTTTAAAATACTATGTAATAATAATTTGAAATTTCCATTTATTTCAAAAATCACTTCAAAATGGTTTAGTGAAAATCATGCTCGAAAACAATGAAAAACAAGAAAGATTACTCAAGACCGATAACTTGAATTGAATATGAATTCAATTCAAATTTAACCCAAAGTCAATTCAAATTCTATTTAAATTTGGGTTTTAAATTCTCTAAATATAGCTAGCCTATTAACAGGCATCATAGCTCTCAAAACATCTCAAAAACAACATCAACATCGAACAAGAATGGGAGCAAAAATAGGCCAATATAATTCTCAGTTCAATGATTGTTATTGCTGTCGTTTTGCTCTCGAGACAGCAACAAACAAATACGGTTTTGACCAAGCTAACTTCGAAATTTCAGAAAACTTAAAACATGAAACCTCAAGCATAAAGTCTAATCTTTTCGGAATATATAAAATTATTGAATTTAGATAATAAACGTAAAAGATAGGACCAAAACAAATTTCAGATACGAAGTTCACTACAACTGTCTTTTTAGTTTCGAGACAGCGATACTAGAATGAATTTTCGACCATGTAAACATCAAAATTTGAGAAAACACAAAACAAGAAAATCGTAGAATAATCTAAGCTTTCTGGAACATCAAGATTCGTCAAATTCGGACATCAAACGTTAAAGATATGCTTAAATTACCAACAACGCTTAGCACAGAAAGTCGCAAATTTACAGTGACGGAGCAGCGAGTTTGTATTGGGTTTTTCGACCCTCTATGCTCAAAATTTTCAAAAGTGATCAACAGCAAAGTTGTCACATTCTTTTCAAGCTTTCCAGAACATTAAAAAAAATCGAATTCCGATATAAAACGAAAGAGATATACATAATTTACTGACAGCGATTTTCAATCGAACATGCAACAATAACAAATATTGAGATTTCTTATCTTAAAATCCCAATCAAAAATAGAATATGTTAGTTTTGATACTCACCTTGCAATTCATGGAGATTAACATAAATATATTTAGCCAAAATTGAAGCAAGATGAAGGCTTTGGGTAATAGAAAGCTTCAGCTACTTGTAGAAACTTAGAAACAGAACATGCAAAGAAGAAGAACAAGTGATTAACAGATAACCCAAAAACAAAATTGAATTTTGATGAATTCTCTCTTATTTGAAGTAGATTACTGTTTGAAATTAGATTTCAATTGATTGAGACATCAAATACATGAAGAAATTAAGGGATTGAAGGCCATAGATTGAATAGGATTTCTATCTTTTGTTTAGGGCTAGAGAAAAAAGATGAGAATAGTTTCTGTACGTACAAGAAATATTTTCCATTTCTTTGTCTTATGGTGGTAGGCTAATGGGCTTTTGGACTCAAATAGAGAATAAATTAATTAGCGTAAGGTTTTAATTCACAACTAAATCAATATGTACATTTTTACACTATGTTATAGTAAAACAATGCATTTTCTTTCAAGTTTCTACACAAACAAAATATGTAAACTTATATACATAAAAAAAAAATCTACATCATGTAAAAATTTAATTTTAATTTTTTTTATTAAAACCCTTATTTTACATAGATACACAATTTTACACTAATAAATGAATTACTCCATATTTTAACTCCAAAAATTCTACTAAAATATTTTTCTTATTTATAAAAATATGACAAAGCATTTTAAACTTAATTTCATAACCAAAACTCCTTTTTAAATCAAATTCCGTCCTTTTGTTTGAATAAACAATCTTAGAAATCAAATACTTCTTTAATAATTATTAAAAGAAGTAATTAGCAATAATTAACAAATTTATTGCATTTTTCCAAATTACAACCATTTTCCATTCACAATTAACTCAAACAAAATAAAATAAAGTTTCAAACTTTATTTTCTCATTTTATTTCTAAAAATTCATTGTTTATTCTAAATAAACAATTTAAAATTCAAAATTTTATTTTTAATTCACAATATTAAATCGCAACTATCCTTATAATCTAGTATTTATAGGTAATTTCCAAAACTAGGGTTGTTACAGACTCTTCCCCTTAGCAAAATTGCGTCCTCGCAATTTCTAAAGAAGTATTTATATTCAAGTCATCTATTTCATCAATCAAAAGAAGGGTAGACCAACACGAGATTAAAAAAATTCACTCTCAACTCAAGATGATAGAAGGCCAAGATAAAATTGATCAATAAATTCTATGATTTCCCAAGTATAATTACTGGGATTAGCGGACCATTGAATTTCTTCGAGCAATACATTATGATTTCGAAGGCGCCTTACCTTCAAAATAAGAACAAAAATTTGAATGCTGCACAAAAGATCGATCAAGTGAGATTGATTTCTCAAAAGCTTCTCGAATACAGTCCGGATTTTAGTATCATTATATCCTGGACACCAATCAGCAAGATCATTATTGACGTGACTTTCTGTGTATCACTATGGAAAGAGCCACATTGGTTTTTGATTGACGACAATAAAGATAAGAAAATTTGACGAGAGGTGGTTCTTCAAATGCTACCAAACTCGGACGACCGCATAACTGCAAGTCGTTAGACCATTGCACTAAAGCAAGATAGACATAAGGAACCAATATATATATATATATATATATATATATATATATTAATTTTCAATCAAAAATTCTTAGAGTTTCAAAACTCGTTATCTTTATAATCACAATTTTCAATACTTGAAAATTTACAGAACTCTTATTTAAATTTAAATTTAAACTCATTACTCTTTATTTAGAGTAAATAAAATTTAAGTTGTTTATTCGCCAACTCTTCCACAAATAAATTTTTATTTGTAACACATATTTTTCCACACTAATAATCAATTTAAAAATAATAATTTCAAACATGACTTGAAAAGTACTTATAATCACACCCGTCATCGATGGCTATTTACACATAGCTATCTCCCTAACCAATTTATTACTATTATGGACTTTGAGTCTTACACAACACATTTAGGAGATAAAAAATAAACCACTCAAAAACACATAGAATATTTTTTCAAATTTATTTCCCAAAATTTTCTAAGTGTTAAAATTTTTTGGAAAATTCAACGGCGTCTCCTTTATATGGAGGGCCATTTACAATATTACAAAAATGATTTATATAATACACATCGACCATTAGGTCGGAAACACAATATATATCAACATTTAACACTTAAAAATTTAATCCGAAAACATACCTTTCTTTTTAGCATTTAAAGCGAGTTTGCAAAATCTTATATAATCTTTTTGGCTCAAAATATAGCCCAACCAGCCCTTTTCACCTGTACTTAACTCAAATAGATGATATTTGTTATCCCATTTTTGGTCAAAACCGGAATATCAACAAATTGGCAAGGAATGATGGAGATCGGTTGGAATCAAGGCTACGATCGATATCGCCGAAATTTGGTTGAGCTCCTATCGGGACGAAATTGATTGGAAATGATGATAAGGACTAGGAAAGGCTATGTTTCAAATTTCAGGTTAGTCGGAGTTCGTATGGAGGAGTTATAACCAAGCCAAATGAAGGGAAGCACTGCCGAACCATCCATCCTCCACTCCCAAGCATTGCCGGTCCAAACTTCCCTTCCTAGCCGAACCAACTTACTCTTCTACCAACTCCCTGCCGAACCAACACACTTCCCACACCTACCAGACCAATCCCTTCTCCACTAACCACCGAATTAACCTCGGCCGGACCAACCTCCACCGGTCCAACTCCATCCCCATGCACTGCCGGTCCACTCACCACCGAACCAACCTCCTGCCGAACCAAACCATCTACCACCTACCACCGAACCAAGACGTACCGGACCGACACTACTAGGCCAGATTGCATCAGCCCAGGCCCACCAGCAGCTATATACATCTAGGGCCCCTGCCCCCAGCCTCACTCTAAAAATAGAGGGGCAGGTGTACAACATTGGAGGAGAAGTTTGAGAGCTCAAGCACGGATAGAACTTTCAAACAACTTTTAGTTACTTGTAATCAAAGCTTTGTACTTGTAATCCGAATAGAAAAGGAGGATAACATATAAAGTGGATGTAGGCACGTTCTGGCCGAACCACTATAAATCTGTGTGTCTTTTACAGTTTAGTCCCTGCTTTTTATATATTTGCGTAAATCACCCAAATCACTAAAAACAACATAAAATCGACTAGTTCATACGACTTGGAGGTGTTTGCCCATTTTTTGTGCAAACATTTTTGGTGCTTTCGCCGAGAACAACTCAGGAGCGCTTTAATCATTGCCTCGCAAAGATTTGTCGAGAGACTCTCTTTAAGAACCAGAAGTCTATCCGAGATTATGGCTCTTGGAAGGAAAACAAGTAGAAGACAGAGACCAGAAAGAAGTCAGCACGAAGGGAGTCAAGGGGCTTCCTCAGGAGAGAACCAAACTTCAGTCTACATCACTAGGGATGAGATGGAGACAATGTTGAAAAGACAAGAGGAGTTGATTCAGAATTTGTTTCAGCAGATTGGGCAACTTGGGACACAGAATAGTGAAGCGGATGGAGTTCGGAACGGAGCAGGACCATCCGGCATAGCACCTGGATTAAGAGGCACACCCATGGAGAACATAGATCCAATTTTGGAGAGAGAAAGAGGAGCATCTGCACAACCTGGGAGCAGGAGAAGAGTGAACGCTCAGTCAAGGGGGCAGATCCCAGAATTCCCTCGTGGACTCGGGGGGCAGGTCGAAAGTAATGAACAAAGATTGCATCTCGGAGGCAATGACAGTTGACGGAGATGGTTAGAAAAGCTATGAGAGGCGGTTTGGTAAACAAAGATTTGGAGGATGTTAATAGGAGTCCTTTTACTCCAGCAATCAGACAAGCTAGGAACCCACCGGATTTCAAGTTACCATCGCTGGACATGTATGATGGGAGAACGGGCCCCACGGTTCATCTAACGAAGTATATGAGGCGTATGGAAGTGCTGGGGGGCATCAGAAGAGGTTATGGCCCAGTGCTTTCCATTGTACTTGGTGGATATTGCAGCATTGTGGTTTAGACAATTGAAGAATGGATCCATCGGAACGTGGAATGATTTAATTGAGAGATTTATGAGGCAATTCAGGGTCCACATTACAAGACCCAAGAATGTGATGACTTTCGAAACCCTAAAGCAGAAAACCGGAGAGACTTTGAGGAGTTAGCTAACGCGATTCAATGCGGCAGCAGCTTCGGTGGATCGACCATATCCATCCATGGTTATGATAGCGGCTGTGTCCGGGATAGCTGACGGAACAGAGTTCAAAAATTCATTAACTAAGGATCCACCCGTGGATCTAGGAGAATTCTATCATGAGGCGGAAAATTTTCTACGATTGGAGGATGCGAACGCCGAAAGAGAAGAAGGAGAAGGAATTGATATTTATGCGATCAAAGGAGGAAATCCCCCTGAGAAAGGCGCGGAAACTAGTAGAGGTAAAAGAAAGACTGAGGATGACGGGGACATGTCAAAGCGGCAACGGAGGGAGCCGCGATTCACCACTTACTCTGAGATGAATGAGAGTCTGGAACGAATTTATCAGGATACTAAAGAGCAGGTTCCGTATCGTAGACCGATGCAAAGGGATCCAACTTCTGACGAAAGAAAATCAGACAAGTTTTGTGTATTTCATGAATTGAACGGTCATAAAACTAATGATTGCAGGCATTTGAAGGACGAGGTGGAAGGGCATACCAGGAATGGTAGGCTCCTTCAGTATGTGAGGAGGGGAACTCCAGCAGTGGAGCCATAGCGACCACCGTTTACATCGGATAGAGGTGGCCCAGGATCGGGGCACCGTTTGATTATCCATTGATTGATTAAAATAACGATGAACAAGTTGTAAACCTCTCACTAACGCGGTTAAATCATTTACACATGTGAGCGATCGCGCACGGTCCATAGGCATGCTCTGAATGACTACCAACCGCGTTATAGTAAGAGTTTAAGCTTTATCATCTTCATTTTGCTTTTTTTTTGATTTTGATTTGAACATTTAAATTCTGCCTGTTTGGACATTTCTGCTGTAAGGTTCATATGATTATTGCTTTAATATTCACAATTCTATGAAAAAAAATTCTACTTGTATGCCCGTTGGATCGCGAACGGTCCACGAGCACCTCTTGCATGGCAATGAACTGCCGAAGTCTTTGATTCGGAAACTCCCCCAAACAATAACTCCGGCAGTGATAATATTAAATCCCCCCTGGCACACTCATTCGCCTTGAACGGCACCCGACCTCGAATGGTCACAACTTGCCTCGAACGGCACCCGACCTCGAACGATCACAACTCACCTCGAACTGCACCCGACCTCGAACGGCCACAACTCGCCTCGAACGGCACCCGACCTCGAACGGTCACAACTCGCCTCGAACGGCACCCGACCTCGAAAGGTCACAACTCGCCTCGAACGGCATCCGACCTCGAACGGTCACAACTCGCCTCGAACGGCACCCGACCTCGAACGGTCACAACTCGCCTTGAACGGCACCCGACCTCGAACGGTCACAACTCGCCCCGAATGGCACAACTCACCTCACCTCAAATGGCTCGATCACGAATGGTCGTCATTTGAGGTCCGCCACTTGACCGCGCATGGTCACACTTCACCTCAAATGGCTCGATCTCGAACGATTGTCATTTGAAGTTAGGCGCTTGACCATGAACGTTCGCGCTTCATCTCAAATATCTCGATCCCGAACGGTCGTCATTTGAGGTCACATAAAACTGTAAATTCCTTTGCAGGACATCAACAGGATATGAACATCCAGCTCATGGCATTACAAAAAAGGCCTTCCTATCACAAGGCATGTTTTGGTGGGCAAAGTGTTATACCATTTTTGGTCAAAACCGGAATATCAACAAATTGGCAAGGAATGATGGAGATCAGTTGGAATTAAGGCTACGATCGATATCGCCAAAATTTGGTTATGCTCCGACCGGGACGAAATTGATTGGAAATAATGATAAGGACTAGGAAAGGCTATGTTTCAAATTTCAGGTTAGTCGGAGTTCGTATGGAGGAGATATAACCAAGCCAAATGAAGGGAAGCACTGCCGAACCATCCATCCTCCACTCCCAAGCATTGCCGGTCCAAACTTCCCTTACTAGCCGAACCAACTTACTCCTCTACCAACTCCCTGCCGAACCAACACACTTCCCACACCTACCGGACCAATCCCCTCTCCACTAACCACCGAATCAACCTCGGCCGGACCAACCTCCACCGGTCCAACTCCATCCCCATGCACTGCCGGTCCACTCACCACCGAACCAACCTCCTGCCGAACCAAACCATCTACCACCTACCACCGAACCAAGACGTACCGGACCGACACTACTAGGCCAGATTGCATCAGTCCAGGCCCACCAGCAACTATATACATCAAGGACCCCTGCCCTCAGCCTCACTCTATAAATAGAGGGGTAGGTGTACAACAATGGAGGAGAAGTTTGAGAGCTCAAGCACGGATAAAACTTTCAAACAACTTTCAGTTACTTGTAATCAAAGCTTTGTACTTGTAATCTGAATAGAAAAGGAGAATAACATATAAAGTGGACGTAGGCACGTTCTGGCCGAACCACTATAAATCTGTGTGTCTTTTACAGTTTAGTCCCTGCTTTTTATATATTTGCGTAAATCACCCAAATCACTAAAAACAACATAAAATCGACTAGTTCATACGACTTGGAGGTGTTTGCACGTTCTGGCCGAACCACTATAAATTTGTGTGTCTTTTACAGTTTAGTCCCTGCTTTTTATATATTTGCATAAATCGCCCAAATCACTAAAAACAACATAAAATCAACTAGTTTATATGACTTGGAGGTGTTTGCCCATTTTTTGTGCAAACAATATTAGTTTATATTTATAAATAAGAAGTTGTAACGACCCAGAATTTTGAATAATTTAATTTGAAAATATTTAATTAATTTTAAATATTTGAATGATGGTTTGAATTGAATTTCAAATTATCAGAATGAATATAACGATTAAATTATAGAATTTAATCTGTTGTGAGTTGAATAAAAATTTGAATCTTCAAATTTAAGCCGATTAAAAATATTTCAAAGGCTTGTAAAATTCGTATTGATAATATTGAAGATTTTAGAAGCTTCAGAATCGAATTTGAAACTGCTTTGTTCAGTTTTGAAATTTAATCGTTCGAATCGATATTTAAAAATAGTCGTCCGAGGCACAGTCTCGGAATTCGACGAAACCAGTTCCATTGGGTCCGTAATATTGAATTATTGCCGGATTTCAAATTTCGTAATTTTTGGAGTTGTTATGTGAACACACGACGAATAAACGCGTCGAGATCAAATTGAATTCAATTTAAAAATTTAAATTATAATTAATTAACAAACACGTTGTCTTCCCTTAAAACACGTTCCTTGGTCTCAGCCTAAATTCACGCTGAACATCACGAACGAAAATCGTGATAAGCCTGCCCAATTCATTTTAAAAATCTCCATCTCCCTCTTCCAAATTCATTCGATCGAAAGAAAATTAAAAATGGCTACAGCCCTCTATGAAAATCAATCTCCTTTTCGTTCCTCCAATTCAAAAATGCCGAGCACTCTTCCCCTTCTTAAAACAGTTCGTTCCCAAATTCGTTTAAACGAAACTCAATAAAAAAAAAAAAGGACCGAAGCCCTAGATCTCGCGCGCGTGGAGAAGACGCGACATGGCCTGGAAGATGATGGCAGCACGCTCGAATTTATGGCGACAACGTGAGGACGAATGGTGATGAGATCGGCGACATCGGGCAGAGGGGCGACGCGATAGGCGACGGCGACGTCGCGAGGTGATTGGGGGGCTCGTGCTCGAGTCTGAGGCGGTGGTGCCGCGGAGGATAGGCAGTAAGGTAATGATTTTATTTTTTCTTTCTTCTTTAATTTAATTTAGGTTATATGCAGAAAAAAAAAAAAAAAGAAACAGATAATTTATTGGATAATGCTATATGCAGTTTGAAATTTTAATTATTAGTTTAAATTAAATAAACCTATCAAATGAAATTTATAAAAAGGAAAGTTAGTTTAAAATATAGTAATTTTTGGTTAATTAAATTTATTAATTAGGAATCTATTTCTAAGATTTAATAGTTGCAAATAAAAAGAAAGTTTAGTTTTAATTCAATAGTAGTTAAACAAATTTAATTAAAACCAGTTTGAACTTTTAATTTTTAGTTTAAAATAAAAAAAATCATTAACTTGAGATTGAAATAATTAGTTGGATAAATTCAATTTAAGGATAAGTTAATTAAATCTATTTAAGAAGAAAATTTAGTTTTAAAATTAAATTGTAGTTAAATAGAATTATTTAAAAGGAAATTTTATTTATAACAAATTTAATAGTTAAAACCAAAGTTGGTTAGTTGATTTAATTTATAAAAGGAAATTTATTTTTAGTTGAAATAAATTTTTTTAAAGAAGAAACGGATTTAAATAAAACTATTGATTTATTAAACAATCAAAAATGAAAATTTATTATTCGATCTATTCGAATATTAATAAATTGTATAAAATTGTTATACAAGGTATAAATGAAGGAATCAAGTTGAATTGGAAGTGGATGGCAAACAGGAATAAAAGGTGAGAACTTCTCACTCAAAAGGAATTTCTATTGTTTATTTAAATTTTAAATAGATAGATTTAAAATTGATTGACTGTGTTGATTGAATGATTGAATGATGATTGTTATATATATATATATATATATATATATATATATATATATATATATTGGAAGTGAATAGACCCTATACGCCGTTAGTAAGCGGAGGTTATTTAGTACACACATATACCGCGATATTCCACCTCGATGTGGAATTGGTATTATATTATATATATAGCAATATATATATATTGGCATATGTATATATTGCAGTTGATTGATTTCCCGCATTTCTTTTTAGCGGATGAGACCCTATTGCGCCGTTAGTAAGCGGATATATATTTATAAAATCCCATGTACCGCGATATTCCGTCTTGAAACGGAATGGTATTGTGCTAATGTCTGTGGATGCAAGGAAACAGGTTGGAGGGATCCAACTGGATTCCTCACAAATATTTATTGATTTTAAATATTGTGATGCTTGATTGTTTATCAAATCGATATATGATATTGAAAAATCGTGATTGACTATTGATGTGTTGCATCATCGGATCCAATTTTGAAAGTTTAAAAATAACGATTTTTATTTATAAAGGATTCTAAAGTAATTTTGAAAGTATACGTTTATAAAATATTTTTGGAACTGATTTATTACAAATAAATAAACGTTATAATTTTTATGTTATAAAAATTACGATTTTTGAGGAATATAGTTAAAAGTGATTTTTGAGAATATGAGATTAATGATTTGATAAAATAATTTAAACTGGGATTTTTGAATCTATTATAAAAAGTTTAAGAATAGGATTTATGAAATTTGATTATTTTATAAATCAAAGTGATGAAATTATGAAAGACTTTGAAGATGTTTCAAAAAGAATAATATAAATTGTTTTATATTAAAAGATTTATAAATCGATATTTATAAATTAAAAACATTAGAATTTGTAAAACGAACTTTTCTAAGTGTTAAAATAAATTGAAAATGAATTTCATAAATAGAAACGGAATTATAGAATTATAACGGTGAAGTTATAAATAGAATTTTATAAGCAGTAGGTTTATAAAATTTATAAAGTTATTAAAGGAATGATTTTGGATAAATGAATGAATCTTATAAGTTATAAGATTATAAAATTTATGAAGTTTAAAGGAATGATTTTGTAAATAAATAAATTATAAGTATTTGACTTATAATATGAATTTCTAGTATATCATTGTGATATGAATTGAGATAGGTTAATAAAGAAAATTTATAAAAGGAAGTTGATATAAAATAAATAGAATAGAATTTATAAACGTTGTTTTATAAATTCAAAACGACTTATTTTGATAAGTAAATTGTTCTAATTTATTAATGGAGTTATATTCATGTTTTAAACAGTGAATAATTCCTTAAAATAAAAGGGATAGAAGAAATGAAATTTATTAATAATATATATTCACGTTTTTGTATAGTGAATATTATGTTAAAGAATTATTTGGAATGTGATATTTTAAACAGAATTAAAACGATCTAACGATGTTTTAAAATATATTGAGATTTGAAATCATAGATTTCAACATTTATTGTTGAAATAGATGTTTTCGAGAAATAGAAGGAAATAATAGATTATAACACTGTTGTTATAATAGAAAATTTCCGAAAAGGAAATGTTTTGTATAGTATTGGGATTTATATATCCGTTTTATTTCGAATCCCTATACTAGTGATTTTGGGTTGTCGTAACGATGTTTTACGCAACATTCGTTTTGGCCCAAATAAATATGGTTAAGTGAATGGTCTCCTTAAAGAATGAAATATATGCTTAATTTCTATTAGGTATATTAAATATTTTCTAAGTATAGAAAATAAAAAGATCTGTGAATCACTTATTTTTAATAAGTATAGAAATGTTTTCCAATGGTAAGCAAATATTTGGAAATTATCTTTTTGAAGATAAATTGAAAATGAATATAAAAAAATTAAATGGAAATCGAATATTCATAAATATTTTGGAAATGTAAATTCCTTATGGAATTTATAAATTAAAAGGAGATTTGTTTGAAAATAAATGTTGATTTATTTTTGAAGTGTGAAAACTATATATCTTATATAAAGATATTTTTGTGAAATAAATAATTTGGAAAATTATTTGGAATCTGGTGATGTTGGCATATCTATTGATAGTTCAATGACCGACTATCAATATTTACCTTTAAATAGGTATTTGTTGTGAATTGTTTGAAATTGAATGCCACACTTATTTTTTTTTTAAAAATAAGCGCTCACTGTTCGGGTTAACCGGGAAAGGACCATGGGGTCGTATAACCCATTCCGAATATGTGATACGTCGTTATGAATTGCATTCGAAGAACGGTGTTGAAGACCGGATATTTTCGAAAGCGAAAGGATTTCTTGTTGATTGTCTCTGCACTGGCTGATCCCTGGTATAGAGATCTCCATAAGTGATGGGAAATCCGAACGTGATTAGAAATTATTCGGATTGCAAGGACTTCTTTGTAAGTGCCTTCGGTTCTGTTCGAGCCCGGAACAGACTTGTATGGATTGTATGCCTGACATTACAAGTTGAGATATAAAGCCGATTTCTTTCAAATATATTTCTGTTGGTGGCGGAGAATTTATTCTTTTAGCTTAACACCCTTCTCTGAGACGTACGAGCTCAGAGGTTATATAGTTGAAGTTATCAGCGATATATTCCCAGTTTGGTAATGTGACATGCTGAGTGATGCTGAAATGATCATTGTGTTGATTATTGTGATAGGATCATTTATTTGATCGTCTATCTTAGTGATCATTGTGTTGATCATTTGTTGACCCAAAGCACGGCTTTTTGTACAAAGTGTGTTTTTGTGGACGTGAATTCGTCGAGCCTCACATCCCGGAAATGGTCAAAACAGGAAAGATGCAGCAAGGTTATTAGGGGTTGCTGTAGCTCCCCTTAGGGTATGTACATTTCCTTCTGGATAGAGGTGATATCATGGTATGGAGCCCAGATATTTAACCTATGTGGTTACTACGAGTTATTACTTTGTGGTTGTTGGTTATCGGGATCCCGTGAAAAAGGTCGTTTACGATCGGGGAATGGCGTGCTCGAGTCAGTAGTTACCCAGTTAGGGGTAACCCGGCCTTGTGTTGGCAGAGTTCCGGTTTGGTTCTCGGGGGTGTCTTTCCAGAGGCATTCTCAGTGGCAATGGGAAGTTCCTTGGCCTGACCATTTGTTGGAAATCCAAAGAAACAATACGATACTTGTACGGTTTTAGTTGTAGAACCTGCCATTTAATATGGTAGCTATTAGTAGGCATAATATAATGGTACCTATGCTGGCTAAGATTTATATCTTTACTTTCGAAAGAATTTGTTCTACACTATGCACTAGTAATAATATCAAATGTTATTTTAAATGCGTATCAAGCATCTTTGACTAACATAAGAAGAAATCTTCCCCAAGTCTGCGTTTGCATTGTGTGTGTGGTGGGAGGTCTTATGGTAGTTACATTTTCAAAAGCATTGAGAATTGAATTTAAAAGTATCCCTCTATTTTTGGATTTTAAAGTTAAATAAACTGTTTTGAGTTCTCGCACCAGTCACATGACTGACTTGGAGTTTATTGTTTTCCTTCCTAAACTCTGGGTGCCCACCAATTTCCACACGGGCAGTCAAGAGTTAAGGTTTATCAGGATATTCTGGATATTCAGGAGTTGCTGGAGGCAAGCTGGATGGCATGGCGTATTACTAGTTTATATAGTATTTCTTTTTCCGCTGCACTGTTGATGTTGTATGATGTTGTACACTCTGATGATATGATGTAATGTAATAACTGATATAGTTCTTTGTTTAAAGATTATTCATTTATTATTATATGTTGTTCCGCTGCGAATTGTGAGATTCTGATGTTGTTCTTTCTGTTCTGTTGTTCCTTTCTGTCAGTTCTATTTTAAAAAAAAATTTCTATTCTCTTTTTTTTTATTTTCAAATTCTCTATTTTCTATCTTCTTATCTACTCTTCTCTCTTTTTCTTTTCTTAAAATTCTTTTAAAACCCCTAACTATTCGGTTTTTCGGCAACGAAAAATCCGCGTCGTTACAGAAGTGCTACACTTAACTATTAAGAAGAAATAAATCAATTTCATTTCAGACCTTCTGTAAAGAAGAACCGTTTTGACCCAGCCAAGAACAAAATCTGAAGAAATTGATAAAATGAAAGTTATTCTACTCTGTCTATGATTTCCAGAAATACAAAGATCATCAAAATCGGATTTACGGTTTGAAAGTTATGTTAAATTTACTTTCAGCTTAATCTTAGAGAATTTTGTAATAGGACAGAATTGCTTATCCCCATTCAAACCCATTTTAGCCTTAGTAAATAGCAAAATGTTTAAAAGTGGTAAAAATAAATTTTATAGCTTACTGAAAGACCTTTCATTAGAAAAATATTGAGCTCATTTGGATTAATGAATCTCTAGTTATCGCTGGTTTAGTACAGCACTTTTCTAAATGAAATTTCAGCTTTCAAACAAATTTGAAATTTGAAATTTTCCCCAAACAATTTTAATTTTAAACTACATTTTCAAAAAAGATTTTTGCTAAATAATTTAATAAATGATCTTATTTTTCCCATAAAGTTAAGACATATAAAATTATGATCAACTCTGTGTAATCATCTTTTAAAAGAAACAATTCACTAGTTGGAAACACTTTTATCATTTTACACAAACAAGTTTTTTTTTCCTCTCAAGCAACAAACTTTGAAGAGTCATTTTGAAAGAGATAACTAATCTCTTTCATTATCAATAGATAATTATCCATCCAAAATAAATTTTGAATTTACTTGTTAAATTTTAAATTGTTCTCACATTTTAAAATGACTACATCTCATGACTTATTTATTTATTAAAACTTGCATCTGTTAATATAGCATTTTAAAATAATTGAACAATTCAAATTCATATTTCCTTTTGTCACTGTATTAAATTTCCATATTTTAAAAACATAAAATTAATTAGAGTTGATAATTAACTCAAACTTGTTTTCAAAAAAATTTTACAATTTTATTTCAACAATCCTTAAGATAAAAAAAATTCCAATTTTGCTACTCTTTATTTTCAAATACCCAAATTTTCAAAACAAACTCCATCTTCAACATGTATAACTAATTTAAAAATATTCAATAAAAGAATTTACTTTTCAAACAAAGTATTATCTCATCTCAAGTACATGATTTTAATAACAAAACATAACTATATACCATTTTGTAAAATTTCAATTATCATAATTGCAATGCCTCGCCATAGTTTTGTAATAAATAACCCTATCGATTGGCTATAGAGTTGACCAAATGATCAAAACTGCCTCGCCACTCATCCAACCTGCTATGGATCCTGAGCTGCATATATCATCCAAATAAAATTCATTTTCAAACCATTTTAATTTACTCTCCACTTAATGGATTAAAAAAAAGAGATCAACGAGATATAGGAGTAAGGTTAAGATATCTTCTCGAATGAGCAGAAGAACACTAAAAACCTATCATTACTTCGAGTGAAGTAATTTCACAAAGTATAATAACAATTAAGCATCCAAAGAGGATATCTCAAAAGGAGGCAAGAATGACAATATCAAATAAATTCATTGAATCACCTCACTTCCCTAGTGGACATCCTCGTGGGAGGATGACCGAAAGGCCAAGAACCGAGAATGCAGTCAACACAATTTTCAATTTCCCGATTGGGTGTCTACCCAAAACAGACTCACAGAAATCAACAGAGTCAAAATGACTGAAATTCGATATATATCATTAATATCTCAAAACTCAAGAGTGAATACAAATACTTCGGAATGATTACTAGCATTCCAAAGAACAAGAGAAACAAATCGACTAAATTAGGATACTAAAATGTAGTATCCCCTAAATCTTAGAATGTGGCTTGATAATATGCAAGTCACTCCATCTCAAATCATTCCAAACTCAATATAGAAAATCTAGATAGAAAATAGCATGCCAATACGCATGAAAAAATAAAAATAAGCTACAAGGAACAATCACAAAATTCCCTAACATTTCATCCAAATATTGCGGATTCCCTCAATTGGATTTGCAATCCTCAAAGAAGAACAAGGCAAGAACCAATGAAAAGCATCAACAAACTCCTCTGAGTGTCAAGCACCCATAGCGAAGAGGACTCAAACAGAATAATCCCAATGGAATACTCCTAAGATAAGGTATCATCAATTCAATTTGGGAATACAACGGAATAAAATATATTCCTAGGCATATCCCAATTATCTAATTCAAAAGATACGAAAAAGGCTAAGGACCAGAAATTATGAAATTTGATACACTTGTACTATACTTGGATGTATCGTCATATATGCGTCCGATCTGTGTTTGTCATATTTTGTTCTGAACCTAGCTCTGATACCAAGTTGTGACGCCGCGCCCCGAGACCCACCTTAGTAAAGAGAATTAACAAATAATTCCTTCTACTAAAGTGGAGAATAGGGCTAGTTAAGGGCGACCATCTATAATTTTGTCTTAAACATCTACTGAATGCGTCGATAAATGCAATATAATTTTTCTTTTCAACTCAAGTGGATCTACATACCCAGTAAATGCTTAATCCAAAATTATAGGTGGCTAGCAGATCTATCAGAACAAAATACAATAACTGAATGTGAATCACATCACAAAACAGTAACAACATCATATATATACATATACATTGATACATATTTAGTACAGTACAATATGAATACAATAAAGGTGGTACAAGACCACACCATATACATTGAATCAAATGTAAATACGAGAGAGTATGCGGAAGAAATAAACTACCCAAGCGATAGATAAGCTAATGACCAACATCAACTTCTAGCTCAGCCCAATAGATGACACCTGAAACAACTCGGTCTGACCCGAGTACAAAATACACGGGTCAGTCTAGCTAAAACAATCAGTTAACAAGGACATATGATAATATGAAGCATAAGATACAAGATGATAATTCTTTTTGAATGAGAAGAGACAACAGAAAGAATTACAACACATGACTTAAGTGAACTAATGTCATTTAATTATACAAAGACCTCAAAAGAGGTAAATTCAATAATAATACTCAAATAATACAAACATTAGCCTCATATCATCGGCGACACCCTAAAGTGTCTACATGGTTTCCATGAACCTTATCTCCTCAAAAGAAGAAACATCAATACAAACTCTCGCCAAAATGGAAAACATAAAACATTTTCAATAGGATGATCCAAAACTCAGGTATAAAAGAATCTCCAAATTCAATTATACCTCATCTCATCGGTATAAATGTATATAAATTTCAATCTCAACTCGCCAAAATGGCAAAACCCAGAATATCCTTTAAAATCATGAAATTATCCAAACTCACAACTCAAGGAACTCGATAAGAGTTCAAAACATCATAAATGAAATCACCATTTATATAACATCACATATAGCACTAGGCTATAGATGTAATAAAACATCTTACAATGGTGAAATCATAATAAAACAGAAAACTTAAAAACCCTGGATTGGCCAAATCCCCGATTGCAATGTCGAAGCAATGCTGCACGTGCTAAACTTAAACGGCCGAAGCCTCGGACAAGGTCGCTAACACCTCCCAAAGTAGTTCATCCTCATGAAAAGGTTGCTGACACCTCTCCAAGCTGTTTTGTCAGCCCTAACAAGGTCGCTAACACCTCCCAAAGCAGTTTGTCCCCATGACTAGGTCGCTGACACCTCTCCAAGCTGTTTTGTCGGCCCTAACAAGGTCGCTACCACCTCCCAAAGTAGTTTGTCCTCATGACTAGGTCGCTAACACCTCTCAAAGCAGTTCTATTAGGTGAACATTGTGAATGTGTCACAAACTCACGAATAGGAACCCAAAAAGTGTTAACGTGTGTCCCATACTACACGTTCGCACTTGGTGGTTTAGTAGCCGCTAGTCGATGCCACATAAAAATCAAAAAATCATATCTCTCTTGTCTCATTGGCTAGTGATAAAAAGACACTATACTCGTCTCGTCTCATCGACAAGTATTAAATGGCATCGTAACTTGTCTCATCTCATCGACAAGTGAAAACATCGTGATGGTTCCTCATAAACCATAAATCTCAAAGTAGAAATCTCAAACCATAAAACTAGCCAAATATTGGCCTTCCCAGATAATTCCTAAAGATAGGAGTTATAATCTTAAAATCCCGCCATAAATTGGCAACTAAGTCAGAATCAATAACCTAGATAGTTTCGATCGTACAAGTCCGGAATTAACCGAAATAGTAAACGCACATGTCCCATACCACGAGTTTTACTAAATCGTTTAATTCTCTTTCTCATACATTCGAATATTGCAAAAGTGTGCTTTTGATATTTAAAATAGTTTAGTAGAGAAAACAAGCTTTTAAAACTTTTTCCCGAAAAGATTAATAAAACCAATATTTAAAATTCCTTTATTACAGGAAATAAATAGAATTTTATATTAGAAAAATAATCTATGTAATAATAATTTGAAATGTCCATTTATTTCAAAAATCACTTTAAAATGGTTTAGTGAAAATCGTGCTCGAAAACAATGAAAAACAAGAAAGATTACTCAAGATCGATAACTTGAATTCAATACGAATTCAATTCAAATTTAACCCAAAGTCAATTCAAATTCTATTTAAATTTGGGTTTTAAATTCTCTAAATATAGCTAGCGTATTAACAGGAATCATAGCTCTCAAAACATCTCAAAAACAACATCGAACAAGAATGGGAGCAAAAATAAGCCAATACAATTCTCAGTTCAATGATTGTTATTGCTATCGTTTTGCTCTCGAGACAGCAACAAACAAATACAGTTTTGACAAAGCTAACTTTGAAATTTCGGAAAATTCAAAACATGAAACCTCTAGCATAAAGTCTAATCTTTTCGGAACAAATAAAATTATTGAATTTAGATAACAAACGTGAAAGATACGACCAAAACAAATTTCAGATATGAAGTTCACTACAACTGTCTTTTTAGTTTCGGGACAGCGATACTAGAATGAATTTTCGACCATGTAAACATCAAAATTCGACAAAACAAAAAAAAATAAAAATAATCTAAGCTTTCTGGAACATCAAGATTCGTCAAATTCGGACATCAAACGTTAAAGATATGCTTAAATTACCAACAACGCTTAGCACAGGAAGTCACAAATTTACAGTGACAAAGAAGCAAGTTTGTATTGGGTTTTTGACCCTCTATGCTCAAAATTTTAAAAAGTGATCAACAGGAAAGTTGTCACATTCTTTTCAAGCTTTCCAGAAATTTAAAAAAAATCGAATTCCGATGTAAATCGAAAGAGATATACATAATTTACTGACAGCGATTTTCAATCGAACATGCAACAATAACAAAAATTGAGATTTCTCATCTTAAAATCTCAATCAAAACTAGAATATGTGAGTTTTGATACTCACCTTGCAATTCATGGAGATTAACATAAATAAATTTAGCCAAAATTGAAGCAAGATGAAGGCTTTTGGTAATAGAAAGCTTCAGCTACCTGTAGAAACTTAGAAACAGAACATGCAAAGAAGAAGAACAAGTGATTAACAAATAACCCAAAAACAAAATTGAAATTTGATGAATTCTCTCTGATTTGAAGTATATTACCTGTTTGAAATTAGCCTTTAATTGATTGAGACATCAAATACATGAAGAAATTAAGGGATTGAAGGCCATAGATTGAATAGGGTTTCTATCTTTTGTTTAGGGCTAGAGGAAGAAGATGAGAATAGTTTCTGTACGTACAGGAAATATTTTCTCATTTCTTTGTCTTCTGGTGGTAGGCTAATGGCCTTTTGGACTCAAATAGAGAATAAATTAATTACCTAAGGTTTTAATTCAGAACTAAATCAATATGTACATTTTTACACTTTGTTATAATAAAACAATGCATTTTCTTTCAAGTTTCTACACAAACAAAATATGTAAACTTATATACATAAAATAAATATTCTACATCATGTAAAAAGTTTAATTTTAATTTTAATTTTTTTTATTGTTAGAACCCCTTATTTTACATAGATACACAATTTTACACTAATAAATGAATTACTCCATATTTTTACTCCAAAAATTCTACTAAAATATATTCCTTGTTTAGAAAAATATGACAAAGCATTTTAAACTTAATTTCATAACCAAAACTCCTTTTTAAATCAAATTCCATCCTTTTGTTTGAATAAACAATCTTAAAAATCAAATACTTCTTTAATAATTATTAAAAGATGTAATTAGCAATAATTAACAAAATTATTGCATTTTCTCCAAATTACAACCATTTTCCATTTATTATTAACTCAAACAAAATAAAATAAAGTTTCAAACTTTATTTTCTCATTTTATTTCTAAAAATTCATTGTTTATTCTGAATAAACAACTTAAAATTTTATTTTTAATTCACAATATTAAATCGTAACTATCGTTATAATCTAGTTTTATAGGTAATTTCCAAAACCAGTGTTGTTACATGAGGTTCGACGAAGTCTCGTCCACAAAGTTACGCTTTTCACAAAAGCCACGCTTTGATCAAAGAATAATCAGTAGCACTCAGCACGCCACATTACCAAATTGGGAGTATATCACTGATAACCATCAACTACATAACCTCTGAGCTCGTACGTCTCAAAGAAGGGTGTTAAGCTAAGAGAATAAATTCTTCGCCACCAGCAGGAATGTATTTGAAAGAAATCTGCTTTATATCTCAAAATGTAATGTCAGACATATAATCCATACTAGTCTGTTCTACGTTCGAACAGAACCGAAGGCACTTCCGAAGAAGCCCTTGCAAATCCGGTATTCGCAATCCCGATCGGACTTCCCATCACTTAGGGAATCTCTATACCGGCGTGACTCAGTGCAGAGACAATCGATAAGTCATCCTATCGCTCTCGCAAATACCCAGTCTTCACCACCGGTCTTCAAATGCTATCCATAATGACGTATCATTATTCGGAATGGGTTACAATACCCAAAGGTCTTCTCTTGGCTAAACCGAATAACGAGCGATATTACAAATCATATGGATACTGCGGTCTCGGTTAAATAACAACTTAAAGCCCAAAACCATTCATTCAAATGGTTAAAACAAATTACCATTTCCAACCTTTTAAACAAAAAGATTCATCTCAAGAACCTTCAATGGATTAAATAATTTCCACACATTTAATCATTTAAGCAAAAGATTTAATTCAAAAAGTTCACCCAGTTCATAAAGATTCATTCGTGGATTTCAAAACAATTTCCGTTTCAATTGGATTCACTCGTTAAATCTTCAAATCAAAGGTTTAACTTATAGCTTTCAAAACACGTTTCCAAAGATTCATTTATAACTTGGAAAACCATTTCCAATTAAGATCTTTCTATATAAAAGCAACACCATTCAAAATATTCTTCGTTTTCAAAACAAAGATTTAATCATCTTCACAAAGGTTAATTCATAGTTTCCAAACAATTTACTATTTCAAATCTTGAAATTAATTTTAAATCGAATTGTTTAAACTTCAAACTTTATCAAGTTATTCAAAATAAATTTCATCTTTGAAAATTCCATTTCAAAAGCTTTCACTTTAAACCCAATCCATTTCCAATTCATTTGAATTCAAATTGTCTATTTAAAAATCACTTTAAAAATCTGTGACTTAATCGATTTCCTCGTGAAACCCATATTTGTGTGTGTATAACTGTGGTCCAGGGGTTTAACACAATAGTGCAACATCATTCAATCATCACAGATTAAAACACAGAAATATAGTTGATAAGCGATATAAACTATAACGCTAATCGTTCATCCACAGATTCATAAACAATATACAATGTAAATAAATGAATAAATTATACACAGCTCAATCCACAGAACAAAATATCATATATTAGATAGGACAATCAATTCAATGCATCCCATATAATAAAATCATTCATAAGTAAGGTAAAGCATTTAATAATCATTTATAAGCAGGATTAATTAATTGTTTTATCCTAATTAATTCAATTCAATTCCAATTAAATAAATTACTTATAAATTAATTCTCCAATTCTGATTTGATAATTACAAATCATTTGATATAAATTAATTTATCAATCGCCTTAATTAATTAAATTATTCTTAATTAATCATATTAATTAAATAACCTTTAAACCAACTTCATAATTAATTGACCCCTTAGTTAATTATTTTATGAAATTAAACCTTTAATTACTTACCATAAAGTAATTACACTTACACAATTTCATAATGATTATTATTAATTTATTAATCTAAATTAATCATAATTTTTTTATCACATTAATAAATTATTTAAATAATCTTAGTTAATGACCTTCATTTTAACAATTCTTTAATTACTGTTCTATAAAAATTACATACATTAATCATTAAAATTGATTTACCCTTAATAATCCATTATTTAACTAATCAAGTGTTACTTGTAACTTAATGAATTCTCAATTTCAATTAAATTATTCCTTAATTAAATTAACTTAACTTTAATTAATAAATTTATAAGCTTACAACTATTAATTAAATCCATATAAACAATAATTACTCATTCTTAATGAAATTATAAATCATTAACTCTTCATTATTTAAAGTAAAACCCATTCATATTTATGATTGAATTATTATTCACAACATATTTGAAAACATTAATTTCAAATTTTCTTTTAATTTCAATTTAAATTTAAGATTTGAAATAACTTCTTATTTACCTTGAATAAAGTTTAAAACCAATTTCCCTAACATTTTTAAATTTACATGTTAAAGAATATTCTGTTATAATGGAAATTTAAAAGACTTTGGAATCAAGTTCCCTTTAAATTCGAGATATTTAAACTTATGTAAACATTTAGATTTTTAATGTAACAGCCCGATATTTTCAACCATTCGTATCCATTATAAGTGTGTAGGTAGACACTCATACCGGAATTGAATTGCTCAAAATATCACGTTGTAATTAAAAATTTGGAAAATCTCAGAATATACAGTAAATAATAATCACAGATCATAGACACAGAGTATTTAATAATGCAGCGGAAGTAAAAGAGATAGTAGTTCATAAAGGTACTATATAAATATATTAGAGTTAAACAAGATACAACAGAAGAATTAAAGTACAACAGAAGTTCAATATGATAACCAAGTACAAGCTTAACAGAACAACCGAACTGAAATAGATAGGACTACATAAGCGGATCATCTCCAGCGATTCCAATCTCCAGAAAGTGGAATCCAAATCTGTGAATACTCAGGCTGACCCGAGCGTAAATAAAAATACAAACACTCGAGTCAGGACATACATACTTATACAATGTAAACCAACTCAAGTGAACTGTAGTAAAAGTACATATAACTTAGAAGATGCTTGGGACCGCCCATCCTCTAAGGATCCGTTAAACTATTTATTATATGGTAATATACGCTATATACAGTAGTGTCTAATCAGTAAAGTATAATCATATAGAAAATAGCGTAAAGGGGATGGTGAACCTTAACGCGGTCGGATCTTTAAACCAAAATCGTAGTGGGCTCGATATAAGGAACATATGACAAGGCACGCGAGGAAATGACAGGGTGGATACACCGTTTGCACTCCCTGACCGGTGGTGACGGCAAGCCAGCAGCTTCCGCCCACCTCGAGACATACCCCGAATCAAAGTGGCGCCACCATATCGAATCACAAAAGTAATAGAATGGTTTCCGAAGAAGCATGCTCGATAAAAGGGTGCGACCCTTTGTGTAGCCCGGTATAGCTCCTGTTTTAGTCATAATTAGACCATCCATCAGCGTTCTCTTACTTCATTCCAGTAGCATTGCCAACCAGCCTACTTCGTTCTGGATTTCTCCACTGCGTACACAGTTGTTAAAGTGGTTTTTGGTATTAGCCGGCTATAAGACAATATCCGATCCCGGTCTCTTTAGAAACCAATCGTTATTATAACCTGTGGTTATAACTTTAAAACAATATTTTTATACTTCAAAATAAAATATCATTTCAATCCAAATCTTTATCAAAATAAAGATTAAATCATTTCTAAACCATTTCAATATATCAACATACAATATCTTTAAAATTCAAATATTTATCAAAATAAATATCAAGTCATTTCAAAGCATTTTTAATACATAAATATCATATCTTTCAAACTTCATTTTGAAATCATTTTAAATTCAATGTATCTTCAAAACTTTATTTCAAATCATTTAATATATATCAAAATATCATATCTTTCAAAAAGTTCATTTCAAAACATTTAATATATATCAAAATATCATATCTTCTTAAAATTTCATTTCAAATCATTTCAATATATCATATCTTAAACATCTTTAAATTCAAAGATAACATTCATTTATATCATCTCAAATCACATTTAAATAATTTATATTCCATCAATTTAATTAAATTAAAATCATTTTAAAAGTGTAATTATTATACTTTCAAATCAAGTATTCAATTTCCAAAGTTTCAAATCATTCTGAACTCATTTACTAACTTAAAAACCATATTTATTAAAATTTCAGCATTTCGCAGCATTTAGAAAAAGCTATTATAAGTTATACTTGAAAACATTTTAATTCAGCAAAGACAACACTTAAAAACTGCAGTTAAAACTCAGTTTTAGTTAAATTTTAGTTTAAAACAGCAAATACAGCCTTTTCAGAAATGCCGGGTTGCCCAGATTTCAAAACAAGGTTTTAAATTGATTTCGGCAAAAACTGCAGACTACTATAGCATTTCCAGAGAATGCTATAATCGACCTGAGTCCAATATTAGCCTATGAGCTCAATTACAGCAACTACAACATTTCAGAAATGCTGTAATAGCTCTTTTTACACAATTTTAATTCAATTCATAAACTAAAGCATTTCTGAATGCTATTAAAAGTTAATTCCAAGTTTAGTGTATTTCCAGCCAATAATAAATATCATTTTAAATCCTTTAAACATTTTAAAAATCAAAATTTAACATTAAAAATGTTCATTAACATATCATTAAACATATTATTTTTTTAACCAGTTTCTTATAAATAAATCCAAATTTCAATAATTCCACTTATTAGTTCAAGTGTATAATTTCCCTTCTTCACTTTTCAGCAAATAAATGGAACACTTCAGATTTAAATTACCATTTCACAAATTTAACTAAATTTCCAATTTATGTAATTAATTTAAATCTTTAATTAAAACACAAATTTCACGTTTCCAAGTCAAGTTATATTTTGAAATTCACTATTAAGCATTCATTTATTTAACCACTTAAATTCATAGAAAAATCAATAATACTTTAATAAATCACCTAAATTCAAATTTAAATCAAATTATCATAAAATTTACATTTTTAAATGACTTAAAGTTTTATTTATAACTTAAATGTTATTTTTAAATGCTAAAGTCCAAATTTCCAAATTAAGTTATATTTCAAAAATTCTATTTAATCTTTCAATTATTCAACATTTTTAACTTATAGAAAAATAAAATTTCTTTATTTTAAAACATTTCAAAATCTATTTAAATCAAATTTCATAAAATTATATTTTAAAAATACTTAAAAATATCCAAAAACACTTTATAAAATAACCACCGGTCTGTATATAGTTTTCTAACCTAGGTCAAGTGATACGGATATGTATCATTTCAATCCGCAGTTTAAAAAAAAATCCGGGTTCTATCATTTCAAACCCGCAATCTCAATTTAAATAAATTAAATAAAAACCTTTCAGGCCTATCATTTCAGCCCATAATGATTTTTTCCTATTCTAAAGTCCTTTCGGGTATGTATCATTTCAACCCATAGTGATTTCTAATCACACGGGACTTGCAGTGTGATAAACAGATATAAATGAACGGAATAGCATTATATAACAGTAATAGATGATATGAAAGGAAATTTAATAGCTTTAACATCATATATAAATGATCACAGGCAGTTATAACATCACATAATAGTTCTACACGTTCAAATGGTGTCAATTCACATTTGTATAAGTATAAACGTTTGTGAGATTTAATCACCTTTATGGCTGGAGATTGCAATACAAATGACACAACGGATTTCAGAAGGCATGATGAATCAACAATATGCTCAAGTGGGAAGAGATCCAAGTTTAGAACTTGTGTTACAACCCAAAACAAAACAAAATAATATTACAACTCAATACAACATTGAATTGGAATAATGTTGAAATAAAAAGAGATATGAATGTCAAATATTTTGCCTTGTTTTCTACAATGCTTTGCACGGCCTAGGGGTTTATTTAGGTCAGGTTTGACATGGCTTTGGCTTAGGTTGGAACATAGGAATGCATGGCATAAAGGCTAGAACATGTGGAGGAAGTTACAACATACGAATATCAAGGGACAAGGCAACATAGTGGAGTTTGGTTCAACTTTTGGCTCGGTCTATGGGTCAAATGGCTCGGCCATCATCAGGTATAGGTCTGGAAAGAGGTTTAGGTGGTGAGTGGTGGTGGTAGCAAGGTGGCGGCGGTGGGTCAAGGTGGTGGTGGTGATGGAAAATGGGGTGGTGATCAACTAGGTGCTCGGCTATGCATTGTTTTGGACATTGTTTGCATTTTTGGTGAAGTTTGGCTTCAAGGAGGGTTTGGCCATGGTCTAACCCGAAGTGGTGGGTGGTCATGATGCCAAGGAGGAGTGGTATGGGATGGCGGTCGTGGCTATGGTGAGGAGGCCATGCAAATAGAAGAGAGAAACAAGACAAAAGTATGAAAAAAATGGAAGAAAAGTACAAAAAGAGGAAGACATTACCAAGGATGTTTGAAGAAGCCATGAGAATGAGAAGTGATGAGTTAATTTTCACGTGAAAAGTAAAATAATGCACAGCCAAAACTGAATAAGTGGACAGCAAAATGAATTAAAGTGAAGGTTATGGCATTTGAAAAGTTTTGAAGGTGAAAGGACTTATGTTTTGCACTTTTTAAAAACCTTTGGTATTTCCTTTTCTCTTTGATTTTATAAAAACAATATAACTCAGAAATATACTACAAATCAAAACCAAGTAAAATTACAAGAAAATAAATAATTAATTTTAAAGAAAATATTAAAAAATGAAAGAAATTACTTAAAAATACAAAACAGTGTCCAGAAATTATAAATAAATCACTACTAGTCTTGGAAAAATATCCACTTCATTTTAAAAATATTATGAAGTGAAAATTAGAAATAAAATAATTTATTTATCATTTTCAAAATAAAATAAAAAATTAAATTGGAGAAAAATAGAAAAAGGAAAAAGAAATTGTTTAAAAATAGCAAACAAGACATAAAAATTACAAGAAATTTACCAATGGCTTTGAAAAATTATTTACTTCATTTTAAAAATATTATAAGACAAAAATATACATGTAATAACATATTAACACATATTAAAGTAAAATATGACAAGGAAAATATAATTTTTATAATTTAAAATAACCAAAATTGCTAAATAACTCAAATTGTACTCAATATTGAAATATACATAACTTTCACAATTTAAATCCGTTTCCAACGAAACAAAAAGCAGTATTCATGTTATTAAATCTATTTTCATAATAAAATATAAAATTTAAGAATATAAATATTTAAATTTTAAATTTAAAAGTCAAAGTTTGACTAATTTGACCAGAAATCCATTTTCAGTAAAATATTCAATTTATACAAGTTCTAAACTATAATTCACATAAAAAATCAACATCTATATTTAAAATAACAAAACTTGTTCATTTTAATAAATAAAATAAAGTTTTTAAATCAAAATTTTAAATAAAATGATGAAAATATACAATTAAAATAAATCACAAAATTCAGGGTTGTTACATTTAAACTTTCTCTCCTTTCAAAAATCTAGAATCCCAATTTAAACTTAAGTCCAGGTGACAAAATTTGAACTTAAACTTTCCTTTCCAGTGTCAAATTTCATTTGACTTTAAATCTTTTAATTTCACTTAATTAAGTTTTAAGTAATTTAACAATTTAATTTAATGACATTATTCATTCACAAACTAAGTTTCAGACAAACTTGAATTTATTATTAAAACTTTGATTTAAAACTTAGTTTAAACTTTTGTATAATTTGTAATTTAATTTTTTTTTAAAATGTCAAAAGCAAAATAGAACAGGTTTCTGTTTTTAAGCCTGTTCAACATTCCTACCCGAGCAAACGGTATGTTGCTTCGAGCCAAAACTGAAGAACCCCGAGAAAAATGCCTGGATTACTCGAGTTAACCTCGGGAGGAAACCCGCTTCCACCCAGATCACCAACAACCCCACCATGCGCGTGTACATCGTCGACCATCACCACCAGTCGACGCCGTAACGCCGAGCAAGTCGAGGGTCTCCCAAGCAACTCATCACGATCATCAGATCGTGCTCATCAGCTCGAAATCAAATTCGAGTTCGAATGCCTAAACCTGGAAACACAACTACAACCAGTCCCAAACCTGTCAACGCCCCATTCTCCAAGCTCCGACCATCAGCTAGTCTACAACTCCGGCCAATGACTCGTCATCATCCCCTCAACCATTCCCCAAAACAGCTTCGCACTCGATCCAACACAGGTGAAGAACGAATCGAAATTCCTAACCTCACGAAAACTAGGTTTCCATCACTTAATTGCTCGCCGCCACCTCCACCATAGAGTAACCACCACCGCACTATTTTTCTCTGACACTCAGATTGCTCCTCCACCTCTAGGAGGAAACTCGACCCCTTCTATCGTTGAGATCACCCGCGGCGACCCAAAATGCACAATATAGTCGAACCCAAACCGCTCTTCATTCTTTGATATAAAATTTTTGAATCTTGCTTTAAAATCATATTACAGTATAGGAATTCAACTCCTATACCTGAAATCATAGATTAAGAAATTCGACTTTTAACTCATTTTAAGTTGTTCTCAGATATCTCATTTTCCTCTGACATTGGCATATTGTTTTAAACTTGAATAAATTTTTAAAACTTAATTTACATGGTAACAGACAATTTTTTTTTAATACCAAATTCAAACATCGAGTAAATCAAGAGGGACTGATTTTGAAACTAAGATCTTGGGTTAAAATTGTAGACAGAGAACAAATATGCATAATAGCCCGCTCATAGTTCATTCATCATTCACTTATATGCAGAAAACTTTCATATATACATAAATAAACATACATATTCACGGTCATATATACAACAGGTTCAAATTAAAAAAATATGTTAATCACAGTGACTTTAGGAAGAAGAACAGAGCTTCAAGTTGTACAGGGTAACAATATCTTGTACAGGTAAATATATTATTTGTTTATACAATTGGGTATATTATTATATACAACATCAGAGATTTTATATTTTCCTTGCTTATTTTACTCGGCTGAAAATCTTGCTTTTTTTTGGGGCTGATGCATACTATATTGTGTACTAGAGGTAATGGCATTAAATGCCTATGTCCTTTCTTTTCTTTTGCTTATCCTAGCCTTGCATATTTAACTTGTTTACAGCCTACATACTTGTATCTTTATTTTATTTCCTTTGTTCTTGTTCTTTGTAATATAAACCAATTCCTATTTTAATATGTTGCTTGAATCCTAACTATGTGTATTTATTTATTGGTTTTATTTATTTCTAACTTCAATAGTTAATTTAACTTACATATTAATTTTCAACTTAAATACTTATCATCTTGTATTCACGGGATTTATATTTTACTTTATTTATTTTGTCAGTATATTTTGTTTGTATTCACACATATTATTTAAAAGACAATGTTTTGAAATCATGTAACATTCAGGATTTTCAACGTACGAAAGTTGACATTAGTACGTCCACTATATCAACTGTCGAGCAATCGAATGCCGAAAAACCGTACCGTTAGGGTTAAAGAAGAGGCGGAAGATAGAAGAAGAAAGAAAAAGCAACAGAAACAATATCAGAATCTCACAATCGCAGCGGACCAACATATAATAGATAAATGAATATTCCTTAAATCAAAAGAACTACATCAGTTATTACATTACATTACCGGAGTTTTCAACAACAAAAAGCGGAAAAGAAATACTATATACTAGTTGATACGCCAAGCCATCCAGCCTGCCTTCAGATCTCTACGGCAACACCTGAATTCTAGAATAACCTGATAACCTAACTCTACACTGCCCGTGTAGAAAATGATAGGCACCTAGAGTTTAGGAAGAGAACAATAAACTCCAGGTCGGTGATGGGACTGGTGTGAGAACTTAAAAAAGTTTATCTTTTAAAAATAAACAAAGAAATAATTTTAAAGTCAATTTGCAATACTTTTAGAAAATGTAACTACCACTAGTGTGTAACCCGTGCGTTGCACACGGTAATGTTAGTAAAAATGATATTTATATTTTAATTATTGTTAAAAGCAGAATTTTATGTAATACATTATCAATCTATTGAGATAGATGAATTTCGAATTAAAATGATATAGGACGCTCAGATGTAAGGTTGAAAGTTCAATCTTTGCTAATTATATATCTATGCGAGAATTAATTTTCTAACTCAAATATGTATTAATATATATATATATATGCACATTTCTAATATATGAATGAAAAAAAACTTTACCACTTCTATTAATATGAATGTTGCATATATATTAGATTGTTTTTTAGGATTTACAAATGAATTAATAAATATTACATAATTGAATTTATTTAAATAATTTATAAGGAATTAAATGTAAAAAGTAGGAGAAAATTGAGAATAGTTCTATACGTAATTGTAGATGAGAGGAGGATATTATGGCTAGCTTATCTATATGTGAATCATAATCCATTATTTGAGATTTTAATTATCAAACAATTTTAACTTTGCTACCAACCATAGATTTCATTTTGTTGTAAGGGGGTCATGTTTACAATTTTGATAACTGCAAAATAATTGTTAGCATTACTTGAGTTATGAATTTGGTAAGATTGAATATCATGTTAAAAGATAGTTTTGTATAACTTAATTTTTACGGCGTAATACGTGCGTTCACATTGCAATTTTAAAAAAATATAAATTTATCCTTTAAAGGTTGTTAACAACGAAATTTAGTTATGCAACATATGATAATTTTTTAAAATAAATGAATTATAAATTAAAAAATGTTATTATTTATATATACATTTTATATTACGTGATTTATATGTCTTTATATCGAAATAAAAGAAATAATTATATCATTTAACCTCATATATATGAGTACCGTATATATGTTTAAATTGTTTTTTAGGATTTGTTAGATGAATTAATGAATATTAGTTAAGTGAATTTATTAAATACCTTGGATTTAATATTGCAAAATTAGTTGAATATATGGACTTTAATATAAAATATTAGTAGAGAATTGAGAAGAGTTTGTAAGTAATTGTAGAAAATTTAAAATGTAAGTATTTGAAGTTAAAAATAGAAATTTTTAGTGCAATACATAACTACATTTAGACAAACGAATTATAAAATAAATTTATTATTATTTTTAATGCATATAATTTATGTTATAATTTATATGCTTTGTATCTAAATGAAAAATTAATTGTATCAATTTGTTGATGCGACTAAGGTATACACATTGAAATTGTCATCTTTTAGGATTTATTTGATGGATTAAATATTTGCTGAGTTTATCAAACGTTTTAAAATTTGAATTATGTAGTTAATTTAAATTTATGGGCTTGAATGTAAAATATTAGAACAGAAGTGTGAATAGATTTGTAATAATTGTAAATTTTGTTGAAAAGTTGGTTTTGAATGTAAAATAGTGTAAGAAATTGAGTAGAATAATTTTAAAATGATAAATTATAAACATTTGAAAACAAAATATCTTGAGAGGATTAAGGAGAGTGGAGAAAACTCCTAGAATTAATAAGAGAGCCTGAAATTCTTCCGCTTTACTATTATTTAATAGATAAGGCCTCCCGCCACACACACAATGCAAATGCAGAAATTGGAGGAGATTTCTCCTTATGACAGTCAAAGATGCTTACTACGCGGAGAATTTCTTTTTATTATTAATATAAGTGCGAAGTGTAGGAAAACATTTCGAAAGTACAATATAAATCTTAGCCAGCATAGGTACCATTATAGTATGCCTACTATAGCTACCATATTAAATGGCAGGTTCTATAACTAAAACCGTACAGGGCCCGTATTGTTTCTTTGGATTTCCAACAAATGGTTAGGCCAAGGAACTTCCCATTGCCACATGGGTACGCCTCTGGAAAGACGCCCCGAGAACCTAACCGGATCTCTGCCAGCACAAGGCCGGCATACCCCTAGCTGGGTAACAACTGACACGAGTATGCCATCCCCCGGTCGTAACCGACCTAAATCCCGGGATTCACCAACAACCACAAAATAATAAGTTTGCAACAACAACATAGGTTAAGTATCTGGGTTCCATACCATGATACCACCTCTATCCAGAAGGAAATGACATACACTAAGGGGGCGCTGTCCCCTAATAACCTTGCCGCATCTTTCCCGTTTTGACCATTTCCAGGGCGTGAGGTCGGACGAAGTCTCGTCCACAAAGCTACGCTTTATACAAAAGATGTGCTTTAATCAAAAAATGATCAGCAACACTCAGCATGCCACGTTATCAAATTGGGAATATATCACTAGTAACCATCAACTACATAACCTCTGAGCTTGTACGTCTTAGAGAAAGGTGTTAAGCTAAGAGAATAAATTCTCCGCCACCAACAGAAATATATTTGATAGAAACCAGCTTTACATCTCAAATTGTAATGTCAGACACACAACCATACAAGTCCATTCCGGGATCGAATGGAACTGAAGGCACTTCCAAAAGAAGCCCTTGCAATCCGGATATTCACTAATCATGTCCGTAATTCCCATCACAAAGGGTGATAAAATCTCTATATCGGAGATCAGCCGATGTAGAGACATTCGACGGTAATCCTTCCATTTTCGAAAATATTCGGTCTTCAACACCGGTCTTCAAATGCTATCCATTACGACATATCACTATTCGGAATGGGATTTATGACACAAAGGTCCTCTCCCAGCTAAACCGAATAACGAGCGCTTATTTTAAAATAAGTGTAGCATTCAAATTCAAGCAAATCACAACAAATACCCATTTAAAGGTAAATATTGTTAGTTGGTTATTTAACTATCAATAGATATGCATAACATCACCAGATTCCAAATAATTTCCCAAATAATTTATTTTCCAAAAATATCTTTACACGATATTTTTTCTCCACACTTCAATCATTTGAAAACAAATTTGAAATCACTTTTCAATTTATCTTTAAAAGATATAATCTCAAAACATTTCACTTCATATTGAAAAACATTTCCATACTTATTTAATAATAAGTAATTCACAAATCTATTTATTTTCAACATTTGGAAAATATTCAATATACTTAAATTACAATTAATTATATAATTTGTTCTTTAAGGAAAACATTCCCTTAAAGACATTCATTTGAGTCAAAACAAATGTTGCGTAAAACATCGTTACGACAACCCAAAATCACTAGTATAGGGATTCGAATTTTAGATATATATAAATCCCAATACTATACAAATTAAAACATTTCCTTTCGAAAATCATTTACTATAACAACAGTGTTATAGTCCACCATTTCCTTTTATTTCTCGAAAACGTCTATTTCAACAATGAATGTTGAAATCTATGGTTTCGTTCCCTAACCCATTTTAAAACAACTTCAATTCGTTTTAATTCTATTTAAAATATTACTTCCCTAAAACATTTCTTTAATATATTATTCATTGTCTAAAATAGTGAATATACTTCATTAACCAAATTCAACATTTCTACACATTTTATTTAAAGGATTATTCACTGTCCAAAATCGTGGATATATCTCCTTTAATAAGCTTTCATATTTACTTATCAATTCAATTGGTTTTGGATTTATAAAACAATGTTTATAAATTCACATTCATATATATTTTATAAAAACTACAACTTATAAAATCCCTTAATTAACAAATTCTATTTATATCTCATTTAAATGCCAAAATCCTATTTATAAGTTAATTACTTATAAATATTTTATTTCACAAAATCTATTCATTTTATAACTTCACAATTTATAAATCTATAAATTTCATTCACTTATGAATTCCATTTATACTTCGTTTTAACACAAAAAAAACTCATTTTATAATTCCAATATTTTAGTTTATGAATATCAATTTTATAAATCCTTTATATAAACCGTTTATAATAATTCAAAAATCCCAATGTAAACCATTTTACAAATTAATCAACTACTTATTTCAGAAATCACATTTTGGTTATATTTCACAAAAATCGTAATTTTTATAACATAAAAATTATAACGTTTATTTATTTAAAATGAATCAATTCCAAAATTTAAAAAAAATGTATACTTTCGAAAAATCACTTGAAAATCCTTTTAAATTCAAAATCGTTATTTTAACATTTTTAAAACTCCAAAAATAGGCCCAATGCTGCAACAGCGCCAAACATAACAACCACGGCACCCAAGCATTACATATCCATATGATAACAGAATATATCTCAATATCTGTAAATAAATCAATTCGGGTGAGGATCCAGTTGGATCCCTCCAACCTGTTTCCTTGCATCCACAGATGTTAGCAAAATACCAATCTCGTTTCAAGGCGGAATATCACGGTATATGGGTTCATATAAAATATTACCCACTATTATGCGGCGCATTAGGTTCTCATCCGCTATATAATGCGGAAAATCAACTCCAAGTACATATATAATACCAATTCCACTTCAAGATGGAATTATCGCGGTATATGTGTTTAATAAATAACATCTGCTTAATATACGACGTATAGGGTCTATTTCAAAATGATAGATAATAATTTATCATTCAATCACACAATCAAGCAATTTTAAATTTAACTATTTAAAATTTAAATCGAAACAATTCGATTGAGTGAGAAGTTCTCACCTTGCTTCAAATAGAGTTGTAGTGTTCCATTTCGAATAAAATTAAACGTGCGTTTAATTTTACCCAAAATTTTTACTAGCTCCAATCAACTCCAATCCAGCTCCATCGTGTAAGGTTCGTCCATACGAACCCAACGCAAGTCGCTTCGTCCTTTTCGACCTCGTATGACCAAGATATAGCATTTTAAAGATTGTACGATTTTAAATATATTAATTTACATTTTCTTTTCAAATTTTAAACCTTAAATCTCGGCCGTTCATTCCCTTTGCCTTGATCCCAACCGCACGCGCAAGCTCCTTCTCCATCTACAGGTTCGAACGCGTGAAACCCATTTGCCGTCGACATGCCCTAATCATCGCACCCACCACGTCGACTTTGAAGATGATCAGAGAGTGCCACGACAACGAGCATCTTCGACTCCACCCACAGCTTGAACCACGGCAAGCTCGGCCATGTGATGGCCTCGAAAAACGCGCGTACATGATGAACGACCGGGAGCAATTTGCCATTGATCCACTCGACTAAAATCGATCATCACCGTATAGAATCGAAACTCTCATTACGCTCTTCAACATTGTAGTTGAGTGTTTTGGCTAATTGTTTAAGGATGGAGAGAGATCAAAGGGAAAAGATACAAAATTTTTGGACTTTGGTGTTGAGATTGGCGGCTAGGTTTCTGCCATTATGTTTTGTTGCAAAAAAGAAGATGTGAGGTCCTTATATAGAAAATATCGAAACACTATTCATCCCAAAATTTTCCAAACTCCAAACGAAACATGCCGCTTGGCATTTATAATGTTTTACCCCCGTTTCGAACGCAATGGAATATATATCGGGAGTCAATTCGATCAAATTTGGAAGATAAAAATTTGAATTGACTATTTAAATTCAAAATTCACTAGAATCGATTTCTACGCGTTTTAGCTTGCCCCGGACAAACCGTAAATCCAATTGACACAAAATTTGAAACAATACAATAATATAACATTACAGATCCAATGAAACTAGTTTCGTCGAAATCCGAGACTGTTTGAAAAATGGCTATTTTTACTCGTCAATTAAATATTAAAATATTCAATTTCTACAAATTAACTTTTAATTCAATCTTAAAAGTTCTATAACATCATTCTAACTCCAATATGATTAAATACAGCTTTATAAATTAATTTTAATCATATTAAACCCAATTTTCAATTATTTCTGTAATTTCAAATATTAAATTATCGATTTAATTATCCAATTAAATCCTCATATTCAAAATTTAATCCACTCAGCTTATAAAATTCATTCGTGAATCATCAAAATTAATTAAATATACGAATTTCAAACGACAAAAATTCTGGGTTGTTACAAATCAAATACATGTTACATGAATTATATTGATATATATTTTATAAATTCTATCAATTTACCAGTTGTTACACAATTATTTATTCAAAAATTAAATTAATTATCAATTTAAACTTAATAAAAATTCAGGATCGTTACAGATTACCCCTCTTAAAGAAATTTCGTCCTCAAAATATGCGAAAGAAATAACAATAATAGATGAAGAATGATTGATCAAATCAAACTAAATATCTATTCTGCATTTGGCTTACCAAATCAGAACATCGACAATATGAGGGCAACTCATACAATTTTTCAAAAGATATTCGGGTCATCAGATCTACGAAATATGGGAGGCATTGGTTAGTCCGTAGGATAACTAACCATTCGTCGAACATATCCGGACCCAAAAATACACAGATAAATGGGTTTTAATTTTCCACTACTTCCAAACACCGATTATGGATTCCCAACTCAAATCGAAATAGCCCAAAGTATATATAATTTGTCCCTCGTCGGACTTCGATCCACCCAAGAAATTACACAGAATTTCAAATTTGGTTTTAAACGAAAACGTTTTATTGATACAATTCAAATTATCCTTCATATTCTACTAATCAATTTTAACTCAAATTAAAATTTCCAATTTATAATTTTCAATTTCCAATCTTTTTTTTCATATTTATTAAAGTTTAAATCGAGAAACTGAAATTGATAAGAAACCGGTGAAATACGAAGTAAGGATTTTCTACAAGGATTCGTAGGGCCACCATCACACCGAAACTTGTTCTTGCAGCTGGTACGAAGCAATCAAAAGAATTTGGAAACAAATCAAAGGAAATTGATAGAGAATTGTTTATGCTATTGCAGGGTATTGACCATTTACAGTGGCACTTCCTTATCCCCTATCTCGTCTTCTTCTTGCACTCATACTCTTTATCAGTGGATAGTAAGAGAATTTACTGAGGCATTCGAATGGATATCTTAGGGATATACTCATCCTAGGGTTTACTTCACCCTATCTCTAACGAGCTACTTAATGTGTTATACTCCTGAGCTAAAGTCTTAACCCTCAGCTCTGATACCAAATGTAGCGATTTGAGTTTTCGCGTTCGAAAATCGACATACATACTTTACATCGTACTCGAATGCCGCAGATTCGACCGTTCGAATCCGAGTCGCCGGAGCCTATAACCCAATTAAGTAAACAACACAGCGGAAGAAAAAGAAATGAATGATATAATATACAACATCTGATACAATATCTAGATATAATGATAACAGAATAACCGATACAACAGAGTGATACAATAGATATCTATATACATTAGAGAGATAATACAAGAAATAACAGCCGAAAGAAAATAGATAACACCAGCAACAGATAATCTCCAAGATAGTCTTCAAAAGAGAACTGCAAGGCACCTATCCAGAAATAGCTCGAACTCCCAATAACGATGCGCAAAGATAAGCAAATGCAGTCCTGATCCAAAGACTGAACTAACTCCAGATAATCTACTAAATCTGACTATCTGAAAAACCCAACTCTAGACTGTCCGTGTGGAAAAAATTTAAGCCCTCAGAGTTTAGGAAAGAAATAATAAAATCCAGGTCAGTCATGCGACTGGTATGAGTAAACAAAAGCAGTTTATCTTTAAAAACAAACAACAAGAGAATTTTAAAGTCAATTCGCAATGCTTTTTGGAAATGAAACTACCGTAAGACCTCCGCCACACACAATGCAAAAGCAGAATTGGAGGAGATTTCTTCTTATGACAGTCAAACATGCTTGATACACGAATTTCTTTGGTATTATTACTACAAGTGCAAAGTGCAGAAAACATTTCAAAAATATAATATAAATCTTAGCCAACATAGACATTTCGTACTATGCCTACTATAGCTACCATTTAAATAGTGGTGACCACCATAAGTAAATGGCAGGTTCTACAACTAAAACCGTATTGGAGTTTGGATTTCCAACAAATGATCAGGCCAAGGAACTTCCTATTGCCACATGGGAACGTCTCTGGAGGGATGCCTCGAGAACTTACCGGATCTCTGCCAACACAAGGCCGGGTTACCTCTAACTAGTTAACTACTCACACGAGTATGCTATCCCCCAGTCGTAACCGATCTTTATTCCGGGTTCCTGACAACCAACACCAACAAAGTAATAAATTCGCATTAACCACATAGGTTAAATATCTAGGCTCCATACCATGATACCACCTCTATCCAGAAGGAAATGAACATACCCTCAAGGGGCGCTATCCCCAAATAATCTTGTTGCATTCTTCCTGTTTTGACCATTACCGGGTTATGAGGTTCGACGAAGTCTCATCCGCAAAGCTACGCTTTTCACAAAATCCACGCTTTGATCAACAAATGATCAGCAACACTCAGTGTAACAACCCGAGTTTTTGTGGAAATTAATTTTCGTCATTAGACGATTAATGTGGCTTGCTAATTGCTATTTGGAGTTTTAATCGGGTAAATTCTTTTAAAAAAATGTGTTTAAAAATTTGTGGGCTTCATAATTTTGGCCCATGCCTTTTTTTTCTTTGTGCCGTGTTAATTGGGAATACCGTTCCACTCTCTCTCTCGATCATTTTCATTTTTCAAACCCTAAACATTAAATCGAACGAAGAAAAAAATAAATAAATAAATAAAATAAAATAAAATGGTGGCGGCTCAAAGTTTTCATTCGTCTCCAAATTAGGGCTTCGAGAGAGAGCCGGCTTCGTCATCTCATTCGAGTTCAACTTCGTCACTTCGAACGGCGATTCAGGGTTTCGGCCACTTCGACAAAGCAAAGGTGAGTTTGCTCACATCTAATTCATGTCTCGAGTTATCTGTGTATTTTGCTGCTTGAATTTACGATGTTGATTTTGTAATCGACTTGATTGATTTATGGTTTTGGTTAGAATCTGTACCATAGAATTTAGTTGAAGCTGTTGATTTCTTTGTGACTTCAGTCACTTGATTTTGGGGACTTTTGTCTGATGGACCATACTATGCTTCAACTTGATTTTTTTTATTGAAGTTGATTTGGTTCGATTTTGGGCGCTGACTTGTTTAATCTTCGGTCTTGAATCTTCCCTGTGCACACCTGTTTTACTGCCTTCGTTTAGGAGATAATTTTCAACCTTGTTCTTGTGCACTTGTATGCATTACATCCGGACTTCTTTATCTAGTCTTTGAGGCTGCTCCTTTGTTCAGTGATTATTTATGCCCACTGCTATAAATTATGTTGTATTTTCATGTTTGTGCACGGGTGTTGCTTGGTGTTGGTCAGTGGTTCAAGTGCTGGAATGTGCACCCTTTTTACTTGGATTCTTGTTGATTTAAGTTTAAAAGTTTTGGGCTTTTGCATCTTTAGTTATGTGTACTGATTTGGAATTTGCAGTTACTACTGCCTCTGTATCTTTAACTGGTTTTGTTGTAATTGGTCCCGAGTTTGAGTCAGGGTTCTCACTGACTTCGATTCACTGTTGATTCCACTTGCACTATTTCTGATCTTTTCCGATTCGTATGTATTTTGTGATGCTTGATTACTGGATTTTCACAGCATCAATTTTGAACTCTGTTGTGACGATCTCTTACTGGACACTTGACTTTGTTTAGGCGATTCCATAATTTGATTTATGTAAATATTTTGGACTGCCACTATTGTATACGTATGTGTTCATATGTATATATTAGTGTGCGTTTCCTTTTTACTCTCGCACTTGGTTGAACTTGAAATTGTGTTGTTCATCTGGGTATTCTGCCTAGTGAGATCTAATTTCCATGCTGCATCACCTCTGATCATACACACTGTGTATCATTTGCATGGTGTATTTGCTCCCCCTTCGGTTTCATGTATTCGAATACATTTGGCTTTTTGAGTTCTTCACTGCACTATTTTATCCAAGCGAATTTAGTTTTATTTCATGTATATGATGCAATGGTTGTTGAGGCATTGCCATTCATATTTTATCCTTCATAGGGTCTTCAGGTCTGTCTGCACTAGTGCTTTGACCCTGACTTGCTGTTGTTCCTTTATATGGGCTTGCATCTGAGTTTTGGTTGCAGTTTCATTTACATATACTTTTGCACTTGTTGCCTATTTCTGGGTGGGGTAGTTTGCACTATGTAGTATCATGTTACCAGACTTGAGATAGTTTCACACAGACTTCATTTCATGTTGGTCTTCACTTTACCATATTGTCACTGTATATTGCTGCGAGTCAATTTCACTGTGTTGGCTTGTTATATGCTGTTACATTTCCTCACTCATGTATGTATAGAGGTGTATTTCGTCTTGAGTCTTGTCTCAGGCCATTCTTTGGTCTCTGACATTGTTAATTCACTATTTGGTTGTTCTGGTCATTTGTAGCTTTCTTGCAGTTATGTTGTGACTGCACTTGAGCCTTGTTGTACTTCATATAGGTATTGGGTATTAGTTGCATCCATGTTTTTACTTTGAGCGTTGCAGTTTTACTTGCTGTCTTCGTATTGCGACTGTTTTGAGTTGGTTATGTACATTCACTTGTGTACATTCTTACATTCACTTGTGTACATCATCACTGTAGTGGCACGGCAGTGCACGCAAGCGTGAACTGCAGCCACACGGTATTCATTGGGTACATCGTCACTATAGTGGCAGGGCAGTGCACGCAAGCGTGAACTGCAGCCACACGGTATGGTTTTATGATATCTAACTTGTTTTGATTAATTGACCTTTTGCATATTCCATATGCTGTAGTGGCGAGGCAGTACACGCGTGCGTGTACTGCAGCCCTACTCATCTTAATATTTTAATTGATATTTCAATGATTTGAACTGTTCTGTTCGTTTCAATTCAATATTATGAATTGCATACTGATTTGGTTTAATTACTGTCGTCTATTCATTATTTGATTATTATTGCTTCTGTGCACTAATAACTGAGTTTGAATTAGACTGACCCGAGTATTATTTTCTTTTGAATTTAATACTCGGGTCAGACCGAGTATTTCAGGTTGTAGATATTCTGCTTTGGGTTGCTGCTTGAGCTATGAAGTTCTTTCATATCTTTTGGAGTAGTCGTCGTTATTTGTAGTAATCTGTATGATTGTATAGGAAGATATGTATTCATGTATATCATATACGTTAATGTACTTGTATATGTAACTTCCTGAGTCGACTGTTGTAGTTGTATCATATGTACCGTGTGAATGTATTGTAACTGACATCTGTTATTATATATATATGAGACTTTCTGTTTCATCTGTGTTCCGCATTTATATTTATCTGGGTTATTAGTTTATATTTGCCCTAGACTATTATAGCCACCGCGTGGTAGCTTTGAGTTTGCATCGGCATGTCGGATTTCCTCTTGAAATGAAATGCATGTTTTTACTATCTGACATATCGGTGCTCGCACAAAGCAATTACACGGATGGTCGCTCCTCAACAGCCTTATTCTCCGTGCTAGTTGACAGCACTACACCGTAGTGTTCTTGGCTAGCGTGGGTATAGAGGTGGGGCGTCACAGCTTGGTATCAGAGCCTGGGGTTTAGAACAAATATATAACATAACTTAGATAGTACATGTGTTACAACTATTTGTCGATGTTTTATTTCACATCTTTATCTTAAGATCATCTTTGATTTGTTAGGAATGAATTCCTAACGCTTATTCGTGAGCATTGCTGCTATTCTCTGTCGCACTTGCTCACTTGAGTTTACACTTCTAAGTATCAGTGTATATATGCTCTATCAAGTTGCATATTGCTGCAACTAGTACCCACTTCGATTTGAACTCGCATTGTTTATTCGAACTGCTATATATAGGCATTCTTATCTCTGATTCGTGTACTTAATGCAGTCTCCATACAATTGGGTTTTGGGTATCAATCTTTGAGACAAATTGCATTCCAATTGTCGACTCTGTCTGTTTATCCATGGTTTATTGGTTTTCATGTGCCTCTCTCTGATAGTTTTAAAATTTCTTTGGTATAAAAGAAATTGTCTTGGACTTTGCCTTGTCGATATCGTCGTTGATTTGACTTTTACTTTTGCTAAAGTCATTCAATCATTTATACTCGTTCTGCTTTGTTTTTCCAATTGTTGATCGGTTCTTCTTTTCCGGTTAGTTGTTATCACCTTTGTCGACTTTGATAACTTCTATTTCAGGAATTTTGGGTATTCCTACTTTGATGGATTTGGAATCGAATTCTTTGTATTTTATTCACGTCTTCGAATGTGAATTCTTGTGATTGATTATTTCTACAATCATTTTTGTGATTTGTCACTTTAAAAATATAAAGGTTTCAATACTGGTAGTAAATATCAAAAACTCTTTTATCAAAATGTTTTCAACTCTATTTTCAATACCAAACTCGTTTTTGAAACTGTTTTCCAATCTATTAGTATATACAAATCTTTATTTCACTCGTATGAGAAATCTAATTAAACGGCTTAGTAAAACAAGTGGTATGAAACGCTTGCGTTTACTTCGTCGGTTAATTGTTGGACTTGTTCGATTGAACCTCTAGTGACAAATTTTATTAGTGAAGATTTACAGTTTGTTCGTAAATATTTAAGTTAAGTAAGTGGTTATGGGACATGATGCTAAACTTTTACATTTACTGACTTAGTGTAATTGACACTTCTCGTTGATCATGACGATCATTTTTACGGTTAGACTAGGCCTCATCGGTGTGATTTCGTCTCACACATATCTCTTGGGCTTTGAGGATTGTCTAGACACCACTTGTGTGATTTCATTCACACATACTTTTCTTTTGATTGTGAGGTTAGACTAGACACCACTTGTGTGATTCCACTCACACATACCTCTTTTGATTTTTTTGGTTAGTCTGGACCTCAATCTGTGTGATTTCGACTCACACATGTGGGGTAGCGCCCCACGGTCTTCGGGCCATTCGTGTGTCAAAATTAATGGCTTGCAACCATGAGATAGCGTCTCGTTATGCGTTGCACGTGTTGATGATTTTTCATGCTCGCGGGTAGGTGAGATTCCGTGCTCCCGTTCTCGCTTTGCGTTGCACGTGTTGATGATTTTTCATGCTCGCGTGTAGGTGAGATTCCGTGCTCCCGTTCTCGCTTTGCGTTGCCCGTGTTGGTGATTTTCATGCTCACGTGTAGGTGAGATTCCGTGCTCCCGTTCTCGCTTTGCGTTGCACGTGTTGATGATTTTTCATGCTCGCGGGTAGGTGAGATTCCGTGCTCCCGTTCTCGCTTTGCGTTGCACGTGTTGATGATTTTTCATGCTCGCATGTAGGTGAGATTCCGTGCTCCCGTTCTCGCTTTGCGTTGCCCGTGTTGGTGATTTTCATGCTCACGTGTAGGTGAGATTCTGTGCTCCCGTTCTCGCTTTGCATTGCACGTGTTGGTGAGTTTTCATGCTCGCATGTAGGTGAGTTTTCGTGCTCCCGTTCTCGTTATGCGTTACATGTGTTGATGAATTTTCATGCTCGTGTGTTGGTGAGTTTCCATACTCTCCTTTGAGTTTTCATACTCCGTTTGAGTTTTCATACTCTGTTCGAGTTTTCATACTCCGTTTGAGTTTTCATACTCTGTTCGAGTTTTCATACTCCGTTTGAGTTTTCATACTCTGTTCGAGTTTTCATACTCCGTTTGAGTTTTCATACTCTGTTCGAGTTTTCATACTCCGTTTGAGTTTTCATACTCTGTTCGAGTTTTCATACTCCGTTTGAGTTTTCATACTCTGTTTGAGTTTTCATACTCCGTTTGAGTTTTCATACTCCGTTTGAGTTTTCATACTCCGGTTCGAGTTTTCATACTCGCGTTCGAGTTTTCATACTCCGGTTCGAGTTTTCATACTCGCGTTCGAGTTCTCATACTCTTAGCTTGTGTTTTCTGGATTTCTTGTGAGGATTTCTAGAATTTGTGCTTCACCAATTTTCGTGATTTCTATTGATAAGTTTTATCAATTCTTGTGCATTGGTGAATTCGTGTGTTATTGACTTGTTATGAATACAAGTTTAGGGTATGATACCCCTTTCTATCTTTGAGAAGATTCTTGTGACATTTTTGATGAACGAAAATTCATTGGTATTATATTTTGATGCCAATTATTTCGATGAAATTTTGACGTATGTCGAAGATGCTACTGACATTGCTATTTTAATCACGTGTTTTAAAAAAAAAATTATTCTTCAAAATATTTCAAAATATAAATCAAAATTGTTTTCAAAATTTTTACGATTTGCGCTTTCAAAAGAATGAGGAAGCGAATTAAACGTTTCAGAAAAATCGAGGACTATGACCCCTTTCTTTTACTGATTCGCTTAATTCCGGACTTGTCCGTTTGAGAACGTAAAATGTTATTTATTTAAAATACACAATTTTGCACTTTCAAGGAAACGATGAAGTGAATTAAACGATTTAGTAAAACTCGTGGTTATGGGTCATGTGCGTTTGCTATTTCGGTTAATTTCGGACTCGTTAATTGAAAATTTGTGATTCCTGATTATCGCTTGTGATAATCAGATAATTGAGATTTAATTATCGTTTTGATAATTGAATATTTATGATTTCTGATTTATCGTTTTTGATAATCAGATATTTATTGTTTCTAATTATCGTTTGTGATAATTAGATATTTGAGATTTAATTATCGTTTGTGATAATTAAATATTTACGATTTAAAATTTGATTATCGGTTGTGATAATTAAATATTCATTGATTTATGATTTCTAATTATCGTTTGTGATAATTAGATATTTGTGGTTTAATTATCGTTTGTGATAATTAAACATTTGCGATTTGAGATTTGATTATCAATTGTGATAATTAAATATTTATGATTTCTGATTATAGTTTTTGATAATCAGATATTTATTGTTTCTAATTATCGTTTGTGATAATTAGATAGTTGTGGTTTAATTATCGTTTGTGATAATTAAACATTTGCGATTTGAGATTTGATTATCGTTTTTGATAATCGAATATTTGTTGATTTGATTATCGTTTTTGATAATCGAATATTTGTTGATTTGATTATCGTTTTTGATAATCGAATATTTTTTGATTTGAGATTTAATCATCGCTTTTGATAATTAAATATTTGCTGATTTGAGATTTCTAACTATCGTTTTTGATAATTAGGCCTTTGTTGTTTTCTGACTATCTATTGATAGTTAGATTTAGTTGAGAATTTTTGAATTTCTTTTATTGAAATTAAAAGATTTCTTTTATGTTTGAATTCTCTGCCTTCGTTTTCTAGCTTAACCAGTTTATGTTAGAAAATTTATTGTTAGTGACGACCTTAATTATGAAAATTGCGGGGACGCAATTTTTATAAGGAGGGGAGTCTGTAACAACCCGAGTTTTTGTGGAAATTAATTTTCGTCATTAGACGATTAATGTGGCTTGCTAATTGCTATTTGGAGTTTTAATCGGGTAAATTCTTTTAAAAAAATGTGTTTAAAAATTTGTGGGCTTCATAATTTTGGCCCATGCCTTTTTTTTCTTTGTGCCGTGTTAATTGGGAATACCGTTCCACTCTCTCTCTCGATCATTTTCATTTTTCAAACCCTAAACATTAAATCGAACGAAGAAAAAAAAAAATAAATAAATAAAATAAAATAAAATGGTGGCGGCTCAAAGTTTTCATTCGTCTCCATATTAGGGCTTCGAGAGAGAGCCGGCTTCGTCATCTCATTCGAGTTCAACTTCGTCACTTCGAACGGCGATTCAGGGTTTCGGCCACTTCGACAAAGCAAAGGTGAGTTTGCTCACATCTAATTCATGTCTCGAGTTATCTGTGTATTTTGCTGCTTGAATTTACGATGTTGATTTTGTAATCGACTTGATTGATTTATGGTTTTGGTTAGAATCTGTACCATAGAATTTAGTTGAAGCTGTTGATTTCTTTGTGACTTCAGTCACTTGATTTTGGGGACTTTTGTCTGATGGACCATACTATGCTTCAACTTGATTTTTTTTATTGAAGTTGATTTGGTTCGATTTTGGGCGCTGACTTGTTTAATCTTCGGTCTTGAATCTTCCCTGTGCACACCTGTTTTACTGCCTTCGTTTAGGAGATAATTTTCAACCTTGTTCTTATGCACTTGTATGCATTACATCCGGACTTGTTTATCTAGTCTTTGAGGCTGCTCCTTTGTTCAGTGATTATTTATGCCCACTGCTATAAATTATGTTGTATTTTCATGTTTGTGCACGGGTGTTGCTTGGTGTTGGTCAGTGGTTCAAGTGCTGGAATGTGCACCCTTTTTACTTGGATTCTTGTTGATTTAAGTTTAAAAGTTTTGGGCTTTTGCATCTTTAGTTATGTGTACTGATTTGGAATTTGCAGTTACTACTGCCTCTGTATCTTTAACTGGTTTTGTTGTAATTGGTCCCGAGTTTGAGTCAGGGTTCTCACTGACTTCGATTCACTGTTGATTCCACTTGCACTATTTCTGATCTTTTCCGATTCGTATGTATTTTGTGATGCTTGATTACTGGATTTTCACAGCATCAATTTTGAACTCTGTTGTGACGATCTCTTACTGGACACTTGACTTTGTTTAGGCGATTCCATAATTTGATTTATGTAAATATTTTGGACTGCCACTATTGTATACGTATGTGTTCATATGTATATATTAGTGTGCGTTTCCTTTTTACTCTCGCACTTAGTTGAACTTGAAATTGTGTTGTTCATCTGGGTATTCTGCCTAGTGAGATCTAATTTCCATGCTGCATCACCTCTGATCATACACACTGTGTATCATTTGCATGGTGTATTTGCTCCCCCTTCGGTTTCATGTATTCGAATACATTTGGCTTTTTGAGTTCTTCACTGCACTATTTTATCCAAGCGAATTTAGTTGTATTTCATGTATATGATGCAATGGTTGTTGAGGCATTGCCATTCATATTTTATCCTTCATAGGGTCTTCAGGTCTGTCTGCACTAGTGCTTTGACCCTGACTTGCTGTTGTTCCTTTATATGGGCTTGCATCTGAGTTTTGGTTGCAGTTTCATTTACATATACTTTTGCACTTGTTGCCTATTTCTGGGTGGGGTAGTTTGCACTATGTAGTATCATGTTACCAGACTTGAGATAGTTTCACACAGACTTCATTTCATGTTGGTCTTCACTTTACCATATTGTCACTGTATATTGCTGCGAGTCAATTTCACTGTGTTGGCTTGTTATATGCTATTACATTTCCTCACTCATGTATGTATAGAGGTGTATTTCGTCTTGAGTCTTGTCTCAGGCCATTCTTTGGTCTCTGACATTGTTAATTCACTATTTGGTTGTTCTGGTCATTTTGTAGCTTTCTTGCAGTTATGTTGTGACTGCACTTGAGCCTTGTTGTACTTCATATAGGTACTGGGTATTAGTTGCATCCATGTTTTTACTTTGAGCGTTGCAGTTTTACTTGCTGTCTTCGTATTGCGACTGTTTTGAGTTGGTTATGTACATTCACTTGTGTACATTCTTACATTCACTTGTGTACATCATCACTATAGTGGCACGGCAGTGCACGCAAGCGTGAACTGCAGCCACACGGTATTCATTGGGTACATCGTCACTATAGTGGCAGGGCAGTGCACGCAAGCGTGAACTGCAGCCACACGGTATGGTTTTATGATATCTAACTTGTTTTGATTAATTGACCTTTTGCATATTCCATATGCTGTAGTGGCGAGGCAGTACACGCGTGCGTGTACTGCAGCCCTACTCATCTTAATATATTTTAATTGATATTTCAATGATTTGAACTGTTCTGTTCGTTTCAATTCAATATTATGAATTGCATACTGATTTGGTTTAATTACTGTCGTCTATTCATTATTTGATTATTATTGCTTCTGTGCACTAATAACTGAGTTTGAATTAGACTGACCCGAGTATTATTTTCTTTTGAATTTAATACTCGGGTCAGACCGAGTATTTAAGGTTGTAGATATTCTGCTTTGGGTTGCTGCTAGAGCTATGAAGTTCTTTCATATCTTTTGGAGTAGTCGTCGTTATTTGTAGTAATCTGTATGATTGTATAGGAAGATATGTATTCATGTATATCATATACGTTAATGTACTTGTATATGTAACTTCCTGAGTCGACTGTTGTAGTTGTATCATATGTACCGTGTGAATGTATTGTAACTGACATCGGTTATTATATATATATGAGACTTTCTGTTTCATCTGTGTTCCGCATTTATATTTATCTGGGTTATTAGTTTATATTTGCCCTAGACTATTATAGCCACCGCGTGGTAGCTTTGAGTTTGCATCGGCATGTCGGATTTCCTCCTGAAATGAAATGCATGTTTTTACTATCTGACATATCGGTGCTCGCACAAAGCAATTACACGGATGGTCGCTCCTCAACAGCCTTATTCTCCGTGCTAGTTGACAGCACTACACCGTAGTGTTCTTGGCTAGCGTGGGTATAGAGGTGGGGCGTCACACTCAGCATGCCACATTACCAAATTGGAAGTATATCATTGATAACCATCAACTACATAACCTCTGAGCTCGTACGTCTCGGAGAAGGGTGTTAAGTCAAGAGAATAAATTCTCCGCCACTAATAGGAATGTATTTGAAAGAAATCTGCTTTATATCTCAAAATGTAATGTCAGACATACAATCCATACTAATCTGTTCTACGTTCGAACAGAACCGAAGGCACTTTCGAAGAAGCCCTTGCAAATCCGGGTATTCACAATCCCGATCGGACTTCCCATCACTTAGGGAATCTCTATAACGACGCGTCTCAGTGCAGAGAAAATCGATAGGTCATCCTATCGCTCTCGTAAATACCCGGTCTTCAAATGCTATCCATAAGGATGTATCATTATTCGGAATGGGTTATATGACCCAAAGGTCCTCTCCTGGTTAAACCGAATAACGAGCACAACATTAAAAATCATATGGATGCTGGGGTCTCGGTTAAATCACAGCTTAAAGCCCAAAACCTTTCATTCAAATGGTTAAAACAAATTACCATTTCCAATCTTTAAAAAAAAAGATTCATTTCAACAACCTTCAATGGTTTAAATTATTTCCACACTTTTAATCTTTTAAACAAAATATTTAATTCACAAAGTTCACCCAGTTCACAAAGATTCATTCGTGGATTTCAAAACAATTTCCATTTTAATTGGATTCACTCGTTATGTGATAACCCGGGTTTTGGACATGTGAAAATGAGTAATTAACTATTTTAATCAATTGAACAGATAAAATGCTGATAATAAAAGACCTGGATGTGTAAGTGAATTTGGAAATTTTGATCTGAATTCAATATAAAGCTTTTCAAGGATATAAATAAATAACTATATATAGTTTTAAAATACTTAAGATAAATGTTTATAAAGTTTGTTTTATTTTCATTTTAAATATTTTTTGATAAATATGATTTGGAAAATATAATGATAAGATAATCTCTTTTATAAGTTGTTATTTTAACCAATATTAATAATGTATTGTTCATATATATAAATAAATATATATATGGATTTTAATATAAATGGAACTTGTTATTTTCAAAATTTAATATGCATATGTAACTTGATTTTAAAGATAGATTTTTGAATATGATTTGATTTGAATTTAATTTTGAAATTCAAAAAGGGTAGATATTTAAAATGTTTGGGTTTTAAAATATGTATAAGCTTTTATCTTAAAGGAAATTGTTATGCACTTAAATAAGTATTTGTAAATTTGTAAATTAAGCTAAAAAGCTTTTATTAACATTTGAAATAAAAGGAAATAGTTAAGGGACAAGTGGAATTACCTTAAGTAACTTAATAACAAATGGTGAGTAATGAATAAAACAAGAGGACAAATGTAATGTATTAAGACAAGTGTACTATTTAATTTTCATCTTTCTTTTATTTTAATAAAATCAAATGTTCACTTATATAAACCCATTTTCTTCTCATCCTCGTTTTTTCCTGATTCTGTTTCAATGTTTGAAAAAAATAATACAAAATTCAGCTGCAAAAATCTTTCAACCAAAAGCAAATCAGTAATCAAAACATATACAGGCTGAAACCAGAGGAATTCAAATCTTAAGCACGGCAATCTTTATTTACAAATGCAACAAAAAGAAGAAAAAAGAATTCAGATTCAACCCAGATAATGCAAGCAGATCAAAATGAATTTAATTTGCAGTTTTCAAGTGAAGTTGCAGATTTCAAAACTCTGTCTCCCCGATCAAAGATTGACTGTGAGTAGCCTCATTCTTTGAAAAGTTTAAGTATAACAAACATGTGTATGCTCATATCTGGAAACACATATGCTTGTGAGTATATGAATTGACTGTGAATATGTGAATGATGAATACTTGATTCCTGTGACATTCTGTTCCTTGTTATCAAGCCTCAGTTTGATTTAAAATCATTTACTCTTGATCTAGGCTTGGTTTTGATTTAAAACTTAAACGAAAATTTGTTAGTTACATCATAAATTTTAGTTTAAGATTTTTTATTAAGTCAAAATGTATGTGAAATAGCTCTGACTTTATAACAATAGAGTAAATTTTAAATAAGGCGAAATTTAAAACCTCTTGATTTATTAATTCAGGCTTATAACCTGATTGGTATTAGATAATCATGAATTTAGAAGTAAAAATCCTGATTTTTAAATAAGTAATCATGAGGAAAGCTGTAGAGTTCAATTTTCGGTTATTTGGTCATTAGTTGGAGATCGATGATGATCTGAAGCTCGAATTTGGTGTCGAGGAAGGTTTAGAGGATTACGATTTGGGAAAAATGGCCGCATGATTAATCAGTAACTATGGTGGCAAGAGTGCGATGGACTAGGGCTTGCAGTGTTGTTTGGGTCGTCGACATTCCAGGGCTCGAACGTCATCATAACGTGATCGGAGAGGGTCGCAATGGGGGGAATGGCTGCTGGAAGACGTGATGTAGCTTGGGTGAAGTGGATCAGAGGTATCGTGGTCGGAGGCGTTGGGAACATGTGAGTTTTTGGCCATGGCGATTTTACTGGTTAGTCGAGATTCCTCATTTTCGTTTTGCTGGATTTTAGTTCGATCTGGTTTCTATTGTGGGTCTGCATGAGTTCATGTGACAGTAGCGTGACGTCGCGGTGACCACCGGAGGTCGAAGTCGCTGGTGGACGTGCACTGTGTGCACGTAGTTATGGGATCGTTAGGCCTTAGGGTTAGCTCGAGTAGAAGCTCGTGCGCGTAAGGAGATAACTCGAAGTATTGGGTTGAGTGGGATGTCTCGAGCCAAGCATGGAGATGCTGAAGAGTTTACTCGGGTTCTTGTTCAGTTGAGTATCTGGGTTAAGCAAACTAAGGTTTCGAATATAGGAAATCAAGATTAAGTTAAGTTGTTAAGTAATCAAGACCTAAATTGTGACAAATACCCAAATTGAGATGTAGTGACTATTTGGTGTTTTGATAAAATCGATATTCCTTCGATTTTTTTTTTATTACTATCAAGTTAGTTATTTAAATAAATCCTTAAATACTTTCAAATGAATTAAGTAAGTACTTAAGATAACGGCATTGAACTAAATTAAAAAAAAACTAATTACTTAATTAAAGATTTTTTTTAATTAACTTAAGTGATTTGAGGAAAATTAATGTAAGTAATTAAAAAAAAAATTAAATTGTTAAAGGACAATAAATTCACTGATAATGGAGGGTTAAATTAATTAATGGATAAAGTTTTACTTAACCCATAGGATAATTACCTAAAGAAAGTAATTAATAAAATGGCAATTACTTAATAGAGTAATTGACGATTAATTACTTAGTACAAGCAAATAAATGATTAATTAATTAAGGAAATTATTAAGGATTAATTATATTGTATTAAAGGAAATAATAATTATGGATTATTAATTGAGAAATAAGGATAATTATTGTGGGATTAAGGATTGATAAATCGATTGATTGAGTTAATCAATGATGTGATTAATTAATTATGGTTAGTAATTACCTAATGATTATATAAGCAAGATTAAGTGATTAATCCTTAAAGAGTTAATTTAATTTAAGTAATTAAATTAATTATGATATGAATTGATAATGTTTGTTTATGGATGATTGGTTGTTGAAAGGATTGGATGATATCTATTGAATTGATATCTAATGATGAATAATCAAGATTGATTAATGAATGTAATTAAGATAAAGGTAATTCTTATATGAGCTTTAAGAATAATTTACTAATGGAAGTAATTTAAGAAACATTAATTAATATAATTAATGAAGTGATCAGTCTTGCGTATTAATGATTGAATGATGATGATGCTTTAGACTGGTTGATACCTCTGACACGAATTGCTTTATGACATGATATGTTGTATGGGTGATGATACTGTGATTATCTATCAATTATAAGTTGATGTGAATAAAATGTTATCTGGTAATTAAGGTTGTATTGTATTTAATTGGGAGATTTTGGTTAAACTGGCATTGGACACGAAGAGACCGGGGTCGGGTATTAATAAATTCCCGAACCCACTTCGACTCTTTATAAACTGATTTGTGAAGTAAATAAACTGGTGAGGAATGATTTAAGTGAATTAGGCCATAAATCTAAGTTCTCACACTTAGAAATTGATGAGTATAATAAGTGTTGTCCATATCAAACCTGTGAAATTGTAAAATGGTTATGAGTTACCCAGGTTAAAAATTGGTTATTGTTTTGGTGTATTTCTTATTAGATGGGTTTACTCACGCTGGTTTTCCAGCCTGACCCGGGTGTCACTTTGATGTAATGCACGGGTCAGACCGAGTATTGCAGATTTTCAGGTAAGGACGCTCTGGAGCTCAGGAGGCGTGCTGGATGGCAGGGTCGTATGGAGAGTTACACTATGTTATTATATATATCTCTAAGACATGTTAAATTGTATCTATCCGATGTTGTATAAAATTATTGTAACTCTGATATATCGATGTAAATTGATAGATACAGATTTCTTTGGTATGACTATTATTGATATTATATTTTATCCGCTGTGAATGTGAGTTTGTGTGTTTCTTTTCTGTTCTTCTTCTATCTCTTTCTTCTTTTCTCTAACTATGTGGAATTTTTGGGATCGAAAATTCCGGGTTGTTACATTTGGTATCAGAGCTAACGGTTAAGCAAGAACCTTGGCTCTGGTGGTATTACTCATTAAGAATAGGGTAAGTGGTACCCTAGAATGAGTTGAGTGTATATATATTTGAGAGAGCGTACTTGTTATTTTCTTATATAAAGATTTTAAATGTTTTGATAGAAGAATATATTATGATGTATAAAGCAATATTTCTTTCTAATACATATTAAGGGAATTGGTTGTTAAATTATTGAATTAAATTAAGAAGTAGTAGAAATACAACCAAACTGAAATTAAATCTTGAATTTGGAAAGGTTTCAGGATAAAGATAATCAACTAATTTATGTAATTAATTAAATTTTAATGAGATTAATTAATGGGTAATAATTGAATATGGTAAATAAGAGGGAGTTACTTAGCGAAGTAACTAGAGGTAAGTAATTCAAGGGACAATTACTTAATGAAGGTAATTAAGAAATAAGTTAATTACCGAATGTGATTAATTAGAATTAATTAATGACATAATTAATTTAAAGAAATAAGAAATAATATTATTTAATGCATTTGAATGAAATGATCCTATTTCGAACAAAGAGTTGTTTGAAATTTAAAGGAATTTGTTTTAAATTAAAAACCAAAGGTGGTTTAAAATTTTAAAGTATAACTTGGTATGTAGAAGAAATTAATATGTATATAGGTGGATATACATAGTATCAAAGGTAGTTTGAAATAAACTCTAAATATTGAGTTTTCAATTTGGAATGAGATATGATACCCAAAGTGAAAGTTTTTGAACTTAATAAGTGGGAAGATTATTTATATGAAGTTTAAAATTTGAAAAGGAAGTTCAAATTGGGTAAGGTTGACTGGATTAAGTGAATTGAGTTTAACTTGGGAAAAAGTTAAATAAGTTGGAATGATCAACATGATTTGGGATGGAATTGGAATTTAATTTGGGGAGTTAAATGGTTAATCTGAATTGGGAGTTTGTGTGATCTCAAAATGGGTTTGAAATTTGGAAATTGTAAATTGATGGATGTTTTAAGATGAACTAGATTATATCATCCTATTGTTGTTGTTAAAAAATTTTAAGTTGTGAATTGGATTTGTTTAAATGAATGAGAAATGGAGTATGGTAATCCATTGTAGGGATAAAAAGGTAAATTGATTTAAAGGAATTAAATCAACATTTGAAGTATTAACACGAATATTATATAATTCGAGATGGTTTAAATTGGAAATTTGAAATTAGTTCAAATTGAATTTGATTTGAATTGATTGAAATTGAGATTGAGATTGAAGATGTATGAGTATAAGATTCAAATGGAAAATTTGAATTGGATTGATTTGAATAATTGGGAATTTTAATTAAAATTGAATAATTTTAAATTCAAATGGAATTTGAATTGAATTTGGGAAGAAATCAAGAATAATTCAACTTGATTTGGAAATGGAGTTTGAAATTGGGATTAATTCGACCTGGGGTTGAAATGGATTGAAATTGGAACTAGTTCAATTGAATTTATTTGAATTATTAGAATTTGAGATCAAGGTTTAATAAAGTTAAATTTGGAAAGAAACCGAGGTTAATTCAACTTGAGTTGGGGTTGAATCAATTTCAATGGAAATTGAATTTATTTAAATTGGAATTAGGTCAATTTAAATGGAAGAAGAAATTTAAATTGAATTGATGAAAATGGAGATTGGGAAGTGAACAGTTTTGACTCTGGACTATTTTTAATATAAATTATTTTAATATAAACCTATTTTTCCAAGCTATTTATTATATATACAACCTTTCTTTTAAAAGCCAAACTATCTTATACTTGTTTTACAATTATTTTTGAAACTGTTTAGCAATTTTCCAACTGTTTTATAAACAAATTACTATCTTACTATCATTTTGCAATTATCTAACTTTCTATAATTATTTTAACTATTTTCTACGTATTTTACACCTATTTTACAAACTAGTAATTATTTTTCAACTACTTATCTATTTTAAAAAATTTCAAGCTATTTTCTAAATAAACTAGTCGGAGTTCAAACTGTTATTGGTTAAATACCCAATCGAGATAAGAATAGAGGTGATAATCCAAATGGGTTAAAGCAATTATGAGTAGGTGAATGAAAATTAAAGTGAATTTGAATAGAAAGAGAAATTGATTTGGCCAATAACCAATAAAGATAAATACGTAGGGTGTACGTATGTTATTCTATTCGTATAGTGATTTGATCTAGATTCGAGCACAGAATTTCGAGATAGTTATATCGATCCGAGTGGGATTTTTCACTCGATTTTCGATGGCGAACCTGGATATGGGTTGTTGATTGGTTTTGGATGTTCTCTATCATAGTTATGACTATGCAAGGAGAACGACGGTTTCTGATCAAGAAACCAGATCTGTGTCCGCACTAGGAAGTCGGGTGGACAATACTAGTTCGGAAGTGAAATTGTGTGATCGAATGAGCGATCAGATTGGTATAGCGTACGGATGATATGTGTACATCGCACAGATTGGAATGAAATTGATATTGAAGTTTGTGGATAAGAAATTTGAAATGGTTTTTGAAGTGAAAACATATTTTGTGAAATATATGAGGAAATAAAATAGAAATTGGATATTTCTATGGTTGAAATTTTGTTTATGGAAGTAGGTGATATGGTAAGTGGTTTTGTAAGGAGTAATCAAATTTGAATATCTAATTTTGAGTAAACAAAGTAAATATCTTTGTTTTATAAGATAAAACTCCCTTTGATGAATCTTTTGCCAAAAGAAAAAAGATTTTTATACAAGTTTACAATGATCCAAAGATTTTTATCAAGGATTTTATATATATCTCTATATATAAAGGATCATATGAGGACTTTGGAAAAAGGTTTTTGGGAACCTTGGATTTGGAAAGGCTTTAGATTTTTGGGTAAAATCAATATTGATTTTTGAAAAACCTAGTTTAAGAATTATCGATTTTGGAATAATCGATTTTGAGTAAAGGAGCTTTGTATGATATCATAATAGGTGTATGATTTGAAAGATACTATATATGTATAATATAAAATGTTTTGATGATGGCTCTGGGGAAAAAGGCGCTCCCTTGAAATGAACTTCTCAGGAGTACCACTGGGTGGTGCTGCCTTGAGTCCCAGGGGGGTTCTAAAGTTGATCCTGCGAGGAGTACGGACAAAACTAGTTCCTGAGGATTATGAGTAGAATATACCATAGCGAAAGTCGTGTGTGCCGCTGAGAGCCAACAGTTACATGGACTTTTGCTGCGACGGCAACGTAACCCAGGATGTAACTGCGATCTATGGTATAATATAGCGAAAGTCATGTGTGCCGCTGAGAGCCAACAGCCTGCGTTTGATTTTATATCGGTAGACTGCGACCTATGTAGGAGTGGAGAAGTTTCATTTTGACAGCGAAAATCAGAGGCCGCTGAGAGCCTGTAGTTACATGGACTTTTGCTGCGACGGCAACGTAACGCTGGATGTAACTGTGATCTGTTGTGTGAGATCCATGGCGTAATCAAGAGGCCGCAGAGAGCCTGCAGTTACATGGACTTTTGCTGCGACGGCAATGTAACCCTGGAATGTAACTGTGACCATGGATGGGGGTGATGATTTCCAGAGCATTCACACCAAGATATATCCTTTATTTTCAAAAACTGTTTCCTATATTTTCAATAAAATTATTTTCCAAGTATTTTCACTGCGTGTTGAAAACGGGCCTGCTAAGTACTTATAGATTTTCAGTCTTACGCCTGATCAACGTATGACCGAATTTTTGTGAAAATGACGATGGACTTGTTGAGACATCGAGAAATAAAAAGTATTTTTATAAAACCATTTTAGAATATTATGTAGATTTTAAAAGTGCATCAAAGAATAATTTTTCTAAAATGTAAGCATTTTAATAAACTCTGGTTTCGTTCCTTTTCGAGGACGAAAAGATTCCAAGGGGGAAGGAATGTGATAACCCGGGTTTTGGACATGTGAAAATGAGTAATTAACTATTTTAATCAATTGAACAGATAAAATGCTGATAATAAAAGACCTGGATGTGTAAGTTAATTGGGAAATTTTGATCTGAATTCAATATAAAGCTTTTCAAGGATATAAATAAATAACTATATATAGTTTTAAAATACTTAACATAAATGTTTATAAAGTTTTTTTATTTTCATTTTAAATATTTTTTGATAAATATGATTTGTAAAATATAATGATAAGATAATCTCTTTTATAAGTTGTTATTTTAACCAATATTAATAATGTAATGTTCATATATATAAATAAATATATATGGATTTTAATATAAATGAAACTTGTTATTTTCAAAATTTAATATGCATATGTAACTTGTTTTTAAAGATAGATTTTTGAATATGATTTGATTTGAATTTAATTTTGAAATTCAAAAAGGGTAGATATTTAAAATGTTTGGGTTTTAAAATATGTATAAGCTTTTATCTTAAAGGAAATTGTTATGCACTTAAATAAGTATTTGTAAATTTGTAAATTAAGCTAAAAAGCTTTTATTAACATTTGAAATAAAAGGAAATAGTTAAGGGACAAGTGGAATTACCTTAAGTAACTTAATAACAAATGGTGAGTAATGAATAAAACAAGAAGACAAATGTAATGTATTAAGACAAGTGTACTATTTAATTTTCATCTTTCTTTTATTTTAATAAAATCAAATGTTTACTTATATAAACCCATTTTCTTCTCATCCTCATTTTTCCTGATTCTGTTTCAAAGCTTGAAAAAAATAATACAAAATTCAGCTGCAAAAATCTTTCAACCAAAAGCAAATCAGTAATCAAAACATATAAAGGCTAAAACCAGAGGAATTCAAATCTTAAGCACGACAATCATTCTTTACAAATGCAACAAAAAGAAGATAAAAGAATTCATATTCAACCCAGATAATGCAAGCAGATCAAAATGAATTTAATTTGCAGTTTTCAAGTGAAGTTGCAGATTTCAAAACTCTGTCTCCTCGATCAAAGATTGACTGTGAGTAGCCTCATTCTTTGAAAAGTTTAAGTATAACAAACATGTGTATGCTAATATCTGGAAACACATATGCTTGTGAGTATATGAATTGAATGTGAATATGTAAATGATGAATACTTGATTCCTGTGACATTCTGTTCCTCGTTATCAAGCCTCAGTTTGATTTAAAATCATTTACTCTTGATCTAGGCTTGGTTTAGATTTAAAACTTAAACGAAAATTTGTTAGTTACATCATAAATTCTAGTTCAAGATTTTTTATTAAGTCAAAATGTATGTGAAATAGCTCTGACTTTATAACAATAGAGGAAATTTTAAATAAGGCGAAATTTAAAACCTCTTGATTTATTAATTCAGGCTTATAACCTGATTGGTATTAGATAATCATGAATTTAGAAGTAGAAATCCTGATTTTTAAATAAGTAATCAATGAGGAAAGCTGTGGAGTTCAATTTTCGGTTATTTGGTCATTAGTTGGCGATCGATGATGATCTGAAGCTCGAATTTGGTGTCGAGGAAGGTTTAGAGGATTACGATTTGGGAAAAATGGCCGCATGATTAATCAGTAACTATGGTGGCCAGAGTGTGATGGACTAGGGCTTGCAGTGTTGTTTGGGTCGTCGACATTCCAGGGCTCGAACGTCATCATAACGTGATCGGAGAGGGTCGCAATGGGGGGAATGGCTGCTGGAAGACGTGATGTAGCTTGGGTGAAGTGGATCAGCGGTATCGTGGTCGGAGGCGTTGGGAACATGTGAGTTTTTGGCCATGGCGATTTTACTGGTTAGTCGAGATTCCTCATTTTCGTTTTGCTGGATTTTAGTTCGATCTGGTTTCTATTGTGGGTCTGCATGAGTTCATGTGACAGTAGCGTGACGTCGCGATGACCACCGGAGGTCGAAGTCGCTAGTGGACGTGCACTGTGTGCACGTAGTTATGGGATCGTTAGGCCTTAGGGTTAGCTCGAGTAGAAGCTCGTGCGCGTATGGAGATAACTCGAAGTATTGGGTTGAGTGGGATGTCTCGATCCAAGCATGGAGATGCTGAAGAGTTTACTCGGGTTCTTGTTCAGTTGAGTATATGGGTTAAGCAAACAAAGGTTTCGAATATAGGAAATCAAGATTAAGTTAAGTTGTTAAGTAATCAAGACCTAAATTGTGACAAATACCCAAATTGAGATGTAGTGACTATTTGGTGTTTTGATAAAATCGATATTCCTTTTAATTTTTTTTATTACTACCAAGTTAGTTATTTAAATAATTCCTTAAATACTTTCAAATGAATTAAGTAAGTACTTAAGATAACGGCATTGAACTAAATTTAAAAAAAACTAATTACTTAATTAAAGATTTTTTTAATTAACTTAAGTGATTTGAGGAAAAATAATGTAAGTAATTAAAAAAAATTAAATTGTTAAAGGACAATAAATTCACTGAAAATGGAGGGTTAAATTAATTAATGGATAAAGTTTTACTTAACCCATAGGATAATTACCTAAAGAAAGTAATTAATAAAATGGCAATTACTTAATAGAGTAATTGACGATTAATTACTTAGTACAAGCAAATAAATGATTAATTAATTAAGGAAATTATTAAGGATTAATTATATTGTATTAAAGGAAATAATAATTATGGATTATTAATTGAGAAATAAGGATAATTATTGTGGGATTAAGGATTGATAAATCGATTGATTGAGTTAATTAATGATGTGATTAATTAATTATGGTTAGTAATTACCTAATGATTATATAAGCAAGATTAAGTGATTAATCCTTAAAGAGTTAATTTAATTTAAGTAATTAAATTAATTATGATATGAATTGATAATGTTTGTTTATGGATGATTGGTTGTTGAAAGGATTGGATGATATCTATTGAATTGATATCTAATGATAAATAATCAAGATTGATTAATGAATGTAATTAAGATAAAGGTAATTCTTATATGAACTTTATGAATAATTTACTAATGGAAGTAATTTAAGAAACAGTAATTAATATAATTAATGAAGTGATCAGTCTTGCCTATTAGTGATTGAATGATGATGATGCTTTGGACTGGTTGATACCTCTGACACGAATTGCTTTATGACATGATATGTTGTATGGGTGATGATACTGTGATTATCTATCAGTTATAAGTTGATGTGAATAAAATGTTATCTGGTAATTAAGGTTGTATTGTATTTAATTGGGAAATTTTGGTTAAACTGGCATTGGACACGAAGAGACCGGGGTCGGGTATTAATAAATTCCCGAACCCACTTCTACTCTTTATAAACTGATTTGTGAAGTAAATAAACTGGCGAGGAATGAGTTAAGTGAATTAGACCATAAATCTAAGTTCTGACACTTAGAAATTGATGAGTATAATAAGTGTTGTCCATATAAAACCTGTGAAATTGTAAAATGGTTATGAGTTACCCGGGTTAAAAATTGGTTATTGTTTTGGTCTATTTCTTATTAGATGGGTTTACTCACGCTGGTTTTCCAGCCTGACCCGGGTGTTACTTTGATGTAATGCTCGGGTCAGAACGAGTATTACAGATTTTCAGGTAAGGACGTTCTGGAGCTCAGGAGGCGTGCTGGATGGCTGGGTCGTATGGAGAGTTACACTATGTTATTATATATATCTCTGAGACATGTTAAATTGTATCTATCCGATGTTGTATAAAATTATTGTAACTCTGATATATCGATGTAAATTGATAGATATAGATTTTTTTGGTATGACTATTATTGATATTATATTTTATCCGCTGCGAATGTGAGTTTGTGTGTTTCTTTTCTGTTCTTCTTCTATCTCTTTCTCTAACTATCTGGAATTTTTGGGATCAAAAATTCCGGGTCGTTACACGTTAAATCTTTAATTCAAAGATTTAACTTATAGCTTTCAAAACATGTTTCCAAAGATTCATTCATAACTTGGAAAACCATTTCCAATTAAGATCTTTCTATATAAAAGATGCACCATTCAAAATATTCTTCGTTTTCAAAACAAAGATTTAATCATCTTTACAAAGGTTAATTCATAGTTTCCAAACTATTTTCAATTTCAAGTCTTGAATTTAAGTTTAAATCAAATTGTTGAAACTTCAAACTTTATCAAGTTATTCAAAATAAGTTTCATCTTTGAAAATTCCATTTCAAAAGCTTTTCACTTTAAACCCAATCCATTTCCAATTCATTTTAATTCAAATTGTCTATTTAAAAATCACTTTATAAATCTGCGACTTAATAGATTTCCTCGCGAAATCCATATTTGTGTGTGTATAAGTGTGGTCCAGGGGTTTAACACAATAATGCAACATCATTCAATTATCACATATTAAAACACAGAAATATAGTTGATAAGCGATATAAACTATAACGCTTATCGTCCATCCACAGATTCATAGATAATATACAATGTAAATAAATGAATAAATTATACACAGCTTAATCCACAGAACAAAATATCTTAGATTAGATAGGACAATCAATTCAAGGCATCCCATACAATACAATCATTCATAAGTAAGATCAAGCATTTAATAATCATTTATAAGTAGGATTAATTAATTGTTTAATCCTAATTAATTCAATTTAATTCCAATTAAATTAATTACTTATAAATTAATTCTCCAATTATGATTTATTAATTACAAATCATTTGATATAAATTAATTTATCTATCGCCTTAATTAATTAAATTATTCTTAATTAATCATATTAATTAAATTAACCTTTAAACCAATTTCATAATTAATAGACCCATTAGTTAATTATTTTAAGAAATTAAACCTTTAATTACTTACCATAAAGTAATTACATTTACATATTTTCATAATGATTATAATTAATTTATTAATCTAAATTAATCATAAAAAAATTTATCACATTAATAAATTATTTAAATAGTCTTAGTTAATGACCTTCATTTACTAATAACAATTGTTTAATTACTGTTCTACAAAAATTACATACATTAATCATTAAAATTTATTTACCATTAATAATCCATTACTGAACTAATTAAGTGTTACTTGTAACTTTATGAATTCCCAATTTCAATTAAATTATTCCTTAATTAAATTAACTTAACTTTAATTAATAAATTTATAAGTTTACAACTATTAATTAAATCCATATAAACAATAATTACTCATTTTTAATGAAACTATAAATCATTAACTCTTCATTATTTAAAGTTAAACCCATTCACGTTTATGATTAAATTATTATTCACAATATGTTTGAAAACATTGATTTCAAATTTTATTTTAATTTCAATTTAAATTTAACATTTGAAATAACGTCTTATTTACCTTGAATAAAGTTTAAAACAAATTTCCCTAACATTTTTAAATTTCACCTAAAGAATATTCTGTTATAAAGGAAATTTAAAAGACTTTGGAATCAAGTTCCCTTTAAATTCGAGATATTTAAACTTATGTAAACATTTAGATTTTTAAACTTTCTCTCCTTTCAAAAATCTGGAATCCCAATTTAAACTTAAGTCCAGGTTACAAAATTTTAACCTAAACTTTCCTTTCCAGTGTCAAATTTCATTTGACTTCAAATCTTTTAATTTAACTTAATTACATTTTAAGTAATTAAAAATTTAATTTAATGACTTTATTCATTCACAAACTAAGTTTCAGAAAAACTTGAATTTATTATTAAAACTTTGATTTAAAACTTAGTTTAAACTTTGTTTATAATTTGAAATTTAATTTAAAAAAATGTCAAAAGCAAAACAGAACAGGTTTCTGTTTTTAAGCCTGTTCAACATTCCTACCCGAGGCAGCAGTATGTTGCTTCGAGCCAAAACTGAAGAACCCCGAGAAAAATGCCTGGATTACTCGAGTTAACCTCGGGAGGAAACTCGCTTCCACCGAGATCACCAAACAACCCCATCGTGCACGTGGACATTGTGACGCCCCACCTCAATACCCACGCTAGCCAAGACCACTACGGTGTAGTGCTGTCAACTGGCGCGGAGAATAAGGCTGTTGAGGAGCGACCATCCATGTAATTTCTTATCACACGGTGGCTATAAAATAATCTTCGGAAACAAATATAGAAGTAAGCATAACATGCGAATCATCACAGATATCCATATCACAAAGGCGGAAAGAGATATGACTATATATCACATAAAAGTGTACATCAGAGTAGTGGTCTAAAAAGATCCACGATAATACAAAAGAATAGCAACGCGTGCTATACAAAAGAATACAACTATGAGTCTATATCTCAAGTGTAAACAACAAAAGCTGCTAATCTAAACAAGTAGCCAAAAGTCAGAGTAGTGAATCACTGGGGGAGGAGTCAAGCAGTAGCACCTGTAACATCTCGGTCTGACCCGAGTATTATTTATAAGAAAATAATAAACGGATCAGTCTAGCTATAAATATCAGATGACATGATATAAAATAAAAGATATGGCATAAACATAAAATATCCATACTGACATACTACTATAAGTATGCAAATAATGATCAACAGGAGATCAACCGATAAGAGATAAATCAATATCACAAGAACCTTCTCAAAGATCCAAAGAGGGCATCATACCCTAAACTTGTACTCATGACAAGTCAAAGAGATAAATTCCAGAAATCAACACAAGAAATCCAGAAATCATAAAAAGGGAAAGAGGCCTATCACATGACGGTCCGAAGACCATGGGGAGCTACCCCATATGGATGAGTCTGAGTCACCCGAATGAGGTCAAGGCTAACCAAAAAGCAAAAAGGTATGTGTGAGTGGAATCACACAAGTGGTGTCTAGCCTAACCTTGCAATGAAAGAGACATCGCGCAATTGCTAGTCTAATTCATAAAGCGATCATCAAGATCAACGAGAAGTGTCAATTACACTAAGCTAGTAAATATAGAAGTTTAGCTTCATGTCCCATAACCACTTGCTTAACTTAAATATTTACGAAGAAACTGTAAATCTTCACTAATAAAATTGTCACAAGAGGTTCAATCGAACAAGTCCAAGAATTAACCGACGAAGTGAACGCAAGCGTTTCATACCACTTGTTTTACTAAGTCGTTTAATTAGATTTCTCATCCGAGTGAGGTAAAGGTTTGTATATACTAATAGATTGGAAAACGGTTTAAGAAAAGAGCTTTGTTATTAAAAATAGAGTTGAAATTGTTTGTTAAAAGAGTTTTGATATTTACTACTAGTATTGAAACCTTTATATTATAAAGTGACAAAACACAGAAGCAATTGTAGAAACAATCAGTCACAAAAATCGCATACGGAGATGTGAATAAAATCCAAGGAAACCAGCTCAATGTTTTTCAGATAAGATCCCCTACGGAGGGGGGTCCAGGGGGGGTGGCAACCCCCCAAGGTGGGGGTGCGGGGGCAACGCCACCGCTTACGGTTCAGCGACTCAAGGTTCCAACGACTCAGCGACTCAAGGTTCCAACGACTCAGCGACTCAAGGGTCCAACGACTCAGCGACTTATGGACGAACGACATAACTCCGAACGACCTAAAAATGGCCAGAACGACTCAAGTGCAGAAAATTCAACAAAACGCTAAAAATTGGAGTTTTTCGCCAATCCAATCCAAACCAAATGCTAACATGCATGCTAAAATGATAGGGAATCATTCCCAACAGTCCAATATAGTTATAGGCTAGAATTGTGAGATAAAAATCTCACCTTTGCTCCAAAACCCAATGAAAATGAAGAACAAAGCTTGAAGGCAAATGGAGAAGCAACCACAAGCTTGAATCCGATGTCTTCTTCTTGAATTTGGAGTTGAATGTTGGAGTTGCAATAAAACAAAGACTTTGGAGTTTTAATTTCTCATTCCATTCACCATTTTTGTTGAAGCTTTAGTGTTAGGAAATGAAATGAAGCAATGAAGAAGAAGGGGGGTGGAACTTGGGCCTAATGGGCTAAAAGTCCAAACCAAAGGCTCGAGTGAAAAAGTGGTGAAATTCCACTAACCCCAAACATATCAATGTTTATACTAAGAAGATTGCAAACGACGTTTCGAACTCAATGGAAGTGGTCTCGAGTCCTAATTTGACCGTTTGCAAAAAGTAGCTTCGGACCAAAATCCGATTAACGATAAAATATTTAAATATAAAAATCGATAAATATGCGGGTTGTTACAGACATCGTCGACAATCACCACCAGTCGACACCGTAACGTCGACCAAGTCGAGGGTCTCCCAAGCAACTCATCACGATCATCAGATCGTGTTCATCAGCTCGAAATCAAATTCGAGTTCGAATGCCTAAACCTGGAAACACCACTACAACCTGTCCCAAACCTGTCAATGCCCCATTCTCCAAGATTCGACCATCAGCTAGTCTACAACTCCGGCCAATGACTCATCATCGTCCCCTCAAGCATTCCCCAGAACAGCTTCGCACTCGATCCAACACAAACGAAGAACGAATCGAAATTCCTAACCTCACGAAAACTAGGTTTCCAGCACTTAATTGCTCGCCGCAACCTCCACCATAGTCTAACCACCACCGCACTATTTTTCTGAGACACTCAGATCGCTCATCCACCCCCAGGAGGAAACTCGACCCCTTCTACTGTTGAGATCACCCGTGGCGATCCAAAATGCACAATATAGTCGAAACCAAACCGCTCTTCATTCTTTGATCTAAAAAATTTGAATCTTTCTTTAAAAATCATGTTATAGTATAGGAATTCAATCCCCATACCTGAAATCATAGATTAAGAAATTCGACTTTTAACTCATTTTAAGTTGTTCTCATATATCTCATTTTCCTATGACACTGGCAAGTTGTTTTGAACTTGAATAAATTTTTAAAACTTAATTTACACAGTAACAGACAACTTTTTTATGTTTTAATACTAAATTCAAACATTGAGTAAATCAAGAGGGACTGATTGTGAAATTAAGATCTTGGGTTAAAATTGTAGACAAAGAACATATACGCATAATAGCCAGCTCACAATTCATTCATCACTTATATGCGAAGAACTTTCATATATATATATATATAAACATACATATTCACGGTCATATATACAACAGTTCAAATTTTTTTATTAAAAGAAATATGTTACTCACAGTGACTTTAGGAAGAAGAACAAATCTTCAACTTGAAACAGGTTCTAAGAAAATGCAGGCTGAAGCATCCCTTTTTGATCCTCTGGTTTGATTTGATATATATTTTTGTTTTAAAGTAAAGTTTTGTTTTAAGTTGAAGATGTTGTTGCTTTCCTCAGTTTACTCAGCTTTTATTATCGAAATGAGGGTGAGAGTTTGATGTATAGAAAGGGAGAGTACTGGTGATAGAATTTGAACAGGGTAACATTATCATGTATATGTAAATATATTGTTTGTTTATACAATAGGGTATATTATTTTGTACAACATCAGAGATTTTATATTTGCTTTGCTTATTTTACTTGGTTGAAAATCTTGTTTTTTTTTGGGCTGATGCATACTGTATGGTGTACTAGAGGTAATGGCATTAAATGCCTAAGTCCTTTCTTTTCTTTTGCTTGTCCTAGCCTTGCACATTTAACTTGGTTACGTCCTACATACTTGTATCTTTATTTTATTTCCTTTGTTCTTGTACTTTGTAATACAAACCAATTCCTATTTTGATATGTTGTTTGAATCCTAACTATGTGTATTCATTTATTGGTTTTATTTATTTCTAACTTCAATAGTTAATTTAACTTACATATTATTGTTCAACTTAATTACTTATCATCTTGTATTCATGGGTTTTATATTTTCCATTATTTATTTTGTAAGTATATTTTGTTTGTATTCACACATATTATTTAAAAGACAATGTTTTGAAATCAAATACATATTACATGAATTACATAGATATATATTTTATAAATTCTATCAATTCACCAGTTATTACACAATAATTTATTCAAAAATTTAATAAATTATCAATTTAAACTTAATAAAAATTCGAGATTGTTACACATATCTAGGGTTCGCCGTCAAAAATCGAGTGAAAAATCCCAACTCGGATCGATATAACTATCTCGAAATTCTGTGCTCGAATTTGGATCAAATCGTTATGCAAATAAAATAATATACGTACATCCTTCATACTTATCAATTGATTATTAGCCATATAAATTCTCTTTTTATTCACACTTATCATTTCACACGTCTTTATTTAATCCTCATTCAAATATTTACTTAGTTTATTTCCTCAATTCTTTAGAATTCCACCATTCATTTTAGATTCAATATAAGTATTTTATTTGCTTCTTATATAATTTTCACTTCATTTTATAAGCCTTTATATCGTCTTTTATTCAAATTGAGTTCCAATACCATATAAAGTCAATTTTTTCTTTAAACTTTTAATATTAAAATTTTTTCGTATCGACTATCTTCCATTCATCACTGATTCATATCATTTTTTAAATTAGTATCACTTACTAATTATTTAAAATTCCAATTCATTTCATCTGAAAACATTTTTATTTTCAATCTCAAATAATTTTTTTTATTTCCAATAACCATCTCATCAAGTCTACTTAGAATTTTCCTCAACTTATTTTTATTTCACCAGATTCAATTACCTTCTATTCCTATTCCAATTAATCTTTGCCAAACCCATTAAACTTATAAATATTTCATAACCATTTTTTAAATAAGATTCCAGAGTTAAATAATCACTTAAGTATTTCAAAATCATTTTTGAAACCAATTAAATCCAAAATCAAACTATTTCAAAATCAAATACAATTTCGCCAATATTCTCAATTCAAAACATTCGGGAAGCAATTCCTCTCTTGGAAACTCGAAAATGAACGCCGATGATGCCGCGATCATCATCGAAATTATTTTCCAACGAGCGAAAAGATTTTAGTGCTTTTATTCCTTCAAAAATATTTTTCCAAATATTTTTAAATTCCAAATCCAACCGATTTCATATCCAATTAAAAAATATTTTCCCAAAATAATTTCACCATTATTTTCTCAAACCCTTTGAAAATCATTTTCAAACTCAAACAGGATTTAAATTTCCCAAAGCTTAAAATTTCAAATCCTTTAATTTTTTTTCGAATATTTCTTTGTAATTTTGTTTCAAATTATAAATTACATTTACAAATCCTATTTGTATATGTATTTATTTCTTAGCTATATGATTTCAATTTCTTATTTAATTTTTACACAACTATGATAATAATTTAATATTATTACTCCTTAACAACCAAGCAACCATATATAACTATAGTAATTTACGGAAAATTATTTCTTTTATGTATAAAAATAATTTAGGTAAAATTATTTCATTTACCCTATTTAAAACAATAATACATCTTTTTATCTTATTTAAGACTTTAGAAACCCCTATCGATAAAATGGTGTCCCACATATCGACCCGAATCTATAAACACTTAGCCGATAAGTCAACGAAATATAAAAACAATTTTTATATTCACTAACAAATTCGTGCTCATATCTATTAATACACTCAAACTCATTCTAGAGTGCTACTGACTTTATTTTTAATGTGTAATCCCCACCAGAGCCATGGTTCTCGCTTAACTTTGAGCTCTGATAACAAAATGTAACGACCCGATTTTTTGATGCTCGAAAATCGACATCAATACGTCCACTGTATCCAATGTCGAACAATTGAATGCCGGAAAACCGAACCATTAGTGTTAAATAAGAAAAAGGTAGGAGAAGAAATAGAAACAATATCAGAATCTCACAATCACAATGGAATAATACATATAGATAAATGGAACTTTAAACACAAGAACTATATCAGTTTTATACATTACAACATTAGAGTAAAACTTCAACAAAACACAACACTGGGCAGTTAAGATAACTTGTCCATATGGAAACTGAATTTGTAGAAAACCATACACAGCGGATAATACATCATATACGTGTGATACGTCTCGCCGTCTAGCTTATCTCTTGATTTTCATAGTATACTTTCTTGACTTAGCTCCAGAAACAACGATAACCTGACTCTTGGCTGCTCGTGTGGAAAATTATAGGCACGTAGAGTTTAGAAAAGGGAACAATAAACTCCGAGTCAGTAATAGGACTGGTGCGAGATCTAAAAACAGTTATTTGTAGAAAAAGAAATAAAAAGAAATCCGTTCATGCTTTTGGAAAATGAAACTACCATAAGGTCTCTCGGCACACACTCAATGCAATCACACACAAAGGGAAGGTTTCACCTTATAGTAGTCAAACAAGCTTGATACACAAAAATCCTTTGAATATTATTATTAGTGCATAGTGTGGAAAAACATTTCGAAAGTATAATATTAATCTTAGCCAAGATATGTACCATTAGAGTATGCCTACTATAGCTACCATTTTAAATGGCAGGTTCTACAACTAAAACAGTAAAGGGCGTGTATTGATTTTTTTGGATTTCCAATAAATGGTAAAGGCTAAGGAACTTCCTTTATCTAAAAGGGTACGCCTCCGAAGGGACGCCCCTAGACCTAACCGGGTCTCTGCCAACATAAGGCCGGGTTACCTCTGTAACTAGGTAACTAACTGCCACGAGTATGCCATCCCCCGGTCATAACCGACCTATACCGGGGCGCCTCAAATACCAACAACCACATAAGTAAATATCTGGGCCTATGCCAGAATACCACTTTTTATCCACATAAGTTAAATATCCGGGCTCCATAACAGAATACCACTTTTTATCTAGAAGGAAATGTACATGCCCTGAGGGGCACGACCGCCATAACCTTGCCGCATCTTCCATATTTCGACCATTTTCGAGGTGTGAGATCCGATAAAGTCCACAAAGCTACGCTTTTCACAAAAGTCATGCTTCGATTAATTAATGCTCAGCACTTAGCATGCCACATTACCATGTTGGGAATATATCACTAGTAAATAACAACTACATAACCTCTGAGCTCGTACGTCCCAAATAAGGGTGTTAAGCTAAGGGAATAAATTCTCCACCACCAAACAGAAATGTATTTGATAGAATCAAGCTTTATATCTCAAAGTATAATGTTAGACATACATCCATACAAGTCCATCCTGGGTATGAATGGAATCGAAGGCACTTCGTCCAATTAAGGAAAGAAGTCCTTGCAAATCAGATATCCCCTAATCACGTCCGTACATCCCATCACATAGGGTATTCTCTATACCGAAGCAACTCGGTGCAGAGATAATCAACAGGTAATCCTTTTGTTTTCGAAAATAACCATTCTTCAACCACCGTCTTTAAATGCAATTTCATTCCATCGTATGATTATTCGAAATGTGTTTTATGACTTAACGACCTTCTCCGGTTTATCGGAATAATGAGCGCTTATTTTAAAAATAGTGGACACATTCAGATCTAAATTAAGTCACAACAAATTTCCATTTTTGATATTTAAAAAAAAAGATCCACCTGTAAGATTCGATGTGGTTTTCGGATAACCATTTGGAATCTGACCCCTGGTGTCATCGAAATTCAAATGCCATCTTAAAGGACAATATTGATAGTCGGTTATTTAACTTTCAAAAAAATCCATAAACAACCATTAGATTTAAATAATTTTCCCCAAATTATTTATTCATATATAAATATCTTCACAAGATATATTTCCACACTTCAACCCTTTTTAAAAAATGCAAATTACTTTTCTCTCGCGGATTAAGTTTCCAAATTTCCACTGAAAATTTGCCAAGACTAAATGCTTTAGATTTTAAAATAATTTAAATCACTTTATTTAAAAATATATATGCTCTAAAATACTTACAATAAAACTATTTAAAACACTTTATTTAAAATACCGGTTATGAAATTTGATAATAATATTTTCAAGTAAAACTTAAGCCCAAACAAATTTAAAAATAAAAGTTATTGAATTCCATGCAAGTTTTTTGAATAAAATCTTTAGCCAAACTATATTTAAAATAGAACTACATTATAAAATATAAATATTAATAATTATCTTTTTAAATCATAATACCATTTAATCCTTTAAAATTATTACCGCTATAACTAATTTAATAAAATATTTACCTTTAAAATTTTAAACATAAAAAATAATAATTATCAAAAACTTACTTTTAAACAACTTTAAAAACATCCAACTTGTAATTAAAATCTGCTTTGAAAACGTGCTTGATTTTTCAAGGAAATACACTTTTCTTTCACACCTTTAAAAATAAACCACTATTTATTTTTAAAACAAATTACCCATTCCATTATAAAATCCCACTGTAAATTTATACTTTTAAATATCCACCGATACATTATTTCTCTTTATAAAACCCAGTTTATATATTCCATAGCCATTCTCCTTTTAAACATAGTTTCAAACATTTAATCTGTTTTCAAATTGATTTCCCAAAACTAACTCCATTTTTAAAATAAATTCCTTTATTTCTCCCAAACCATTTAAAATCCAAACTTTAAATAAATTCTTCAACTTTTAAGCTATACTACTTAAGTTCTCAAAATCCTTTTATTTCCATTTATTAAAAAATCTTTTTTTCCCATAGTTGGAATTTATTCAATCGGATTTCAAAAATCAACCTTTACCTTTCCAAATTCCTTCTTTTCATTTATCCAATTCTCTAAAAAAAATTTACTTAAAATTCCGTACATTAATTTCCTTTCAAAAATCCAATTTCTATATTTCTGGTATTTTGAAATACCAAAGTATATTCGGCTAAACCATGGCCTTCAATAATTTCAATTATCGATATAATCAATCACAGATTATCAATAAATCATATCGCAGCATATGAAATAAATTCAAACATTTGAGGAATCCGATTAATTCCCTCCAACCTGTTTCCCTGCATCCACAGATGTTTGCACAATATAAAATACCAATTCCACTTCGAGGTGGAACATCGCGATATTTGGGGTCGTCCGCTATTATGCGGGGCGCATAGGGTCTCTTTCGCTATATAGTACAGGAAATCAATCAATCTAATATATGTACATACATATATATATATACATACATATACACACACACATATACATACATATACATACACACACATATATATATATATATAATATCACCCAACAGATAAATTATCAAATTCATCCAAGCACATCCAATAATTCAAATTTAACTATTTAAATTTAAATAGGCAAACCAAATGAGTGAGAAGATCTCACCTTTGCGTTTGTTTTGCAATTCATTTCCCTTTCAGCTTTTTTTCACGATTTTTAAACCTTATGACAAACATTGTAAGTTTTATTAATATTCGCATGAGTCGAACAAATTAATTTTCCCATTTGATAAGCTTAATTTAAACTAATGATTTTGTTTAAACTAATTATTTTCTTTTAAAACCCTTTTAGTTGCTAAATAATTAAATAAGTTTATTTAACAAATTAATCTATATAATACATTATCTAGAAATAATCTAATAAGTTGAAAATATGTATATTTATTTCCTTCCGAAATTATATATATACACACACATATATCTTAATTACCCAAATAATATATTAATTAACAATGAGCTAATTGTTTCCATATATTTAAAATTACCTTACTGTCTATATATATATATATATATATATATATATATATATATATATATATATATATATATAGACACACACACGTATGCCTAGCTGATTCAACATTTTAAAACCCATTTTTATTTTCAAAATTTTTCTATATAAATTAAATTTTCTATTTTCAAAAACAATATTTAAAAACTTCTATCTTCAATCGGAATCCTACATCGATGTACATACTTACATACATACATACATACGTACATACATACATACATACATATATATATTACTAACTACCTTTATATATATACATAAATTGAATTATGGGTTTATGAGAATATACGTATATCATTTTTTTTATTTTTTTGCAGAATGAAAAACAAATAAAATCTGCAATTACCTTACATACAAGCCCGAACCCACCTTCCCTATACCGCGCTGCTACCATGCCTTAGCCTCTACCTCCCATCGCGAACCCGCCACCGCAATTACCAGTCGTTGCCTCCTTTGTTCGCACGCGAACCAATCCTAGCCGAAATCGCGTTGTCTGACCGCATCGCGACCTGCCTCGATTATCACACCCACGGCATAAGGGAACTCTGTCGCCACAGCTCCGAACATCGTGATCGCCCCTCATGCCTTTGACCTTCGGTTCTCTCACCACCATATCTCCAGTGCCTCTTACCATCGTCGCTTAAAGAAGACGAACGCGAGACAACCTAGCTCAAACAACACAGCAACCGTAGAATCGAACTGGCCTCAAATCGAAGCTCCATTGATCGATTGAACTAAAGACGTCGCGCCTCCTCTTATCGATCGAAACGAAGTCGCCATCGTTCCCCTTTTTTTAGTTCGATGGATTAAATACACTTAGGGCTTTCGATTTAAAATTTAGTGAGAGCGGCCATTTATTTCGATCGAACCAAAAGGGTTTCATTTTATAAAATAAATTTGCGGCAATGATTTTTAAAAGAGGAAGAAAATGCGTGTAAAAATTTTGCAGAATAAAAGAAACTCGTGTTTGAATTTTCTTCAACGTGTCTTTGCTTGCAAGATTGCTTTGATATATTAATATTATGTTTTAAATTTAAATTTAAATCGTTTCGATTTTCGTAACTCACAATCTCGACCTCCTATTGATGCGTGCCGCTAGGCGTTTATGATGTTATATCCCTATTATGAACACAAGAGAAATGGTTTCGAGGCCTAATTAGATCGTATGGAGAAGATAGCTTTTTGAACCCAGTTATCGGGTTGAATTTTCGATATAGATTTCAATACATTTATCTATCGTACAGTCACACAACAACTCCAAACACTACGAAAATTGAAGTCCGATAATAATATAATATTACAGATCCAATGGAACTAGTTTCGTCAAAATCTGAGACTGTGCCTCGGCATGCTATTTTTAAATATCAATTTAAACTATATAAATTCAAAACCGAACAAATCACTTTCAAATTTAATTTTAAAACTTCTATTATCTCTAGTATTATAAATATAATTTTTACAAGACTTCAAATTATTTTTAACAAGCTCAAAACTGAAGATACAATATTTTACCCAATTTTATATTATTAAATTTAAAAATTTAATTATTCAATGGATAGTAATATTTTAAATTCAAGTTAAAATAACTTTCAAATATTTAAAATCAATTAAATATTCCAAATTCAAATATAAAAAATTCTAGGGGGTCACATAAATTATGAAATCAAAAGTAGTAGCAATTGCTTCCATAACTTGTATTTCGCTTATATAATCTAAAATAAATTAGCATATTATATAAAGAGAAATATTTAAGTTGTATCAATAATTAACAAATAAAACATCACAACAAAAAAATAATCATTTGCAAACAAACAAACAAAATAAAAACATCATTTTAACAGAGAGAGCAATCATTCATCCATAGCAACCAAAACAAATAGTTTGTTCCGGTTTAGAACTTCTAATTATATAAAATGATAAATAAACAATACAGTAATCCATACATTCAACAGTCGTAGATAACTTCATAGATTATTTACACATCCTGCACGATAAAAGTATCCTTTCTCAACCAATCCATAAGTCAAGCGAACTAAGAATTCAACAAATTTTCATGGTTAATCTATTTATCTTTTTCACATCATTTACTGTTGTTCATTCGTTTTTTTCATATAATGATATTTCTTAATTCACATTCATTACTTACAAAATTTTAAATTCATGCATTCATGTAAGGCTTATTTCATTAGTTTGCATTCTTTACTTACATAAGTAATACCCATTTAAAATATTTGGTTCATAAATGAATTTATTATAGAAGTATTATATACATTATATTTTAGTTTACTTCAGATTTACAATTTAGTTTGATTTCCATTTTTTCATCAATAAAATTTTCTTTTCTTGTTCATATAATGTTTATTTTCATAAATTTACATTCGTTATTTCTTACAAAGGTTCCTTTCCTTTAACGGCTATAACAACCCGAAATTTTCGAACCCGGAAATTCCAGATAGTTATGAAAAAGAAGAAAGAGATAGAAGAGGAAGAAGAACAGAAACATCAACATCTCACATTCACAGCGGATAAAATATAAAAATAAATAATAACAGTTTACAAAAATACTCTATCTGTCGATTACATTTATAATACATCAGAGTTACACATTTATACAGACATTAGATATACAGTTATCATGCCCCAAATTACAATAATATAATTATAGCGGAAATATCATATACGTTCTTGCCATCCAGCTCGCCTCCTGAGCGCCAGAACGTACCTACTTGAAAATCTGTAATACTCGGACTGGCCCGAGCATTGCACCAAAGTAACAACCGGGTCAGGCTGAAAACCAGCGTGAGTAAACCCATCTAACATGGAATACAAAGCATATAACTTATTTAAAACCCGGTTAACTCATATCAATTCACAAAGCCACAATTTATTTTAGACATTACTTATTTCACATATAAGTTTCTAAATACCCAAGATTTAGATTTAAAATAGTCAAATTCCTCCAAATCACTTCACACCGGCATATAGATTTTACATATCAATCTATAAAAAATTCGAAGTGGTTTCGGGTATTTCCTAATACCCGAACCCGGTCTCTTCCAGTCTCATGTCATCCTAACCCAAGTTATCCAATTGAAATACACAACATTTCATATCAGAGATATCAACTCATTTAGAAGCATCCAATTCCATTAAATCATCCATAAGCAAAGCTTAATCACATATAAATTAAATTTAATTAATCCTGATTGAATTACTAACCTCGACTATTAGATTTCTTTGTTAACGTTAATTAATTTCAAATCAATTAATCAATCATCCCTTTCTTATTTATCTTAATTAATCACCTTGGATTGATTATCTTTCAATTACATTCAAGTAATTATCTTTAATTAATTTCACAATATTAATTATCTTTAACCAAATTCAATAAGTAATCTTTAATTACCTCATAAATTAATTAACTATATTAATTTCATTTATCCTTAATTACATATATTGATTAAATTTTCATAAGTCACTTATTTTTGATTTATTAATCTTAATTAATCAACCTTTTATTACGTCATTGATTATATAAATTAATGATTTTCCATTTACATTTCAATTTACCCTAATCTAATTTAATTACATTAAATAATTAATCATTTATTAAACCACACATGTTAATCACTTTTGATTTACCTCAACCGGTAATTATCTACCTTGTTATTTACTTCATTAAATAAATTAATTTCTCCTTAATTAGTTATCTTGATTAATTTCATAAAGTAATTATATTTTGTTAATTACATTAAGTAATAACCTATCAAACCATCCATTGATCATTCTACATTAATTAAACTTAATAAATGAACTTAAACCTTCGTTAATTAATTAATTAATTCAAATCCTTAATTACAAAATTAATCAAACCAAATCATTAATTAATTGAATTAATTAATTATCTATTTTAATTACCCCACTAACTTGATGGATCAGAAATCATTAAGCCCTTAACAACACTAGAATGAAAACATTTCCTTATTTATAACTTAAATCCAAAACAATTTAAAAACCCGAATACTTCAAGTCAATCCACAATTAATTCGAGATCCAACCAAAACCAAAGTCACATCATCATCGGTACACATCCAATCAATTTATTCATCCAACAAATTATCTAAATTTAACCATTTAAATTTAAATATAAATCCAACAGAGTGAGATTTACTCACCATTGATTTTGCGATCCAAATCCGATCTCGGTTTGTTTCCTTCAGATTTAAACATGCATGTATCGTCTCGAATTCGCGAATAGACAAGGCTAAATCGCAACGAACGCACCACTATCGGCTTTCGCTGTTGATATCATAGACTCAGCGAGCTTTCGCTTCTGCACCAAACCCCTAGCTTACGACATCACATGGCTCGATCGACCATCCAATTTCATGCGAACGACGATGAGAACCAGATCGTGAAACCACCAGATGCGATGCCCTCCCACGATCATCGCGACCCACGGTCACCTCCGAGTTAGCATCACACGAATCATCCAAACTCACCAAACCCTAACCACTCTACCTCCTGCCGCTGATATGCGATAGCCAAGACCTCCATCGAAGCGCGCGCGAGCCTAAAGGAGTCTCCCAAGCTCGAGTTCGAGCACGATTTTACCCTACGTCGCCATTAATTTACGTTCGATTTTCTCTTCTTCTTTTTAGATAAATTCGATCTGCTTCAAGAATAAAGAGGGGGACGGGGATGAAATATAGGGCTGGGGATTGCTTCCAGAATACGTGTTGTAAATGATAATATCTTGCTAATTTACTTTAATTTTAATTATATTATAAAACTTCAAATCGTCGTTAATGGCCAACTAAAATTTTGAACTCCTCTTAAGGAATGCCGCTAGGCGATTATAAAGATTTACCCATGTCCCGAACGTAGTGGAACGCGTTTCGGAGGCTAACTCGATCATATGCGTGAGTTACGGAAATAAACGATCAATTTTAAATTAAATCGATTAAAATAATTCTAAGCGTTTTGAGTTGCCAGGGTCAAACGACAACTCCGATTGCTTCAAAAATTGAAATCCTATAATAACTAGCTATTACGAATCCAATAGAACTGGTTTCGTCAAATTTCAAGACTATCATTCGGAAGGCTATTTTTAAATATTGATTTAAACGATATATTATTAAAATTGAACAAACCACCGTTAAATTAAATTTCAACCATTCTATTATCTTCAGTATCATCACTATAAATTTTATAAGCCTTCAAATTATTTTAAACAGGCATAGAGATTTCAGATTCAACAATTCACCCAATTTCAATTATTAAATTCAATATTTAAACTATATAATTCAATGATTTAATTATCAAGTAAATATTGATATCTTGAATTCAAGTTAAAATTAACTTTTAAATGTTTAAAATCAATTTAATTACTCCATTTTAAATTGTTAAAATTCTGGGTCTTCACACTCCTCCCCCCCTAAAAGAATTTAGTCGCCGTAATTACTAATTAGGAATAATGGTCCAATACCCATTTACCTTTTTCCCAAAACCCACAATTCAATATCCTACCATCTTTTATTAAAGACCCACTATCACCTCAACCAACTTCCCAAAACCTTCTATAGTTTTCGAACAATACCCTTTTGCTCCATCATATAAATTTCAAATTTAAAATCAAGTTTTGAATTATCATAATTTTCTCAAAATTTTTCTAACTCCCTAAATTTCTGAAATATTTTGCCCGCTTCTCCTTTGCGCGGCTAGCTCGGTGCAACTACAAAAGGCCTCTACGGGATCCCAAATTCCAAGAAGAAAACAGAAAGCCAAGTAGCTAGACCAAAAATCCCAATCCAATTTCATATAGAAATTTAAATACATACCTTTTAGTCGGGCAATTCACATTATTTCCTGAAATCAAATCCAAATTTTCTTTTCACTTTAAAATACCTGCATATCTTTCCTAGCAATAATATCCAATCATGCCCTTTTAAAATCTTTCCATACATTTCCTTACAGAAGTTTTCACATTTATTTCTATTTAAATTAGTTTTCCCATTTTCATACGAATTCAACTTATTTTCAATTTTGAATATTGAATTTTATCTTTTATTTTGTAACTGATTCATATCATTATTTTAAATTAGTTTCATCCACTAATTTATTTCAGTTTTATATTTAAAATCGTTTTGTTGCTAACAATAAATTTCTAAAATATCCAAAAAAATTCTAACTCTCAAAATTTTCAAATTTTTTTGGTAGAGTCCCCTTTGTACGGTGGAGCTTTTGCAATTTCACAAGAGATATGAATATATATACATCGACCAACACGGTCGGGAAAAGCAAAAACAGTTCATATTTCCTATTTTACTGCGTAGGCGTGCTTTATTTAGCATTTTTAAGCAAGCGACTTATTATTTAAGCAATTAGCGCAATCCAAATCCAGCCATACGGCCTTCAGGTACCTGTACTTACTCAGTTTACACATATAAGCACTATATATGAAGTTTATAACATTTCTCTTACTTAAATAACTATAACAGTTCAATTCTAAAAGAAATGCATTCAAAATAACTTCCACGAGCAATTTATAGGTTTTCAAAACTAATTCAATTGCTTTCCACCAATTTATATACCATTTCCTTCAATTTTAATGGTTTGCAACTCAATTTCTTACATTCAGTTGATTTTTAATCCAAACAAGCTCATATTCACTTCAAATGATTCAAAATCAATTCTACTTAACTTCTCTCAACCCATATAATTTTAATTACTTTTGTTTACAACAACGACAACTATTTTTATGCAAATTCGACGATACTCGCTCAATAGAGTATCTATTTCAGTTTATAACTACTTTAAATTAATTTCAGCTCATCCTGTATTTAATTCCGTTTCATTTCTAATTTATTCACCAACCATTCATTGCATTTCATTCCATCTCCGCATTGGATTCATTTAAAACTATTTCATTGAGCTTTACAACATTCGATGCTTATATTAGTATCCATTTCCCAAAAATAAATTTAACCCAAACTTTTTATTTAATAACCTTCCATTCTAATAACCCCATACCAACTAAAACTTTGATTTACTTTTTATTCAAGCAGACTTCATCTATTTATTATTATTATTTTTTAAGTCAATTAACCCATTTATCCACCCCATATTTAAATTTTTAATTCACTTACTTAATTCATTTTCGAATTTATTTTATTAATTCAAAGCCATTATCAATTTATTTCTATTCACTTGGGTTTTGTTTGCAATACAAACCATGTCTATTATAATTCACTTTCGTTAAATATTATTCATATTACACTCGAATTTTATTTGTAATTCGAACCATCACTATTTCGATCCAACTCTATTTATTTTTACAACATCTCCACTTATTTAATTCATTATCAAATCCAAGTCGAATTTTATTTACAATTCGAATTCATTTCCAAACTCCATTATTACTTACAATCCGTTTTATTTAATCGAGTTAAATTATATTAACATACTCTATAAAATAATTATTTATTAGCTTACTTCCAACTTTTAAATCAATATTCGATTTTATTACAAAAATCACTTTATTAAATTTTCCTAACTTCAAATTTTATTTTATAATTCCAGTTTGGATTTTTTTTCCCATTTTATTTTCCCAAAATTCCAACATTTTTATTTTAAAATTTTAGAAATGCTTTTAATTTACATCATACTATTAAAAAAGCCTTTTATAAAAATACTTCTTATAACTCGATGTCTCAACCAGTCCATCCTTGTTCTCACAGAAATTCAGTCATACGTTGATCAGACGTAGGACTGAAAATCTATAAGTTCTTGGTTAACCCATTTTCAACATCAACTGAAAATACTTGGAAAATAATTTTATTGGAAATATAGAAAATAGTTTTTGAAAATAGAGGAAATGTCTTTGGTGAGGATGCTCTGGAAATCATCACTCCCATCCATGGTAGCAGTTGCATCCTGGGTTACGTTGCCATCGTAGGAAAAGCCCATGTAACCGTAGGCACTCCGCGCCCCTCGATTATGCCATGGAACCCAAAACAGATCGCAGTTACATTACAGGGTAACGTTGTCATCGCAGCAAAAGTCCATGTAACTGTTGGCTCTCAGCGGAACACACGATTTTCGCTGTCAAAATGAAACTTTTTCACTCCTACATAGGTCGTAGTCTACCGATATAAAATCAAACTCAAACTGTTGGCTCTCAGTGGCACACACAACTTACGCTATGTTACAATAGGTCACAGTTACATCCTGGGTAACGTTGCCATCGCAGCAAAAGTCCATGTAACTGTTGGCTCTCAGCGGCACACACGACTTTCGCAATGTTACCATAGGTCGCAGTTACATCCTGGGTTACATTGCCATCGCAGCAAAAGTCCATGTAACTGTTGGCTCTCAGCGGCACACACGACTTTCGCTATGGTATACTCTACTCATAATCCTTAGGAACTAGTTTTGTCCAAACTCCTCACAGGATCAACTTTAGAACCCCCCTTGGGGCTCAAGGCAGCACCACCCGGTGGCACTCCTGAGAAGTTCATTTCAAGGGAGCGCCTTTTTCCCCAAAGCCATCATAAAAACACTTTATACTATACATATATAGTATCTTTCAAATCATACACCTAGTATGATCCAATACAAAGCTCCTTTACACAAAATCGATTATCCCAAAGTCGATAATTCTCAAACTAGGCTTTCCAAATTTCAATATTGATTTTACCCAAAAATCAAAAGCCTTTCCAAATCCAAAGGTTCCCCAAACCTTTTTTCAAATTCCTCATAAGATCTGTTTTTATATATATATATATATATATATATATATATATATATATATATATATATAATTTTTTTAAACTTTGGATCATTTCAATCTTGCATAAAACTCCTTTTATACTTCAAACACCTTCAAAATCCTTTTCTTCCGGCTATAGATTCAACAAGGGAAGATTTATCTTATATGACAAAGATATTTTACTTTGTTTATTCAAAATCGAATATTCAAATTTGATTACTCCTTTTCATATCAATTTTCATTCAAATCCGTACGATGTACACATATCATCTGTACGCTATACAAATCTGATCGCTCACTCGATCACACAATTTCAATTCCGAACTAGTATCGTCCACCCGACTTCGTAGTGCGGACACAGATCAGATTTCTTGATTAGAAACCGTCATTCTCCTTGCATAGCCATAACTATGATAGAGAATAACCAATAAACAATCCATATTTAGGTTCGCCGTCGAAAATCGAATGAAAAATCCCACTCGGATCCATATAACTATCTCGAAATTATGTGCTTAAATCAGGATCAAATAACTATGCGAATAGAATAATATACATACATCCTACGTATTTGTTTTCACTAGTCATTGACTAAATCATTTTCCTTTCTATTCACATTTCCTTCTATTTCTATCCAAATATTCACAATTGCTTCAATTCCATTGAATTATCACTTCAATTCTCGTCTCGGTTGGGTATTTAAATCAATAACCTTTTGAACTCTGCCTGTTAATTTTTAGAAAATAGCTTGAAAATTTTAAAAATAGATAAGTAGTTGAAAAATAATTATTAAATTGCAAAATAACTGTAAGATAGTTGACTAATTATAAAATAATTGGAGAATAGCTAAATGTTTTCAGAACTTTTAGATAATTGCAAAATAGCTGTAAAACGGTAATTAATTTAGAAAACGGTTAAAAAATGGTTAAATAGTTTCCAAAAATAATTATAAAACAAGTTTGAAATAATTTGGCTTTAATAAAGAAAGGTTGTATATATTTAGTAGCATGGAAAAATAAGTTTATATTAAAACAATTCATATTGAAAATAGTCCAGAGTCAAAACTGTTCACTTTTCTATCCATTCAATTTAAATTTCCACTTTCATTTAAAATTGGCTCAATTCCAGTTTGAATAACTTCAATTTCCACCGAAATTTATTTAATCCCAATTCAAGTTGAATCAATCTTGATTTCTTTCCCAATCCAAATCAACTTCCATTTGATTTTAATCTTGTTCAACTTTAGTTATAATTTCAAATTATTCCAATCAATTTGAATTATTATCAATTGAACCCATTTCAAATTCAAATCATTTCAATTTATCCTAATTCAATTTCCCATTTATATTTTTAAACTTATACATCTTAAATCACAAATCCAATTAATTCAAACCAATTCAATTTTGAACTAATTCAATTTCAATATTAAATTTAAACTATCTCGAATTATATAAATTTGAGTTAAATTCTCAAAGGTTGCTTTAACCTTTTAAACCAAATTAACATCGTTCAATTTTTTTTAAAACAATATAGTTTCTTTACACACCAGGCTACTTATAAATTTTATACCAAGCATGGTTTCAATTTCAATACAAATCCCTTAAAATCTTCCAAACATTTTTTTTAAAATAAGGCTATATTCAAGATAGTCTGAATTATATTATTTGTTATTTTCTTTAACTCTTTGAAATTGATTATTTCTAGACATAGGTTTTAAAACTTCAAAATTTTAGAACCTGGTTATGCACATCTTATAAATTTACTTCATTTGGCTTACTTAATAACAAATATATCATTACTAAACACAATCACTATTTATGATAATACCCAAGGTAATCATATCTAGATACCAATTCCTTTTTATATCATTCTTACTTCTATAAATTCAAGATTAAATTTCAATTTGAATCCATTTCAAATTTACCTTTTTTATTTTAAGTTTAAACAATTTGATTTCTGAGCTCAAATTCTAGAATTTCATCTCAATCAATTTAATTTTAATTTGGCTATATTTCTGTTTTTACTTAATTTAATTCCAATTCAAGATTTCAATTTGGTTGTATTTTATATTATTTCTTAATTAAATTCCATTAATTTAACATCCAATCACCTTAATATTTATTAGAAGGAAATATTGCTATATACATTAAAATATACTTTTATATAAAGTCATTTAAAACCCTAAAATGATAAAATAACAAGTACGCTCTCATATATATATATATATATATATATATATATATATATATATATATATATATATAGACACACACACACACACACACTCAACTCATTCTAGAGTACTACGGACTCTATTTAATGAGTAATCCCCAACAGAGCCAAGATTCTCGCTTAACCTTTCACCTTGATACCAACTGTAACGACCTAGAATTTTCGAACCCAAAAATTCCAGATAGTTATGAAAAAGAAGAAAGAGATAGAAGAGGAAGAAGAATAGCAACATCAACATCTCACATTCGCAGCGGATAAAATATAATAATAAATAGTAACAGTTTACAAAAGAATACTATATCTGTCGATTAGATTTATAACACATCAGAGTTACATATTTATACAAACATTAGATATACAGTAATCATGCCCCAGATTACAATGATATAATTACAGCGGAAATATCCTATACGTTCTTGCCATCCAGCTCGCCTCCTGAGCTCCAGAACGTACCTACCTGAAAATCTGTAATACTCGGTCTGACCCGAGCATTACACCAAAGTAACACCCGGGTCAGGCTGGAAAGCAGCGTGAGTAAACCCATCTAACATGGAATACAAAGCATACAACTTATATAAAACCCGGGTAACTCATATCAATTCACAAAGCCATAATTTATTTTAGACATCACTTATTTCACATATAAGTTTCTAAATACCCAAGACCTGGATTTAAAATAGGCCAATTCCGCCAAATCACTTCACACCAGCATATAGATTTTACATATCAATCTATAAAATTCGAAGTGTTTTTTGTATTTCCTAATACCTGAACCCGGTCTCTTCGAGTCTCATGTCATCCTAATCCAAGTTATCCAATTGAAATACGCAACATTTCATATCAGAGATTGTTAAACAATTGTTCTGTTTCTTTATCCAACTTAGTTGTCTGTTTTAAAATCTAACTTTGTAAGTAACTGCAATTAATGTAATTCAAATGTTTCAATTAAAAAGAAAGGAAACGTTGATTGCAATTGATAGATTTAATAAAAGAAACGCATGTTTTGTGTTAAACAAAAAGGGTGGTTTAATGGAAATAAACGATCATTTTGAGAAAACAAAATTGAACGTTATCATTTTTAAGGTAAGTATAAATATTTTATTTTGCGTAGATAAAAACCTAAATGCATACAAAATTCTACTTTCGTTTCCAAACTTTTCCATTCCTACGTACATTCCCTTATCTATTATTAATGCCTGAAGATTTAATAATAAAACGTGACATTTATTTTTGTCCCTCCACATTCATTTCCTAATTATAAATAACCTACATCTTATTTCTTCTTCTACATTTTGTTTCTCCTAACACCTCATATTCAAAAGCTCTTATTCTTGCAACTCCAAAAGCATTCTTTTATAAAAATGATTTCTTTTCATTTTTTCATACTGGAGAAGAACGTGTTGAGTCACAGGTTCTATGAAGGTTTTGATTTCTGACAAAGAAATAAAGGCGATCGACAAAACAAGGTCATTATGGCTATAAAGAGGCACAAAAGAGCAACATATGGTACTCTAGATTATAGGTTGATTATTTGATGTTGTAATAGTAATAAACTTGTTAAAATCTATCCTCAAATACTCATGCATCTCAAGGGAATCAATATATACAACTGAATTGCAGTTGCACATTCAGTATGCAACTTTACATGGACCGGTCGACCGGTCATAATATAGGCGGTCGACCGTTCCAGTATAAGTTGCACACTGAAACATGCACACATGCACATAACGACTATATATTTGAATTCCTGTCTACTGATCATTTTTTGACCTGTCGACCGTTTTTAAACAGAGAGCAACTTTTCCAAAAGACACTTCTTTCTCCAAAGGTTGCATCTCTTACCTTTCATCAAAGATCATATCTCTTAATGGCAACTGCTCACAAAGAGTTACAACCATTCTTCTCTATATAAACTCATCTAAATCATTGATTAAAAAAACATGATTGTATATGCTTTTTACTCCAGTCTCTGATCTTACTTTCTACATACTCCTGCATTCTAAAAGCTCTCAATTATTTTAATTGCTTATTGAATCATTGAAATTATTTCATATCTTTTGATTCAATAAGTAATACACTTTCCTTAATCTTCACAAAACATCATTCGCATATTTTGAGGATAAAATTATAGGAAATTTGTACTACAAGTGACAAAACTGTGTTAGCAAGAACACATACCGTCAACAAACAATTATATTCATCGTTGTTGAAGTCCTCTGTGTTGTAAGAGGCAAGTGTTGAAGTCCTCGGTGTTGTAAGAGGAAAGTGTTGAAGTCCTCAGTGTATTAGAGGCGTGAAATCCCGTTCGTTTGCTCGGGTATTGTAAACCTGTTCCTTCGGGTGAAGCGATGTAGTTAATAGTGAAAATCCAGATAGAAATCTGGGACTAGACGTAGGACGGTGCTCCGAACCAGTATAAAAATCTCTAGTGTGATTTTTCTATTTTTATTTACTTTGCTACTATCATCTATTTTCTGCATTTATATTATAGTCCATATTACACGATCCGTGTGTACTATACTAGCACGTGCACGATCACACACTTTTCATTTGGTATAGGAGCCAGGTTATCACATAACCGTAACACAGTTATTTGATATATTCTTGTAATATGGCAAATAACGCAAGTACTAGCACTCAGAACACCACGTACATGGAAGGTCATTCGACACAAAGACCTCCATTTTTCAATGGTCTTAACTATAGTTATTGGGCAACACGTATGTCATTCTTTATGCAATCAAATAGCTATGATGCTTGGAATGCCACTCAAAGAGAAATAGTGAATCCAAAAACTGATTATTTAGAATGGACTGCGGCTGAGAAAACGGCAGCAGCCGTAAATGCAAGAGCAATAAATATGTTGTTCTGTGCATTAGACCAAAATGAATATAACCGTGTTAGTATCTGCACTACTGCATATCAAATTTGGCAAACGCTAAAAACCACTCATGAAGGTACTAACAAGGTTAAACAAGCCAAAATAGCCATGCTGAAAAGTCAATTTCAAAATTTCAAAATGAAACCAAATGAGACAATCAATGATATGTATTCACGGTTTCAAACTATCCACCATGCACTTATTGGCTTAGGACAAAAATATTCTGATTTTGATGTTGTTTCAACAATCCTACATTCTCTGACTAGTGAATGGGAAGGAAAAGTATTAGCAATTGAGGAAGCTAATGACCTTTCCGTCATGAAGCCAGATGAATTGATAGGAAATTTAATGTCCTATGAAGCGAATTTGCAGGCTAGAAAAGAACAGAAAGAAGAAAAGAAAAATGTAGCATTTCATGTTGAGAAAGATGAAAATGAATCAGATTCTGAAGACGAAGATTTGGCATTCATTGCGAAAGGATTCAAAAAATTCCTAAAATATCGAAAAGCCAGTCGTTACAATAAAAGGAAACCTGGATCAAATAAACCATCTTCATCTGCTATAGAATGTTTCAACTGCCACAAAAAGGGACACATGCAGAAGGATTGTCCAGAACAAAAGAAGAAGTCAGAAAATGACAAATTCAAATATAAGAAGGACAAATCAAAGAAACGAGCCTTCTCAGTAACATGGGATGATTCAGAGTCATCTTCATCAGAAAGTGAAAGTGATTCGGAGAATGAACAAGCTAATGTTTGTTTTATGGCAACAGAAGATGAGGTACAAATTCCTACATTTGATTAATTACTTGATATTAATGCTGAATTGATACTCAAATATAAAGACATAAAACATCAATTAAAAGTAGTCAAAGCAGATTTAAGTAGAGCAGAGTTTGAACGAGATATGTTAAAAGATGAGAAGAAAATATTAGAAGAGGAACTTGAGAAAATTCAAGAATCATCATCTAATGTTGACTCTCAACTATCTCTTTTGAGTCAAGAAATAGAAGCTCAAAAAGAGAAAAATAATGCTCTCACTACTGAAAATCATGAGCTTAAGGCAAAAGTCAAAATTCTAGACCTAGAAAAAGCTAGTTTACAAACAAAGTTTGATGACATTACTCAAAATGTTTTAACTTTAACAAAGGTCGAGAAAATTTGACAAAAATCATTGAAAACTCACAATCTGCATCAAATAAACAAGGTCTGGGATATAAGAAACGAGAAATCAAGGGTAATAGAAGAAAGAAGAGAATACAAAAGATTGAAGTTAAGAAAAATCTTAGTTTATTATGTTCCAAACCAAAACCAGTTGTGAAATTTCAAAAGAAAAATACAAAGACTATCAAAATATGGGTTCCTAAAACAAATAACAATTTGATTAGGGACAAATACATTCAGCAATTCATGAATACTGTGCATCTTAATAATAATTATATATATAAAGGGAATACCGGACCCATATGGGTTTGGACTCCTAAGACCTAACTCTTAGGACCCTATAAAAAGTGGGTACCATGGACTTAATTCTATTTTTTGCAGGTCCCACTTAAGAAAAGAGGAAAGTGGATATTGGACAGTGGTTGCTCGAAGCACATGACGGGAGACAAGAGCTTATTAACAAATATTACATACTCAGATGGTGGCTCCATCACTTTTGGAGACAATTCAAAAGGCTATATCATCGGCAAAGGTGATGTGAGCAATTGCGTTACATCTAACTTACCTCTTATTACAAATGTCATGCTAGTTAAAAAATTAAAACACAATTTACTTAGTATTAGTCAGTTATGTGACAAAGATTTTACAATCTCCTTTTCGAATAATAAGTGTAGTATCTTAGATAAAGACCACAATTTAGTTTTCGAAGGTTATAGAGGCAGAAATATATATATTCTGAATATGAATATTAATCATAATTCAGATATATGTCTTGTGGCTAATGATAATGATCCATGGCTATGGCACAAAGGCTTCTGTCATATAAACTTCAGAACTATTAACAAGCTAGCCAAAAACAATCTAGTTAGAGGTCTACCCAAGATTAGTTATAAAAACGATAATTTTTGTGATGCCTGTCAGATAGGAAAATTGACCAGATCATCATTCAAGTCAAAAAGGGTCATATCGACATTACAACCACTTGAACTACTACATATGGATTTATTCGGACCAACACAGGTTTAGTCAATAAACCATAATAGATATGTATTTGTAATAGTTGATGACTAATCTCGTTATACATGGACTATTTTTCTGAAAAACAAGAATGACACTTTTGACCATTTCAAATCTTTCGTCAAAAGAATTCAAAAATCAAAAGGGCTAAAAGTTAAAAACATAAGAAGTGATCATGGTGGTGAATTTGAAAATAACAAATTTGAACATTTTTGTACAAAAAAAGGTATTAACCATAATTTTTCGTTTCCTAGAACTCCACAACAAAACGGAGTTGTAGAACGGAAAAATCGTACATTACAAGAATGTGCAAGAACGTTATTAAATGGATCCACTTTACCAAAACATTTCTGGGCAGAAGCCGTCGCTACTGCGTGTTATGTTTTGAATCGTGTGTCCATTCGACCACTCACCAAAAACACGTCTTATGAATTATTTAACGAAAGGAAGCCAAATATATCTTACTTCAAAGTATTTGGTTCAAAATGTTTTATTTAAAATACAAAAGACCATCTCGGAAAGTTTGATCTGAAAGCTGATGAAGGTATATTTGTCGGTTATTCGGAAAGAAGCAAAGCGTATCGTATTTTCAATAAACAAACCAAAACTATTGAAGAATCTCTTCATGTTTCTTTCGATGAATTCTTTAAACCTTCTCAATCAAAACCAGATAATGACGAAACTATATTTACTGACACTCCTCTCATCATAAATTATGATTCTGACTCTGAAAATCTTATTGACAATATTTCCCAACAACAACCAGCTAGTGAGATACGTTCCCCTCCAAGATTATTGAGACACCATCCGGTTCAAAATGTAATTGGCGAGGTTAACTCACAAGTAAGAACTAGGAATCAATTACATCAAATGGGTCAAGTTGCGTTTCTATCAAATATCGAACCTAAGAATCCAAAAGAAGCTGCTACAGACGATTACTGGATCATTGCCATGTAGGAAGAACTAAATCAGTTCGAGCGCAATGACGTTTGGGAACTTGTTCCAAGGCCAACTGATCAGTCAGTTATTGGTACTAAATGGGTTTATAAAAATAAGGCCGACGAACAAGGAAATATCACCAAAAACAAAGCAAGATTAGTAGTACAAGGATATAATCAGGAGGAAGGTATCGATTATGAAGAAACTTTTGCACCAGTTGCTCGACTAGAAGCTATTAGAATTATATTATCTTTTGCTTGTCACCATAATTTCAAACTTTATCAGATGGATGTCAAAAGTGCTTTTCTCAATGGATTTATCAAAGAGAATGTCTATGTCGAACAACCTCCTTTGTTCGTACATGAAAAATATCCTGACCATGTGTTCAAACTTAAGAAAGCTCTGTATGGTTTAAAATAGGCACCTCGTGCTTGGTATGAACGATTACGTAGCTATTTTATTAACTCAGGATTTCAAATAGGCAAAGTCGATCAAACTTTGTTTATTAAACATTCTCAAAAGGATATTCGAGTTATCCAGATATATGTAGACGACATCATCTTTGGTTCAACAAACGATAAACTCTGCAAAGAATTTGCAAGTATTATGACCAAAGAGTTCGAAATGTCTCATATGGGAGAACTATCATATTTTCTTGGACTTCAAATCAAGCAACTTCTGAATGGTATCTTTATCAATCAAGAAAAATATTGCAGAAATCTTATCAAACGCTTTAGATTAGAAAATACATCTGGTAAACCAACTCCTATGAGTACAACTACACATCTTGAAAAAGATGAAAATGGTAAGAGTGTTGACCAGAAATTACATCGAAGCATGATTGGTTCTCTTCTTTATCTTACAGCTAGTCGTCCAGATATAATGATGAGTGTTTTTCTATGTGCACGCTTTCAAGCAGATCCAAAAGAATCACATCTATGAGCAGTGAAACGTATAATTCGTTATCTTAATAATACCAAAGATTTCGGTCTTTTTTATCCAAAAGAATGTCCATTTGAATTAGTATCATATAGTGATGCTGATTTTGGCGGATCACGAAAGGATAGAAAAAGTACAAGTGGTACGTGCCATTTTATTGGAAAATCACTTGTCTCTTGGTTTAGTAAGAAACAGAATTGTGTTTCACTATCAACATGTGAAGCCGAATATATATCAGCGGCTCTCGCTTATACTCAAGTGCTATACATGCAACAAACTCTTCAAGATTTTGATATTCATTTATCAAATTCAATTATATACTGTGATAACACAAGTGCTATAAATCTCTCTAAGAATCCGGTGAATCATTCTAGAACCAAACACATTGATATCCGTCATCATTTCCTTCGAGATAATATTGAAAAAGAAAATATATGTCTTTAATATGTCCAAACTGACAATCAATTAGCAGACATCTTTACTAAGCCTCTGCTCGAATCTAGCTTTATTAGATTACGAAAGGAGCTTGGTTTAATCTCAAGAAATAATCTCAACTAATAAATACTAACGATCATCCTTTCTTTTAATAACCGTCTTTTCCTTTCCTATTTTATAACTTCAGTTTTTTTTTTAAAAAAAAAGAAAAAAAAGAAAAGGGGGAGAGCTATTTTTAGAGTTAACATAAGCCTCTGCTTGTTTTCATGGTCAAAATTTTCTATTCACTCACATCCTTAGGTTTATACATAAGAAACTTGTATATAAGCTTGTCAAAATTTCTTATTTTATTCATCTTTTCTTATCTGACCATAAGATTCTATACAAAATTCTCTATGGCTCACATTTGTGATAAATGTGCTCAAGAATCACACATTTCCATTACGAGTTCTGAGTCGGAGGAATATTATTCTCCCAAAACACCAAAACAAAAACCAAGTTATCATCATCAATGCTCTTGTATTCCTGGTAATACACCAACCTCAAAATGAGTGAAGAGGACGCTGTTTTGTTCTCCTTGTACCAAAGCACAGATCGACGAGATTCACCACTATCAGAAACATCAAATAGATCTTCAGAGACAGCTCCATTATGGGCAAAGCCAACTTTATCATGAGCAACAACGGACATCGGCACGTTTATCCGTTTTAAAGAAGGTGGCATCATTCTTCTGTAGTTCTAACAAGCATGACGTGCACGAACCAATGCTGTCTAGGCCATCAACATCTAAAAGTCCTAACTCTTGGGATCGGAATTATGAGATGAATGAAGGTGCTCAGAAAAACTGGAGTCCATGGGCAAAACGTATTGAAGAAAACAAAGATAATTCTAATGACGAACCTTCCACTTCTCATTAGATTTATATATAGTTATTGTATCTTTATTTATCACTCATGTAATAATGCTTGTGCTTTACATTAAGAGTGAAAATATAGCACGTTATATTCAAAAAAAAAATTGCAAAACAGGCTTTTACTCAGCAGATTTTACAACCGGTCGACCCCCAAAATTATAACCGGTCGACCGTTTGCTCTCTGGTTGAAAACGGTCGACCAGCCATAATCAAGCGGTCGACCGGTTGACGTATTTCCAGTTTTTATATATATCCTATGCGTCATGTTCTTTCTATCCTCCTTCTCGTTTGACTCAACCGGTTATTTTTCCCCAAACTCCAAAACCCTAGTTTCTCAATTTCAATTTCCAAATCTCCCAATCTTCTAACAATGGCTCCTCCGCAAAAGAAACCCAAGAAAGCATCATCCTCCGGAACTTCATCTCTTAATTTCTCCGCTAAGAAATGGCTCGAAAGTCCGGTAGCTATAACAAGATGGAATCAAATGACTAACTACAAGTTTCATCCGGGCTCTTTCATCAAGTTTGATGATTTCACGTCTTATGGAATTCGTAGGCTAGCCAATAACTCCAACATTTCTCCATTGACAGATTTTTTAGAAAACAATGTGGAAATAAATCATTTGATGATAAAATTGTTCTATGCCAACATGAACCTCGACGAGTATCAACCTGATAATCCGAATGGAGTCATTTGGTATGTCGTCTGTGGCAAACAAATTTTTATTACTCGTGATAGGATTGCCTCTATACTTGGTATACCAAATCAAGGCGATGAGTTTTCATCTACTATCTGTGAAGTCTTCACTCGCAATAGCATCAGTCATCAGTTCATAGAGGACAATAGTGATGGCACAAAGTCTATTGGATTTCGACCCACCGCCAGACTAATACATCGCGTCTTGATGCATTATCTGTTTCCTAGACTTGGAAATTATGATGCGGTATATAAAGAAAACTTCAAGGCTCTCTATGCTATTTATGGGGAAATCCCAATCAATTGGGTTCATATGCTTTTTGATGAAATTCTCAAGGTAAATAACTCTACGCGACCTCATTTCTTCTACAATGAATATATCATGCGTCTTTTGTTATCTTGTGGGGTAAAGCCTCCTGACTCTGCCACCTCGAAACCAAAATGTATTGATTCCATAACCATCAAATGCATGAAGCTTCCTCCACCTTATCTTGAGATTATGCCTTTTGAACAATGGCAACAAAGAGATCCAAGAAAACAAAAAGCAACTTCCTCTCGACCTCGTTCCGATGAAGTTAAACTGTTAAAATCAAAATCATCCACAAAAGAATCACTTGAAACTATTGCGCGTAACCAATTCTTGCTTGAATCACGTCTCAAGCGCATGGACACAAAAATTGATAAACGCTTCAATAAGGTCAAGTCATTCTTTGGTATGTTATGGGATGCTATATCATGTACCACATCCACCTCTGTTCAAGCACAAGACCCAGGAAAACGTCCTGCTCCTCCTGTTTTCAACTGGACCTCATCTGAGGAGTCTACTGGTATGAGTGGACATGGACATGGAGAATCATCTAGAGGGAACAATGACGAAGAAGAAGAAGATGATGATGATGACGATGATGATGATGATGAAGACGAGATAGGATCTGCCTCATCTTAGATTCTTTTGTCTATTATGGTTTAGTACTTTAAAAACATCAATCGACACTTGTACTAAATAGTGTCGTTATTTTTATTTTTCATTTGACATTATGGTCTGTATTATACTCTGGTATGTTTTGGATGTGTTAAGTTTTATTTTCCGATGCACATTATGGTGATTACACTCCTATATTATTCCAGTATCTGTTACTCCTTTTTTTCGATGACAAAGGGGGAGAAAGGGCTAACAATTGTTTGTAGGAATATACATATATATAAAAAATTCAAAGAGGGAGATCACATACTCAGGGGGAGATTCAGATTTTCAGATATATATTGTCATCAATCAAAAAGGGGGAGAATGTTGAGTCACAGGTTCTATGAAGGTTTTGATTTATGAAAAAGAAATAAAGGCGATCGACAAAAGAAGGTCATTATGGCTATAAAGAGGTACAAAAGAGCTACATATGGTACTCTAGATTATAGGTTGATTATTTGATGTTGTAATAGTAATAAACTTGTTAAAATCTATCCTCAAATACTCATGCATCTCAAGGGAATCAATATATACAACTGAATTGCAGTTGCACATTCAGTATGCAACTTTACAGGGACCGGTCGACCGGTCATAATATAGGCGGTCGACCGTTCCAGTATAAGTTGCACACTGAAACATGCACACATGCACATAACGACTATATATTTGAATTCCTGTCTACTGATCATTTTTTGACCTGTCGACCGTTTTTAAACAGAGAGCAACTTTTCCAAAAGACACTTCTTTCTCCAAAGGTTGCATCTCTTACCTTTCATCAAAGATCATATCTCTTAATGGCAACTGCCCACAAAGAGTTACAACCATTCTTCTCTATATAAACTCATCTAAATCATTGATTAAAACAACATGATTGCATATGCTTTTTACTCTAATCTCTGATCTTACTTTCTACATACTCCTGCATTGTAAAAGCTCTCAATTATTTTAATTGCTTATTGAATCATTGAAATTATTTCATATCTTTTGATTCAATAAGTAATATACTTTCCTTAATCTTCACAAAACACCATTCGCATATTTTGAGGATAAGATTATAGGAAATTTGTACTACAAGTGACAAAACTGTGTTAGCAAGAACACATACCGTCAACAAACAATTATATTCATCGTTGTTGAAGTCCTCTGTGTTGTAAGAGGCAAGTGTTGAAGTCCTCGGTGTTGTAAGAGGCAAGTGTTGAAGTCCTCAGTGTATTAGAGGCGTGAAATCCCGTTCGTTTGCTCGGGTATTGTAAACCTGTTCCTCCGGGTGAAGCGGGGTAGTTAATAGTGAAAATCCAGATAGAAATCTGGGACTAGACGTAGGACGGTGCTCCGAACCAGTATAAAAATCTCTGGTGTGATTTTTCTATTTTTATTTACTTTGCTACTATCATCTATTTTCTGCATTTATATTATAGTCCATATTACACGATCCGTGTGTACTATACTAGCACGTGCACGATCACACACTTTTCAAAACGAGGTCCTATAGCGTGCTAAAGCTTTTGCTGACGTGGCTTATATTTTTGTTAGGTATGATTATTTGTTTGTTTAAATTAATTTTGTTTTCAAGCGATTTAACACGTGTAACTTTCTCATACGAACTCCGTTTCACACGCGATTTTTTTATTAGGATCGTAATAAAATTCCGGATCTTTTGACGCTGGTTAGGACGAATTTGGAGACTGTCAAATTTTTGGTTTTAAATTTAATTTTAATTCAATTTAAATTCAAAAGGTGAGTGTTTTAACCCACTCACAACTTCTAAATTTTCTTGCGCTTGTTAAATTGATTTAAGATATGAGTAGAAATTTATTTATGACTGTTTTGCGTTTTTTTCATCATCTCGGTTAAATCGCATTTATTTAATTTAACTGCTAATTAATTTTATTATTGCATATAAATTGACACTTAAAATTTATTTATTTTGCATATGAACTGCTAGTTAAACAGTTATTTATTTATTTATTTATTTATTTTGAATATAAACTGTTTGTTGATACCTGTTATATTTTATATGTTCTATTGATGTCTGTTTAAATTGATGATGATTGAAATAAAATTGGTTGATGATTGATATTGGGTGAATGGATGGTGTGTTCTATATTATATACACTGCAAGGTGTTATGCATTCTCATTTCATTCGGGATTGCGGTTTGAAATGATATACAACCGCATTTTTGTTTATTTTTAAATTTGCGGATTGAAATGATAAATATCTGTATCACTTAACCATAGGATAGACAATTATATACAGGCACCGCGGTATATATATAAAATTATTTTTGAAATGATTTCTATGGTTTGGATAGGATGCGGTTTAATAAATATTAATTTTGATCTTATATAAAATCTTATTTTATATATACATATATAGTTAAATTATTGAATTTAAGCTATGTATGAATTTATTAAATGGAAATAAATAAGTTGAAAAATGGAGTTTGATAATTTATATTTATGATTAAGTACAGGTTTAAGATATTATATATATAGAGAGTTTTAAATAGTTCAAACCAATTAAGATTGGAAATTAAATTGGAAATTTATTTCGAATTGGGCTTATTTAAAAATTAAACTCCACAAGTTGGTGTAAACTTATTAATCTTGGAAATTTTAAAGGTATGATATTTATAACTGGATTTTTATTCAAGATAAATTAATTGAATAATTCTAATATAAATAAATGGAAGGAAATATTTAGTGTTAATAAATTGGGTTGATCTATTATGTAAACGTTTCAAAACTAAAAAATAGGACAATGAATTTTTGAATAGAAATTCCCAACCTTGGTTTTGAAATTTATTAAATACTCAAAGTTTGAAAATATTAAAATCGAAGTGTTTTATTCAAACTGAAAGTGAATCTAAAGGTTATGGGTTTAGACTGAATTTAAAGTAAATAAAATTGTAAAGGCATGGAAATTATTTACTTTATAAAGAAATTTTAGATTCAACTATTTTATTTTATATACTATTGAATATCCAAACCATTTAAGTTTTGAAAGTTATGGTTTTAAAGCTATGAATTTCGAAGTATCATGTTTTAAAAGTTATAATTCAAATGTTTGGGTTTCAGATATTATAAATTTTAAAGCAGTATGATTTTGGAAAAGATATGTTTACTTCGATAGGCTCGCGACCTAGCGACCTAAGGAGTTCTACGGCCGAGCGACCCAAGGTTTCAGCAAGAAAACAGCCCGAGGGTGTACGCGACTTAACGGGATAAAGGTGGAGCGACTCAACCATATATGCGACCTAAAGAAGAAACGGCACGACCTAATTATAGCACGACCTAGGGGATGGAGCGATCTAACCTCTTACTAACCCAACGACTTATAGAACAAAGCGACCTAACTGCTCAACGACCTAATTACTAAAAAGGGGGGTTTGCGACCTAATGAGTTCAGCGACCCAAGGGGTCCATGACTTAGCAAACTAAGGAAAGGGGCTATCCACGATCTAACGAGTTAAGTCGCATTACGGTTTAACAACTTAGCTTAAGTCGCTAGATTGGTTGTCTCGGCATTGTAAAGTTACTAGCTACTCCCTTAGATCGTCGCCAACCTACGACTTGCATTAGGTCGTTCACAATCTAGCACTTGGTGAATAAGTGATGTTGCTTCCTCCTAAGTCGCGACGGCCTGTTAGCTAGCTCAGGTGACCACGGAAGGACCAGTTAAGTCGTAGCTCGCTTCCCTCTAACTCGCCAGCGACCTATGACCTATCTTAGGTCGCGCGCGACCTATACTTCACCCCGGAAATCTCCTATAAATACACCCTAAGCTCCAACATGAAAGGGACTTTTCAGATCATTTTCTTCAAAGCATGGAGACTCTGCCATCTTCAAGCCGAGCCTTACTCCAACACTTGAAACTCACAACAAGCTTTAGTTGACTTCAAACAGGGATTCAACATATTCAACTATGAATTCGGAGAATTCTCTTGCGTCGAAGTTTTTCTAGATACTTGTCTTTTGAAGTAAACTGTAATTGAAGGAAATTGTAAAGGATTGTAATCAAATCAGTAATAAAAAGGATTGAAGCGGACGTTGGCTTGATTATAAGCCGAACCACTATAAACTCTGTGTCTCTTACTGCTTTTCCAGTGAATTACTGCTTTTTTTTATTCCCGTGTTAACGGGTGGTGCTTTCATTCAATCTCTATTTGCATCGGGGTGTTAGCGTCTTACTTTTTATGTTAACATTTTTGGTGCTTTCACTGAGAACCCAACTCAGGTTACTGTCATCATAGATTCGCAGAAGTTTGTAGAAAGGATTTCTTTAAAAACCAAAAGTTTATCAGAAATAATGGCTCCAGGAAGGAAGTGCAAGTCAGTTAGATCTGACGATGTTCGCGAGACTACTGCAACCTCTCCTCCTTTAAGTCAAACAACTCCAACTGTCGGAGTTACACGAGCAGAGCTAGATGCCGTTGTATCCGGGCTACATCGGCAAATGGAAGCTCAGAATAACCTAATGATGGAAAGGTTGAATGCTTTATTTGAGGCAAACCGTCAACCGGTATCTAAAGAGGGAAATCTTGCTGATGAAGTGCATAATGTGGAAGGAAGAAATGTCCCTGATCCAGTGGAAAGAACACCTCCCCAAGCCGGAGGATCGGGGCCGCAACCGACTCTCCGTGAGCGACTATCAAGGCAAAATTCGGAGAGAATGGCTGATGTTTGTCCTGCTGAGCCTCAGAATGATGAAGAGTATTTCTCAGGCATGGTTCGTCAGATTATGAAGGAAAGTATGCAGAGAAATGAAGATGAGAAAGAATGGGGTTTCGCTCCGAGCAAAACTCCATTCACTGAAAAGATCCTGAAGGTAGAATTCCCAAGGAAGTTTGTCCCTCCAACTATTCCAGCTTACAAGGGATCGAGCGATCCCAATGAGTTTCTGTATAAGTATGATTGGCACATGACGGGTGCTAGAGCCTCTGATGAAATCAAATGTCGGTATTTTTCGATATACCTGGAAGGAGTTGCTTTACTTTGGTTCACAAAGCTGCCGGTCCGATCGATAGACCAATTTTCTGATTTGACTCGGAAATTCAAGGAACGGTTTCGATTGTATGCGTCAAAGTGAAGGATATAATGTCGTTATCCAGCATGGAGCAGAATCCTGGAGAATCCATTAGAGCTTTCTTGAATCGCTTCAACATAGCTTTGGCCGAGGTAGATAACGCAGAGCCACTCATGATCCTAACATACTTGATGAGGGCAATAGATAAATCAAGTGAATTTGGAAAGTGGTTGAAAATGAAAGAACCAAATTCTCCCAACAAGTTTTATAAGAAGGCCGATGAATTCATGCGCCTGGAAAGCCTCCAAGCATCGGCTAAGGTGGTATCTACAGGGGCTGGAAATAGTAATGCTGTTTCGAATAAGAAGGAATCTGGCAATCAGAAGAGGGGGAACGATGGCCAGAAGAAGCATGGAGATGCAAAGAAAGGACGTCCCTTCAACTTTACCCCTTTGACTGATACCCCGAAAAACATCTACTTTGCAAACAAAGAAACGGACGAATTCCCCGCACCAGCTAAGCAAAGAGTTAATGGGAAAGCTGAGAAGAATGGAAGGTTTTGCCGGTTCCATAACCAACACGGGCATGATACTAACGAGTGCCGTCACTTGAAGGAGGTAATTGAGGAACTATTGAAGGAAAACAAGCTCCAGCAATATGTAAAAAGGAACAAGAATGGCCCAACTTCGTCAACTCAAGGACAACAAGTTCCTGTTCATCATCCTGGCTCAAGTGAAAAGGCGACAACTTATGAATCAGAGAGGCCTGTCATAAATGTGGTTACAGGGGGCCCTCACCCAGCTGTAGGAGTTTGGGTGAGATGGAAAGATACGCCCGTGCTTTGAAGTATGCACCGGCAGATGAAAGTGTTTTTGTGTTAGAAGATGCTACACCCCTGAAGCAGCAGAAAACTTTTAATGATGACATTATATTCAGTGCTAGGGATTCAATGGGTGTTGAAGCTCCTACCATTGATCCTTCGGTCATCTCCGCTGGCATTAGGCCAGCTACTGTGAAAAGAGTTCTGGTTGACTGTGGAGCTTCGTGCAACATTCTCTTCAAGAAGACTTTTGATCAGATGTAGATTCCAATGGTTGACGTTCAAGCTTCATCACTAAAGATTGCTGGTTTTACTAGGGAGACGAAACAGCCAATTGGGACTATTGATTTGTTCGTAGAGCTTGGATAGGGGCAGAGAAAAGTGGCTCGAAAACAGACCTTTGTTATTGTTGAAGAATTTTCTGCCTACAATGCCTTCCTAGGCCGACCAACTCTGGCAGCATTTAAAGCTATTCTTGCCCCATGGTGTCTGACTATAAAATTCTCCACAGATAATGGAGTCGGTCTGGTGAAAGGGGATCAGAATGCTAGAGGATAATGTTTTCTTACAGAGTTGCGTGAAACAAGGAAGAGAGAAATGGGAAAAGATGCGGCGGCCCCGGTCCGCATCAAAGAATCAACCTTGTAGCAATTACAGAGTGGACCCTACACAGGCGAACATAGCGGTGCACGAAGAGAGATGGATCCCAGAAAAGCCAGTGCAGGGGATAATAGAGTGGTACCAGTTGAAGTGGTAGTGTCGATACCTGTTGACCCGAAAGACCCGAACAAAGTGTTGAATGTGGGTTCACAGCTTAATGCAACGGTTCAAAATGTTTTGATATCATTTTTGAAAGCAAATCCGGATGTATTCGCTTGGACTCATGCCGATATGTGTGGAATATCTCCAGAAAATGCAGTACATGCCTTGAATATTGATCCAAAGTTTACACCTGTGAAGCAGAAAAGAAGAACCCAGGGTCCCGAAAGGTCAGCAGCATTAAGGGAAGAGGTGGATCGGCTCATGGAGAATGACTTTATCAGAGAATCTACTTATCCGAATTGGGTTTCAAATCCAGTACTGGTTAAGAAAGCTAATGGAAAATGGAGAGTATGCATCGACTTTTCAGATTTAAACAAGGCTTTCCCCAAAGACTGCTTTCCGCTTCCCAGGGTTGACCAGTTAGTTGATGGAACTGCGGGGCATCAATTGTTATCTTTTATGGATGCTTACTCCGGATATAACCAGATCATGATGCATGAGCCAGATCAGGAGGACACGAGTTTTATAACCGATGTTGGTCTGTACTGTTACAAAGTCATGCCCTTCGGACTGAAGAATGCAGGGGCAACTTACCAGAGACTTGTTAATGCAATGTTCAAGCCACAGATTGGCAAGACTATGGAAGTTTATGTCGATGATATGCTGGTAAAGTCAAAGAAAGCAGCGGACCACATGGATCGCTTGGCAGAAATGTTCTCAATCCTCCGAAAGTATGGTATGAAGCTGAATCCTTTGAAATGATCATTTGGGGTAGAATCTGGAAAATTTCTGGGTTTCATTGTGAGTGCAAGGGGCATTGAAGCTAATCCTACTCAGATAACTGCCTTAAGAGAAGTCAAAGCTCCTAGAACGAAGAAGGAATTGCAAAGTCTCAATGGAAAAGTTGCTGCCTTAAGTCGGTTCATTTCCAAAGCTACTGATAAATGCATTCCATTCTTCGATGCTCTAAAGAAAGGAAGAAAAAACTTTGACTGGACCCTGAATGCCAGAAAGCTTTTGATGAGCTGATTCATCATATGGAAACGCCTCCTATACTTTCTAAGCCTACCAATAGTGAAGATCTTTTTGTATATTTGGCAATCTCGTCTCATGCCCTCAGCGCAGCTTTGGTACGGGAAGATGCGAAAATTCAGCACCCGGTCTACTACATCAGCAAGAGATTCACTGGGGCAGAAATGAACTATTCAAAGTTGGAAAAGCTCGCCTATTGCCTACTGATTGCATCAAGGAAATTGAGGCCATATTTCCAAGCTCATCCCATCAAAGTCCTCACTAATCAGCCCTTGAAGCAAGTCCTGTTTCGTCCTGAGACTTCGGGTCGTCTTTTAAAGTGGAATATTGAGCTCAGTCAATATGACATCACTTATCATCCTCGGAGACCAATCAATGGACAAGCTTTGGCAGAATTCATCGCGGAATGTACAAAGGTGATAGTGAGGAAGTAGTGACCGATGATCCTTTAATCCGATGGAAACTGTATGTTGATGGCGCAAGAAATGATTACTGTTCTGGGGCCGGGGTTGTGCTTGAAACCCCTGAAGGACGGTCACTGTGTTATGCTTTAAGACTAGAATTCCCTTCGATAAACAATGAAGCAGAGTATGAAGCTCTCATTGCTGGCCTAAAGATTGCTACAGAACTGAACATCAAGGCATTGCAGATCTTCAGTGATTCACAGCTTATTGTGTGCCAAGTCAGGAAAGAGTTTCAAACCAAAGGAGGAAATCTGCCCGCTTATCTGTCAAGAGCCTGGGAGCTTCTCGAGGACCTGGACCATTATACGATAAACCATATACCTCGGGAAGAAAACATGAAGGCAGATTACCTTGCAAAGTATGCAAGCACTGGTGAAGCTCAATTTTTGGGATTAGTTCCTGTGGATGTCCTGTCAACTCCAAGCATTGATGAAATGGATATTGACTGGATCATGACTGTATCACAGGAGCGGCAATCATGGATGACTCCGATATTGGAATAACTACGCGACGATTCTCTACCAGAAAAATCAAAAGAACGGCAGAAGTTGTTAAGAAAAGCATCCAAATTTGTAATTCAAGATGGCCGATTGTATATGCGGGGATTCACAATGCCATTACTCCGATGTGCGACCAAAGAAATAGCTGAAACAATTCTAACTGAGATACACGGAGGAGAGTGTGGAGACCATTCAGGAGGTCAAACTTTAGCAAAGAAAATTCTCCGTTATGGATATTTTTGGCCGGATATTAACCGTGATGCTGCGAGTTACGCCCGAAAATGTGACCGATGCTAGAGATTTGCAAATATCCCAAGAGCACCTTCCACTGAGATAACACAGATGGTCAGTCCATGGCCATTTATTATTTGGGGAATGGATCTTATCGGGTCTCTGCCAACTGCAAAATCGGAATCAGATATGCTATTGTTGCTGTAGATTATTTTACTAAATGGGCTGAATCTGAACCTTAGCTACTATTACCTCTAAGAAAATGATAAACTTTGTAACTAAGAATATCATTTGCTGGTATGGAGTGCCTCAAAAGATAATCACAGACAATGGAACCCAATTTGAAAGTAAAGAGTTCCATGATTTTTGCAAAAAATTCAAGATCCAAAAAAGTTTCTCAGCAGTGGATTATCCGCTGGCAAACGGGCAAGTGGAAGCAGTGAATAAAATTATCAAGTCAACCATCAAAAAGCAGCTGGAGAAAGCAAAAGGTGGTTGGGTCGATAAGCTTCCGCTAGCACTATGGGCATATAGGACTACACATAAAACTGCGACGGGGCACACTCCATTTTCATTGGCATATGGATCAGAGAAAATAATTCCGGTAGAAATAGAAGTCCCTTCACATAGAAGAATCCATTTCAACCATGCCGAAAATGAAAAGCTGCAACTCGAAGCCCTTGACTTCCTTGATGAGAAAAGGGAAGAAGCTGAGCTCAGAACTGCGGCTCACCAGCAAAGAATAGCCAGGCACTTCAATTCCAAAGTTCACAGGCGCAGCTTTGAAGTTGGGGATCTAATCTTAAAAAGAATTATGACACCTACGGGTGTGCTTGGACCAAACTGGGAAGGGCCGTATGTTATAGGCCAAAAACTTCTTGACGGCACATGCAAACTTGTAACTGTCGAAGGAGACCCAATTCCAAGAGCTTGGAACAGCAATCATTTGCGCCCATATTTTACTTAAAGGCTTTAATGAAATATTGTAAAAGAATGATGAATGTATGATTCTTGTATTGAAAGCCGTTGTAAAGTCAGTGCAAGTGAATAATAAGAACTATAAAGTGGATGTAGGTCAATTTTTGGCCAAACCACTATAAATCTTGTGTTCTTTAGTATTATAGACTGCTTTGCTTTATTTCGATACATAAAATACGTCAACTGTATTACTAAAATGTCGATTTAATAATGCAGGCCATAAAAACAAAGCTTACCCATCACAAGACCAAGCAATCCTCGACATCACCCAAAGAGCAAACGCTAAGCCGTTCAAAATTTCCATACTCAAATCCTACGAAAGAAGTGCTTCGAACAAAAGTTAGCGATAAGGCTGGAAGTGGGCCATCGCTAACTAACTGTGAATGTTTGTACAAACGAGCATCCAGTTTAATAGCCTGTGTCTACCACCACCAACTCGCTTAACTATGAAGTATATTTCTTTGGATAAGGGAAGTTGTTGGCAACTAAAAGGGAATGGTATTTGAAAAAGATAACGGGGATTGCCGATATGAATAGATGGCAAAGAAACATGGGCGAGCAAGCATCAAACAGCAAAAGACCTCTTCGGAGGCACAAGCCCTCTTCGGAGGCACAACTCTTCGGAGGATAAAGACCTCAAACAGGGCATGCCAAAAGACTTTCTCAACGAAAAAGATTGGTATGGAATGATCAGGAGCACCTTCCCAACTGGAAGGCAAGGCGCTTGTTTACTAGCTGAAACGGTTTGCGCAGACAAGCGTCCAAGTAACTTGCGTCCGTCCTGTGAATCCATACGATGATCGGAGGCACCTTCCCAAGTGGAAGGCAAGGCGCTTGTTCACTAGTTGAGACAATCTACGCAAATAAGCGTCCAAGTAACTTGCGTCTGCCCCGTGAATCCGACCAACCATGAGGAAGAAACTTCCAGGTAGACTCGGAGGCACGCATTCCACCGAGATTTGAAATAAAACTTCACAAGTGCTAGAATGTGAAAAGCCCACTTTGGAGGCCCATTTCACCATAGTTGAAATGCTAAAAGACCTCGAGCGGGCCTCGCCTGAAAAAGAGAGTTCTTTCTCGACATAAAGTTGGGGACTGATCAGTGGCACAGGACACTTGTGTCCGCCCCGTGAATCCATCCAACTAAGAGAAAGAAGCTCCAAACTTCCAGGTAAAAGCCCTACTCAGAGGCACACATTTCACCGTGATCTGAAATAAAACTTCACACGAGTCGAAATGTGAAAAGCCCTCTTCATAGGCCCGCTTCCCAGCGAACAGGGAAAAGATAAAAGCCTCTCCCAAGAGGCACAAACAAAAAGACCTCTTCCCAGAGGCGCAACCAAACAAAAAGACCTCTTCCCAGAGGCACAATCAAAAACTCTTTTTAGAGGCTCAAGCAGGTTGAAACCCCCTTTTTCGGAAGGCCCACTACAATGTGAAGTGAAATTCATTTTCCAAAACAAAAGTGATTTTCTCTAAAAAAGTGAAGTGTAAAAACTTGGCAACAAAAAAGAAAAGAAAAAACTCCTCCAAAATGAGGTGCATCCAACTAAATACGAAAAGTATTTCCTTAAAATGGAAATATTATCCTATAAAGTACAGATGCAAACCTCCTTCAAACGGAAAAGTTGTTCTCTAAAGAAAGTGTACAAATCTTCTCGAAATAGAGGAATTGTTCTCTAAAAACTTTGCCAATGTGAAAGAGATTGCAATAAACAATGGTGTGGGGGCAACACATTATAGGTGCAAGAATGAAAACAATGCTCAAACAACATACCATAGGTTCATTGCAATATCACACAAAGAAAAAAAGGAACTTGTATAAAGATAAAGAATAAATGTATTCTTAAATACAGACAGAAGTTTGTATAAGTGAAAGGAACATTTTATTCAATATTACGAAAATTTTCTACAGGTACAGGTTTCAGAATAAAGAAAAGCGGTGGCCGGTACCTGCACAATCCCCGGCCAGTACATGCAAAAAGCAAAAAGAAAAGCAAAGAAGGGAAAGCGGGACTCATCACTTCTTTTTCGCACCACCTTTAGAGCCTTCAATTGGCATAATAGGCAATTTTTCAGGCCGGCTTGGGAGAGTTGGGGGAGAAGGAGAGAGAGCTAGTGCTGGATCAACTTCCGTTTCCTTTTCGGTAACAGAAATGCTTCTCCCTTTCTTCTTCGAAGTTGTACGCTTCCTCCTCCTCTATGAAGAAAACTCACTCCCCTGAGTGACAAGAGCAGACAATTTTATGTCATCAAAAAGGGTTCGCTCCGGAGATAATTCGCCTCCTTCAAGTCCTTCGGCCTTTTGCTCCTGCGAAGCGGTTGGATCGTCCAAGTCTTGAAGGGCTCCTATTAATTCTTCCTACGATCCCGGCTGGGAAGTAGAAATGATTTGAAAGGATGGAGGAGGAACAGTGGAGGAGGAGAAGTTTCTATGACACTAGGCACTTTCTCCACAGAAGAAAAGAGATTATAATCAGTAAAGAGAGGAGATAAAGGCTCGTTGAGATTTAAAAAATAATCGAGAAGCTCATTAAACTCGGTCGAAGCAAACAAGCAGTCTACTTGAGGAAGATTAACAGTAGAGTTACCTGGAGAAGTCGGCTTCCTAATGTCAACTTCATAAGCTTGTGCATCGGTGCTTTCTTCGCCTTCATCTCCACCTTGTGCGCTTGTAATCTCAGTTATGACTTTGGCAAGGGACGGAGAATGGGAACTGGAGCCTGTGATATCAACGTCGGCCGAAATTGAAGGTGGGACAGAGGCAATTAATGATGCTTCTTTATCTCGATGCTCCTCTCTCAGCATCCTAGCATGCTCTCTAGCGAGTTGCTCTTTTCCTCTGGCAAGTGCTGCACGAGCTCCGTCATCCAGATAATGTGCCTCAAGTTCTTCTTCGGCATACCCAGCATCTTTAAGCATATCAAGCGCAGTTTCCCATACTTCAGCCAAAGTGATTTCATATTTGGGGCCCAAAAATGCGAGACTGCCATGCCCTAGGACACTTTGCAAGTAGAAGTCAAATAATGTCGAACTGACATCGGCTTTAGTGGCTTGATGAGCTTCTTCAACTGCAATTTTACCGGCAACAGCCTCATTGCGCTCTTTCTCAACTGTAGCAAGTCGAGTTTTTAATGTCTCAATTGCGAGGTTCTGGGAGCTGGTCTGTTGTCGCAACTGTGCAACTTCAGCGCGATAATCTTCTACAACCTTTTCCTGCCACTTGAGTTTATCTTCGGCCTCTTATTGGCTAGCATGAGCATGCTGCACTTGTTGCTGAAGCACACTTTCCCTTTGAGAGTAGGAAGTGGAGGAAGTAGCAAGCTCCTCTTTAAGTTTTCCAACTTCCGCTTCAAGCTTTTCATTATAAGCGGCGATGCTCCTCATCTCCGCATCATGTTGATCAAGAGTCTTTTGCTATTCGGAGTTATCATTCTCCATGGTCAACATAGCCTCAAGGTTCGCGCGATTCACTCTCTGGAGTTCGTCAACAAGTTTCTGCCAATTCGACATTCTCTCAATATCAAGCTTAATAGCATCAAGATTTCGCAACATGGCTGGTTTGTCGATTGGAACCAGATCAAGATCAAAGCGAACTCCCTTCAAGCACGAGTTTGGAAATCGGCTTTGAAGAGTAGCTGGGCCTGGTCCAACCTGATATGAGGGCCTGCTAATGATCATCTGAATGTCGGTACGAGCGAGAGCGGGAGATTGAGAAGGCACCGAAGCAATGTGCTCTTTAGGAATGTCAGATGATGACTTTTCACCATGCTTGATCCATTTGCTCTAATCTTCAGCGGCATGGCTCTTTCCTTTGTCATCATGGGATTTTCGTTTAAGGGAATCATCCTCTCTGTGGGAAGAGTCACGACGTTCATCCCCTCTCCCGTACCGTTCTTCGTATGCTCTTCTCTCCTGAGCTTTTCGAGCAGCCCTCTCCTCATCAGTTTCCCTATTGGGGGGAAGATAGCGCCCGTAATCATATTGACTGCACCTTCCATACTGCTTAAAGTCATCATAATACGAGCCATTTTGCCCCATTGAAGAACCTGAAATTGAAAAAGAAGCATAACTTGAGAATCTTCAAATTGCAAGGAGTTAAGTGCATATTAGTGCCAGTAAATCCTAAGTGTGTGTGGTGTGTGCAAACTACACGCGCCGAACTACGAACCGCTCCTCAGTTGGGGGGTGGTGATAGATTTTACAGCCAATGTTGATTCTTGAGCTGGAGGAGTCTGTTGAAGAGCAGATGTCGCTTCAACCACTGGAGATACAATTTTAGCAGCGGAAAGATCATCTTTAAAGAGTTCTTGAGACGTAACTATAAAGTTGCTCAACCCTTCGAAAGTGTCATTACCACTGTGTTCAACAGGGCTCTTCACCTCAACTCCTTCATCAGTAGTCTTCCCGGTTTGTTGAAGATCTTCTTCTTCTTCGATAACCGGTGCAAGAGCAAGTTTACAAGATGGCCCCGCAATGTCAGTTGGAGTAGAACATTTTACCAACGAAGCCTCAGTTGTAAGTTCCTTCGGTACGGGTTCGTCAGTAGAAACTGGGGCATCTAATGCCTTAGCTGGGGAATCAGGGACTTCGTGAGATTGTGTAGAGCGGGAAGAATGTAGAAGTCCAAACTGATGTAGAAACTCATCCTTCAACAGAAATTTTATACTCCTCTCCTCAGCAGCCACGACATTTAGTCTTTCAAAAATCTGTTTGTGGCTTGAATCTCTAGTGGGGAGAGGAAGTGCTGAAAAAGGAAAGAATAAAATTAGCAACTAACAATTCAGATCTCGAAAATGCTTGGAAATGGAAAAAATAGAAACAGGTAATCTTACTTCCTACTCTCCAGATGGCATAAATCCCTGGGGGGCAACGAACGAAGAAAAACTGGTTCAAAAAGCCATGAGCACTTTCGGAAAGATCAGTAATAAGCTTGCGATGCCTAGCGCTTCTCACATGAATTAGGGAAGGGTGTTCTTTATTCCTAGAAAATGAGCATAAGTAGCAAATTTCTTCGAAACTCGGCAGATGATCAAGAGTTCTCCTAAATAAAACACATAACCCCATCAGGATAGCATAGCCATTGGGATGTAGTTGAAACGGAGAGATGGTCAACCGAAGGAGAAGCGTTCGAAGAAAATCGTTAAAAGGAGGAATTGCTCCACTTAGGCACATCTGGCGATTGACTGCGACAAAACCGCGAGGTGGATTATCGGCAGCATCATTCGGCCCGGGAAGTAGAGCATCACTCTCAGCAAGGCCAAATTAAATGCATAACTGGTTAAATGCTCTCTGGGTTAAGGTAGTCGGAGTTCTTTCTGGGGGATTCACTACGGGAATAGCTGTCTGAAAGATCTCTCCAGCTTGAGCTACCACTTCTTCTTGATGTGAAGCCATTCTACATAAACAACTGGATATTCAAACATGAAGGTGCACGTTTCCTAAATGTGTGAAGTGTTGTGTAAAGCTAACAAAGCAACAAGCAAATATAATTGAAATTTAAATGTGTCAATTGCAATATTTCAAGACTTGTTGCTTTAAGTCCAAATACAAGTGCAATATTAGCGCAAACAAATCGACTTTAGTTGGTTAACATTGTTTTAATACTTCACTTGAGTTTGTTGACTCACAGCATTTCATACAATTTCTTTAAGTTAATTATCCTTTATCGACTAATCTGTCACTTGATGTGGGCAATCAGTGGCAGTATATTCGCCCTAGTTTTCTGCAAATGTTGTATTTAACAGGTTATTAGCATCAAATTTGGTATAATCTGTTAAGAAAGCATAGCAAAGTCATGCAAGTTATTTCGGCAGTTCAAAGTTCGAGTTAGAGGTGCAATCAAGTCCAATCAAAATTTTTAGGTTCCCAACTTGTTCAAGTCCTAGGCCGTATGGTTTGAGTTAAAAGTACAAGGCATGGCAATGCGCATCAAAGTCCTAAGTCGTTCACAATCTAAAGGTTAAATCACAAAGCTTCAACTCAAGGCGGTGAAAATTCGCTCAAGTCCAAGGTCGCTCGCGACCTAACGAGTAGGATGAGATGGGTATAAGTCGCAAGAAGAAATTCGGCAGTGGAAAATTGTCCAAGTGCTAAGTCGCTTGTGCGACCTAAAGGCTAAGTCGCTTGCACGACCTAAAGTCTAAATCATCCACGACCCAAAAGGTTTCTTGCGAGTTAAGTTGAGTCGTTGGTCCTTTAAATCGTGAGGCATGGTAAGAATAAAAGGCTTCAGTTCAAAGTAACGTGAATTTCTCTAAGTCCTAGCTCGGCCACAACTCAAGGCTTATGTCGCATCTAGCTAAATCGGTCAAAAGTTTGAGTCGCGAAATTTGTCAGGTCGGCCAAATCAGTTAGGTCGTGGGGACTTTTAGGTCGCCCAGATCCTTTAAGTCGTTTCTGGAATGATGCAGCGACCCATGGCTATTTCCCGTTGGAACCGATAGGCCCTACTACTCACCAATTACACTTTGCCACGTGTTTATCAACCATTGTGTCGTTTGAAGCATTCTGTCTAAACCTAAAACCCATTACCCGATTAGCCACGAATCCTATCCTCTGCTCAAACCTCTAAAAGCATCATCTTCCCCTTCGAATCTTCAAGAACCATTACCAAACTTCTCGGATTCAAAGCTCTTACTAGCTTCGTAGCTAATCGCTAGCAATTCGACAGGAATCAAGGGGCCAGTTCGAATATCGAATTGCAACATAACAACAAAATCGTGTGGAAACGGTTATGGTGGAATTGGTGATGATTGCAGTAAGTAAATGCTCGAGTTTACCTAAAAATTCGTTGATGGACTTAACGGTTGAAGGAGGAGAAAGTCTCATGCTAAATTTTTAACCTCGGAGGATCTTTAATGGCGGTTTAGAGAGTTGTAACAGATGAAATGAGGAAGTGGCGAGCTAAGCAATTTATACGGGGTGAAAGAAATGCATAATGGCACACGACCTAGCAAAACCAATAAGTCGGCAACGACCCAAAAGCTGGATCGGAGCACACAACCTAAGGAATAGGCGTGTACTTCGAGGGGCAAATGTTAACTCCGATAGGCTCGCGACCTAGCGACCTAAGGAGTTCTACGGCCGAGCGACCCAAGGTTTCAGCAAGAAAACAGCCCGAGGGTGTACACGACTTAACGGGATAAAGGTGGAGCGACTCAACCATATATGCGACCTAAAGAAGAAACGGCACGACCTAATTATAGCACGACCTAGGGAATGGAGCAATCTAACCTCTTCCCAACCCAACGACTTATAGAACAAAGCGACCTAACTACTCAACGACCTAATTACTTAAAAGGGGGGTTTGCGACCTAATGAGTTCAGCGGCCCAAGGGGTCCGCGACTTAGCGACCTAAGGAATGGGGCTATCCACGACCTAACGAGTTAAGTCACATTACAGTTTAACAACTTAGCTTAAGTCGCTAGATTGGTTGTCTCGGCATTGTAAAGTTAATAGCTACTCCCTTAGATCGCCGCCGACCTACCACTTGCATTAGGTCGTTCACGATCTAGCACTTGGCGAATAAGTGATGTTGCTTCCTCCTAAGTCGCGACGGCCTGTTAGCTAGCTCAGGTGAGCACGGAAGGACCAGTTAAGTCGTAGCTCGCTTCCCTCTAACTCGCCAGTGACCTATGACCCATCTTAGGTCGCGCGCGACCTATACTTCACCCCGGAAATCTCCTATAAATACACCCTAAGCTCCAACATGAAAGGGACTTTTCGGATCATTTTCTTCAAAGCATGGAGACTCTGCCATCTTCAAGCCGAGCCTTACTCCAACACTTGAAACTCACAACAAGCTTCAGTTAACTTCAAACAGGGATTCAACATATTCAACTATGAATTCGGAGAATTCTCTTGCGTCGAAGTTTTTCTAGCTACTTGTCTTTTGAAGTATACTGTAATTGAAGGAAATTGTAAAGGATTATAATTGAATCAGCAATAAAAAGGATTGACGTGGACGTAGGCTTGATTATAAGCTGAACCACTATAAACTCTGTGTCTCTTACTGCTTTTCCAGTGAATTACTACTTTTTTTTATTCCCGTGTTAACGGGTGGTGCTTTCATTCAATCTCTATTTGCATCGGGGTGTTAGCGTCTGACTTTTTACGTTAACAATATATGTGAAATAAAGATGATATTATACTGATTTGGGTTTATGAATGATACCAAATTTATTTGGTTTTTAAAACGAGAAATGGTATCGTATTATATGGTTTTGAAATGGGTATATATTCTGGTTTTGAAAGTAAAACTATTTTGATAAAACCGCGGTGTTATAATAACGTTTGGTTGTTGAAGAGACCGGGATCGGAAGTTTTCATACTCTCTACCAACTCCGAAAACAACTTTAATAATCGTGTACGCGGTGGAGATTCCAGAATGAAGTAGGATGGTGGCGGCTTTTCCTTTGAGGTAAATACGTGGACCCGACTCCCGTGAGTCGGTATAAGGTGGATAAAACAAGAGCGATTCTCGGGCCAAGGGGTTTAGTGCCCTTTATCGGACACATCCCTTCGCTACTATACTCTGACTTTGGATTGATTCGGTGGCCACCTTTATTTTTTTGATTTTGGGGGTGTTTGTTCGAGGTGGGCGGTAGCTGCGGCTATGCGTTACCACCAGTCCGGATAGCAATTGGTATATCTACCCTGGCATTGCCTAGTTGTGCCATGTTACCTAACCTAGCGCACCTTATACGATTTTGGTTTTGTAACTTACCTATGGAGTGCCCTCTGACTACGCCCAGTACGGGAGAGATTACGGTACTGTATAGACTATGGGAATATATAACTGTGTTAAGGTGGAAAATGTAAAGCCTTAACGCTATTTAAAAGTAAGTTTATTTTACAATTAGACACTAGTATAATATAGAAATGTACTACATAGTAGATAATTTAACGGATCCTTAGGAGATGTAAATCCCGAGCATCTCTTAAGTTACTGCACTCATATTTATCTCTGTTGATTTAACTTACATAAGATCTTTTAGTCCTAACTCGAGTGTTTTGTCTTTTCAATTCGCTCGGGTCAGTCCGAGCGTTTCAGGATTTGAAGATTTTATTCTGGAGGACGAAGACGAAGATTTGTATTATTGCTATCTATTATATTATTCCACTACACCATTTGATTTCGCTGCATTGATATTTATTCGTATGTGAACTCTGATATTTATTGTATAAAGAAAAATCAAATGTTTTGTAAAAAGTTTTATGAATTATATATATATTATTATTTTCTATCGTTCCGCTGCAAGATTCTATTTTGTTTTTTCTTCTTTCTTTATCTTCTCTGTGTTATTCTTATTTACCCCATAACAATCCGCCCTTCTGTATGGTTTGAATTGGCACGTGTGTCGATTTAAAGCGTGCGAAAAGGGGGGACGTTACAAGCACCAACAATAGGAGGACAAAGGTAAAGAGAAGACAAAGATAAATTTAGTTGGAAAGAATATCCTAAAGAAAGAAAATACTAACACGGTAGATACGAAAGGGAGGAAGTTTAGAATCATTTTTCTTTTAAAACAAGAAAATGTTATATCAAAATAATCTTTGAAAAATCCTTTGAAAAACCATTTTAAAATTAGTATATACTTTGAAAATATGTTCTCTCACAAAGAATGATTCTGAGGTTGATTTCACTCATTCTAAGGTATTTCTACCCCATCTCTAATGAGTTTTTGCTCCGTAGGCTAAGGTTTGCCTAAAACCAAAGCTCCGATACCAACTATAACGACCTACTATTTTGGACCATTCAAATCGACAACAATCCGCACGTGTCAGACTTGAATAATTGAAAATAGTAGATTGTAATAAAATTTGGAGCAAATAAAATCAATTACAGAATCACAGACATGGAAATATCAGAATAACTCGCGGTGGAAATTAAAATACCATAGTAGTTCATGAAGCTGCTATAACAAAGTATCAAAAAAAATACATAATATCAGTCTGAAAACAAACACAATAGAAATCCTAATACATAGAAGTTCACTAATACAAGAGCTGGAATAGAACAATTGAAAATGAAATTGGTAGATAACTAGATAAGCAGAATCTCCAGCGATTCCTAGCTCCAGAAAGAGAAATCCAAAGCTGTGAATGCTCAGGCTGACTCGAGCGTGAAGCAAAACACAAAACGCTCGAGGCAGGACATACATACTTATACAATGTAAACCAACTCAAGTGAACTGCAGTAAATGTACAAGTAACTTGAAGGATGCTTGGGACCGCCCAACCTCTAAGGATCCGTTAAACTATTTACTATGTAGTAATACCGCGCTATTATAATAATGTCTATAATAAAATAAATTACTTTTAAAGAGCGTTAAAGGGTTACCAATATAGCCCTTAACATGTAATAGTCTCAGTAGTCCATCCAAAATCAGCACATCTCCAGATCGGAAGGCTACCGTAAATGCTCCATGGGCTACGAGAGAGAAAAAAATCATAGAAAAGCTCGCTATGGTAGGTGACACGGCACAACTAGGTAATGCCAAGGTAGATATAACAATTACGCTTCCGGCTGGTCGTAACATACCAGCCACTACGCCCACCTCAGAACACACTCCCAATCAAAATCGGAGGATGGCCATTAAATCAATCCCATGTAAGAGTATAGTATCGAAGAAATATGTCCGATAGGAGGAATGGCCTCACTTAGCTCGTCGATCGCTCCTGTTTTAGCTACCTTAAGCCAACTCACGAGAGTCGGGTCTACGTTTATACCATAATAGGATCGTCGCCACCATCTTACTTCATTCTAGAATCTCCACCGCGTACACAATTGTTAAAGTGGTTTTCGGTATCGACATGGAGTATGTCCATATTCGATCCCGGTCTCTTTAACAACCAATCGTTATTATAACCCGTGGTTATAAATTTCAAAAATGGTATTTTATGCTTCAAAATCGAATATCATTTCCAATTCAAATATTTATTAGAATGAAGATCAAATCAGTTCCAATCCATTTCAAAATATCAAAATATCATATCCTTTCAAAAGCTTATTCATTTTTATTTCATTTTAAATACCGTTCCAAATCACATTTTAAAAATGTTTTAAATTACAAATCAAAATACTCCATTTAAAATATTTAAAAGTGAAGTCATTATAATTACAATTCAAATATTCAATTCCCAAAAATTTAGCCTTTTCTGAGTTCATTTATTCAGTTAAAAACTACAAAACATTGAAATTTCAGCTTTCCACAGCACTTAGAAAATGTTGTGGTAAGTTATATTTGAAAACAATTCATTTCAACAAAGGCAGCATTTAAAACTCCTGTAACAGTTAAGTTTATATTCAAAAATCTCATTTCCGTCAACTGCAGCACTTCACAAGTCCTACAATAGCTCTTTCATTAGTTTCGGGTTCAAGATTTAGTTTCCGCAACAACACCACTTACCAAATGCTGCAATAAACCTTAGTTAATTTTAGCCTTTAGTTCACTTCGGCAACTACAGCACTTACAAAGTGCTGTAGATTCATTTATTCAAGATTTTAGTTCATTTTCAGAAATGATAACATTTCTGAAGTACTACTAAAAAAATTTCAGATTTATAATAGAATTTCAGCAACAATTAAACTTCAATTTAAACCATTTTAACTTATAAAATTTCGTATTTTCTACTTTAAAAATGGTCATTTAAATACCCTCTTACTTATGATTTTTATAAAGTAAAATTTCACAAACAGATATCAAATTTCTCCATGATTCACTTATTAAAGTCAATTTACAATTTTTCCTAATTTTTTTCATTTTCTTTACACTTTAATTAAATTTACCATTACATAAATTAAACTTAATTTCCATTTTATTTTCTTAACTTAACTTTTATTTTTAAAGCAAATTTCATATTTCCACGTCAAGTTATACTTCAAATTACACTTTTAAGCATTCATTTATTTGACCATTTTAATTCATAGAAAAATGAATATCACTTTATTAAGTCATTTTATATTCAAATTTAAATCAAATTATCATATTTTTACATTTTTAAAATAATGTAAAAATTCCAGAAAAATATATATAATAACCACGGGTCTGTATAGTATTTTCTAATCTAAGTCAAGTGATATGGATAATATATCATTTCAATCCGTAATTTACAATGAAAAATCCGGGTTCTATCATTTCAAACCCGCAATCCCAAGTAAAATAAATAAAAATCGTTCAGGCCTATCATTTATGGCCAGAACAATTTTTTCTTATTCTAAAGTCCGTTCGGGTATGTATTATTTCAACCCGTAGTGATTCTATCCTATAAGGAACTTGCTGTGTGAGAAATAGAAATAAATTAAAAATATGACAAGATATAACATAGTAGATGATGTGACAAGTATATAATAGGGTTCAACATCATATAATTCACATCGCAATCAGGTTTAACATGATATAAAAATTCTACACATTCACTTGTTGTCACTTCACAAATTATATAAGTATAAATGTCATGAGTGAATAGTCACCTTTAAGCTGGAGTTTGCAAACCAAACTACATGAATAAATCCAGAAAGCACGATACAGAGCGACTTTTAATTCAAGTGAGTGGAGAGCCAAGATGTTGATCATGTAAACAACAACCAAAACAAGACAATATAAACATATATTCAACACAAAAACATCGTTGAAACAATTTGAAATAAAAGCAACAAAACAAAAAATGACTTGACCTTGCCTTAACCATTTAAGTGCTCGGCCTAGGGGTTTCCTATGCTCGGCCATAGTGATATTTTAGTGGTAGGTGGCTTGGGTTTAGCATCATATATGTACGGCAACATGAAATGTGAATTGGTAGGAGTTACAAGGTAGGGAAGATCGAAGGACAAGGCAAAAGAGAACGGTTTGGTGCACAACTATGCTCGGCCTGGTCAACATTGGGCTCGACCATGCATGGTACAGGTCAGGTCAGTGGTGAAGCTACGACCAGAGGCGATGTTATCAGGTGGTGGTGGTTCTAGGGTGGTGGCCGAAGTGATATATGAAGGGTGGGGTGAAGTGTTTGCTCGGCTAGGCACTTGTTATGGTGGAGCTTTTCAAATTTGAGGTGCTTGCATCATATGGAGGTCAAGGCCACATATGGACTAGGGGAAAGGAAGTGGTGGCTGCGTAGATGGTGATGGTGGTGGTCGGTGGTGATGATGGGTAATGGACGAGTAAAGCAAAAGAGGAAGCAAAGGCAAAATCAATGGATATAAGAAGAAAAGATGAGAAAAGAAAGCCGTTAGAACCTACAAAATTTTCTCAAGTGAGATAGCCGTAAGTTTTGAAGAGATGAGAAAGTTTCTTACATGAATGACGAAGAGAATACATGCTATAGTATAAGAAGTGTATGGCCAAAAGAAAGAAATGAAAAGCCAAAAGAAAATGAAAAGACAAACTAATGAAAAGTCACAAGAAATGAAAAGGCTTTGTCTCTTCAAATTTGTAATTTCTTTTATTCAAGATAAACAAATAAAATTAAGTAAATAAAATAGAAAACGAAAAAAATAAAGTAGAAATGAAAATAAATAATTATTTTCAGGAAAAATGGAAAATAAATAAGAAAATAATTTATTTAATTGAAAGTAGAATTTAAAACTATAAAAAAAAATATTTAATTGAAAGTAGAATTGAAAATAACTACACTTTTAAAATGTTTTAAAAATAAAATATGTACATAACATGTCATGTTACACATATATAACAAATTAGAAAATGGCATGACAAACAAAAATATTATTTACATAAATTAAAATAAACAATTTTGTTAAATAAATCAATTTACACACAATGGTTTAAAAAGCATAACTTTCACAATATTAATCCGATTTCAACAAAATGAAAAGCAGAGTATTTAAAATTTAATTTATTTTCATAATAAAAGATAAAATTCAAAAATTCAAATTTTCAAAATTTTTAAATTTAAAAATAAAAGTTTGACCATATTGACAAAATTCACATATTTGGAAAATATTCTATTTAGTCATGTTTGGAATTATAATTCACATAAAAATCAAAATTTATATGGAAAACAACAATTTATTCATTTTAATAAATGAAATAAAATTTTTAAATCAGGGATTTCAATTAAAATAATTAACATATACAATTAAAATAATCGCAAAATACATGGTTGCTACATTTCCCTTTTATTCTACAGTGCTATTTTCTTTCATTTTATTAATTTACATTCATTGTTTAAGGAAGCATTTTTTTTTTCAATTATTGAATTACATATTATTACGTAAGTTTCTTCACAATCCAATTCACTTTATAAATTATTTTCTTTTTCACATTCATTCTTCTATATATAATATTTTTGAATATTAAATCCATTTTTAAATCATTTCAATGTTTTAAAAAGTTATAATCATTCAATTAATATAGTACACACTTTACTTATAAAGGGCTTCAATATTAATTCAGGTTTATAATTATTTACTTACAAAATTCAAATTTTCCTATTCAATCTGATCATAGATAGCTTAAATGTCAATTTATGCTTAAAATCATTTTTCTTACAATTAATTACTAGCATTTCAAACTATTTACTTTAGTTTATAACAATTTATAACATTAAAATTCTTACTCATAGAAGTAGTTCCCTAGAACACTTTTATATTTCCTAAGTTTCACATGTATAATATTCTATTACATATTCTTATTAACATTTCAAATTTTAATAATTTGGTACGTTATATATATAAATGTCTTTAGAATGCAATATAAAGTTACACAAATTTCTCTTATTTGTTTTGTTAACAAAAGGTTCAATGGTTACCATTTCTTAAATTCATTTCCTTTTTATTTACAGTTTTCAAAATTTCAGTTTCTTAACTATTTCATTAATCATTTTTAACACTAAATTTCTTATTTTCAGCTTAGAAATTTCCACTTATTAATACAGTCAATATTCCATTCATTACCATAATTTCACTTCTAATTTACAAAAACTTAAGAACTAAACAACCAGGTTTCATTCCAATTATTTTTAAATAACAATATATATATATAATCATATCTTTTATATGTATTAAATAATGTTTGGAATTCAAAATTAAGATTAATTTACCAAAACAATTGTGTAGTAAAACTACTACACGGTCTTCCCACTTTGAAAGTCAAAAATGAACGTTGATGATGCGCTCAATCATCACCGAAATTAGTTTCCAACGGCATAGAGGGGAGTACAAAACTTATTTCCTTCCAAAATTCTTTTAAAACATTCCTTTCAAATCACATTGAAATATTTATATCAGAAAATGCTTCCAAATAATAATATAACTATATTCCAAAATTTTCAAAAAGCCCGGCAATAAAGTTCTCTAATTTTCAGTTTATATTCATTTTATTTACAATCTCATTTTTCAATCAGTAATTATAAATTTCACTACCTAATGAACAAATATATTACAACCAAATATATAATTTATAAAATTTATTATTTTATATATAAAATGCAATAGGCTTTATTTACCTATATTTCGAAACAAATATTGTGTCGGTCTACCCTATTAAGTGTTTAGAAATCCCTATCGATGTCATAGCGTCCTATGCACTAACCGGAATTTATAAATACAAAACGAAATAAATCAACACAGTACAAAAACCTTTTTATACCACTAACAAATATGTTCTCTCATATATATATATATATATATATATATATATATATATATATACGCATAGCGACTCATTCTAGGATATTACTACCCAATTTAATATGAGTCAGACCCCACAAAGCTACGATTCTCGCCAAAACCAAAGCTCTAATACCAACTGTAACGACCTGCCTTTTTGGATGTTTTAAGCATACACATATGCCAGAATCAAACCATTCAAAAAGGCAGATCGTTATGGGGTAAATAACAAAAAGAGAAAGAAATGAAACAAATACATAATCTCACAGTGGAATGGTAAAATATAATAATCAAATAACAGTTCATGAAGCTGTTTTATAAATACATTTGACTATTCTTCTACAAAAAAAAATTAGAATTACATAAACATGAATAAATAAATAAATAATGCAGCAGAACAAAATGATGCGGTGGAATACATGTCATAAATAATAATAATACAAATCTTTCTCTTCGTCCTCTAGAAATAAGGTCTTCAACACTGAAATGCTCAGGCTGACCCGAGCGAATTGAAAAGACAAAGCACTCGAGTCAGAGCTAAAAGATTTTATGTAAGTTATATCAACGGTAAATATGAGTGTGACGGCCTCAGATATGTTTACGTGGTTTGACATCTCCTAACCAGTGTCTAACGTGAGTGTAATAACTTAAGAGATGTTCAGGATTTACATCTCCTAAGGATCCGTTAAACTATCTAAAATGTAGCATAATACGCTATTATAATTTGTCTACAGTAAAGTAAAAGTATTAAAATAGTGTTAAGGCATTACCCATATCCCCCTAGCACATTTTACATATTTCCATAGTCTATATAGTACCATACGCTCCTCCATAAACAGGAGGTTTACACAGAGGGCACACTATAGGTATGGTACAAAACAAACTCGTAAAAGGCATGTTACGGCATGGGAACATGACACTAGAGGCATTGCCAGGATAGATATACCCATTGCATATCCATACTAGTGGTAACGCATAGCAGCTAATACCGCATATCTCGTAACACACCGCCATAATCAAAATCAAGGGGTGGCCACCACATCAATCACAAATCAACATATATGGTATCGAAAAAATGTGTCCGACATGAAGAATGACCTCACTTGGCCCAGCGTTGCTCCTGTTTTAGTCACATCTAAGCCGACTCACGGGATTCAGGGTCATGTCATACCACATAATAAATCATTCGCCAAACCATCCTACTTCATTTTTGGAATCTCCACTACGTACACATTGGTTAAAGTGGTTTTCAGTATTGGCTGAGAGTATGACAATATCCTATCCCGAACGCTTTTTGACAACCAAATGCTTATTACACACCGGATGGTTCTTTTATATTTCCAAAAGGTGAATTCGCAATTTCTACCAAAATATCATATTCAATTTCAAATCATATCTCTTTTATAATCATATTCACTTTCAAGAATCATATTTAATCAAATATGTCATTTCAAAAAAAATATCAATTCTAAATTCCAACTTAGGTTGTAACAACATTATAATGGCCCAGTATTTCATGCCATTCGCATTCACACATGTCGGACTTGAATTGCTCAAAATGTCATAATGATATTTTATATTTGGAAAAACTCAGCGTATCAGTAAATAAAATAATCACAGAATCACAAACATAGAGTAATGTAATGATAAGCAGCGGAAAAAAATGAATAGTAGTTCATGAAGCTATTATACATATATCAAAGTTAAAACAAAATACAACAAAAGTCTCGAATACATAGAAATCTTAATACAATAGTCAAATAACAAAATTTGAATATATCACTTGAGTCAACTGAACCAATGAAGCCTAAATAGATATAGATGGATCCCCAAGCGAAGCTCCTTCTCCAAAGTTGAGTCTCAAATGCTACGACACTTAGTCTGATACGAGCATAAAGAAAAACACAAAACACTCGAGTCAGGATTAACATTCTTATATCAATAAATCAACCTCAAGTGAAATATCAACTAAAATACAAGTAACTCAAGGGATGTTTGGGATAACCATCCTCTAAGAATCCGTGGAACTATCTACTATGTAGTATAATAAGCTATTATAACATGTCTATAGTAAGATAAACTATTAAAATAGAGTTAAGGCGTTACCCATATTCCCCGTAACACATTTTTATATATTTCCATAGTCTATGCAGTACCATAACTTCCATCGAAAACTGGAGGCTTATAAGAGGACATTCCAAAGTATGGTGCAAAACAAACTCGTAGTGGGCTCGATATGGAAGGTGATACGACACAACTAGGCAATGACAAGGTAGATATACTAATTACACTTCCGGGCTGGTGGTAAGGCATAATTGCAGCTACCGCCCACCTCGATCCACACCGCCAAAAATTCGAGGGTGCACCCAATTAATCACAAAGTAATAGAATGGTATCGAAGAAGTGTGTCCGATCGGAGGAGCCACATCACTTGGCCCGTCAATTGCTCTTGTTTTAACCACCTTAAGCTAGCTCGCTGGAATTAGGTCCATGTATATACCTCATATACAATCGTCGTCACCATCCTACTTCATTCTGCAATCTCCACCGCGTACACAGTTGTTAAAGTGGTTTTCGGTGTTGGTAGAGAGTACGACAATAACAGATCCTAGTCTTTTTAAAACCTAAACGTTATTATAACACCGTGGTCATTTCAAAATATCACGCTTCAAAACCAAAATATCATATTCATTTCAAAACCATATCAATTTTGACATCATTTTCACTTCAAATATATCCATTTCCAAAATCGTAGCACTTTCAAAGTTATAACACTTTCGAAATTATAAAACTTAGAAATTATAACACTTTGGAAATCATAATACTTTGGACATCATAACACTTTGAGAACATAACTTTGAAGTCATAATACTCCCACTTAAATAGCTTAGATATAGAATATAACATATATAATAAAATAGTTTATAAAATAAAATAGTTAGTATATTAAAAATAGTTTATATTAGATGAGTATATTAAAATTAATTTATAATAAAATATTTTTATATTAAAAATAGTATATATATTAAAATAATTAATAATGTAAAATATTTATATATATTAAATTACTTTATAAAATAAAATAATTTCCTCAAATTTCACAAATCGTTTCAAATCAACTCGATTCCAAAATTCAATTTAAGTCAATCCCAATTTATCCATTTTAATTAAATTCAAGTTTTCAATATTTCATATTCAATTTATACCGATTTCAAATACAATTTTAAACTACAAATTAATCCATTCAACTTCAACATATTCCAAAGCTTTAAATGTTCAAACATTTTCAAAACTAAATTTGATAATTTCATTTATATCCTAATTAAGCTTCATTATTATTTAGTTTTGAAATACTTATTTAATAAATCCAACATAATTTAATAAAACCAAAAATTACAATTTATATAAAATTAAATATCCATTTCGATATTTTTAAACTTGAAATATTCATTTAGTCATCTAAAATCAAAAATTAAGTTATAAAATCATATCTTTAAAATCTCAAATTCAATAAGTGTCAAATCGATTTAATTAAATATAATTCTTAAAAGAATATGATTTCAAATTAACTTAATTTTATCTTCCTAACCTTAATTTGTTAAAGTTAATATCAAATCTATTTTTAATATAATTTTTTTAACTAATACTTAAACATAATATATAATAATTAAATTAAACTTTATTAAATTAAATCTTATTATTAAATCTATTTTATATTAAAACTTATTTTATATAATTTAAAAATAGTAAAATGATAAGTAAATTCTTAAAATTTATAATTTCGAAACCTACCAATTTAAATTTCCTTAAAAAGTGTAATTTTAAAAATCAACAATTTTGAACATATATAAAGTAATATATATATTTTAAAATCAATATTTATATAAAACCAACTATTTGTATCGTTTTAAACCATGGAAATCATTTCCAAATATATATATAAACAACAATGATGTCTGTATACAGATTTTTATCCTATGGTCAAGTGATACATATGTTTATCATTTCAATCCACAATTTTAATTATCTAAGTGTATATATCTTTTCAATCCACAATCCCAATCCAATGTCAATGAAAGTCGCTTGGGTTTATCATTTCAACCCATAACAATTTTCTCCTATTCTACGAAATCATTCGGGTGTGTATCGTTTCAACCCATAAGGAATTCTATACTAATAGTGAACTTGTAGAGCGAGAATAGTTATGAATATAACGTATTAAAAACGGGCATATATCATTAGTAACAAATATAAAAAAAATAGATCATGGTGACAGATGTCACAGGTGAACAGTTGTAGATACTGGCATATCATATGTGGCAAATAATTAACAGTTCAATTGAGCAGCATATTTCAACTGTCGTTTCAAATGAAATCAAATCTACTAAATATAAGAAGGTTAAACGTTAGTGATCGCTCACCTTTCGAGGCTTGAGAAATAAGAAGATGACATGGACACGTACACGGATAGAGACACGAGAAAACCAAATTGAAATCCACGAGATAAAATAAGGCACGACGAGCAGGATCTGATGAAGCTCAATTTTATAGGTGAACACGTATATAACCATACATGGATATATATAAAAATCATATTTCATGTTTAAGCACATATTAGACTATATCCATATATATATTTCCAAAAACATTGTTTAGATTAAAACACATACTAAAGTAAAATCATTCCATTGTATACGAAACCAAACTCAACGTATACTTATAAGTGAAAAAAAAATATAATTGATATATAACTAACGTACATATCGTACTTCCTAATTGATATGCAATTAAAAACTAAAAGTACTCACTTTATTGTAATATATATATATATATATATATATATATATTATACAACCAAAAGTATAAAGAAATTATCCTCTTATGAAATTAACACTTTATTGAAATCAATATATATACACACACAAACACATACACACCTAAACAAGCCATATATAAGCTTACAGAACTTACATATACACAACATATTTTATAACGTGTCCAAATATATATACACACACAATTTCCTTCGGCTGAAGCAAAATAACATACTTTGTATATACACGGTATAAACAATATTGATACCAAATATTTACCTTCAGATATCATATGTATATATACACACACACGAGCAGGGATAATGTAACAACCCGCATATTTATCGATTTTACATTTAAATATTTTATCGTTAGTCGGATTTTAGTCCGAAAAGCTACTTTTTGCATACGGTCGAATTAGGACTCGGGACCACTCCCATTGAGTTTAAAATGCCGTTTGCGACCTTTTTGAGTATAAGCTTCAATATGTTTGGAGAAAGTTGATTTTTACTACTTTTCACCTTGGGTTTGGTTTTTGGGCTCAGCCCTATGTTTTACTTATGCTCAAATCTGAGCCACTCTTCCCCATTCACCCTCACTTCTTTCTCTTTTCAGTTTTCTTAGCATTAATGGTGGGAGAGATTGGAAATTAAAACTCCAAAACCCTAGTTTCTCTTGCAAATCAAATTCCTAGCTCCAAACTCAAGAAGAACCCATTGGTAAGCTTCTCTTCTTCTTCTCCAACTTATTCTCTTACCAATTTCAGAAATTCCTAAACCTAATTTCGGGAATGTTCTTGTTTTTGAGCTTAGATTCAAGCTCAATTGGGTTGTGTTGAAGAGAGGTTGATTCTCCATTTGCTTTCAAGCTTCTTCTTGTTCGATTTTGTGAAAAGGTGAGATTTTTAATCTCACATCTAAGTCTATGAATTATCTTGGATGTTAGGTATGAATTCCTAACACTTATTCGTGTGCGTTTGCTTTTGGTTTAGATTGAATTGGTGTATATTCCAATTTTTGGTGTTTTGAGTTCAATTCGTTAAAAATCCTAACTTCTATGTTTGAACATGTTTTTGGTGATGCATCGAGGAGCATATAGGGCCAGGTAATCGATTGGCATAAACCCTTAGCGCCGTTGCTCGAGAGAATGAAATTTGGACGAGGTTGGAGCTCATTACTATGGGCTGGGAATAGGCTGGCAACAGGTCCGGTCGACCGAGCTCCCTGAGTCGGCCGACCGACCTGCTGCCGAGTGCATAGGCACTCCTCTGTTTAAGGCTCGGTCGACCGACTTAGGGAGTCCGATCGACCAACCTGCTGTTAATTGCCAGATTAGCCTATTTTGCTAATCCGTTTGAATATCCAACTTTAATCGATTCGTGTTGTCTCCCTTTTGTTGTTGTCATTTATTATCGACTTAGATAACCTTTTCTTTGGGAATTTTAGATATATCCACTTTGATGGATTTTATATCGATTTCTTCGGATTTTATTCACGTTTTCGAATGTGAATCTTAGTGATTGATTGTTCCTACAATCTTCTTTGTGATTTGTCACTTTAAAAATATAAAGGTTTTCTATACTAGTTGTAAATATCAAAACTCTTTCCTCAAACGATTTCAATACTATTTTAATACCAAATTTGTTTATAAAACCGTTTTCCAATCTATTAGTATATATAAACCTTTACCTCACTCGTATGAGAAATCTAATTAAACGACTTAGTAAAACAAGTGGTATGAAACGCTTGCGTTCACTTTGTTGGTTAATTCTTGGACTTGTTCGATTGAAACCCTTGTGACAATTTTCTAGTGGAAATCTACAGTTTGTTCGTAAATATTTAAGTTAAGCAAGTGGTTATGGGACATGAAGCTAAACTCATATATTTACTAGCTTAGTGTAATTGACACTTCTCGTTGATCATGACGATCATCTTTGTGATTTAGACTAGCAATGTGCGATGTCTCTTTGTCTGTGAGGGAGACTAAACCCCGTTTTGTGGAGTTTCGACTCAATTTGTGATGGGGTAGCAACCCATGGTCTTCGGGCCGTTTGTGGAGCTTCGGCTCAATTTGTGATGGTTAGCGACCATGGAATTAGCATTCCGTTTGTGATACACGTGTTGGTGAGCTTTATGCTCCCGTTTGTGATAGGCCTCCCCCCCTTTGTGATTTCTGGGTTTCTTGAGATGATTTCTAGAATTTGTGTTTCACCAATTTTTCGTGATTTCCATTGATAAGCCTTATCGATATTTGTGCATTGGTGAATTTGTGTGTCATTGACTTCAGTGATTTCTGGATTTCTTGTGTAGTCTTTTGGAATTTGTGCGTCATTGACTTTTGTGATTGACATTGATATTATTGTCAATATTTGTGGTTTGATGAACGAAATAAAGAGTATGACACTTCTTTGATTCTTGTGTAGATTTTGTGATATTGATTAATCTCTTGTTGATTATCAACTACATATATATCACAGCTTGGCCTTGTGATTATTATGTGTTTAGTCATAACTCTGATTCTATATCGTTTCATCTGATATTTATAGTTAGACTGATCCGTTTATTATTTTCTTATTAAATAATACTCGGGTCAGACCGAGATGTTACAGGTGCTTCAGCTTGACTTCTCTCTTGGGATTGATTTCTCTGACTTTTGGTTGACTACTTAGATTAGTAGTTTTTGTTGTATACATTAGAGATATAGACTCCATAATGTATACTTATTCTTTTGTGTAGTTCATGTAACTATTCTTTTGTGATATTGTGGATCTTTCTGACCACTACTCTGATGTACACTTTTATGTGTAGTATTCATATCTTATTCCGCCTATGTGATATGAATTTTCTGTGACTGATTTATGTTATGTTTATTCCTATATTTGTTTTCCGAAGATATTTATAGCCACTGTGTAGTAGCTTTGAGTTTGTGTCGATATGTCAGATTTCCTCTGGATAAAGCATTGCATGTTATACTATCTGACATATCGGCGCTCGCACAAAGAAATTACATGGATGGTCGCTCCTCAACAGCCTTATTCTCCGTGCTAGCTGACAGCATTCACCGTAATGTTCTTGGCTAGCGTGGGTATAGAGGTGGGGCGTCACAGCTTGGTATCAGAGCCAAACTTCGGAACAATATGGAATATTATAACAAGGATCATCGTCCTAAGTCCATCTTAGGAGTCGTTCTTTAGGATTTAATTCGAGTCTTCGTACCGATTCATCCTATTTTCCTTATGATTCCTTGTTTATCTATCAAGATTGCTTGATATTCAATTTGGTGAATAACCTTTTTCTTCTTCTTTCCTTTTTCTGAAGGGAGAAAAATGTCTAGACCAGGCCGCCCTAGAGCCGTGCCATCTAGCACTCCGCCCCAGGATGGAGTTTTTATGACTGCTCAACAGCTTCTTGATTTAGTGACGAATGCTCAAGCAGCTGGAGCTAACCCGGAACCTACTCACCCAAAGTCAGGATTTGCACGCTTGTGTAGCGATTACACTAATTTGGGTGGGGAGCCATTCAGAGGTTCTGAAACTGTTATTGAAGTACAGGCCGGGCTAAGGTCATGCGATCGAATCTTTTCTCCCATGAATCTTATTGACCTTCACCGAGTTCAGGTGGCCTCTAGTATGCTCCGAGAAAGAGCATTGGACTGGTACGAGCTTCTTATTTCTGAGATTAATGAAGCGGATCTCACCTGGGAGAAATTCCGAGAACGCTTCGAGTTAAAATTCGTACCAGAAGCTGAGAAAGTGACATTGGCTCGACGATTTATAGACCTTGTTCAAGGTGAGTCCTCCGTGACTAATTACGTCGCCTCCTTCGAGTCGCTTTCCAAATATGGGGTTGAATACATCAACACCCCTTTAAAGAAGAATCAGAGGTTCGTCTATGGCTTAAACAAAAGTCTCAAGAAGCCATTACTTCTAAAATTAGAAGTTTCTTTCGACCAACTCGTTGATATCGCTCTTCGTCTTGAAGAGGCGGATAAGGAGAATGATGTTCAAGTGGTGGGTTCCAAACTAGACTTCAACAACAAGAAGAGGCCAAACAAATTCAAAGGCCCTTATCCCAATAAGAAAGGGAAGAAAGCAACCTCCGTGGCAAAGACTTCTTCCTTTGGTCGTGGGGAATGCTATAATTGTGGTTCGAAGGACCATTATGCGAACAAGTGCCCAAAGTCTCTCTCTTGTCGCTACTGCAAAGTTCCCGGTCATGTTATATCTTCATGCCCCAAGCTTCAGGGCAAGAAGGAGGGAAAGCTTAATGTTGCTCAAGCCCCTGGCAACACATCTCGTGGTCAAGGTATGCCTCATTCTATCCTTGATGGAATTGTTTTATTTCGTGATCATCCTATTCGAGTTCTTTTTGATACGGGTGCGTCCCATTCTTTTATATCAAAAGAACTTGTTGATACTTTCTCCTTGGATGTTTTGTGCTTAATGACTTCTTCGAGAATTGCGAATCCGGTTGGTGGATCCGCAATAATCAGTTTATTGTGTAAAGATGTCGAGATTATCTTGTGTGATTTTTCTTTCCAAGCCGATTTGCATGTCATGCGTTATTTAGGCTTTGGAATGATTTTGGGAATGGATTGACTTAACCATTATGAAGCCCATATCCTATGTCCTGAGCGGACTATTCATCTTCGACGTCCTCAATCTGTTAAGCAAATTTCTATTAATCTTTAAGATTCAGTTTCCAGCTTGGTCGCATCTTTATATTCTTTAAATCCTCGTGATGACGATGATGATGATGAGGGTGATATTATTTCTCTTATTCACGTCGTTCGTGAATTTTCCGACATATTCGAGCCCGTTTTAGGATTACCACCTAAGCGAGCAATTGAGTTCAAAATCAATCTTATTCCTGGAGCTCAACCTATTACCCGTCCGCCTTATCGTATGTCCAATAAAGAAAACGAGGAGATGCGTAAACAATTATCCAAATTGGAGACGAAGCAATTTATTCGCTCTAGTTCCTCGCCTTGGGGAGCATCGGCTATTTTTGTGAAGAAATCTGATGGTACACTTAGGCTTTGCATTGACTACCGCAAGCTTAATGATCTTACTATCAAAAATAAATATCCTCTACCTCGGATTGATGATCTATTCGATCAACTTAGTGGTGCTAGAGTCTTTTTGCAATTAGACTTAGCTACTGGATTTCATCAGCTTCGTATTGCAGAGGATAGCATTCCTTTGACATCGTTCCGTACTCGTTATGGATCTTATGAATGGCTTGTTATGCCATTTGGTCTAACGAATGCTCCGGCTTATTTCGTTGACCTTATGAATAGAGTTTTCAAAGACTTTCTTGACCGGTTTGTTCTCATCTTTATCGATGATATTCTTGTGTATTCTAAAACCGAGGAGGAGCATGAAAAACATCTTCGGATTGTGTTGGAAACTCTTAGGAGTAATCAATTAAAGGCAAAATTTTCTAAGTGCCACTTTTGGCAATCTCGTGTGAAGTTTCTCGGTCATATTATTTCCAAATCTGGAATTTCCGTGGATCCTTCGAAGATTGAAGCGATTCAAGATTGGAAGAGACCGGAGAGTGTGACAGAGATTCGTAGTTTTCTCGGGTTGGCGGGCTATTACCGTCGTTTTATCAAAGACTTTTCTAAGATTGCCGTGCCTCTCACTAGCTTGACTAAGAAAGGTGTTAAATACATTTGGTCGGACAAATGTGAAACTTCTTTTCAGAAACTGAAAGAACTTCTTTCTAATGCTCCTATTCTTGTTATCCCCGAGGGGAATCAAGATTTCGTTGTTTATACCGATGCTAGTCGCGTTGGTTTGGGTGCCGTTCTTATGCAAAGAGAACGTGTTATTGCTTATGCTTCTAGGCAATTGAAGCCAGCTGAGACTAGATATGCTACTCATGATTTAGAGCTCGCGGCTATTGTTTTCGCCCTTCGTTTTTGGCGTCACTATCTCTTAGGAGAGAAATTTGTTCTTTACACAGATCATAAGTCTTTAAAATATTTATTTTCTCAAAAGGAACTTAATTTGCGTCAACAACATTGGCTCGAGTTCATTGCTCCTTATGATTTTGATATTCTTTATACGCCTGGTAAGGGTAATCGTGTCGCCGATGCTCTTAGCCGTAAACAACAAGCTGTTGTTTCTATGATGATATCCGAATGGAACGATTTCGAGATTTTATCCACTTGCGAAATTCGAGACCGTGTTTCCGATTTATGCTCATCATTTGTTTTATGTAGCCTTGAGGCTCATCCATCTCTTTTAGACCGCATTCTTGAAGCTCAAAGGCTAGATCCTGAATTGGCTCTTCTTGGCCAAAATATTAAGGATAAAATCGATATTGAAGGTTTGAAAGACTTTGATATCGATTCTCGTGGCGGCATTCGGAGTTTTGGTAGACTTATCGTACCAAATATTAGTGATCTTCGTAAAGATATTTTAGAAGATTCTCATCACTCTAAATTTACCATTCATCCCCGTAGAAGTAAAATGTACGCGGATATGAAGCGACTTTATTATTGGGAGGGAACGAAACTTGACATCGCTAACTTCGTTAAGTGTTGCATGACTTGCCAACTCGTTAAGGCCGAACATCAAAGGCCCGGTGGGTTATTGCAACCTTTAGAAATTCCAGTTTGGAAGTGGGATCAAATTTCCATGGATTTTATAGATGGCCTTCCCCGTTCTCGATCGGGTTATGATAGCTTATGGGTAATTCTTGATAGACTTACTAAATTCGCCCATTTTATTCCCGTTCGGTCTAACCGAACCGTTCCTCTTTTGGCCAAACTCTTTGTTAAAGAGATTGTTAAATTACATGGTGTTCCTACTTCTATTGTTAGTGATCGTGATCCATTGTTTACTAGTGGATTTTGGAAGAGTCTTCAAAAAGCTTTAGGAACGAAGCTTACTTTTAGCACCGCTTATCAACCCCAGTCCGATGGACAAACCAAGCGTGTGAATCAAACTCTTGAAGATCTTCTTCGTGCTTGTGTTCTTGATTTTGGTGGAAGTTGGGAAGATCATATTTCACTTGTTGAATTTTTCTATAATAATAGCTTCCAATCTAGTATTGGTATGGCACCTTTCGAGGCACTCTATGGAAGGCCATGCCGATCTCCTTCTTGTTGGCTTGAGGCCGGTGAGAAGCTGGTTTTAGGTCCAGATTTTATTCGGGATTCCACAGAGAAAATTAACCTTATTCGACATAGAATGAAAGAAGCCCAGAGTAGACAAAAATCCTATGCCGATAATCGGAGAAGGAGGTTAGAATTTTCTGAGGGAGATCTTGTTTTTATTCGTGTTTCACCTATGAAAGGTGTTGGACGTTTCAGTCGATCGGGAAAATTGGCGCCTCGATATATTAGGCCATTTCCTATCATTGAACGTATTGGTTACATGGCTTATCGCCTTTTATTGCCGGCTCAATTTTCTGCTATTCATGACGTGTGTCACGTTTCTCAATTACGGAAATGCCTTCAAGATTCCGATTCTATTCTTGAGCCCGGTGTTGTGGAAGAGATTGAAGTTTCGCCTAATTTAACTTATGAGCAACATCCTATTCGCATTATTGCTTCGGAGGTCAAGCGACTTCGAAATAAAGATGTTCCGCTTGTTAAAGTTCAATGGTCTTCAAATCCTAAGGATTGTTCTTGGGAATCTAGAGAGTACATCGAGCGAACACATCCGGACTTACTGTCTCGTGCTCTTTGAGGTGAACTTCTTATTTCAAATTTCTTTTGTGTTGAATATGCTTTTATGGTTGTTACTTTACGTTCTCTTCTTAAATATTGCGAGGACGCAATTTCTTTAAGGAGGGGAGTCTGTAACAACCCGCATATTTATCGATTTTATATTTAAATATTTTATCGTTAGTAGGATTTTAGTCCGAAAAGCTACTTTTTGCATACGGTCGTATTAGGACCCGGGACCACTCCCATCGAGTTTAAAATGCCATTTGCGACCTTTTTGAGTATAAGCTTCGATATGTTTGGAGAAAGTTGCTTTTTACTACTTTTCACCTTGGGTTTGGTTTTTGGGCTCAGCCCTATGTTTTACTTATGCTCAAATCTGAGCCACTCTTCCCCATTCACCCTCACTTCTTTCTCTTTTTAGTTTTCTTAGCATTAATGGTGGGAGAGATTGGAAATTAAAACTCCAAAACCCTAGTTTCTCTTGCAAATCAAATTCCTAGCTCCAAACTCAAGAAGAACCCATTGGTAAGCTTCTCTTCTTCTTCTCCAACTTATTCTCTTACCAATTTCAGAAATTCCTAAACCTAATTTCGGGAATGTTCTTGTTTTTGAGCTTAGATTCTAGCTCAATTGGGTTGTGTTGAAGAGAGGTTGATTCTCCATTTTCTTTCAAGCTTCTTCTTGTTCGATTTTGTGAAAAGGTGAGATTTTTAATCTCACATCTAAGTCTATGAATTATCTTCGAATGTTAGGTATGAATTCCTAACACTTATTCGTGTGCATTTGCTTTTGGTTTGGATTGAATTGGTGTATATTCCAATTTTTGGTGTTTTGAGTTCAATTCGTTAAAAATCCTAACTTCTATGTTTGAACATGTTTTTGGTGATGCATCAAGGAGCATATAGGGCAGGGTAGTCGATTGGCATAAACCCTTAGCGCCGTTGCTCGAGAGAATGAAATTTGGACGAGGTTGGAGCTCATTACTATGGGCTGGGAAGAGGCTGGCAACAGGTCCGGTCGACCGAGCTCCCTGAGTCGGCCGACCGACCTGCTGCCGCGTGCATAGGCACTCCTCTGTTTAAGGCTTGGTCGACCGACTCAGGGAGTCCGGTCGACCGACCTGCTGTTAATTGCCAGATTAGCCTATTTTGCTAATCCGTTTGAATATCCAACTTTAATCGATTCGTGTTGTCTCCCTTTTCTTGTTGTCATTTATTATCGACTTAGATGACCTTTTCTTTGGGAATTTTAGATATATCCACTTTGATGGATTTTATATCGATTTCTTTGGATTTTATTCACGTTTTCGAAAGTGAATCTTAGTGATTGATTGTTCCTACAATCTTCTTTGTGATTTGTCACTTTAAAAATATAAAGGTTTTCTATACTAGGAGTAAATATCAAAACTCTTTCCTCAAACGATTTCAATACTATTTTAATACCAAATTTGTTTATAAAACCGTTTTCCAATCTATTAGTATATATAAACCTTTACCTCACTCGTATGAGAAATCTAATTAAACGACTTAGTAAAACAAGTGGTATGAAACGCTTGCGTTCACTTTGTTGGTTAATTCTTGGACTTGTTCGATTGAAATCCTTGTGACAATTTTCTAGTGGAAATCTACAGTTTGTTCGTAAATATTTAAGTTAAGCAAGTGGTTATGGGACATGAAGCTAAACTCATATATTTACTAGCTTAGTGTAATTGACACTTCTCGTTGATCATGACGATCATCTTTTTGATTTAGACTAGCAATGTGCGATGTCTCTTTGTCTGCGAGGGAGACTAAACCCCGTTTTGTGGAGTTTCGACTCAATTTGTGATGGGGTAGCAACCCATGGTCTTCGGGCCGTTTGTGGAGCTTCGGCTCAATTGTGATGGTTAGCGACCATGGAATTAGCATTCCGTTTGTGATACACGTGTTGGTGAGCTTTATGCTCCCGTTTGTGATAGGCCTCCCCCCCTTTGTGATTTCTGGATTTCTTGAGATGATTTCTAGAATTTGTGTTTCACCAATTTTTCGTGATTTCCATTGATAAGCCTTATCAATATTTGTGCATTGGTGAATTTGTGTGTCATTGACTTTAGTGATTTCTGGATTTCTTGTGTAGTCTTCTAGAATTTGTGCGTCATTGACTTTTGTGATTGACATTGATATTATCGTCAATATTTGTGGTTTGATGAACGAAATAAAGAGTATGACACTTCTTTGATTCTTGTGTAGCTTTTGTGATATTGATTAATCTCTTGTTGATTATCAACTACATATATATCACAGCTTGGCCTTGTGATTATTATGTGTTTATTCATAACTCTGATTCTATATCTTTTCATCTGATATTTGTAGTTAGACTGATCCGTTTATTATTTTCTTATTAAATAATACTCGGGTCAGACCGAGATGTTACAGGTGCTTCAGCTTGACTTCTCTCTTGGGATTGATTTCTCTGATTTTTGGTAGACTACTTAGATTAGTAGTTTTTGTTGTATACATTAGAGATATAGACTCCATAATGTATACTTATTCTTTTGTGTAGTTCGTGTAACTATTCTTTTGTGATATTGTGGATCTTTCTGACCACTACTCTGATGTACACTTTTATGTGTAATATTCATATCTTATTCCGCCTTTGTGATATGAATTTTCTGTGACTGATTTATGTTATGTTTATTCCTATATTTGTTTTCCGAAGATATTTATAGCCACTATGTAGTAGCTTTGAGTTTGTGTCGGTATGTCGGATTTCCTCTGGATAAAGCATTGCATGTTATACTATATGACATATCGGCGCTCGCACAAAGAAATTACACGGATGGTCGCTCCTCAACAGCCTTAATCTCCGTGCTAGCTGACAGCATTCACCGTATGTTCTTGGCTAGCGTGGGTATAGAGGTGGGGCGTCACAGATAACATATATGTATGAAAACATATTTATTAACAATAGCTACCATGGGAGGAAAAAATTTGGGAAAAATGTACATATATATATAAACTAAAAATATACGTATGTCTAATAATTTTATAAACTTATATATATATATATATGCGTAAGAAATTATACTCAACTTACATAAACACTGTCTACACCCACGCACAAATTAAATAATTTATATTATATATATAACAAGTGGATCGTAAACGTTATAAATTTTAACATATTAACGAACATATTTTTATGTGACTTATATAAACTAAAATTATATATATAAGCTCACCAACAGGAAAGGCCACGTGGAGATAAAAGCAATGGCTCGGATCTGGTAGGCTCGAGCTTGTAAAGGCTTCAGGCAAGGCGAGACGTTCGGGTTGGCTGAGCTTTGGTGGGGAATGATCGAGTCGAGGAAGGTGGAGCAAGAGTGAAGGTGGAAAGAAGAATGAGGAAAAACAAGTCCATGCGTCCATGGAATGCGAGTTGTTGGGTGTGGAGAGGGTGAAGGGAAATGGAAGAATATGAGCAGCAGTTTTTTTTATAACTTATCTGTAACAGCCCGCAAATTCGTACCCCCTGAATCAACACTATTCTACAACAACCAACTCAAGTTGCACAGAATTACGAACCATTTGGATTAAAGAAGAAGAGGTAGAAGAAGAGAAAACAAAATCAACATCAGAATCTAACCATCGCAACGGAATAAATTATAATAGATAGTAAATAATCTTTACTCAAAAATCAAATCTATCTGTTTACATATATTACATCATCAGAGCACAACAATCACGGCTCAACATCAATACCATACAAATGGATACACAACAACTCAACACAGCGGAAATATATATATATATATATATATATATATATATATATATATACAAGTACGTGAGTACGTATCGTCATCCAGCTCGTCTCCTGAGCTCCTCAGCATCAAAACCTGTATTCTATAATACTCGGTCTGACCCGAGCATTACAGTTAAATAATACCCGAGTCAGTCTGGAATACCAGCGTGAGAAAATCACACCCAATTGATTATTAAAGTTTCAAAAATCCTTTGGAAACAAAAGCATCTCGTAAGACCACGCCACAAATAAACATGTCGGGTTTTTACCTTACGATAGCTAAAACACTTTTTATTAAAGTTCTCTGATATTATAATAGTGTCTATTTACAAATACTTATAAAATAGCCGAAATTGTTACATGATTAAATTCCAGCTACTAGCCACCGAAGTGGGTAATACAAACAAAACTCGTAAAAGGATCGTAGGGAGAATGGATTTCCAACAATGACTAGGCACTGGGGTACCACCTGTCACAGTACGTGGTCTACATTACAGTACCGAGGACTACTCCCTTCATCCCCTGCAACACAAGGCCGGACCCATCCCTTACTGGACAGTTTCGAATAAGATCACCCCACGGTTGGGATCAGCAACCGCACCACTAAGCCGAAATAAAAAGGGACATCTAGACAGGGATGACCTTACTCTCCAGTGGGTGCTACCCACGAAGCCTTGCTGCATATCCCCTGATTTTCAGTCATTCCCGGTTGATGAGGCTTAAGGTTAAGCATTACCATTTAGAACATTTCAATTAGAATGCCCATCGTCCACCTGACGATGTTTCGCAAGCATTCATCCATACAAGTCCGTCCCGGGTTCGAACGGAACCGAAGGCACTATTCCTACTACATCCATTTTGGAAATATCCTCAGGATTAGTAGCGACTAGCCCTTGCACTTCGCTGCTCCATCTTCGACTCCGAACCCGTTTTTCGCATGAAACGTACAAACCGGATCGAAATGGTTTTCGAGAAATAAATTTCGATCCCGGTCTCTTCGAAACGATCAACGCAGTTGGCCAATATTGATAGTCGGTTATTTAACTATCAATTAACATTCACAAACATCCGTCAAACAATAAATAATTTTCCAAATTATTTATTTATCTCAAAATATCTTCGCAAGATATATTTTCACCTTTCAAACCCCTTTGAAAGCAATTTCAAATTTATCTTCCTTTTTCAGAATAAACTTTCCCAAATATTTTCTATCTCCACTGAAATCACCAAGTACAAAACTAGAATTTAAAATAATTTAAAACACTTTACGTTGAAATATATTTTAAAACATTTAAATTAAAGCTATTTTAATAATTTGTTAAAAATACATACTGTATGAGTATTTGAAAATAAAGTTACTTAGTAAATTTAAAGCTAGATTTCTTCGTTTAAAAACAAAATGCTAAGTTACTTCTTAATAATTACTACTAAAATAGATTAAAAGAAAATACTTACTTGAGACTTTAAATATTAGAAATAATAAATTTACAAAACTTGCTTTCTTTAAAAACAATTTTAAAACATTTAATTGATATTTAAAAATTTACTCTTTAAAAACAAGTACTTGGCTATCCAGAGAAAATTCCAACTTCAATCACTTAAATCAATTTTTCCCAAATTGATTTCAAGTTTATTTATTTGAAATAAATTTCTTTACTTTCTTAATTCATTTAAAATTCATTAATTAGGGACTTATTATTAAGGTTATAATTTCCCGTTTGTTTTTAACCCCTTTTAAGTGAAATACGGATTTCAGCTTTTCCCAACTTCTTTATTCCTTCCAATAATTTAAATCTTAAATTTTAAATAACCGTTTATTTCCTTAATTAATATCATTGAATATTAAAATTCATTAACTCTCTGTCTATTCAAATTTCCTTTCTAAAATCAAGATTTATTTACTAGAATTTTAAAGCCACTTAATTTCTTTCCAATTCATTTAAAAATTTATTCAAATATTTCTATAATTATTTAACTTACAATTTCACTTCTTTTATTATCTTACAAAAATCCAATTTATATATATATTTGGTAATTCATCATACCCAATTATATCCAATCGAACCATAGCATTCAATATACCAATAAAGATCATCATAGGATATCAAATAAATCACAACAGAAGGTATTAAATAATTTAAATAAATATTGAGGGGTCCAGTTGGATCCCTCCAACCTGTTTTCCCTGCATCCACAGATGTTAGCACAACATAATATACCAATTCCAAAATATATCATACTATAGCACATCAATCAATTTCAACCATTCAAACAATTATTTAAATTAATCATTTAAATTTAAATTTAAATTAACTGAGTGAGATTAACTCACCTTTGCTCTTAAATTTGCACTTCCACTCCATTCTCGATTTAAGTCCATGATTTCTCAACCTTGTATGACCATTTACAATTTATTAATATTTGAATTAATTATTATTTAACAAATTTAACTTATTAATAACTTAGTTTAAATTATGATTAGCTTAATATTTAAGAAACCGTTTACAGATAAATTTCCCTTTTTCTGTAATCTCCTATTTTTTCTGACTTCATATATTTTCAAATTCGACTAATTTTCCTTTTACAAATCTTTTAGTCACTTGAATAAATTAAATAAGTTAACTTAACAAAATAAATTTCCTCATCTTAGAATAAACTGGTAAAAGGGAAATATGTAAAGGTATATTAATTTCCTTTTGGAACTACATATATTTTTATAAAATAAACTCTATAGATTCCATAAAAATAAAATTTAGATAAACTTTCGATATTCCTATTTTAAATCTTATATATATATATATATATATAGTTATTCCTACTGTTTACAACGTATATGTATTTCCAGTCTTACTCATATACATGCTAACTTTAATAAAATAAAATTCCGATCTGTGAAAAATAAAAACAGTAATTAACTTGGAAATTTTAAAACTGTTTAAAGTAAATCACTCCTTACTGGGGAAATTACCCATAAAACGGATAAATCTTAAAAATTTTCAAGAAATTCGAATACCTCTCTATCCACTGCCATCAAATCGACCTTGAGTCTTCCAGGATTAGCAGCTCAATCCCCTACGGCATTCACCATCCCCTTTGCCTGCCGACGTCTCAGCCTCCATGAACGGCGCTGTCGCACCTCGTCATGACCGCGTCCAGGCACTTCCAAACCCAATCAACCCTTCACCGAACGACTCCTGTTCGATGCCCTAACCATCGTCGAACGCGACCTCATCCACCCACTGCCTAAACCCTAGCCACCATCGCCTCCGTTGCGGTCATCACCACGACCCAACTTCCCCATCGCGACTTGCTGCCACCTTTTTTTTTTATTTCGTGACTTCGATTCTGAAAAAGGGAGAGAATATGTTCGAACAAAGAAGTAGATGAAGTCGCGATTTAGGTTTTAAGTTGAACGAGGCTTCGGCCAATTTTTTTTTTTTTAGATTGCTGTTACGATTTTGAAAAAAGGAGAATAAGAAGACGCGAGAGAGGGGAAGGGTGAGGGCTTCGGCCATAATCGAATTTGATTTCGATTGGTACTGAGGAAGAGATCAGGAATTTATTCATGGCTTTTGTTTTCGAATGGAAGAAGAAAGAGGGGAGTCTCGGTTCCGGTTTAAAGGAAAGAATTGGCTTCTGAGGGAAGATAGAATAGCGTGTGTCAGGACACGATTTTCGTCTTCCGAAAATTCAACATCGACACTCACTTTATCGACTGCCGAGAAATCGAACGACGGAAAACCGAACACTGAGGGGTTTTAAAAAAAAGAATTTAGGAAGAGAGAAGAGAGAAAAGAAAATAGAAGAAGAGAAGATAATAGATAAGGTAGAAGATGGAGGGAAAAGAAAACAGAAAATTAGAAAATAGAATAGAAAAGAGAAAATAGAACAGAATTTTAAAATAGAAGAAAAAGAGAATAGAGGAAAAAGAAAAACAGAAGAAAATAGGACGGAACAGAAAACAACAGAACAACATCAGAATCTCACAATTCGCAGCGGAACAACATATAATAATAAATGAATAATCTTTAAACAAAGAACTACATCAGTTATTACATTTTATACATTTCATTACATCATATCATCAGAGTGTACAACATCAACATCAAACAGTGGTGCAGCGGAAAAAGAAATACTATATACTTAATACGCCATGCCATCCATCTTGCCTCCAGCAACTCCAGAATATCCAGAATATCCTGATAAACCTTAACTCTTGACTGCCCGTGTGGAAATTGGTGGGCACCCAGAGTTTAGGAAGGAAAACAATAAACTCCAAGTCAGTCATGTGACTGGTGTGAGAACTCAAAACAGTTTATTTATCTTTAAAATCAAAAATAGAAGAATATTTTTATTTCAATTCGCAATGCTTTTAAAAATGAGACTACCATAAGGCCTCCCGCACACACACACAATGCAAACGCAGAATCGGAGGAGATTTCTCCTTATGATAGTCAAAGATGCTTGATACGCATTTAAAATAACATTTGATATTATTACTAGTGCATAGTGTAGAAGAAAAATTCATTTTGAAAGTAGAATATAAATCTTAGCCAACATACGACCATTATCGTATGCCTACTATAGCTACCATCTAAACAGTGGTGACCACCATAAGTAAATGGCAGGTTCTACAACTAATACCGTACAAGTTTCGTATTGGGAATTGGATTTCCAACAAATGGTCAGGCCAAGGAACTTCCCATTGCCACATGAGAATGCCTCTGGAAAGACATCCCCGAGAACCAAACCGGAACTCTGCCAACACAAGGCCGGGTTACCCCTAACTGGGTAACTACTGACACGAGCACGCCATTCCCCGATCGTAAACGACCTTTCTCACGGGATCCCGAAAACCAACAACCACAAAGTAATAAATTCGTAGTAACCACATAGGTTAAATATCTGGGCTCCATACCATGATACCACCTCTATCCAGAAGGAAATGTACATACCCTAAAGGGTGCTACCCCTCATAACCTTGCCGCATCTTTCCTGTTTTGACCATTTCCGGGGTGTGAGGTTCGACGAAGTCACGTCCACAAAAACATACTTTATACAAAAGCCATGCTTTGGGTCAACAAATGATCAACACAATGATCACCAAGATAGACGATCAAATAAACGATCCTATCACAATAATCAACACAATGATCATTTACAGCATCACTCAGCATATCACATTACCAAATTGGGAATATATCGCTGATAACATTCAACTACATAACCTCTGAGCTCGTACGTCTCAGAGAAGGGTGTTAAGCTAAAAGAATAAATTCTTCGCCACCAACAGAAATATATTTGAAAGAAATCGGCTTTATATCTCAGCTTGTAACGTCAGACACACAATCCATACAAGTCTGTTCCGGGCTCGAACAAAACCGAAGGCACTTACAAAGAAGTCCTTGCAATCCGGATATTCACAATCCTGATCGGATTCACCATCACATATGGAGAACTCTATACCGTAGCTACTCGGTGCAGAGTAAATCGACAGGTCATCCTATCGCTCTCGCAAATACCGGGTCTTCAACACCGATCTTCAATGCAATTATAACGACCTATCACATATTCGGAATGGGTTATACGACCCCATGGTCCTTTCCCGGTTAACCCGAATAGTGAGCGCTTATTCAAAAATAAGTGTAGCATTCACATTCAAACAAATCACATCAATTACCCATTCAAAGGGAAATATTGATAGTCGGTTATTGAACTATCAATAGATATGCACACATCACTAGTTTCCAAATAATTTTCCAAATTATTTCACAAAATATCTTTACAAGATATATAATTTCACATTTCAAAAATAAATCAATATTTATTTTTAAACAAATTCTCCTTTTCATTCATAAATTCCATAGTGAATTTATAATCCAAAATATCTATGAATATTTGATTCCAATTAGTCATAGATATTCCTTTTCAATTTATCTTCAAAAAGATAAATTCTCAAAATATTCGCTTTATATTGGAAAACATTTCCATACTTATTTATTCATAAGTAATTCACAAATTTTATTTATTTTCAACACTTGGAAAATATTCAATATACTTAAATAAAAAATAAGTATATATTTCATTCTATTAAGGAAATCATTCTCTTAACATATTTATTTGGGCCAAAACGAATGTTACGTAAAACATCGTTACGACAACCCAAAATCACTAGTATAGGGATTCGAATTTAAAATAGATATATAAATCCCAATACTATACAAAACATTTCCTTTCGGAAATCATTTGCTATAACAACAGTGTTAAAGTCCATCATCTCCTTCTATTTCTCGAAAACGTCTATTTCAACAATAAATGTTGAAATCTAGGGTTTCGAATCTCAACACATTTTAAAACTTCGTTAGATCGTTTTTATTCTATTTGAAATATCACATTCAAAAACAATTTCTTTAACATATTATTCACTATTCAAAAACATGAATTAACTTCATTAACAATTTCATCCTTTTATTCATTTTAATTCAAAGGATTATTCACTATTCAAAGATGTGAATATAACTCCATTTATAGGTTTCAACAATTAACTTATCAAAATAAGTTGTTTGCGAATTTATAAAACAACGTTTATAAATTCCATTTCTATTTATTTATAAAAACTTCCTTTTTATAAATTCTTTTATTAACCTATTCCAGTTTATAACTAAATTATGAACTAAACATTCATATTATAAGTCAAATACTTATAAAACGATTATTTTACAAAAATCGTTCCTCTAAAGACTTTCCAAATCATAAATCTTATAACTTATAAGATTCATTTATTTAACCAAATTTATTCTTTAAATAACTTCACAAATTTATAATTCTTACCATTTATAAATTTCATTTCTATTTCACCGTTTATAATTCTATAAATTTCATTCTTATAACTTCACCATTTAAATTCTATAAATTTCATTCTTTAGTGAAATTCATTTTCACTTCATTCAAACACTTATAAAAACTCGTTTTATAATGTCTATATTTCAATTTATAAATATCCATTTATAAATCTCTTAATATAAATCAATTTATATTATTCTTTAAAACGACTTTAATCTCCTTTATTATTTCACCATTTTGATTCATAAAATAATTAAAGTTTATAAATCCTATATTTAATCTTTTCACAATAATTTCTAAAATCCCGATTAAACTATTTTATAAACTCAATAGCATCGTATTCTCAAAATTCAGTTTTTAACTGTATTTCACAAAAATCATAATTTTTATAACATTAAAAATTATAACGTTTATTTATTTAAAATGGATCAATTCCAAAATTATTTTATAAAACGTATACTTTCTAAAATCACTTTAAAAATCATTTTAAAATCCCAAAATCTGGGTCCAATGATGCTACACACCAAATAGTCAATCACGACTATAACGATATCATATATCAATATGAAAATCCATCAAATATCAAAATATCTGAAATCAAATAAATACTGTTGAGGAATCCAGTTGGATCCCTCCAACCTGTTTTCCTGCATCCAAAAACATTAGCACAATACCAATTTCGCTCCAGTACGAAATTATCGCGGTATATGTTCTTATTAAATATTATCCGCTTAATAACGGCGTAATAGGGTCTCATCCGCTAAACAAATAAATGCGGGAAATCAATAACTCCAATATATACATATGCCAATATATATATATTGCTATTATATATAATACCAATTTCACTGTTTATGAAATATTCGCGGTATATGTTTTTAATAAATAACATCCGCTTACTAACGGCGCATAATGTCTATTTTAAAAATCAATAGATATTAATCAACATTCTAACATGCATTCAAATATTTTAAATCTAACTATTTAAAATAAAATCGAAACTGATTCGATTGAGTGAGAAATTCTCACCTTGATTTTATTTCCGTTTTAGCGATTTATTTCGAATAAAATTACCCAAAATTATCACTAACTCCGATCGACTCCAAACCAACTCCATCGCGTAGTGCTCGTCCATACGATTCCAACGCAACTGGTTTCACATTTTTTCGACCTCGTATGAAAAAGTTATGAATATTTGAAGTTACACGTGTTTATATACATAGATTTATAACATAACTTTTATAATTAAAACCTTCTTCATCACAGCCCTCCATTCCATCTACCTGCAAATCATAGCCGACCCTTTCATCTTCCCCACTCACGTTCATCCCCAGTAAATCACGAACGCACATGAACCCATTACACTGAATTTAGGTTTAAACTTTACAACCTTGTTTCTCAACGATACTTCGATCAAGACGCGCCAAATCAAAGGGCATCACCCCCCTCATGTTCGGCCCAACCCTGGTGGAGCTCGGCCACCCCCGTAGCATGCATCACGAGGGTGAACTGCAGATGGACGCGGGACTGTAGCTTCCTCCACACGACTCCATATTCGATCATAACCGTTGGATCTCTAGTTCATGTTGTGCTCTATCACTTTGTAGTTGAACATTCTTGCTAATTGTCGACGGATTTGGAGATTTGGAGGGATGAAGTTGGGTGTTTTCTGGCCGTGGGTTATGTGGGTGGCAGCTAGGGCAAATTAGAATTAGGGTTTATTTTTTTTTATCAAATTATGAAGAGTGGTGGTGTATTTATAGAGTTTCGTTCGACACTATTCATCCGGAAATTCCGAACACCGATTTACGCGCCGAAACTGACATACCTAGGGTTTATCCCGCGTTCCGGACACAATGGAACAGGTTTCGGAAGCTAATTCGGACATCTGTGCGAGTTATGGCTGCAAACGCTCAATTTGAATTAAACCGATTTAAGCGATTTTCTAGGCGTTTTAATTCGTACCGGACAAACGGTAAATCCAATTGACTTGAAATTTGAAACCTTACAATAATATCACATTACGGATCCGATGAAACTAGTTTCGTCGAAATCCGAGACTTTTTGAAAAATGGCTATTTTGACTCGCCAAATTTAAATTAAAAATAAATCGATGCGTTTCGAGCTGCCACGATCAAACGATAACTCCGATTGACACGAAATTTGAAATCCGGTAATAACTAACTATTACGGATCCAATGGAACTAGTTTCGTTCAATTCTGAGACTGTTCAAAAATTGACTATTTTCACTAGTCGATTTAATTATTAAAATATTCAATTTTCACAAATTAACTTTTAATTCGATTTTAAAAGTTCTAAAATATCTTTCTAACTTCAATATGATAAAATAAAATTTTACAAATCATTTACAATCATATTTAACCCTATTTTCAATTATTTCCATAATTTAACGTATTAAATTATCGATTTAATTATTCAATTAAATCTAAAAATTCAAATAAAAATTTATTTGACTTATAAATTCACTTATTAATATTTAAAATTAATTAAATATTAAAATTTTAATTTCTAAAAATTCTGGGTCTTTACAATCTTCCCCACTTAAAAGAATTTCGTCCTCGAAATTATTAAGTAAGAAAAGTTACAGAATTTATTAACTTTCCAAAATTCATAGTTAAACTTCTTACAAATCTTTACTAAGTTTTCAAACCATACTTAGTTATCTTTTCAAAAACAATTACTATTGTTTAACTTTCAATTCTAAAATCAAAGTTTAAGTTTTCAAAATTTTCCCAATTTTCTCAAATTTTTTCTAACGCCTTAAATTTTCGGAAAAATTCGCCACAGTCTCCTTTGCGCGGCTCGATCCGAAAAAAAATGACAGTATATATATCACAAATATACATCTCATCAAGTAATGAGGCATCCCGAAGGGAAAAAAGTGTAAAAGTACGGTATGTAATCCGAGATATGTACCTTATATTTTATTAGCAAGCATATACGGCTAATATAGCGCAAAAGCGAGCTCCAAATGCGAAGCAAACGCGATCCGCACCTACTAATCACTCAACAAACAACATGAGAATCATGCATGTAGATAATAGTATCAATATATAACATATAGCAACATAATAACTATATATGTCAACATAGCAAATGCAACTAAACAACAAATGCCAACATCAACCATCAACCAACTATCATCCAACAAATTCATAATCAATATATTCATTTATATTCTCATTAATATTCAATGAATTGGTTCTCAATTTAATCACATTTGATTTATTTACATTGGATGTTTTTACTAACATTCATTCTCAATTAGTTTATATTCACTAATTCATATTTAAGTTGGTTCACTTCCAATTCAAATTCAATTCTATTCAAATTTACTTACTTCTAATTTGAATTCAATTTACTTTAGCTTTCCATTTCATTAACACTTAATGAATTATATACAATCAACTAACAATCATATAACAATCAATGTATATATAATTACAACCAAATTACTTTGCTTTCAATTGGTTTAATTAATTGATTTTCATTCAATTATTCAACTTTCAATAACATTAGATTTTAATGAATTACACTTACCTTCATTATTTCATATCAATTTAATTTACATTCAATTGATTAACATTTAATCCATTAATTCAATTTAATTTCAACAGTTGAATTTTATTTATATAACTCAAGTTCACATCCACCACTTAACTTTATTAATTTACTTTGATACTAATATCAACTTCATTCCATATCACTTAAGTTATATTTCAATTTAACTTTAAAAATTCATTTTTATTCACAAACTCATATTCATATAGTTTCACTTCTTATATATATATATAAGTTTATTTCACAATTGTAAATCACATTTAATTATAATTTAATTCTTATAATTCTTTTGCTTATACAATTATTCTTTTATTTAGATTATTCAAACAACTAAACAATCAACTTATATACTCTTTAATAATTCTGAAAAATTATTCCTTCATATATAAAATATAATCAAGTAAAATTATTTCATTTACCCAATTTAAAACAATATTGTGTCGAATTGTTCTATTCAAGTGTTTAGAAACCCCTTCGATTCAGTTTCGAAGCTGCGCCGACGAAGGTTCATATACCACTCAACAAACCAATCATCACAATATAAAACAATTTTTTTTATTCACTAACAAATACGCTCTCATAGCTATTATTACACTCAAATTCATTCTAGAGTACTACTGACTCTATCTCTAATGAATTATACCCAACAGAACCATGGTTGTCGCTTAACCATCAGCTCTGATACCACATTGTCAGGACACGATTTTTCGTCTTCCGAAAATTCAACATCGACACTCACTTTATCGACTGCCGAGAAATCGAACGACGGAAAACCGAACACTGAGGGGTTTTAAAAAAAAGAATTTAGGAAGAGAGAAGAGAGAAAAGAAAATAGAAGAAGAGAAGATAATAGATAAGGTAGAAGATGGAGGGAAAAGAAAACAGAAAATTAGAAAATAGAATAGAAAAGAGAAAATAGAACAGAATTTTAAAATAGAAGAAAAAGAGAATAGAGGAAAAAGAAAAACAGAAGAAAATAGGACGGAACAGAAAACAACAGAACAACATCAGAATCTCACAATTCGCAGCGGAACAACATATAATAATAAATGAATAATCTTTAAACAAAGAACTACATCAGTTATTACATTTTATACATTTCATTACATCATATCATCAGAGTGTACAACATCAACATCAAACAGTGGTGCAGCGGAAAAAGAAATACTATATACTTAATACGCCATGCCATCCATCTTGCCTCCAGCAACTCCAGAATATCCAGAATATCCTGATAAACCTTAACTCTTGACTGCCCGTGTGGAAATTGGTGGGCACCCAGAGTTTAGGAAGGAAAACAATAAACTCCAAGTCAGTCATGTGACTGGTGTGAGAACTCAAAACAGCTTATTTATCTTTAAAATCAAAAATAGAAGAATATTTTTATTTCAATTCGCAATGCTTTTAAAAATAAGACTACCATAAGGCCTCCCGCACACACACACAATGCAAACGCAGAATCGGAGGAGATTTCTCCTTATGATAGTCAAAGATGCTTGATACGCATTTAAAATAACATTTGATATTATTACTAGTGCATAGTGTAGAAGAAAAATTCATTTTGAAAGTAGAATATAAATCTTAGCCAACATACGACCATTATCGTATGCCTACTATAGCTACCATCTAAATAGTGGTGACCACCATAAGTAAATGGCAGGTTCTACAACTAATACCGTACAAGTTTCATATTGGGAATTGGATTTCCAACAAATGGTCAGGCCAAGGAACTTCCCACTACCACATGAGAATGCCTCTGGAAAGACATCCCCGAGAACCAAACCGGAACTCTGCCAACACAAGGCCGGGTTACCCCTAACTGGGTAACTACTGACACGAGCACGCCATTCCCCAATCGTAAACGACCTTTCTCACGGGATCCCGAAAACCAACAACCACAAAGTAATAAATTCGTAGTAACCACATAGGTTAAATATTTGGGCTCCATACCATGATACCACCTCTATCCAGAAGGAAATGTACATACCCTAAAGGGTGCTACCCCTCATAACCTTGCCGCATCTTTCCTGTTTTGACCATTTTCGGGGTGTGAGGTTCGACGAAGTCACGTCCACAAAAACATACTTTATACAAAAGCCATGCTTTGGGTCAACAAATGATCAACACAATGATCACCAAGATAGACGATCAAATAAACGATCCTATCACAATAATCAACACAATGATCATTTACAGCATCACTCAGCATATCACATTACCAAATTGGGAATATATCGCTGATAACATTCAACTACATAACCTCTGAGCTCGTACGTCTCAGAGAAGGGTGTTAAGCTAAAAGAATAAATTCTTCGCCACCAACAGAAATATATTTGAAAGAAATCGGCTTTATATCTCAGCTTGTAACGTCAGACACACAATCCATACAAGTCTGTTCCGGGCTCGAACAAAACTGAAGGCACTTACAAAGAAGTCCTTGCAATCCGGATATTCACAATCCTGATCGGATTCACCATCACATATGAAGAACTCTATACCGTAGCTACTCGGTGCAGAGTAAATCGACAGGTCATCCTATCGCTCTCGCAAATACCGGGTCTTCAACACCGATCTTCAATGCAATTATAACGACGTATCACATATTCGGAATGGGTTATACGACCCCATGGTCCTTTCCCGGTTAACCCGAATAGTGAGCGCTTATTCAAAAATAAGTGTAGCATTCACATTCAAACAAATCACATCAATTACCCATTCAAAGGGAAATATTGATAGTCGGTTATTGAACTATCAATAGATATGCACACATCACTAGTTTCCAAATAATTTTCCAAATTATTTCACAAAATATCTTTACAAGATATATAATTTCACATTTCAAAAATAAATCAATATTTATTTTTAAACAAATTCTCCTTTTCATTCATAAATTCCATAGTGAATTTATAATCCAAAATATCTATGAATATTTGATTCCAATTATTCATAGATATTCCTTTTCAATTTATCTTCAAAAAGATAAATTCTCAAAATATTCGCTTTATATTGGAAAACATTTCCATACTTATTTATTCATAAGTAATTCACAAATTTTATTTATTTTCAACACTTAGAAAATATTCAATATACTTAAATCAAAAATAAGTATATATTTCATTCTATTAAGGAAATCATTCTCTTAACATATTTATTTGGGCCAAAACGAATGTTACGTAAAACATCGTTACGACAACCCAAAATCACTAGTATAGGGATTCGAATTTAAAATAGATATATAAATCCCAATACTATACAAAACATTTCCTTTCGGAAATCATTTACTATAACAACAGTGTTAAAGTCCATCATCTCCTTCTATTTCTCGAAAACGTCTATTTCAACAATAAATGTTGAAATCTAGGGTTTCGAATCTCAACACATTTTAAAACATCGTTAGATCGTTTTAATTCTATTTGAAATATCACATTCAAAAACAATTTCTTTAACATATTATTCACTATTCAAAAACGTGAATAAACTTCATTAACAATTTCATCCTTTTATTCATTTTAATTCAAAGGATTATTCACTATTCAAAGATGTGAATATAACTCCATTTATAGGTTTCAACAATTAACTTATCAAAATAAGTTGTTTGCGAATTTATAAAACAACGTTTATAAATTCCATTTCTATTTATTTATAAAAACTTCCTTTTTATAAATTCTTTTATTAACCTATTCCAGTTTATAACTAAATTATGAACTAAACATTCATATTATAAGTTAAATACTTATAAAACGATTATTTTACAAAAATCGTTCCTCTAAAGACTTTCCAAATCATAAATCTTATAACTTATAAGATTCATTTATTTAACCAAATTTATTCTTTAAATAACTTCACAAATTTATAATTCTTACCATTTATACATTTCATTTCTATTTCACCGTTTATAATTCTATAAATTTCATTCTTATAACTTCACCATTTAAATTCTATAAATTTCATTCTTTAGTGAAATTCATTTTCACTTCATTCAAACACTTATAAAAACTCGTTTTATAATGTCTATATTTCAATTTATAAATATCCATTTATAAATCTCTTAACATAAATCAATTTATATTATTCTTTAAAACGACTTTAATCTCCTTTATTATTTCACCATTTTGATTCATAAAATAATTAAATTTTATAAATCCTATATTTAATCTTTTCACAATAATTTCTAAAATCCCGATTAAACTATTTTATAAACTCAATAGCATCGTATTCTCAAAATTCAGTTTTTAACTGTATTTCACAAAAATCATAATTTTTATAACATTAAAAATTATAACGTTTATTTATTTAAAATGGATCAATTCCAAAATTATTTTATAAAACGTATACTTTCTAAAATCACTTTAAAAATCATTTTAAAATCCCAAAATCTGGGTCCAATGATGCTACACACCAAATAGTCAATCACGACTATAACGATATCATATATCAATATGAAAATCCATCAAATATCAAAATATCTGAAATCAAATAAATACTGTTGAGGAATCCAGTTGGATCCCTCCAACCTGTTTTCCTGCATCCAAAAACATTAGCACAATACCAATTTCGCTCCAGTACGAAATTATCGCGGTATATGTTATTATTAAATATTATCCGCTTAATAACGGCGTAATAGGGTCTCATCCGCTAAACAAATAAATGCGGGAAATTAATAACTCCAATATATACATATGCCAATATATATATATTGCTATTATATATAATACCAATTTCACTGTTTATGAAATATTCGCGGTATATGTTTTTAATAAATAACATCCGCTTACTAACGGCGCATAATGTTTATTTTAATAATCAATAGATATTAATCAACATTCTAACATGCATTCAAATATTTTAAATCTAACTATTTAAAATAAAATCGAAACTGATTCGATTGAGTGAGAAATTCTCACCTTGATTTTATTTCCGTTTTAGCGATTTATTTCGAATAAAATTAAACGGACATTTAATTTTACCCAAAATTCTCATTAACTCCGATCGACTCCAAACCAACTCCATCGCGTAGTGCTCGTCCATACGATTCCAACGCAACTGGTTTCGCATTTTTTCGACCTCGTATGAAAAAGTTATGAATATTTGAAGTTACACGTGTTTATATACATAGATTTATAACATAACTTTTATAATTAAAACCTTCTTCATCACAGCCCTCCATTCCATCTACCTGCAAATCATAGCCGACCCTTTCATCTTCCCCACTCACGTTCATCCCCAGTAAATCACAAACCCACATGAACCCATTACACTCAATTTAGGTTTAAACTTTACAACCTTGTTTCTCAACGATACTTCGATCAAGAAGCGCCAAATCAAAGGGCATCACCCCCCTCATGTTCGGCCCAACCCTGGTGGAGCTCGGCCACCCCCTGTAGCACGCATCACAAGGGTGAACTGCAGATGGACGCGGGCCTGTAGCTTCCTCCACACGACTCCATATTCGATCATAACCGTTGGATCTCTAGTTCATGTTGTGCTCTATCACTTTGTAGTTGAACATTCTTGCTAATTGTCGACGGATTTGGAGATTTGGAGGGATGAAGTTGGGTGTTTTCTGGCCGTGGGTTATGTGGGTGGCGGCTAGGGCAAATTAGAATTAGGGTTTATTTTTTTTTATCAAATTATGAAGAGTGGTGGTGTATTTATAGAGTTTCGTTCGACACTATTCATCCGGAAATTCCGAACTCCGATTTACGTGCCGAAACTGACATACCTAGGGTTTATCCCGCGTTCCGGACACAATGGAACAGGTTTCGGAAGCTAATTCGGACATCTGTGCGAGTTATGGCTGCAAACGCTCAATTTGAATTAAACCGATTTAAGCGATTTTCTAGGCGTTTTAATTCGTACCGGACAAACGGTAAATCCAATTGACTTGAAATTTGAAACCTTACAATAATATCACATTACGGATCCGATGAAACTCGTTTCGTCGAAATCCGAGACTTTTTGAAAAATGGCTATTTTGACTCGCCAAATTTAAATTAAAAATAAATCGATGCGTTTCGAGCTGCCACGATCAAATGATAACTCCGATTGACACGAAATTTGAAATCCGGTAATAACTAACTATTACGGATCCAATGGAACTGGTTTCGTTCAATTCTGAGACTGTTCAAAAATTGACTATTTTCACTAGTGGATTTAATTATTAAAATATTCAATTTTCACAAATTAACTTTTAATTCGATTTTAAACGTTCTAAAATATCTTTCTAACTTCAATATGATAAAATAAAATTTTACAAATCATTTACAATCATATTTAACCCTATTTTCAATTATTTCCATAATTTAACGTATTAAATTATCGATTTAATTATTCAATTAAATCTAAAAATTCAAATAAAAATTTATTTGACTTATAAATTCACTTATTAATATTTAAAATTAATTAAATATTAAAATTTTAATTTCTAAAAATTCTGGGTCGTTACAGCGTGCTTGAAAACGCCTTGTTACAGTGTTCTTTTTTTTTAATTCAACTTCTAATCGATTTTTATCCATTAAACTTTCAACGCGTTTATAAATCATACACTCATATACTAACTCCGATTAACACGAAATTTGAAATCCGACAATAATTCAATATTACGGACCCAATGGAACTGGTTTCGCCTAATTCCGAGACTGAGCCTCGGAAGGCTATTTATAAATTCAATTTAAACGACATAAATTTTAAAACTGAACAAACCATTGTTAAATTCAATTTTACAACTTCTATTATCCTCAGTATTATCAATATAAAATTTATAAGCCTTCAAATTATTTTTAATAGGCTTAAAACTCTAGATTCAACAATTTACCCAATTTCGCTTATTTAATTCAATAATTTAATTATCAAATAATTGGTGATATTTGAATTCGAGTTAAAATTTATCATTTAAATATTCAAATTCAATTGAATATTCCAATTTCAATTGCTTAAAAATTTTGGGTCGTCACATTCCTCCCCGTTAAAAGAATTTCGTCCCCGAAATTACTAATTAGGAAGAATGATCCAATACCCGTTTATCTTTCCTCAAAACTAATAGTTCAACATCTTACCAACGATCTTTCTTACTAACTTCCCAACCTTTCCTTAGTTTCCAAATAACTTTACTTATTCAACTATTCAAATTTAGTTTAAATCCAAATTTTGAATTATCAAAAATTTTCTAACTCTCTAAATTTTCGAAAAATTTCGCCAGTGTCTCCTTTGCGCGGCTAGCTCGGTACAACTACAAAATGGCTCTATGGCCTCCCAAATCTCAAAAGAAAACAAAACGCCAAGTGGCTAGATCCAAAAACCCAATCAATCAAATTCCATACATAATTTTAAACACATACCTTTTTGTCGGGCCATTCAAATTTATCTTTCTGAAATCAAATCCAATTCCCTTTTTCTTTATAATACCTGCATATCCTGTTTAACACTAATATCCAATTTCAATATTCCCAAAACATTTTATCGACTTTCTCATAAAATGTCAATATTTATTCATTCTAAAATTGCCTTAGATTATACTTGCAATATCAATTTCCAATTAAGGATTCACCGTTCCTTACTTAAGTTAACATAAGCATTTTATACGTTTCTTATATTTATTTTCACTTTACCACTTTAGTTTATATCCATTTCTATTCAAATCGATTCTTTTGTTTCCATATAAATTCAATTTATCTTTAACTCTGAATATTAAAATTTTATTTGTCATTTATAACTAATTATTTTAAATCGGTTTCATTTACCAACTTATTTTAGTTTCCAATTTGAATTTGTTTATCATTCACGAAATTTTCCAAAATTTCAAAAATTTTCTAACTCCCAAAATTTACGGAAAAATTTGGCAGAGTCTCCTTTGTACGGAGAGACTTCTACGATATCGCAGGATGCACAAAAACATATATACATCGGCCTCAGGCCGGAAATCACAATATATATCAATATATGCATTTCATATCTCCTATTTTTAATTCTTTTGCGTAAGCGTACCTTCATTTAGCATTTATAAGCAAACGGCTAACTTAATTTGCAACTTGCGCGTCCAAAACCAGCCAAACGGCTTCCCTGAACCTGTACTTACTCAATTTAAACATGTAAGTGCCAAAATCATGCAACTTAACAACATTTTACATATTTAACTGACAAACATTCCAATTTTAATAAACCATGTAGATTAAACAACACTTATAAGCAATTTTATAGGGTTCCAACATTAATTTAAATTGCTCACAACCTATTTATATGCAACTTCATTTAATTCAAATGGTTTACCTCTAAATTTCTTTCATTCAATTCATCTTAGCAAAAAAAACTCATATTTAATCCAGTTAATCTCAAAATAAATTTATTTAACTTCTATCAACTTATAGAATCTTAATTCTCTTTACTTGCATCAAACGACAATTTATTTTATGCAGTTTTGCCAATATCCAAGTGAATAAATGATTACTTGAGTTTTAAAATCAACTTGAATGGATTCCAATTCAACTTATTTTTAACTCCAATCCATTTTTAAATTTAGTTGGTATATTTATTGAATCCAATGTCAATTCTTATTCACATCCAATAATTTATTTCTGAATTGTATTATATTAATAACAATGCCACTTCAATTCATTTCTACTTACTTGCATTTTATTTACGATTCAACCATTCCTCTTATAATCCAATTTATTTTATTTAACTCAAGTTCAAAACCAATTCCATTATGAATTTTCATTTCCATAAATATTATCTATCTTCACTTGATTTAAATCCAATCCAATAACATTAAACTTAGTTTAAGTTGGATTCAATTCAACTCTCCTCCATCCATTTAGCTTAAGTTACTTTACTTCAAATTATTCAAATTTTTATTGTTAAGCTCATTTTCATTTTACAAGTAAATTTTTCTCTTCTATTCAACTTAATTCTCTCTCAATTAAATCTCATTTTAATCTACAATCTCGTTTGATCAGTTATTACAAAATTTAAATTTCCAGATTTAACTCCGTCAATTGATTACATAGCTATTTCCAAGTTATTTCCACTTAGTTGGATTTTATTTGAAATTCATACCATTTCTATTTTAATCAAATTTCATTTTTGATTCGTTACATTTCCCATTTATATTTAATTTGTTAACACTTCAAGTTAAATTTTAATTTATAACTCAAATTCTGAATTCACTATCCATTCTCAATTATATTTTACTCACTAATGATTTCAAGTCGAATTTGATTTATACTTTGAGTTTTATCTTCAAACTTCATTATTATCTCACAATTCAGCTTCTACTTAACTGCATTGGGTTCTTATTACATATTTTATTGTCTAATTCATTATCTAAATAGTCTTTCCCCAATTCATAATCCAAAACATGATTTTAATCTCAAAATCTCTTCATTTATTTTTCTTAGTTCAATTAGTTTATAATTCAAGTTTTGATTTTCATTTTTTTCCTCAATTGATCAAAAATATTTATTTTGGGTTTCCTATCTCACTTTTAAAATTTTATAAATCACAACTTATTATTTACACAATCTCATTCATTATAGGCTTGAATATATTCTTCCTTTATTTTTAACTCAAACCTATGCTTATTTACAACCCAAGCATAATTTATTTCCATAGATTTTTAATTCTCTTATAAGATATTCTTATTCATTTATTCCAATTCCAATCCTTATCCAACTTATTTCCATTTATTCAGGTAAGAATCTAATTCCATTTAATAACTTAATTGAATTCTTATTCCAATTCAATTTTATTATAACTCGGATTTATTCAATCTCAATTCGATTTCAACTTAATTCGAATACAACTGGATATTATTTCAGCCTATTTAAATAAATTTTCAATCCAGTTAAATTTTTATTTCCCATTCAAGTTAATTTCGTTTTTAACTCTTCTCTTTAAATTTAAATTCCAATATCCAAAGCTTAAATTTCTTCCTGATTTACAAATCCTTTCCATTTATAAGCTTACAACTTTTCTTATCCGGATTTTTAAACACCCAGCTTTGGTTTCAAATTGTTTTGAAATCTCCAACATCTCAAATCATATTTCTCAAAAATTAAACCAATTCTAGTTTTATTCCCAACAAATTCCTTTGAAATTTCAAAAACACAGGTTTTCGTGATCAAATAATTTGGCAGCAATTCATCACTTAGAAACTCGAAAATGAACATCGATGATGCTGCAGTCATCACCGAAGTTATTTTCCAGTGACTGATGTGAATTCAATGCTATCTCCCTTTCAAAATCCATTTTTGAACAAATTTCCTTTCATAAATACCTCCAAAACAATAATACTATCATTTATCTTCAAATACTTCCAAATCTCCGGGATTTTAAATTTCCGAATCGTGTTTAAATCAATTTGAACTATAATTCATTTGTACAATTTATGCTCATACTAATTCTTATTTGATTATATTTCAATTTATAAATTACATTAATAATTCATATTTATGAGTTTTATATTTTATAATGTGTTTATTTCCTTAACTTCGGTTATAAGTTCCAATTTCTTATTCAATTTCTTCACAATAGTGTTAATAATTTAATATTATCATTCCTTAACAATCAAGCATCCAAATACTATAATACTTTACAAAAATGATATCTTTCATATACAAAAATAATTTGGGTAAATTTATTTCATTTACCCTGTTTAAATCAATATTGTGTCGAATTGTTCTATTCAAGTGTTTAGAGATCCCTATCAATAACGTTAATTACTCATATTGACTAGAATCCTTAAACCACTCAATAAACCAATCAACACAATATAAAACCTTTTTATATTCACTAACAAATACGCGCTCATATCTATTAATACGCTCAAACTCATTATAGAGTACTACGGACTCTATTTTAAATGAGTAGTTCCCATTAGAGCCAAGGTTATCGCTAACCTAAGCTCTGATACCAAGTGTAATAGCCCGCAAATCCGTACCCCTTGAATCAACACTATTCTACAACAACCAACTCAAGTTGCGCAGAATTACGAACCATTTGGATTAAAGAAGAAGAGGTAGAAGAAGAGAAAACAAAATCAACATCAGAATCTAACCATCGCAGCGGAATAAATTATAATAGATAGTAAATAATCTTTACTCAAAAATCAAATCTATCTGTTTACATATATTACATCATCAGAGCACAACAATCACAGCTCAACATCAATACCATACAAATGGATACACAACAACTCAACACAGCGGAAATATATATATATATATATATATATATATATATACAAGTACGTGAGTACGTATCGTCATCCAGCTCGTCTCCTGAGCTCCTCAGCATCAAAACCTATATCCTATAATACTCGATCTGACCCGAGCATTACAGTTAAATAATACCCGAGTCAGTCTGGAATACCAGCATGAGAAAATCACACCAATTGATTATTAAAGTTTCAAAAATCCTTTGTAAACAAAAGCATCTCGTAAGACCACGCCACAAATAAACATGTCGGGTTTTTACCTTACGATAGCTAAAACACTTTTTATTAAAGTTCTCTGATATTATAATAGTGTCTATTTACAAATACTTACAAAATAGCCGAAATTGTTACATGATTAAATTCCAGCTACTAGCCACCGAAGTGGGTAATACAAACAAAACTCGTAAAAGGCTCGTAGGGAGAATGGATTTCCAACAATGACTAGGCACTGGGGTACCACCTGTCACAGTACGTGGTCTAGATCACAGTATCGAGGACTACTCCCTTCATCCCCTGCAACACAAGGCCGGACCCATCCCTTACTGGACAATTCCGAATAAGATCACCCCACGGTTAGGATCAGCAACCGCACCACTAAGCCGGAAAAAAAGGGACATCTAGACAGGGACGACCTTACTCTCCAGTGGGTGCTCCCCATGAAGCCTTGCTGCATATCCCTTGATTTTCAGTCATTCCCGGTTGATGAGGCTTAAGGTTAAGCGTTACCTTTTAGAACGTTTCACTTAGAAGGCCCATCGTCCACCTGACGATGTTTCGCAAGCATTCATCCATACAAGTCTGTCTCGGGTTCGAACGGAACCGAAGGCACTATTCCTACTACATCCATTTTGGAAATATCCTCAGGATTAGTAGCGACTAGCCCTTGCACTTCACTGCTCCATCTTCGACTCCGAACCCGTTTTTCGCACGAAACGTACAAACCGGATCGAAGTGGTTTGCGAGAAATAAATCTCGATCCCGGTCTCTTCGAAACGATCAACGCAGTTGGCCAATATCGATAGTCGGTTATTTAACTATCAATTAACATTCACAAACATCCATCAAACAATAAATAATTTTCCAAATTATTTATTTATCTCAAAATATCTTCGCAAGATATATTTTCACCTTTCAAACCCCTTTGAAAGCAGTTTCAAATTTATCTTCCTTTTTCAGAATAAACTTTCCCAAATATTTTCTATCTCCACTGAAATCACCATGTACAAAACTAGAATTTAAAATAATTTAAAACACTTTACTTTGAAATATATTGTAAAGCATTTAAATTTAAGCTATTTTAATAATTTGTTAAAAATACATACTGTATGAGTATTTGAAAATAAAGTTACTTAGTAAATTTAAAGCTAGATTTCTTCGTTTAAAAACAAAATACTAAGTTACTTCTTAATAATTACTACTAAAATAGATTAAAAGAAAATACTTACTAGAGACTTTAAATATTAGGAATAATAAATTTACAAAACTTGCTTTCTTTAAAAACAATTTTAAAACATTTAATTGATATTTAAAAATTTACTCTTTAAAAAAAAGTACTTGGCTATCCAGAGAAAATTCCAACTTCAATCACTTAAATCAATTTTTCCCAAATTGATTTCAAGTTTATTTATTTGAAATAAATTTCTTTACTTTCTTAATTCATTTAAAATTCATTAATTAGGGACTTATTATTAAGGTTATAATTTCCCATTTGTTTTTAACCCCTTTTAAGTGAAATACGGATTTCAGCTTTTCCCAACTTCTTTATTCCTTCCAATAATTTAAATCTTAAATTTTAAATAACCGTTTATTTCCTTAATAAATATCACTGAAGACTAAAATTCATTAACTCTTTGTTTATTCAAATTTCCTTTCTAAAATTAAGATTTATTTACTAGAATTTTAAAGCCACTTAATTTCTTTCCAATTCATTTAAAAATTTATTCAAATTTCTATAATTATTTTACTTACAATTTCACTTCTTTTATTATCTTACAAAAATCCAATTTATATATTTTTGGTAATTCATCATACCTAATTATATCCAATCGAACCATAGCATTCAATATACCAATAAAGATCATCATAGGATATCAAATAAATCACAACAGAAGGTATTAAATAATTTAAATAAATATTGAGGGGTCCAGTTGGATCCCTCCAACCTGTTTTCCCTGCATCCACAGATGTTAGCACAACATAATATACCAATTCCAAAATATATCATACTATAGCACATCAATCAATTTCAACAATTCAAACAATTATTTAAATTTAATCATTTAAATTTAAATTAACTGAGTGAGATTAACTCACCTTTGCTCTTAAATTTGCACTTCCACTCCATTCTCGATTTAAGTCCATGATTTCTCAACCTTGTATGACCATTTACAATTTATTAATATTTGAATTAATTATTATTTAACAAATTTAACTTATTAATAACTTAGTTTAAATTAAGATTAGCTTAATATTTAAGAAACCGTTTACAGATAAATTTCCCTTTTCTGTAATCTCCTATTTTTTCTGACTTCATATATTTTCAAATTCTCGTCTAATTTTCCTTTTACAAATCTTTTAGTCACTTGAATAAATTAAACAAGTTAACTTAACAAAATAAATTTCCTCATCTTAGAATAAACCGGTAAAAGGGAAATATGTAAAGGTATATTAATTTCGTTTAGGAACTACATATATTTTTATAAAATAAACTCTATAGATTCCATAAAAATAAAATTTAGATAAACTTTCGATATTCCTATTTTAAATCTTATATATATATATAGTTATTCCTACTGTTTACAACGTATATGTATTTCCGGTCTTACTCATATACATGCTAACTTTAATAAAATAAAATTCCGATCTGTGAAAAATAAAAACAGTAATTAACTTGGAAATTTTAAAACTGTTTAAAGTAAATCACTCCTTACTGGGGAAATTAACCATAAAACAGATAAATCTTAAAATTTTTCAAGAAATTCGAATACCTCTCTATCCACTGCCATCAAATCGACCTTGAGTCTTCCAGGATTAGCAGCTCAATCCCCTACGGCATTCACCATCCCCTTTGCCTGCCGACGTCTCAGCCTCCATGAACGGCGCTGTCGCACCTCGTCACGACCGCGTCCAGGCACTTCCAAACCCAATCCAACCCCTCGTCGAACGACTCCTATTCGATGCCCTAACCATCGTCGAACGCGACCTCATCCACCCACTGCCTAAACCCTAGCCACCATCGCCTCCGCTGCGGTCATCACCACGACCCAACTTCCCCATCGCGACTTGCTGCCGCCATATTTTTTTTATTTCGTGACTTCGATTCTGAAAAAGGGAGAGAATAAGTTCGAACAAAGAAGTAGATGAATTTGCGATTTAGGTTTTAAGTTGAACGAGGCTTCGGCCAATTTTTTTTTTTTTTAGATTGCTATTACGATTTTGAAAAAAGAAGAATAAGAAGACGCGAGAGAGGGGAAGGGTGAGGGCTTCGGCCATAATCGAATTTGATTTCGATTGGTACTGAGGAAGAAATCTGGAATTTATTCATGGTTTTTGTTTTCGAATGGAAGAAGAAAGAGGGGAGTCTCGGTTCCGGTTTAAAGGAAAGAATTGGCTTCTGAGGGAAGATAGAATAGCGTGCTTGAAAACGCCTTGTTACAGTGTTCTTTTTTTTTAATTCAACTTCGAATCGATTTTTATCCATTAAACTTTCAACGCGTTTATAAACCATACACTCATATACTAACTCCGATTAACACGAAATTTGAAATCCGACAATAATTCGATATTACGGACCCAATGGAACTGGTTTCGTCTAATTCCGAGACTAAGCCTCGGAAGGCTATTTTTAAATTCAATTTAAACGATATAAATTTTAAAACTGAACAAACCATTGTTAAATTCAATTTTACAACTTCTATTATCCTCAGTATTATCAATATAAAATTTATAAGCCTTCAAATTATTTTTAATAGGCTTAAAACTCCAGATTCAACAATTTACCCAATTTCGTTTATTTAATTGAATAATTTAATTATCAAATAATTGGTGATATTTGAATTCGAGTTAAAATTTATCATTTAAATATTCAAATTCAATTGAATATTCCAATTTCAATTGCTTAAAAATTTCGGGTCGTCACATTATCACATTTTTTTTCTTTTCTCGAAAACGAAATAGCCAGAGGGGGTGAGAATAAATGAACGAACTAGAATAGAAGTAATGTGAAAGGGAGAGAATGAACAGTTTAGTAGGTAAAGAAATGCAAAACGTGCAGCTTAATAATTTATATTTTCAAACTAGCAGAAATAGTGTCATAGAACAAACCACCAATAAAAGAAAATGTTGGAAATAGTTAGATCTAAATTCAGGAAATATTAAAGGTCATGTCTGTTGGTTACATGGAGGATATATTAAAAGTCATATGCAACCTAATAGGCTCATATAACGAACCGCAACGGTAAACCGTTTACTGATTTCACAGCGTATCGGAGTTCAAAAAAAGAATTGAATATACCGTTAAGGTTAGAATGACGAGATGATCAAAACAGTATATGGATATCAATGGTACGATCATCGTATCAAAAGTGGATAATCAGTAACGAAAAATGCTGCTAAAACGCCGAAAATAAGATAAACGGAGCAATAACAATTCAAATTTGACGAAATTAATTATGACGCTTCACTCAAAAGACGATTTACAAATTTATTATGTAAAATTATTCAAGTTTGAAAAATATTTTATTATCATCAAATATTAAGTTATTTGAATTTAAATAAAATTACAAAACAAAATAAACTCCATATTTTCTAATGAAAATTTGTCTTTTCATGTGTTTAAGTTGACGTATGTCAAATATCAAGTTTTTATTTCAAAATTCAATTATTTAAAATTTCAAAAAAATCAGTTAATTACGTTATAAAAAACGTTAAAATTTATGGCTCGTTACACTCTCCTCCACTCAAAAATTTTCGTCCCCGAAAAGGAATGGGATAGGAGAATAGAAAAAACTAATGAGAAAAAACAGATTGAAATACAAAATAAAACAATTATTTCAAAACCAAATAAATTTCATATATTTTAAATTTGTTTATATTCAACTAATTGAATTCAAATAAAGGTATTTTCATTAATTTGAGTTAATTTCAATTTATAAATTCCTTCAGAACAAAATTAATTCATTTATCTCATTTATTTAATCTATTTAACTTCACTTAAGTAAATTACACATATAATTCAATCTTAACTATTCCTAAATTCATATTTATTTATCCATTATCTTATATTCAATTTATTTCAGTTTACATTTCCTATAATCTTAAATTGTTTATATAAACATTTATTATAATCATATTTTATTCAACAAATTAGTTCTTTCTATTTTTTTTAATTTTTTATTCAAGTTATTCCACTTAATATATATTATCGCATAGACTAAGTATATTAAAACTTACGTTAACCAATCAAATTTATTTAAAAATCCTTTTAACATCATTTTAAATGGTATATTATTCAATTACATAGCCATTTTCTGAATAATTTAGGTAAATTATATATGTTGGAATGAAATTTAGTATTGCAGAAGTAAAATATTTCAAATTCAATAATTTCAAGTTACATATATTTATTCAAAAATTTAAGGGTTAAATTTTCGATTCACTTCAAACCAATTAGGGATAAATGTACACAAATATATATATATATATATACACACACACACACACACACACACATAGTATCAAATCGAATCAAAAATCATATACTATATATATATATATTATAAATCAAATCACATTTCAGAAATTCAAATCAAATTCATTTTCCAAGATAAAAGTGTAGCAAAGCTACGAATTGGTCTCTCTATTTTGCAACTCCAAAATGAATTTCGATGATGCTTCAGTCGTCACCGAAATTATTTTCCAGTGACAAAAGAGAAGAGTAAAGATTAAAAACTTTTAAATTTCTTTGGAAACGATATCTATTCAAAAATTATTTTAGACAATATGCTCTAAGAATTTTAAAATTTTTTTCTAAAATACTAAAAATTTAAATTCTCATATTCTTCATTTAAATTCATTTCAATTCCAAATCAGTTTATAAACCATGATTCGTAATTTCATTGATTTATATTATGTGAGTTCGCTCTGTTCAAGTGTTTTGGAATTTCTATCGATAGCGTTGATCATTCGAATCGATCGAAACCCCAAATCAACCTTAACAAGTCAAACAACACACTATAAAATATTTTTATATCAATTATAATACACTCCCTAACTCGATGATAAAGAATGAATTTTAAAATAAGGATAGAGATTCAATGTAGAGGAAGCCAAATCAAATAGAATTCTTGCTAAGAAGAAAGGCTTGAGTGGGAGATAAAATAATTAAATTTCAAAATTGGAAGATGGATTACTAATTTTAATCACATGTGACCTTAACCGAGTCAACCGAGGCATCAAGAATAAGATCGATGTAGAATTCTAAGGCAAATCGACATTCAATTGCAAGAGATAAAATTCAGGCGTTGCAAGAGACATCATCATCCAAACCAAGGATCCAAAAATCTCCGGTGAATCAATGATAATTGTAAAGGAGTTTCACCCCTTTACAATCATATAGAGGAGTTATGGGATGTTCCAGAATCAAGAAGAGCATGAATGAGGGGAGGAAAGAATGGATTTTATAACCGTGGAGAATGTTCCAAAATTCAAAGGAAATCCGAGTCAAAGATGATGGAATTGAAGCTTGAACTAATCTGATTCTATAATCAAATTTACTCTATATACTAAGTTGTGCCTATTTTTTATTCTACTCGGCCTAAATGCAAATGAGTAAACGTAATACCACCAAATAAGAACAATAATGCTAATCTGGACAAGATAATTTCGTGATTGTTATTATTTTTCTTTTAATCATTTAGCTTAATTAGCATTTTATCAAGGCATATGTTAATCTAATCATAAATAAAAGAAAGTAAGGAAGAAATTTGTTCTTTTTTGGATATTTTAACTTTGTTAAAACAAGTTACATCGATCATAGTATGGAGAGTAACTATTTGCATGTGGCGGTTCATAATCTTCCCTTTTATCCATTGAGTAACTAACGTTCATTAATGTCGAACTTTCAACAATTGATCAACTAAATAATTCATTAAACTTTTGTGCCCTAAAGTTAAAAATGATTCGCCGAATGGCCGTAGAAAAAATAGGTTAAAAACATTTTGCTGATTCTTTCACATTATAGAAGAGCTAATTTTTAATGCTAATAAAGATATTTAAATACTGTATGTTTAAATAAATAAATAAATAAATATATATATATATATATATATATATATATATATATATATATATGTTATATGCATGTGTGTTTATTTTTGATTTTGCTACTAACATGATTCACTCCTAAATGGAATAAGATTCTGTTAACTATTCAAACGAATATTTGTTTCGGAATAAAAAAAATTATGAAACTTATTTTTTACATACGTTTCTTTACCAAATTCTCACAAATTAGAAAGACTATCAAAGTGAAAGAAGGTCGGTCCTTCTTTAGCCATCTTATTTGTTTATTTTCTTCAATGATAGTGATTTTCGTATTAATAGTTTTTGAGTACACTTATCCATAATGAATTTACTTGATAAGCTTTATTAGCAGTAGCTTCTTTTCCTTCATATTATAAGAAGTTAATAAATTTACTTATTAACTCTTCATTTTTAATGAATTGTATTTTATACATGATCCATTTGTGAACCTTGGTTTTATAAAAAACAAAGTAGTTTGAGGATATAGTACAACGATTTAAAATAGTACAATTAATTTTCATTAATCTTGTTTCAAATGAATTCGGATTAATTTGTTTTCTTATAGCAACAAGAACCACTAAAGAAACAAATATAATAAAATGTATTAAAAATATACAACTAATATGCCAATCAATTAACCTCCAAAGAAGTAAGAAAAAGAAGATAATAGTAATTAATCATATCCATTTTTTTCATCATCGATAAGTGTACTCGAAAACTATATAAAAGGGCATCGGTATCATTGAAGAAAACAAACAAAAATGATGGCTAGGAATGGGATAATCTTCTTCATGGTTTTTATGTTCGTTATAACTAGTGTGAATTGTGTCAAAGATATCCCAGGTAAAAAGGTTGATATGTTATCTTCATTGTTATTATAAATTTTCTTAGTCTCCTAGCAAATATTCTTTGAAACGGTGAAATTAATCATGTTCCATATCAGAGTGATTTATTTTAATAGCAAAAGTAAAAGAAAAAAAACACACACAAATAATAAATGTATGTGTGTGTGTCTATATATTAGTTTCAAACTTACAATATTTGAATTATTGTATTAATATAAAAAAGTAGCTCTTCTTTGATGTAAAAATACTTAACTTAAAGATTTTAACCTATATTTTTCTACAGCGTTAGGAGAATATTTTTTGTCTTCTGGACATAAAAGAGTTTAAGGGATGATTTACCAACTCAAATGTCTAAAAGTTCAACATCGATGTAAGTCGAGAACTCAATGGCACAAACTAAAGATTACGGACCGCCGCATGCCAATTGTTGGCTACCACATTGTAACTGATGTAAACAATATTTACTAAAATTACATTATCCAATAAAGATCAATGCATCTTCTTCATTTCTTTCCCTTCGTTTATGATTAGAGTAAATATGCCTTGAAACTTATGCAAATCACGCAAAATGATCAAAACAAATAATTGACAACAATTAAGCAATTATCTTATCCTGATTAACAACATTGTTGTATTTGGTGCTATTATGTTTATTCATTTGCATTTATGCTTAGTAAAGTAGATAAAATGTAAGTAAATAATATTGTAATGTTACACGATGGATAGATGTAGTTTTTTATTTATTCGCAACTAGAAATTTAAATCATTATAGGAAACCAAAAAATATTATTGTGAAGTCAATGTTTTTAAGTGAAAGCTTATTGTGTAGGTTTTCTTTTATTCGTATAATTCATTTTTTTTAGGAATGAAAGAAATACCATTTGAAATTTCATGTAAACTTAATATTACTAACTATTTTCTATTCAATTGATTATTTTAATTAAGATTCGTTGTTAAATAAAAATAGAAGTAATTACGTTGTTTGATGGTACAATTTGAATATAAATGTATATCTTATAAAAAAAACATTCTCAATTAAATTACACATAGATGATCCACTCATCCAAATGGTAAATATGAATTTTGAGTAGTTTAAACTACTGTAATTTACTTTATTTCAAATTTTCCAAGTTTCATTTTTACTACTATTTCTTTGGTGGAGTTTCAACACAAAGCTCAATGTGATCAAATTGACAACAACTAGAGTAAACGGATATTTTTGTGGAATGATTTGCATTATAATATGTATTTTAGTATAATTTGATGGTTTTTCTATTGAATTATATTGAGACTTACGTAATACAACATGTCCATAGAAAGTATGGCGCCTAATGGTTTGTTATCGTACTGAGATATGGTTCAACGGTGTAAAAAAATACAAGGGGAAAGTTAATTTACAACAATTTAATACTTTTAACATAAAGCAAGGTATCTATAAATTCTTGTTAAAAAAGTAATAATCAAATTTTCATGACAACATAATTTGTCTAAACCATATTAGCTAAATTTATCCATATTTACGTATAAAAATGTATTTATCATGTCTTTCTACATTTATTTTATTTATTATTTTTTCATGTTACAAAACATTTTGAACTTATGTTTCAAGAAATGAATATGGAATATTATACGTTAAGAGTATCACATGAATGCCCCACTAATGCCTCGTTTCCAATTTCCAACAGATGACATGGTTAGTATGGACTATGTATGGTTCGAAAGGGCGATGTTTGGCATCGCCAAACATGGCCAAAAGGTCCATGTACTAAAGTACTTCACCTTGCCTTGCCCATATTCCAACGCAAAGCTTGCCTACTTCGAACCCGATGTAATTGCTTGAAAAAGTACGACCATACATGGTCGATTTTGACCATTTCCTTCTCTTTTATTTTTGGCTAAGTCCCAAAAAATGCCCCCCACTGCTTGACATGCCTGACCCAAGGCTTCAACATTAAATAAACTCGATATGCTTCCATATGTGATTCAAAATAGCCCACAAAGTAATCATAAAATTTCCCTTTCTAATTATCACTTAATGATGTGTTTAGGCTAATTAAAGATCAAAAAAGATGGTGGTAGGAATCAAATTAATGGAAGTTTAGATCTATTTTGCGAAGTGGGAAAATGATCTGGATATTCCCATCATCCCGAATTATACACCAATCTCGGGATGGCTTTATGGTCTTAAATTTTAGGCTTCCCTACCCCAACTAACCTAGCCAGCAACAATCTAAATTGTAGAAATTCATTTGTCCTAAACGTTTAGTCCAAATCTTGAATACGACCACTTTGGAGAAAGATAAACCATCGCCCTAGTGTAAAAAAGCGGTTTCATACCCTAGTTCGGCTCCGATCAAGCCCATTTTGTTCCTATCAAGTCCAATCAGACTGCTCCTTTGTTGGCTATGCTTTTTATTAAGGAAGTCGTTCGACTTCATGGTGTGCCTAGTTCTATCGTTAGTGGCAGAGATTCTCTTTTCACTAGTGGTCTCTGGCAGAGTCTTCAGAAAGTTTTGGGCATTAAGCTCAATCTCAGTACAGCTTACCATCCATAGTCCGACGGTCAGACTGAAAGGTTGAATCAGGTTTTAGAAGATCTCCTTCGAGCTTGAATTCTTGATTTTGGTGTAGTTGGGAAGACCACTTGTCTCTAGTTGAATTTTCTTATAACATCAGTTTTCAATCCAGTATCGGTATGGCTCCTTTAGAAGCTCTTTATGGAAGAATGTGTCGATCACCATCTTGTTGGTTGGAATCGGGTGAAAAGTTAGTTCTCGGCCCTGATTATATTCATGATTCTTCCGAGAGGATTTATATTATCAAACAGAGAATGAAAGAGGCTCAGAATAGGCAGAAATCTTATGTCGATCATCGTAGGAAGCCTTTGGAATTTTCTGTTGGCGATCTTGTATTCATTCGTGTTTCCCCGATAAAGCGAGTGGTGCGTTTTAATAGCTCCGGGAAATTATCTTCTCGTTATATTGTACCGTTTCCTATTACGGAACGTATTGGCCCAGTTGCTTATCGTGTATCGCTACCTGCTCAGTTTTCCGGAATTCATGATGTATTTCATGTATCACAGTTTCGTCGATGCCCTCAAGATTCAGATTCTGTTATTGATCCTCATATGCTGCAAGATCTTGAGATCTCACCTGACTTTTCTATTGTGCAAAATCCTATTCGTGTGCTAGCTACGGAGGTGAAACGCCTTCATAACAAAGAATTCCCGCTCGTAAAGATTCAATGGTCCGCAAACCCCAAGGATTGCACTTGGGAAACCAGAGAATTCATCGAGCGTTCTTATCTCGGTTTTCTCTCCTCTTCGGGTGGGGGTGAGCATTCCTATCCATCTTTTCTATTTTGAATCTTTATTGAGATGAATTATTTACGTTACTGACTGCTTCTAGTATGAAAATTGCAGGGACGCAATTTTTATAAGGTGGGAAGTCTGTAACGACCGTGACTTTTTTATCGTAGTAGTAAATATTTTTAAAATCTGTAACGTCCGTGATTTTTGAGTTACCGTCGGGGTAAATAATTTAAATAGAAATTTTTTAAAATCAAAATTTGGAAAAAAAATTTCAAAAAAATGTGTTGAAAAATCAGTAGTCTAAATAGTTGCAGCATGTTGAGATAAAAGGCTTTGGCCTTCATGTGAAAATTTAGTCAGTTAGGTTATTTTCCTTTAGCTGTCACACGCAGTTTTGTAAAACAGGATGAACCACTTTTTGCATTTTTATCCATCATCAATTTTTTTGTACTAACCGTGTACTTTTCTTCACAATAGCACGTAGCATTAAATGAATGTGTACCCAAAGCCTAGCTAGCACATCTTCACTCTGGTCATATACCAAATAGAAGAGAAAAGTAGAGGGCTTCAATTCTTTTATTTTTCTACTTCACTCTTAAGATTACTCTGCAGAGCTTTAATGGCAGTCAGTGCATACTTTCTTTTGAATCCTTGGTATTGACTGGAGTGAAGCAATTTTGGGGTGAGTTTAAAACTCACTTTGGTAATTTATAGTGTGAGGCCTTGAACGATTTTTGCATACAAAAGGTGTTCTGTGCCAGGTCCTTGAAATTGTATAGTGCATGCAAGTTATTTTCCTGTTACAATATTTATAGTTCGTTTATCCTCTTGAGTCTCTCATACATATATGTGTCATTTTGTCAACATCTGCATGCATCTATTGTTTATAACTTGGTCTTGCATTGCTCTAGCCACTGTCAATTGAATCTGAGGTTGCGTTAAGCCTCTGGGTTGATCTCTGGTATGTGATGTATTACGTGTTCCATGACCTGTTGCCATATAAACCCCTTGTGCACTCCTTTATTTTTTCTCTAGCCTGTGCACTTTCAATTCTTGCGTGCATTTTATGATTTGAGCTGGGTTGTTTTAAAGAATGCATGTCATTCATGAGTGTGTACTGTCCCTGATGCATGCGAGTGTTTCACTTTTGATACACGCGTGCGTATAGTTGTAGTTGGAACTTGAGTTTTGTGTATTTGTTTTGCTAAAACTGCATATGGAAAATTTTGTATAAAGTATGTGTTTAATTACATATTTAAAAATGTGTTTACTCATGTAGTTAAATAAGTGTTTACACGTGAATTTGAATTTGTGTGCATACCTGTAGTGAATCATTATTGCAAGAGTGGATGCGTATATATTATATGCTTTGAGTTAAGGAATAGATTAGTGGTAGTTATTTATAACAGTGCAAGTGGTAATACGTAGTATATGCATGCAAACTGGAACCAAATGGCGTGTTCATCATTTTTGTGCAAAAAAGGAAATTTTGTTTGTGAGTTACGTACCAAAATGAACAAAGTTTATCTACAAGTGGACCAGTGCAAAATTTTGTTGAATTTATAGTAGTGCCACTTACCAGTTAATTTACGTTGAACCGATGTTTGGTTTTAAACGTAATTTGTTGCCGTTATTTTTATAATGAAATTTTTACACCGGTGCTATATTTTTGAAGCGAAGTGTTTTGGTGACATTTTCGATGAATGAAAAATCACTGTTATTTTAATATCAATAATCGTTAATTTAAAGTGACTTCTCAAGCGGTTAGCCGCAGCACTGATTTGGTGTCCGTTTTTACGGTGTTCTGTGAAGCGCAATTTCCTCGTCGAAATTGCTATAGATGTTGCTGTTTTAATCACGTGATTTAAAAATCATTTTAAAATAAAAATTGTTTACAAAAAATTTACAGTTTGCGTTTTCAAAAGAATAAGGAAGCGATTTAAATGATTCAGCAAAATTGAGGACTATGAAACCTCACTTTTACTAATTCGGTTAATTCCGGCCTTGTCTGTTTGACAACGTAAAATGTTATTTATATAAAATACACAATTTTGTACTTTCAAGGAAACGATGAAGAGATTTAAACGATTTAGCAAAAGTGCGGAGTATGGAACAACGCTTTTACTAATTCGGTTAATTCTGGACTCGTTAATTGAAATATTTGCTGTTTGATGATTCTGATGATTTTGTTGGGCTTTCGAGCCACTCTGCTGGACCTTCGGGTCAATTACCAGTACTAGACTGTTTGGTCAATTACCAGTACTAGACCGTCGGGTAACTCTGTGGAGCTTCGGGTCATATGATGGGCGCCAAAAATTTATAGTACTTGGTAGGCTTCGACCATTTGAGATGCACATGCGGCGTAGCTAAAACTCGCCATCTCCTGGGATCGATCCACTTTTATGCTGATTTTTCTAGTTATCTTATTTTTTATTTCTAGATTTTGCGATTGATGATTTTCTAGTTATCTATTTTGATTTCTATATTTTGTGACTGCTGGTTTGAAATCAATTGTGAATTTGAAAACTGATTTTGATGGAGTTTAAATTGAGATTTCTTCATTTAAACTATACTGATTATTTATGCTGTATAGTCTCATTCGAGACTATAATTATTTGTTTAAGTGTTGTTTATCATACACTTATTTCTGAGAATAAATTAGACTGACCCGTTTATTATTTACTTTTAAATAATACTCGGGTCAAACTGAGTTATTTCAGGGTAATCTCTATCTTTGATTCAGTAGCAGCTTCAGCTTTTCGGATTTCGCATCATCTTTTGTCTAGGCTCCGAGGAGTTCTTTTGGTTATTTGATTCACGTCTTACGTATGTTGATGTATATGTTTATGTACATTTAGTTCATATGAACTATTGATTGTTGTAGCATGTATTCCAGACTTGTCTTCCGCTATATATCCGATATTTCTATTCTGATGTGATTATATCTATCAGTGTTTTTGTTATTATGAGTTGTTCTGGATTTTTCTTTATCCACCGTAGTTTCATTTTAGATTTGGATTGAATGTATATCTTTGGGAGTAATTTATAAAACTCCTATCGATGTAATCAATACTCGTCTAAGGCATAACTTATGGATGGTCGCTTCTATCAAGTCTTATTCTTCGCAATAGTAGACGTTATTCCTTATAATAACCTTTGTTATTGTGAGCATAGAGGTGGAGCGTCACAGCTTGATATCAGAGCTGAAATTCAGAATAAATTGTAATAAACACAGAACATAAAAAGAATGGAAGATGCGTTACAACTATTCGAGGGTTATTTCTTGCCTTTCTAATCTATTCTTTCCACTTTAACATGTGGAGTATGTCTATGAATAAGTTTTATATCCCGTAGTATTCCATTTGTTAAATTTCTTATCAATTGTGTATTGTTTTGACTAATCCTTGCCTTCTCCTGTCTCTCAGCCTATGGTTGGAATAGGTATAAATAATTTATATATATATATATATATATATACCACAACAGATTTTATAATGTATCCAAATATTTATATAAAATTTCCTTTACCTGAGATAAAATAACATACTTTATATACATATGGTATAAATAATATTAATACCAAATTTTTACCTTCAAATATCATATGTGTATACACACACAAACACACACGAGCAGGAATAATATATATGTGTAGAAAGATATATATAAACAATAGCTACCATGAGAAAAAATTTGGGAAAAATATACATATACATAAACTTAAAATATATGCATATATAAATAATTTATAAACTTATATATATGCGATAATAGATTATACTCAACTTATATAAACACTATCTATACCCACACATGGATTAAATAATTTATGTAATATATATATATATATATATATATATAACACAAGTGGATCATAAACTTTATAAACTTAAACATATTAACGAACAGATTTATACGTAACTCATATAAACAAAGATTATATATATAAGTTCACTAATAGGAAAGGCCATGTGGAGATAAAACCAGTGGCTCGAATCTTGTGGGCTCGAGCTTGTAAAGTTTATAGGCAAGGCAAGGCATTTGGGTTGGTTGAGCATTGGTGGGGAAGGAGAGAATTGAGCAGGGCAGGTTGAAAAAAGGAGGAAAAACAAGGCCATGTAGCCATGGGATGCGAGTTGCTGGGTGGGGAGGGGGTGAAGGGACATGGAAGAATATGAGCAGCATTGTTTTATAACTTATCATACTTTTTTCTTTTCTCGAAAATGAAAGAGCGAAGGGATGTGGGTATAAATGAATGAACTAGATTAGGAGTAATATGAAAGGGAGAGAACGAACATTTTATTATGTAAAGAAATGCAAAACGTACAACTTCATAATTTATATTTTCAAAGTGGCATAAAAAAAAGGTAGAGAATGAACTACCAATGAAATTAAACTGTTCGAAATAACGAACCACAACGGTTAACCATTTGCAGATTTCACGGTGTACCAGGGTTCAAAAAGCAGAAATGAATATACAACTGAGATCTACATGATGAGATGAACGAAACGATATAAAAATATCAGTGGTATGATCATTGTATCAAAAGTCGACAATCGGTACCGAAAAATGCTGCTAAAACGCCGAAAATAAGATATATGGTGCAATAGCAATTCAAATTTGATGAAACGAAATATGACGACTGACTTAGAAGATGATTTAAAAATATTTAGTGTAAAAATATTCAGGTTTGAAAAATATTTTATTACCATCAAATATTATGTTATTTGAATTTAAATAAAATTACAATACTAAATAAACTTCCATATTTCTGATGAAAATGTGTCATTTGCTATGTTTAAGTAGACGTATTTCAAATATCAAATTTTTATTTCAAAATTCAATTATTTAAAATTTCACAAAAATCTATTAATTACGTCATAAATACCGTTAAAATTTAAGGGTCGCTACAATCATAAGGATTTAAATATATATATACTTCAACTTTACACAGTTTGAAATTTTAGAAAATAGTTTTGGTAATCATAAATAATTTTAATAGTTAAAAATAGTTTAAATAGATTAAAATACTTTAAATAGTAAAATAGTTTAAATAGAGTAATTAGATTTAAAATGATTTAAAATAGATTTAAAATAGATTAAATAGATTTTATAAGGTTTAAAATGTGTAAAATAGCTCAATTATAGATTAAATTTATTTAAACTATATTAAGTAGATTTTTAAATAGACTATATAGATGTAAAATAGATTAAATAGATTTAAATTATATTAAATAGATTTAAAATAAATTAAATAAGTTAAATAGTTTAAATTGTTAAAATGTATTAAATTGCATTAAATAGGTTAAAATAGATTAATTAAATTAAAATAATTTTAAATTGATTAAAATAGTTTAAATTAATTTAAAATAGATTTCATAGTTATATACAAACATATCAATAACTCAATTCCGATAAATTCATTTATATTTGCTACTTCAACTTTAAAATTTTGTTAACACCTCTTTTATTCACGACTCAACGACCAATGGGAATAAGCGACTTAACTACCTAAAGGCATAAACGATCTAGCGACCTAAAGCACAAAGCGACTCAACATGGCCAGACCTAGCGACCTAAAGCATAAAGCAGCTCAACATGGCACGACTCAACGATTTAAGGAGCTCCAGCAACCTAAAGACTCCTACGACCCAACAGGGTTAACGACCTGGCAACTCAGTAAAGGCAGCGACCTAATGAGTTAAGGAAAGGGCGACCTAAAGACCTAGCAAGTTTCAGAGTAAAGCTGCATGCACACTGCCTTTTCCATTAGGTCGCTCACAACCTAAGCAATCCGACATGCTAAGTCACTCACATCATATATCTCGTCCAAGATGGCTCCATTAAGTCGCTAACGACTTATGATACCTTGGGATCACTCTTTTTCCATTAAGTTTCGAGTCCGTACTATTAAATGACAATTATGATCGCTACGAAACTTGAAATCATATCATAATTCACCGTTACAGATACAATAAAACTTTTTTCATCGAAATCCGAGCCAGTGGCTAAAATGTTTATTTTCACGCTAATTAATAAATTAATATTAAATAAATTAATATTAACTAAATTAATCACTTTGCATATTCAAATTAATTAACTGACCATTCTTTATCTTTTTTATTGCATAGACATTTAAATAAATTAAAACAAGTTTATATATAATTCAGTGTTAAATATTTTACAAGTTACAATGTTTAATTACATCTGTAATTAAATCCAATTAATATAATTTAATTTGAATAAATTTATTTAATTTGGTTTTGATATTTTAATCCAATTACTTCTCTACATACATAGTTAACATTATTATATATTTTATTACATTAATATCTTACCATACTCATCTTACTTTTCGTTAAAAATATATTTAATTGCATTTAATTGTAATAAATCCATTTATTATAATTTAAATTCCAATAAATTGGGCAAACTTGATTCCAATTATTTTTATTCAATCAATTGTTATATCATGCATAAAATTTCCATTGGTTACATCTTATTGAATCAATTTTCTACAATTATCAATTTAACCTACATTAACTACGCTAATTAAGTCAATTAATTTCAATTGATTTTCTATTTTAATTTAGCAGGCTAAATAAAGAGGTAACATATGATAATTGTCACCCTTAACTTTTAGTTACATTTGTATGTTGGTTATTTACACACAAATGTTATAGTTGTTCATACAACATTCATTTTTTTTCAAGTTATAATTTATTACATACTATTTAATTAATACAACACTTAAATTACCATTTCACGTTTAATTCAGTTATCAATTAATAGATACATTACCAAAATTATTCAAAACCAATATCAGTTACAACTCTTTTACCCTTTTAATTAATTGGAACTACATTCCAAGCCATTATCAATTTCCTTAAATTAATATAATTTAATTTCATTCCAGTTATATTCCCATTATTAATTCATAAATTTTATTTCTTCCAACATTTAATTACAGAACCTTATTAAATTAACTATTTTCAATTACTGGAAGTTATGGGTTGTTACACCATTCGTATCAAAATTGCTTGTTGATGCTGTTGGATGTTTTTTGTCTTGATACTTCTTTGCAGATTGCGAATCCTATTAAGGGATTCGCAACACTAAACATATTGTGAGAATACTGAGACTGTTCTTTGTAGTCTTTCTTTCAGTGCAAATTTGCACGTTAGTCATTACCTTGGGTTTAATATGTTTTAGGGATGGTTTGGCTTGCTTGTTATCAAGCCCCGTCCTATGTTCTGAAAGGATCTTATATTTTAGGCATCCTAATTCGGCTGATCAATTGTCTCTTGTTCTTTAGAATGTTGATGATAATTCCGATGTATCTTTATTTGCTCTTAGGTTTCGAGATGATGATGATGTACCTTGAATTCCAGTTGTTTGTGATTTTGCTGATACATGTGAGTCCACTTCAGGTCTTCTAACCAATAGAACAATTGAGTTTTACATTGGCCTCATTATTGGTTCTTAGCATGTTAGTCATCTTCCCACGAGGATGTCCACTACGGAAATGCGGAACTAAAAAGCAATTGATGGAGCTTGAAGCCATGCAATTTTCTCAGCCTAGTACCAAACTATAAGGTGCTGCGGTCGTCTAGTTAAGAATTCGATGGTACCCTTATGCTTTGTGTCGATTACCGCTAGCCTAAAAAGTTAGCCATTAAGAAAAATTATCTATAGCTTAGAAACGATGACTTTTCCAATGTAATGATCCTGTATTTCGAACCTTTCGCATCCGCACATGTTGGGCTTAAATTGCTAAAAATATCATATTGTTAATTAATATTTCGAAAAACTCAGCATATATAATAAATAAATAAATCACTAAATCACAAACACAAAGTAATATAATAATAAGCAACGGAGCAAATAAATAGTAGTTAATGAAGCAACTATATAAACATCAGAGTCAAATGAAATACAACAGAAATCTTAAACATAACGAATCTCTAATACATTAGCAACTGACAAGTCTAAATATAAATGACTGGAATAAACTGAAATAACTGGAAGTTAGATAGATCTTCAAATTAAGATCAAATCTCCAAAGCTGTGTCTCAGATGCTGTAACACTCAGTCTGACCCGAGCATAAATTAAAAGGCAAAACACTCGAGTCAGGATTAACATTCTTATATAGTAAATTCAACTCAAGTGAAATATCAACTGAAATACAAGTAACTTAAAGAATGTTTTGGATTCCCATCCTCCAAGGATCCGTGGAATTATCTATTATGTTGTAATATTATGATGAACGAGAAATTTTGGACCTTTGAAATTGGAATATTTAATTGATTTTAAATTTTTAAAAGTTAAATTCCAACTTTTAAATTCTAACTTGAATTTCAAATAACACTGTTGTTTGACATTTATATTATTGAGTTTAATAAATCAAAATTAGTTTAAATAGTGAATCTCGGATTTTAAGTTGATTAAAAATATATCAAAGGCTTGTAAAAATCTATATTTATAATACTGAGGATAATAGAACTTTTAAAATGTAATTTGTCAGCGATTTGTTCAGTTTTGAATTTATACTGTATAAATCGATATTCAAAAATAGCATTTCGAGGCACTGTCCCAAAATTCGACGAAACCAGTTCCATTGTACCCGTAATAGTGTATCATTATCGGATTTCAATTTTCGTAGCATTCGGAGTTGTCTTGTGACCGTACATTTAAAAAGCGAGCTGAAATTTATATCGAAATTTAATTTAATATCTGAGTTCAAAAAGTTATCTTCTCCATACTATCGAATTTGGACTCGAAACTTTTTCCATTGCATTCGGAATAGGGGTTTAACATTGAAAACGCCCGGCGAAGCGCCTCGATTGGAAATCGAGATTCCGATTTGCAAAACGGAGGCGATTTAAATTTGAATTTGAATTTAAAAATAAATAATATAATTTTATTGAAATACTATAGCAGACAAAAGCACATATAGAATTTTAAACACTTGTTCGTCTTTGTGAAACACGCGTCCATTTTTGTCCCCTGTATAGTTTATAAAATTTGAAAACAATCAAACTCGGTTAAAATGAAATAAAATAGAATCCATGACTGAGCTATACTTCAATTCTGTTCCTCCCAAATTCCTTTTCATTCAAATCTAGTGGTCGGTCCTCTATTTTTCTTCTTCTTCCCATATTATATCGCAAGCTACCTCCCTTCATTCCATCTGTTCGAAAATGAATCCAATTAAAAAAAAACCTATCTGCGAAACATGAAAACCATATCGCGACCGAAGTCGATCGGGATTTCAAGAAGGCTTTGGGATCGTCGAGTTCGATGGGGCAGTAGGGGAGAGTCCAATTGGATGGGAAGAACCGCACGCATGGTGATTTTCTCCGTGACGTGTAGTGAATAGTGGCGAGTGCGTGGTTCGCGATGGTTTTGGGTTTTGAAGCGAGGCGAAGACGACAAGGAAGGTCGTGATGGAGGCCGCGTATGTGGTGAAGATGAGCGTCGTGGTATGCAAAGCAAGATCGCTGACTTCGTTCCTGTTTGATATGAAGGTTAATTATTTAATGAATTCTAATCTGTGGATTTTTATTTCATTTGTCATGGAATTTTTTAGTAAAGGTAAAGTGAATACAAATGTAGATGTATGTATATACAAACATTCATACATACCTATTTTCATCTAAGAATATATAGATAGAAGAAATTTAAATATATACGGTTTAAAAAGAAAAAAATATTTACTATAAGTCAAAAATGATTATGTTTTTAATTTAACAAACATCTATATGCATCCGCATTCATATTTTAAATTAAAACACTAAATATATGTATGGATAAGATTTTGAAAAAAAATAGCGATTTTAAAATGCTGAATAGTTTATTTAAAAATTTGACTTTGGGATCTATATAAGTAATTTTAAAAGTACATATGTGATTTCAAAAGAAAAGAAAGAAAATATATAAATTGATTTAATTATCTTAAGTTACTAAAAGACCTTTCAAAAGAAAATTTGTTTAAATTTAAATTGTTTGTTTAATTAAAATCATTAGTTATGCAAATTTATAAAATAGGATAAATGTTTCAATTTATTTCGAATGTTAATAAATCATAAATTGTTTATAAAAGGTTTAAAAATCATGAAAACAAGCTAGAAATAAAATGGATTGCAAAATAGAAGCAAAGGTGAGATCTTCTCACTCAATCAAAATAGTTAGAATTTAAATTATCGATTGATTGTTTGGATGTGATATTATATATGATAGTGTGTGTGTGTCTATACACACACACACACACACACACACACACACACACACACACATATATATATATATATATATATTGGAGTGACTGATTTCCCGCATTATATAGCGGTTGAGACCCTATGTGCCCCACATAAAAGCGGATGACCCTTTATACCGCGATATCCCCTCCTAAAGCGGGATTGGTATTTAATTTATTGTGCTAACATCTGTGGATGTAGGGAAACAGGTTGGAGGGATCCAACTAGATTCCTCAAATGATTGAATTTATTTCATATGTTGTGATATGATTTATAAATAATCTATGGTTGATTATATTGGTGGTTGAAATTTATCGTAGGCTATAGTTGGGCCGAATATATTCTGGTACTTTAAAATACCAGAAATACATAGTTGGATTTTTGGAAATTAAAGTAGAAAAATTTAATTAAATTAATTTTAGAGAATTGGATAAATTTAAAAGAAGGAATTTGAAGAGGGTAAAGGTTGATTTTTGGAATCCAATTGAATAAATTCCAAGTATGGGAAAAAGATTTTAATAAATGGAAATAAATGGATTTTGAGTAGTATTGTTTAAAAGTTGAAGAATTTATTTTAAAATTTGGATTTTAAAGTCTAAATAAGGGTGTGAATATTGGATTAATGGTTTTCGAAATCAATTTGGATAAAGGAGTAATTTTTAAATGGAATAAATTTTGGAAATCGATTTTAAAAATGATTTAGTGTTCGAAAGTAAATTTTGAAAATCGATTTGGAAATTGATTTAGTGTTTGAAACTGTGTTTTGAAAGATGGTTGATACTATAGAATTTATAAACTGGATTTATAAAGATGAATAAGATATTAATGGATATTTGGAAATATAAATTCACGATTGGAATTTATAAAGGAATTGATAATTTGTTTTAAAATTAAATATTGGTTTATTTTTAAAAGTGTGGAAGAAAATTTTCGAACTTGGGATATAAATTTAGATAAATCGAGAAGGATTTATTAATTGATTTAAATGGACTATTTTGGAATGGAAAGAGTATTTTCCCTGGAAAGCCAAGTATGTTTTCAAAGCAGCTTCTAGATATAAATTAAAAGTTCTAAAGTTGGTACTAAAAAGAATGTTTTGGAGAAATTATTTTCTTAAATTGTTTTTAAATTTTTAAAGTAAATATTTATTAGTTATTTATAGGGGTGAATATTTGAAAGATTTAAGTAGTATTTGATATAGAAGATGGGTATTTAAATAATGATACTCTATCTAATAATTTAATTTTAAAAATTAGTTTGGGCTTAAGTTTTACATGAGTGATTTGTATAAAATTTCATAACTAATATCCTAAATAATGTGTTTAAAATAGTTTTTATTTTAAATGTTTGCAAGTATATATTTTTGGGAAAAGTGATTTAAATTATTTTATAGTATTCGGACTTGGCAAATTTTCAGTGGAAATAAACAATATTTGGAAATTTATTCCGCAAGAGGAAAGTGATTTGAAAATTGTTTTCGAAGGGATGAAGTGTAGAAAAATGTATATCTTGCGGAGATATTTTCTGTAACAGCCCGCAGATCCTACCCCAAGAGTCGACACTAATCTCCCTCAATCAACTCAAGATGTACGGAAATACAAACCTTTAGGTTTAAAGAAGTGGTAGAAGAAGAAAATAGAAAGCAACATCAGAATTTGACCATCGCAGCAGAATAAAATAAAATAGATAATAAATGATATTTACATAAAAACAAATCTGTTTATACATTACATCATCAGAGTATACATAACACACAACTATACAGTAATCATAATCCGCCCTCACAATTTGAATACATAGCGGAATATGTAATACAAATACGGAAGTAGTATCGCCATCCAGCTCGTCTCCTGAGCTCCACTGCATCCTTTCCTGTATCCTATAATACTCGGTCTGGCCTTAGCATTATAGTTAAATAACACCCGAGTCAGTCTGGAATACTAGCGTGAGAAACCACACAAAAATTGATTATTAAAGTTTCAAAATTCTTTTGAAAACAAAAGCATCTCGTAAGACCACGCCACAAATAAACATGTCGGGTTTTTACCTTATGATAGCCAAAACACTTTTTAATAAAATCCTCTGATATATAATAGGGTCTATTTACAAATACTTATTAAAATAGCCGAAATTGTTACAATTATTAAATTCCATCATACTAGCCACAATCATGGGTAATACAAACAAAATCGTAAAAGCACGTAGGGAGTATGGATTTCCAACTCATGACTAGGCACTGGGGTACCACCTGTCACAGTACATGGCTTAGTTCACCATACCGAGGATTGCTCCCAATCCCCCGCAACACAAGACCAGGACTACCCCTTACTGGATAATCCCAAGTAAGATCACCCCACGGTCGAGATCAACAACCGCGACACTAAGCCGAATAAAAAGGGATATCAAAACAGGGATGACCTCACCTTAATAGGTGCTACCCACTTAGCCTTGATGCATATCCCCTGATTTTCAGTCATTCCTGGTTGAAGTGGCTCGAGGCTAAGCGTTACCTTTTTAGAATATATCACTTATAATGTCCATCGTCCACCTGACGATGTTCCGAAAGCATTCATCCATACAAGTCCGTCCCGTGTTCGAACAGGACCGAAGGCACTACACCTACTACATCCATTTTGGAATCACCTCAGGATTAGTAGCGACTAGCCCTCGCACTTCACAACTCCATCTTCGAATCCAAACTCGTCTTCTTCACAAAAACGTATAAACCGGATCGAAGTAGTTTTCAGGAAATAAATCCTGATCCCTGTCTCTTCGAAACGATTAGCGCATTTGCCAATATTGATAGTCGGTTATTCAACTATCAATTAACATTCACAAACAACCATCAAACAATAAATAATCTCCCAAATTATTTATAAATCTGAAAATATCTTCACAAGAAATATTTTCCATTTTCAACCCTTTTTGAAAACAGTTTTCAAACCCTACTCTTCTCATTGGATAAATTCCCAACTATTTATTTCCACTTAAAGCACCAAGTACAAAGCTTTAGATTTTTTTTGAAATAATTTAAAATCACTTTAATATAAAATATACTTTAACACTTAAATTGAAAACTACTTCAATACTTTGTTGAATATATATATATATATACTTTAGGAATGTTTAAAATGAGGTTACTTTATAAAATATAAAACTAGATTATCTCCTTTAAAACAAAATACCAAGTCGCCTTTAAATAATTACCACGATCATAGATTTGAAAAACACTTACTTAGAATTTAATCATTTAGAAATAATAAATTTTCTAAAACATACTTTTTAAAACAACATTAAACTTTTAACTTATATTTAAAAAATTGCTTCGAAAACGTGCTTGACTATCCAGGGAAATACACTTCTCTTTCACACCCTTTAAAAATAAATCACTATTTATTTTTAACAAATTTACCCATTCCTTTAATAAATTCCCACCGTGAATTTATTTTTCGAAATATCCACTGATATATATTACTTTACTTTTATAAACCTAGTTTATAAATTTCAAGTCTCACTTTTCTTTTAAAAATCCAATTTTAAAAACTTAAATCAATTCCCAAACTGATTTCCAATTTACTTCACTTTTAAATAAATTCCCTTACTTACTCCATTTTTTTAAAAATCCATTAACTTCAGATTTTATTTCTTAATTATGATTTAAAATCTTTTTTTAGCTGAAAATACCAATTTCATATTTCCCAAATCCTTCTTTATCTTTTACGTAACTTCAAACCTTGAATTTTAAAATAAATTCATTTATTGCTTTAAATAATATTACTTTAAGTTTAAAATTCATTCTCTCTCTGTTTATTCAAAACTCCTTTTCCATACTCGGGAATTATTAATTAAGATTTAAAATCACTTTTATTCTTTTCCAATTCATTCTTAAATTTATTCTGATGCTTTATAATTATTTTACTTAAAAATCCACTCCTTTGTTTTTTTCTTTTCAAAAATCCAGTTTTATAGATTTTGATAATTCCGTATACCCAAATATATTCAATCAACCCGTAGCATCCAACATTTCCAATTATCAATATAATTCATCCCAGGATATAAAATGATCATAACAAAGAATATTAAATAATCTAAATAAATTTTTGGGGAATCCAGATGGATTCCTCCAACCTGTTTCCCTACATCCATAGACGTTAGCACAATACCAGTTCCACTTCGTGGTGGAATATCGCGGTATATGAGATTAATATAATATCATCCGCTATTATGCGGAGCATATGGTCCCATCCGCTATATAATGTGGGAAATCAATCACTCTAATATATAGTATATATATACTACTATATATAATATAGCACATAAAATCAATTCAATCATTCAACCAAATCTTTAAATTTAACCATTTTAAATTTAAATAGCAACCAGATGAGTGAGATTAACTCATCTTTGATTATGCATGCAACCTATTTTTAACCCAGCTTGCTTCCTTTCAGAATTCGACCTTGTATAAACATTATACAGTTCATTATTATTTGAAATAATCAGACAATCAATTACCAGTTTAATTTAACTAATAATTTAATGTTAAACTAATTTTCTTTTAATAAAATATTTTCAGCAACCGAAATAATTAAATAAGTTTATTCAATAGATTAACAACCATAATACATTATTTTTTTAAATAACTAGTGGCCTCAAAATGTGAATATGTATATTTATTTTCCTTTAAAACTACATATGTACTTATAAAAATATGTACATAGATCTTAAATCAAATTTTGTGTAAACTCTTCAATATTCAAAAAAATTTGTGTAATTAATTCCCTAACCTATCTACATACATATATAATAAAACGGAAATGGTTTATACTCACCGCAATGTATTTTTTCTGTATCTATATTTACTTATATTAAAAAGCTGCTATTTATCTTACTGTAATAATTTTGTTTTATAATAGCAGTTCAAATAAAAGGAGAAGCCATACCCAAACCCACGCGCAACCTCCATTCACGCTTCGCCACCACGATCGTAGAACACACACAATCGCAGAAGCCCTAGGACTCGAACGCACTGTCCCCTTCCATTCGCCTTGCTTCACTGCCCCTAGAACCCCTCTAATGTCACGACTTCGAGATGCGACGCCTGCCTCCTCCCAAAACCCAAGCGCTGCGCATGCGACCCCTAGCCAGCGACACTGATTTTGAACCACTCCATCGATTTGAAAGGTGAATAGCACGCTCCCTTTATTTTATTTCATTTTGTTTACGATCGGTTTGGTAGCGAAAAGTGGATTTGAGAGGAAGACACGTTTTTTTTATTTGGGTTTGAAGGAACAAATTTCAATGAATAGAGGGAATTCGAGCAGAGGGCAGATGAAATAGATCTTCCTTGTTATGTTTGTCTATTCGTATATACTTATAAACTTCCTTTTGGATTCAAAAGGAAGAAGACGGATATCCATACAATTCTAGGTCTGCATGCTAGGGTGGCTTGCACAGGTATGCTACAGTGTTCTGAAAAAGTAAAAAGTTGATGTAAAGGAAATTTCTATTGAAAAGTAGGTTGACTAAAAATATTTTTATTTAATTTCCAAACGCCTCGATTTACGTAGCTTAAAAATCCCGAACTCCTGTCAAGGCGTGCCATCAAGGGTTTATAATGTTGTGCCCTATTCCGAACGCAATGGAAAAGTTTACGAGTCCTAATTCGATCGTATGGAGAAGATAGATTTTTGGACCACATTATTATATTAAATTTCGATATAAATTTTAAGCGCGTTTATATATCGTATAATCAGACAACTCCAAACACTACAAAAATTGAAATCCGATAATAATACAATATTACGGATCTAATGGAACTAGTTTCATCGACTTCCGAGACTGTGCCTCGGAAGGCTATTTTTAAATGTCAACTTAAACGATATATTTTTATAGCTTAACAAAACATCTTCAAATTCAATTTTAACACTTTACTATCTTCGGTACTATTAATATAAATTTTACAAACCCTTAATTTATTTTTATCAGGCTTAAAACTCCCGATTCAACATTTTACCCAATTTCCAGTAATTAATTCCAATAATTAAATTTCCAAATAATGGCGAAATTTGAAATTTAAGTTACAAACTAACTTTTAAATATTAAAATCAATTTAATATCCTAATTTAAATTGTCAAAAATTCTGGGTCGTCACATTCCTCCCCCTCTAAAAGAATTCGTCCCCGAAATTACTAAGGCAGAAGAATGTACCAAACCCACTAACTTACTAAAACCCATTTAGTGGAAATCCCATATTCACTTTTCCAATTCTTTAGTTCCAACTAAACAATTAGTTAAAATCTCCATTTTCAAAATCCTTTATATCAATTCCAATACGAAATCGTTTTGTTGCTAATGAAAATTTTCCCAAAAATTTTCTGAAATTTTCTAACTCCCAAAATTTTCTAAATTTTTTGGCAGAGTCTCCTTTCTGTGGAAGAGCTTTTTCAATTTGACAAGAGATATAAATATATATACATTCGACCCACACGGTGGAAAAAACAAAAATAGTTTATATTTCCATTTACGTTCAGCCTTCATGCCAAAATTCAACCTTCCAAAATTAGTCGATCATCAAAAAATCGTGAAAACCCAATTTACGTTCAACTCGCAACTACTCGTGATTCCCAATCTTAAAAATCATGATCTTTCTTTTAAAAATCATAATTTCCAAAAAAAAAATATTATATAATTGAATCAAAAAATTAAAACACTTAAATTTTTGACATACTTCAGTGTTTCACTGTATATAATTGTTTTCCATTAAACCCACTTGATGATTTTGTTTGAGAATATTTTTAAAACTTAGATCCCCTAAATTCAGACAAATTTTATTTGGAAATCAAGGTCTAAAAAGAACTAGAGAAGGAGGAATTGGATTTTGAAATTGTTAGAAGCCTGTAACTTGAAACAGGGCTTATACCAATATGCAGCCATAAATTATATACATAACAGTATATTCATATCCACATCAAAACAGAATTCATCCATGCAAACAATTGTCATCACTATGCTTCACGGGATTAAACATATATATCACAGTACAAACCCAGATTAAAGTTTTTGATAGGTTGGTTTGCTCACCTAACTTCTAAGTTTGTACAGAGGAAGCTTAAATTTTTTTTGAGTATAATTGAAAATCTTGCTTGATTTGTTTGCTGTGATTCTGACCTTTGTTTTGCTTTGATCTTTTTCCAATTTTTCTTTGCTTTCCTTTTGATTTTTTCCTGAATATGCTATATTCTATGCGGCCTTTTCTTCTGAATATTTTTAGGTCTTGATGATTTATCTTGCTTCAAATTTTATTTTGATCATCACTCCATGAGCTGATCATTCCAGGGTTCGAAATTTGCTTGAATCAAGATTCTTGCTTTAGTGTTGAGATGGTTTCTCTACTTTGGTTTCAGATCTTTGGAAGAGAGGGATTTGCGAAAAATTTTCAAGTTGAAGATGATTTCTTACTGATTCCAGATTTCAGGTCTTGGGAATTAGAATGGCTGACTAATTTTTTTTTTTCTTTTTTTTTTTCAAAAGTTGAATGCCATTTGTCCATTTTCTTTTTGCATGTTGTACATTTGTTATATGTATGAAAAATTATGTTTAAATCCTTTGAGTCAAATTGTTTTGTAAATTTTGGTTTAATCCTTCATGTAATTATAATTTCATGTATACATATGCCTTAATTTCTTTAAAGTTGTTTATATTTTTATTTGTTTATATCCTATTTTATATTTATATTTTACACAAATAAAATTTCTATTGTTTTTCACATACAAACTTAAATTTAGCTCACTATTTTTATATACAACTAATTTATACATTCTTTTATTATTTATTTTTTTGTACAACTTTTAAAAGAAAAGAATGATTTAAAAATTTTAGTTACATATTAACAATTAATCACTATCTATTTACATATGTATATACATAAGAAAATTAAATCTTAAAAATAATATTAGGAAAGTTATTACATTAATTCTTAAATTACAGTTTCTGAATATCAATATATTTAAAAATTTAGAAACTAAACTTTTTATTAATTTAGAGCTTTTAATTCTATTTTATTTTCAATACATTTTATTTTGAAATCCAATATTCGTTGATAAAATACTTATTCTTATACTTCAAATCAAATTGTTATTTATCTTTATATTAATATTTATTTTTAAATCCAATTCTATTTATAAAATTACTTATCCCTAAATTTTAAACCAAATTCTACTTATAATCTAAAAATTCTAAATTTATTCTTGAAATTTTCTAATTAATTCATGAATAAATTCACAATTTTACTCCAAAATTAAATTAATTGTCAAATTAATCTTGGTTGATTTTTAGGAATGATACAATTCGGGATTGCGGTTTGAAATGATATATAACCTTATTTTTATTTAAAATTACGGATTGAAATGATAAATATCTGTATCACTTGACCATAGGGTAGAAAATTATATACAGACACCGTGGCCTATATATAAAAATATTTTGAAATGATTATCTATGGTTTGGTAAAGGAATAAATGGTTTATGAGATATTGATCTGGATATTTTATAAATGTTATTTTATATGTAGCTAAATCCTTGGTTTTAAACTATGTATAAAATTGGTTTAAAGTATAAAAGATGTTTAATAATAAAGTTTGATTTTATTAAGATATAATATGGTTAAGTATTTATTATATTTCTGGAGTTTATAATAACTTAAATGAGAATAGGGTCGGAATATAAATATGAAATTGAATTGAAATTTAATAATATGGAGATTTTAAAGGAATGATTTATTATAACTGGATTTTGGTTTAAGATGAATTAAACAAATATTTCAAGTATAAATAAATTGGAGGAAATATTTAGTTATTCGAAATTGAGTTTTATTTAAATGATAATGGATTTATTAAGCAAATATTCCAAAACTAAATAATAGAATATTGGATTGTTTAATCGTAATTACCAACCTTAGTTTTGAAATTGTTTAGTATTAAAAGTTGAAATATATTAAAATTGAAATGTTTTATTGAAACAGAAAGTGAGTTGGAAGTTATGAATTGAGATTTGAAAAAAAGTGAATAAAATTTTGAAGTCGAGCAAATTATTTTACTTTATAAAGTAATTTTAAATTCAAACTATTTTATTTTATATGCTGTTTGAATATCCAAACCATTTAAGTATTGGATGTTATGGTTTAGAAGCTATGAAATTCGAAGTATTATGTTTTGAAAGGTATATTTCAAGCGTTTGGTTTCGAAATATTTTAAATTTGAAAGTTCTATGACTTTGGAAGAGAAATATATTTGAAATAAAAATGATATTATGTTGATTTGGGTTTTGCATATATGATATCTTATTGATTTGGGTTTCAAAACGGAAATGAAATCGTATTTAAATGTTTTGGAAAGGATATTATATTCTGATTTTAAAGTATAATTATTTTAAAATGACCGCGGTGTTATAATAACGATTGGTTGGCAAAGAGACCGGGATCAGATATGGGCATACTCTCTGTCGCTACCGAAAACCACTTTGACAACTATGTACGCGGTGGATATTCCAGAATGAAGTAGGATGGCGGCGGCGTTTCCTTTGAGTTAAATACGTGGACCCGACTCCTGTGATTTGGCATATGGTGGCTAAAACAGGACCGATCGACGGGCTAAGATGGTTGCACCTTTTATCGGACACATCCCTTCGATATTATACTCTGACTTTTGGATTGATTCGGTGACCAATTTTAAGTATTTTTTATTTGGGGGTGTGGCTCGAGGTGGGCGGTAGCTGCGCGCCACGCATTACCACCGGCCCGGAAGCATAATTGGTATATCTACCCTGGCACTGGCTAGTTGCGCCGTGTCACTTACCCTAGCACGGCTTATACAATTTTGGTTTTGTACCATACTTATGGAGTGCACTCTGGTGACGCCCAGTACGGGGGAGATTACGGTACTGTATAGGCTACGGGAATATAAAAGTGTGTTAAGGGCTACATGGGTAACCCCTTAACGATATTTTAAAAGTAAGTTTATTTTACTATTAGGCATTACTATAATAGCGTATATTACTACATAGTAGATAGTTTAACGGATCCTTAGGAGATGTGAATCCCGAGCATCTCTTCAGTTATTGCACTGACGTTGACAGTGGATAGTAGATGTCAAATTTCGTAAACATATCTGACGCCGTTCCACTCACGCTCGGGTCAGCCTGAGCATTTCAGGATTTAGAAGACCGTATTCTGGAGGACGAAATGAAGATTTGTTATTATCTATAATACCATTCCATTGCATTAATACTGTTCCACTGCATCACATTGCTCCGCTGCATTGTTATTGATTTTCCTATAGTATGTGTGGCTCTGATATGCATTGTATAAGTATAATCAAATGTTTTTTTTTAAAACGTCTACATGAACTGTATATTTAAGTATTATATTTTATCGTTCCGCTGCAAAATTCTGTTTTGTTTTTTTTCTTTCTCTTTTTCTTATTTACCCTATAACAATCCGCCCTTTTGTATTGTTTAAGTCTGACGTCTATGGTTTATCGTCGATTAAAACCGTTTGGAAAGGAGGGACGTTACATACTCCCTTTACAGATGAAATACTGTATGCTGAACCCCCTCGCGATTCAGGTTGACGGCTTTACCAGTATATAAAGGAAGTTTTGATCCCAATCAACACATCCTAATGTATGGGTGGTTGATGAATGCTACACGGGCTGACGATGCAGTTAAATGTCGAAGCTTCTCGATTTCTCTGAGGGGCATAAATGGTTCAATCGTTTGCCACCCTGATCTATTTATTATTTTGACCAACTGGCAACCAAACTAATTGAGTAGTTTTGAATGTGTGTCACAAGGCCAAAGGACGTTAACACTCTGTCGAGTGTCACTCAAGCCGCTGGAGAGACACTCCGACATTTTTTAGAGAGATTCCATGTTACATGTGCAGAGATCAATAACCCAAATGATAACGCCATTCTTATGGCATTGACTAAAGGGATTGACCCCAAATCTGAATTCGGCAAGTGATTGGCCAGAAAACTACCTGCGTCATTAGACCATTTCTATTCCAAGGCATCCCAATTATTGAGAAGGGATGATGTGAAACAGTCTAGGAAGCAGGATGACATAGAGCCGTGCATGGAAGGGATCCAAAGTAATGTTGCAGATAAATAGTTTGGGGAGAGCTCTGGGAAAATTCAATTGGATATTCAGAATAAAAAAACAAAGTAGAATGAAGCGGGAATTGGAATAGAAAGCGGGATCTGAACTGTGATCCACGACATAGAGCTCCAATGTTCGATAATTACACTCCTCTAAATACGTCGCTGAAGAATGTATATCTACAAAACTGCAATACTATCCAATACAAGAAGCCTGCTCCGAAGCCATAATCGAAGAGGCGGATCAAAACAGGAAAATTTTGTAGGTTTCACAAGAGTTATGGCCACAATACAAACGAATATTGTCATTTACAAGATCTCATTGAGAAGTTTTTTAGAGAGAGGAAGTTGGAACAGTATGTGCGAGCGCCGTAGTCTGGAGGTGCGGGCCCTTGAATCAGAATAATATGCCCAATTAGGCAAGACAGGAGGAACCCGCTCGAACAGGCAGGAGATTGGTGATAAAGACTGTGAATGGTGTCCTCATGTAGCAGACCGAAGCTGGTGGGAAATGGAGTCGTATGCTAGCTCTATCCGTCATGCCGACTTCGAACGTTGCAGTATTTGTGACGATGGGGCTCCGACCAAGCAACAGAAGATGATGACCGATGACATCGTGTTCCGAAATAGAGACGCTGATAAGGTCGAAGCCATTACTATTGATCCACTTGTCAGATTTTCTCAGGTAGGTCCAGCTTGCATGAAGAGGAACTTGGTTGACAGTGGTAACTCTATGAATATTTTGTTTATGCGAGCATATGATCAAATGAAGATGGAAGCCAAAGATTTGAAACCTTGTCAATCTCGAATCCACGGCATCAATGAGAGTGCTACTATACCCACTAGAGCGGTGGAACCACCAGTGGAGTTGGGAGTTGGAGAACGCCAGAGAGTCTGGATACTACAGTTTGTTGTTTTGGACATAGACTCCCCTTACAATGCTTTCTTGGGTCGATCGGCCCTTGCTGAATTAAAGGTAGACATTTCCCCATGGTGTTTTACTCTAAAGTTTCCAACTGATCATGGAGTTGGAGTCATTCAAGGAGATCAGGCTGGTGGATGAGCCTGTTATGTTGCTAAGCTGCATGGGGCGTAGTGAAAGGAAAAAGGAAAGGGCGTAGAGGAATCTCCCTACGTTCGTTTTTGCAGATCTTTGACAATTGGCGCCTAGGCCCAGGTCCGGGCACCCTAACCAATTTCAGAGGGATCTTGACCCAAGAGACACTGAAAGTGAAGATAAAACTAAAATAATTAAGCTTCCCCGCTCGAACTGACAATCGATATGCCGATCGATGATGGTGACGATTTAAATATGGCAAAGATTGGATCTCCGTTAAGCCAATGGACACAGAAGGAATTGGTTGAATTTCTTCGAGAGAACCTCGACGTATTCGCCTGGACGCACTCTGACATATGTGGGATCTCGATGGACATCGCGAGACACACTTTGAACATTGACCCACGGTGTATCCTAGTCAAATAGAAAAGGCATGGTATGGATCCAGAGAGATTGCCGCCCTTAAAGAAGAGGTCGATAAGTTGAAATCGAATGGGTTTATTCAAGATGCGTTATAACCAAAGTGGGTATCCAACCCCATACTTGTTGGAAAGCCAAATGGAAAATGAACGACGTGTGTTGATTACTCAGACATGAACAAAGGTTGCCCGACATTTTTCCACTTCCCCGAATTGATCAGCTAGTAGATTCAACGGATGAGCACCAGCTATTATGTGCTTATGCCGGTTACAACCAGATAACCAGGCACTTCGGACAAGCTTCGTGATTGATGTGGGAATCTACTACTACAAAGTCATGCATTTCGGACTCAAGAACACCGGGGCACATACCAACGACTAGTCAATTGAATGTTCGCCAACCAGATCAGAAAGACCATGGAAGAATATGTGCATGACATGCTTGTAAAGTCACAATTCTCCGCTGATCGTATTGAAGACTTGTAATTAATGTTCAGAATCCTTCTAGAATACAAGATAAAGCACAATCCACTGAAATGTCACTTTGGGTCGCATCCGGACAATTCCTTGGGTTTATCGTCAACGCTTGAGGAATCGAAGAAAATCCCGAAAAGATCTGGGAAATCAGGAATCTTGAAACTCTAAGAATCGTAAAGAAAATCCAGAGCCTCAATGGGAAGGTAGCAGCACTGAGCCGGTTCTTTTCAAAGTCCACCGACAAATACATTCCATACTTCGATTTGATTCGAAAAGGAACAGAATTTTTGAATAGACCACACAATGCGGGTGCACATTTCGAGCACTAATTCAACATCTCTCCACACCATCGATTTTGTCAAAGCCTGTCAATCTTGTGCAATTGCACATTTACTTGGCGGTATCAGAAAATGGAATCGGTGCTGCCTTATTTTGGAGGAAGACCGAGTGTTGAAACTAATCTACTACTTTAGTAAATGGCTAACAAAAGCCGAGGAAATTATATGAAGCTAGAGAAGTTGGAATATTGTCTTGTTACTTCTTCGAGGAAGCTCTGTTCATATTTCCAAGGTCATCCTATCACTATTTACACCGATCACTGTTATGCAAGTTCCTTACACGGCCCGAGACGTCTGGTAGTTTACTATAATTGACATTGAACTGACCCAGTTTTATATTACTTACATTATGAGGCAAGCTATTCAAGGACAAGTCCTAGCAGATTTCATAGTCGAATTTACCCTCCCAAAGGACAAGCCCGAAACCAGTGAATCTCCCAAGTATATCCGGAAGTTGCATGCTGATGTTGCATCGAACGATCGGTGCATCGAACGATCGGTGCTCGGGTGCTGGAGTTGTACTTTAAACCCATAAAGGTCGGTCCATACGTTATGCTCTAAAGTTTGATTTTCATGCGACCAATAATGAAGCCAAATATGAAGCCTTGTTTGCCAGATTGAAACTCGACCGAGATTTGAGAATTATTGCAGTGGAAATTTATTGTGATTCACAATTAGTTGTATCTCAAGTTCGGGGTGAATATTAGGCAAAGGAATGAAGACGAGCTGCTTATTTTGCTCGAGTCCAGGAGATACTCAATTAGTTTGATTATTATGCCATCTTTTACATACCCTATGAGCATAATCAAAAGGCTGATTCATTGGCAAGTTAGCAAGTACGGGGGAAGCACGGCAAATGAGACTCGTTCCTACAGAGACGTTATCTTCCCCAAGCATTCATCAGATTGAGACAGATTGGATATTTGAATCACTTCCCATAAGGAGTCATGGATGACTTCATTCCAAAATTACCTCGAGCATTGAACGCTGCCTAAGCACGGAAGTGAGAAGAGACAGATTCTTTGTAAAGCTTCGCGATTCACTATTCAAAATGGAGTCATGTATAGAGGAGGCTATTCCATTCCTCTACTCCAATGTATCGCCCATGATGAAATTAAGCGAGTGTTACATGATGTACACGAAGGAGAATGTGGCAATCACAACTGGGGTATAGCTCTCGCAAAGAAAGTGCTCCGGTATGGATATTATTGGCCGAATGTAAAGCACGATGCAGCATATTATGCCTGGAAATGTCATAAATATCAAAAGCATGCTCGAATTCCTAGATCCCCACCTAATGAGATAACCCAAATGGTTAGTCCATGGCCGTTTATAGTATGAGAGATCGATATCATTGGATCTCTACCACTGGCCAAAGGCGGTGCGAAGTACACCATTGTCGCAGTTGATTACTTTACCAAATGGGCCGAAGCTAAACCTCTTGCTATAATCATGACGAAGAAGGTGATCAACTTTGTAGTTCGCAAAATTATCTGTCGATTTGGTCTCCCGCATACCATCATCACTGACAACGGAACCCATTTCGAAAGTGTTGAATTCAAGTATTTCTGCCAATGATTCCACATCCAAAGGAAATTATCTACAGTTGCACACCCTCTAGCCTGGTTGAAGTTGTTAATAGTTTTATCAAGTCTATTCTAAAGAAACGTTTGGAAAAGGACGGGAGCAAGTAGGTTGATGAAATTGCTATAGCATTATGGGCTTACCGAACAACCCACAAGTCCGCAACTAGACATACTCCATTCTCTCGATCCTATGGTTCAGAAGTCGTTATTCCAGTCGAGATGGAAGTACCTTCTCATCATGTGACTTATTATGATCCAAAGACAAATGTCATACTACTTTCCGAATCCTTGGATTTGTTGGATGAGAAGCGTGAAGAGGCTGACTTGAGGGCGACCGCATACCAAGTCAAGTCGCCCAATTAAATAATGCCAAGGTCCAACCCCGAACTTTCGAACTCGGCGATCTCATACTGAAAAGAATTTATCCGGTTCGTTCAAACATAAAACCAACGTGATAAGGACCGTATGTGATTGAGCGAAAGCTGGGAAGTAGCACATTCAAGTTATCGACCATTGGTGGTCTTACTTTGCTGAGAGCCTGGAACAGCGAGATTCTCCGTCGCTACTACACATTACAGGCTTTATTTATTTTAGTCTATTTTTCATCTGCAATTTGTTTCTGCATTCCGAAATTTGAATTAGTAGTAAGGAAACTGACTTTGCCATATTTTCTCATTTCAGGAATAAAATGCCATCTCTTCGAGCCAGAGCTATGATTTATTGAATGTGACATACAACCATCACGACGTACGAAGAGCTAAGTTCCATCATACGGCGAAATTTATTCAAATAGGGAGTGACTGTGATACGACCGGCACTCGCTAAGTGAAACTCGATCTCGAGGGCAAGTCACTACATTGATGCCTAAGAAAGATTGGCACACGACAATCCTTTAAATGACTCCAGTCTCCCAGAGTGTGAGCTGGAGTATAAACTTATAAAATGCGGTTTCGAAGAGGGTGGACCCGTCCACCTAACCACTTCGATCGTATCCTAACCAAGTTCGAGAAGGATGGATCCGCCCATCTAACGACCTCACTTGTTAACTCGTGTGGATGTGAATCGACCTTCCGTGATCTTGATGAATCCATCGTTCCCAAAGTGTGGACGAAATCCTAAAAGCCTAAACAGATGTGATTGACCATCTTTCGGCCAACTCCAAATTTCTAGAGTGCAAAGTGGAGTATAAATAACAAATCTAGGTTCCCAGAGTGCGAACTAGGGTATAAAGGCCAACTTTGAATTCCCAGAATGTGAGTAGTAGTATAAACATCAACCAACTTCAAGTTCTTGTAGTGCGAACTAGAGTGCAAAGGTCGACTATCTCCGGTTTCCCAGAGTGCGAACCTGTGAATCGACTGCAAATAACTCTAAGTCCCCAGTGTGTGGTTAGAGTATAAACATAACTCGGATGTGAATGACCACTTGCAAAATAACTTAAGTCCCTAAAGCGTAGACATATCTTAAAACTTAAACATGCATGATCGACAGTTGACATGCAAATGTAGATCCCCAAAGTGCGGATGTGATCATTGACAAGTGAGCGAGTGTGATTCGACCACTCAACTCTCACCCATTTTAGCATAGATTTGATGATGTTAAGCTCGACAAAATGAAGGAAAAATCCAACTACTGGCCAATCTTTACAACTCATCCCCGAACTGGTGGTAGAGCTTAAGTTTCAACCATCGACTGAAGCAGTGCAACGTCGAAGTTCGACTTAATCCCCGGTCATGACTCGTGTTTATGATTTTTGGACTTAATAAATAAAAACAAACTCGACTCAAAATTTGGAATTTTTCAAGTGCACTGGACTAGAATTCAAATACAGAAACGCTTAAGCAAAATTACCAATAATTGTGTCGAAGTCAAAAAAAAATTCATTTCAAATAACTGTGAAAGAAGTTCATGTACAAGTTATTTCCAAAATTCCTATAAGTAGGGGCCGAACCAGCATTTATACATGGTTTACGAAAGGAAAACAAAATACATTCCTATCTATCTACCAAAAATTAACCGAAGAAACACGTCTACTCTCTCTTCTTTTTTGGCTTCTTTGGTATAGACCCACTAGAGCTGCTGCTTAGTTTTTTCTTTGAGCTCTTGCCTTTCAACGGACAATCTCTAGGCGGGGGCATGATCTCAATGTCCTCATCCAAACTCGAGTGTGTGGGGATTCTTCCTATAGGCGGAGTTGGAGGGGTCGGAACAACTATAGGTGGCAGAATAGACACGTTGGTATCAATAATTTTACCAACGGGTGATATCATTCTCATTGGAGTCGGGCCAGGTGCCGCCATTCCACCTCCAAAACTACTGCCATAAGCCGCTGACTCTATTTCAGCGTCGATTTTGACCAATATCTCTTCTTCGAGAATTGCTCGGGCCCCGATGAAAACATGGATAGTCGTCATTGAAGAGCTGGTAACAGGTGTGGTTCCACTTATAATAAATGGTAGGTCTGCGAAAGGGTTACTGTGGCGACTGAGGAGTTCCTCCATCATCTACTCGTAAAAAGAGAGTGTGCCCCTGCGTTCCATCAATCAGGTGCAGTCGTTGTTGTGGTGGTCGCCTCAGTAATGATAGCCTCCTACGTTTGATGCGATTTTTGAGTTGTAGGAGGCGCTATCAGTGTAACTCCAGTCACTGCACAGGGAAAAGGACAGACTTTTGGTTAACGCTTTGAATCAAGCCTCTTACTTTGAACCCGTATGAAGAATGTTCAGAGTACCTTCCTCAGTTAGGAAAGTGGACGGCTGAATGGCTTTAGAAGTGTGCTCTTTAGCAGGAGCTAACTACGGCTGTTCCAGATTGTGAGCAATTACATATTACGGTTCAACCGCTAGTGCAGGTTAAGGTTGGGTTGGCGGAGGAATCTTGAGTTTTGTATCATGATGCTCAACACCTAAACCTTCTCCAACCTCCGAGTGTTGGGTGCTGAGCTTCTCCCTTTCATGTGAAATCATCGATTTGTGGAGAATCTTTCTTTCATCTTCATTTAGCATACGATCCTCAAGCTCAAACTCATCGATTGATTCATCTGGATGCGTCGCCTACTCCTTCTCGACCAATCGGCCCCAAGCGTTTTGAAGATGTATCAAATAATTTTCGTGCCACGCTAGGTTCCTGTGTTTCAGAACATTAGCGTTATAAGTGATGAGGAGATCTTCGATATCAGCCTCTAGCCTGGACTCCGCCGTACAGATCCTCTCCTCAACCTCGGTCTCCACCACATGTACTTTAGCCACTAACGCATCCTTATCACCCTGGAGCACTACCGCTTTCTCACATGCCTCCTGGGATGCACAATTCGCGTCATTCCTTTCCTTGGTAACTTCGAAGAATTTGGCTTTAAGCTCATTGAGTTCTTTGAGAGCCACATCTCGTTCGGCAATAATGGTGGTGTTCCGATGGCCTATCTCCTCCACCATGGCAAAGTGTGTCTTCCTCATCCTCTCCATGGCCAAATTTGCCTCGTCAGCCTTTTTAACGGCCTCTATTTATGATTTTCGGGCGTATTCGGCTTTATTATGAAGCACTTGGATAATTCGGTCCTTCTGTGCAAGCTCATTTTCTAACTTCTCTATGGTGGTCGCCTGCTGAATGGTCAGCTTCGACGCTTTCTCTATGGCTTTCGACCATTCACTATACTGAGTATAGAAGTCATGAATATAATTGTGCATCATATTTCCCACTTCCGCAGGGATTCTCTTAAGCGTGGAAGAAGATTCAGCCATCAAAGCGGATGTTCGAAAAATATTTTTTCAACTGTGCAATTTTGATAGCCCCTTCTCCAAAGGGCTCAGTAATAGCCTATTCAACGACAACTAGAGCTTCAGACTCATGTCTCCGACGGTGACGGTCAGGCCTCTGAGCAAGGGATGGCAGTTTGTGACGTGGAGGCTCCTGGGGTTGTGTAGCATAAGCAGAAGGTTGTGTAGGGATTCGAGTAGATGGAAATCGCGATCGAGATCGGTACCTTTGCTCTAGGTTCCTCTCCCTATTCCTCTCTCTATCGTAGTATTCCTAACTGGAATAACCGCGGTCGTGGTTTCTATCATCTCCCCTTCTACGCGGCTCATAGTGTGAACTCGACGACTAGCGCGCTGAACGGACGCTTCCAAGCATAAAATCTTTCCTAGTCATTGTACCTGCAAAGTAAAAGAGGAACTTATTTAGTACTCTCCCAAAGTAAATAACTTATGGTGGAGAATCGTGTAGTTCCATAAGATGTATATGTATGTGCAACCCTCCACCAACTGGAAATGCCGACTACACTAGTGGGAAGAGAAACGCTTAAGTCCATGCTGAAGCCCCTCCAATCCGGCATCATGTTGAAGTGACACATAATCCGAAATTGGAATGTCGTCGAGTCCTTTGAAAAGGTTTTCCACCTACGAGGGGGAGGCTTTGAAATTCTAATCTTGGAAACAGGCAAAGACACGACCTTGGATTTCCATCTCAAGAATTTAGGGCGTTTGAAAGCAACTACCTTGACTTTTATTTTTCCTTTGGAATCCTGAAGGGTATCATAAGGCCCGGCTACATGTTCATTGTCGGTGGGTGTTTTTTTTAATCAACCCCTTTAGTTAAAACAACTCCAAGCATCTTACGTTTCACTCGTTCCTTCGAGATAGCCCTTAGTGTTTCCTCAAGCTTTATACTTTGGCTATGCTCGATTAACCCGACGATTCTCAAATTTCTGTCTTTCAGAACGGAATCGATGTCTCTCATCTCACTTGGAACTTCTAAGAGAACCTGTACTATCTCTTTAAAATGCGCACCTTCGGGTGTGGAATTACAGCTGTAAAGAAAAGGAGATATTAGTCTAATGTTGGTTAAGATCACTTTGCTAACTACTTGAAAATGCTGTGGTACTTACGCCTGAATAGCCATCAGCTGGCTAATCCCCGGCGGGCAGCAAATATCTAACCATTCTGTTTTATGGTTGCTCAACCTGGTCCAAGACCCCGCTACCACTTAAAAATTTCTAACCGCTTCCAAAAATGTAAAACAAGGGCTATCTCGCCGGCTCTTGACATTCAATAAGTGTCTAATTTCAAGAAGGGTCGGTGCCTGAAAGAGATGCACTATAAACACAATGAACAGGATATTCATTAGAGCATATCCGTTGAGGTGTAACTGAGATGGAGCGATTACAAAGAAAGATAGCACTTCCCTAATGCGTTGGTAAAATTGCGGAAGTGTTCCAGTTGCGTATGCATGGCGATTGAAAGCAGTATACCGCTCTAGTGGATAATGCGGCTTATCATTTGGTCCTTGTAGCAGAACATCGTCCAATGGCAAGACATGACTTAAGCATATCCGTCCCAACATTTCTTCAGAAACGTTGGACTGTACAGAATATAGTGGATTACCAACGAAAGTAACGCCTAGTAGCTCATTTGAAGCTGGATTTATAACTTCGGCCACAATGGCCGGTATCTCGATCGTTAGGGAAAGTGAACTCTTAATTTCCTGCTGTTATGAGCTTGTAGACTCCATAACTAAACAACTTATAAAAAATCATCATTATATGATAATAAGCCCGTGTATCCCCTAGTGTGAACTGTGTAAATGTGTTGTGCAGCGCAGTGGTACATATAACTTGAGAAATTTAACGAAATTTAAGAGATGCTTAAACGACAAGACTTTTAGATTCAACAGGAGTGACCGTCATCGCTGACCATCACAACCGAGCTGTTTAGACTCTAGGGACCAATTCAAGTTTAAGTTTACTAAGTTCAGTTGAGTTATAGTTCCATCGACGAGATTTGGAAGGCAGTCCAATGTGCAGTTAAAAAGTTAAGTCTAGTTTTGCAAGGCGGAAGCTCGTCGGAATCGAAAGTTCGAGTGTGAAAATTTTCAAGGCCAGGACTTGGATCAGTCACGAAGGGCTTTGTTCAAATCGATCGTGGTGAAGGCTATTTCACATCGACCTCCAAGGAGTAACTTCGTATCGATCTTAAGGCTCCCCTTTCGTATCGATCATGGGAAACGTCGGTGAACATGCCCAATCTATCGTATCGATCGAATAGTTAGTCTTTCGTCTAAATCAATGCGAACTCCTATCACCTCCTATCGATACGTAGCCGCTTCTTTATTCAATACGAAACTCAGTCTTGTTTGGTCTGAATCAATATGAACTTGCCCCTCGTCCATAATCGATACGATGGCTCTCAAATTCTTTCTTCTCCAAATCGAACTGAGCTTTATCACCTCCTTCCTCAATCAAGCCTCGGCTTTGCTCCAGCCTTGGCATCACTAGAATCGATCATACACACAAATTGAATGGCATACAAACTCTAGTCTCATCGTTTGAAAGTGGGATTGATCGGTTAGCTACCTAATTTAAGTATTAGATTCGAAGGAATGGAGGGCTATTCAGTTTGGAGACGAGGGTCGTTTCATTTTATTTTTCTTTCCTAATCGATGCGAAAGCAGTTCATGAGAAATAGAAAACAAGTGAAATTTTCCTAAGTCCAAATTGTATTCACATGGACTCGAATGTGAGAGAGGTAACGATTTGTATCCTGGTGATAGTGAACTAGTCGAAACAGTTAGGCAAGATGGTGCGAAAGAGCATCCTTCGTTTCCATCTATGGTTGACTGTGAGTAAAGCTTTTTGAATCCATCAATTCATCGATGCGAAAAGAGTAGCCAAGCTACACTGGAGTCATGTAATTTCATTATTACGAAGCATCATTTCGTATCCATAGGCTTGGAGGCCTAAGCTTCGTGTCAATGACTCAAAATGACAATTTTGCGTCCGTTACTTTGAAGACCAAAGGGATTCGAGACACATCGATACGAATTTCAATGTTTGTATCCATCGACGCATGGCTCACGAAAACTCATATCCATCGATACGAGAATAAACTTTGATCTTTTACATCGATCCACGTGAGGATCAATACGAAGGGACATTCCAAAACAACCACTAAGCGTTGTTGCAACTCGAATTTCACATCGGTTCAGGAAAGGATCGATACGAAACTCGATGCAAGAAAACTGACAACGACTTGTGATCGTACAAACATTAACAAGAGTTAGGTTAGCATATATGCATGTATGTCAGACTAATATTCAATTTTCAAAATTCACAGGTCGAATGCCTACACGATGAACAAATTACAACAATAAACAGCTAATCAATATCATACGGCAATCAGTTAGAACGACACAGGTATAACAGTCGTTAGTCTATAGTTCATAGTTTATGTCTCTATGGATCAATCAAAAATTACAACTTTCAACGAAAAGACAACAATCATTCAACAAGTTAGACAGAATCATTTATAATGAAAGATGTGACTATTCAAAGCACGTTATATTATCACGAGGCGTACTTTGGGGGCAAATGTTATCTCACCTTTTGGCAAGGCCGAGATATTAAGGAATTGACTAAAGATCAAAGACCACTCATCCCGAATGTCGAGTACGCTTAGGTTCACTATAAATGTCGATAAATTTTATCCGAGTCCGGATCAAGCTATGATTGTTATGACATGACAAACAAATATAAGGAAGTCGAGGTACAAAATTTCAAGTCAATCGGAGTTTATGTGCTAAAGATATGATCAATACAAACCAAGGAAATCGACACAACCATGTCAATCACTTCACAACCTTCTATTCGTATCGATCTTATTCGTGTCCATCGACGAGCATTTGTACATATCCATTAGAATGCACTACTTCGTATCCATCAGGGGAATCATCTTTATTTGTATTGATCTATTCGACTCCATCAGTGAAACAACTCCAATTCGCATCGATTGGCAGCTCTCTTGTTCATATGCATCGACTGATGGTATTCCTCGTATTAATCAAGATACAAGTTCACTTCGTATCTATTGACTGCCATACGAGTGCTGGCTCCATATCGACAAAACTTTTTGGATACTTCGCATTGATCAACCATAGAATGATACGAATTAAACACTCCGCATCGATACGAACAGAACTAGACGATCAATTTGTACGAATAAAACAGGTCAGTCGATCAACACGAATAAGTGCAAGACCATCGATAAGAACAAGGCCAAAATCAATCGGTACGAATAGAGCATATGATCGATATGAACAAGGTGACAACCTTGGAATGACTCGGTCAACTCGGCATAAAATGTGGATCGATCCGAAGAGTGAGCGCCATGTCAACCTGTGAGCTCGTGCCCAGTATCGATTCGAAGTGATCGATAGGAACTGGCCAGCGCAAAGAAAATGCAATCTTGCATCGAACATAACTTGCAATCCACATGTCCAAATGCTGTGAAATTTTCACATGAGCTTACGTACAACCTAAAGAATGTTTCTGCCAAATTTCAACTCGATTGGATCAAATCTTGATCGATACGAAATTCGTTCGTATCGATCACGGATCGAGTTAAAATCACGTGGGATCAATCGTGTAGGCCCACCCATGTGCCAGAAGAGGTCTCTCGAGATCTGAACGAGATATTTGCATCCTACGCCTATAAATAGCACCCTGGAGCTTACAGAAAAAGGATCTTTTCGGCTCTTTAACGTCCAGACTCTGCCAAAACCATTTTTATACTTCAAGGCCACTATTGTACTTGAATTTGATCACTGTAATCCGCTGTGTTCAGTTGTAATCAGTAAGCGAGTATCAATAAAATCATCAACTTCATAGTGGACATAGGCAATACGTTGAACCACTCTAAATCATTGTGTTTCTACATGTTTTCATTATTTGTTTTTGAAGCGTTTGTTAGATAATCCTCTGTTTACATTTCTATTCTTCATTTTTACCTCTTCAAATACTTTCGAAGAGTTTAGTGCCTTATTTTGGTACAAACAAAATTGATTTGTGAATTACTTATCATTAAATAAGTATATGGAAATATTTTCCAATAGTGAAATGCGAAATGGTTTAAGAATATATCTTTTTAAAGATAGTCTGAAGTCAATATTTGTCAAATGGTTTAATTAATAAAAGATTAATTAAAATGGCATGTTGATTGCTTATGGTGCTAAATATTTATTCGTTTGTTATGATAGTTAAATGATCGACGATCCATTCTGGCCATTTTAGTTCCCCGACTTGATGCGGGAAATATTTAGTCGCACACTTACTATTTAGCCTTCTATGTAGGCTTGATTATCATTTTTGTTGTGCAGAGTATTACACGAATCTATGGAGCTTCCTTCTTAGCCATAGGATAGCATGTTGATAGTTGGAAACATGATATGTCTATGAGACTTAGTTTATGTGTGAGGTTGAGAAATGCCTTTGCATTGCAGGTGCGAAGAGACCGAGATCGGTTTATCCGAAAACCACTTCGAACCAACATTTATGCAATGATTATGAAGGTTGGTTTGAAGATATTGATATTTAATATTTTTATAGTGGAGGACTGCTTATTGATCATTTGGGGTTAAAATCCCAATATATGTCCAGTGGCAGTAGTCTCTTCGTTATGAAATTTCCAATGCAAGGACAATTCGCTACTAATCCTAGGTATTTCTCGACAGGATGTGGTAGGAAAGTACATTCGGTTTGTCCTGTTCCTAGTCAACTTTTATGGACATTTTTCTAACATTGTATTACTTAAGATTACGTACATTGATTTTTACAAATGTACATCAATGGAGGCGAAGAAGGCAATTTCTTTTAGCTTAACATCCTCCTTGGGACGTATGAGCTCAAGGGTTGTATTTTTGTGGAAAGCAATTAGTAGTCATAGGAAATGGCCGTGTGGCATTCAAATTGATGTGATATGTGAAGGGTAATCGTTACCTCATGCCTCATCAACTGGAAATGTCCAAAAAAGGGTTAGATGCGACAAGGCTATGTTGGTCGCTCCCAAGTAGGATATGATCATCCTCTTCTAGATATATCTTTACACGCTATGACATCGTGTATCTGATTATTGTGGTTTGTATGCTTAGAGGGTCCTAGGAAAAGTTCGATAACAACCGGAGGATGATATAATCGATACCATCTAGCTATGGAGGCGGGCAGGTCTTGTGTTAGCAGAGGATCCTTTATGACTGTCCTCGGTACATTCCTCTACAGATGTACTGCCAGAAGGTAGCCCCTTCACCTAGTAATTGGTATAGAAACGCAAACTCCACTACGTAGCTGCCAATTTATTTATAGAGCCTAGTTTGGTGGAATTTAATAATGGTAACAATTTCGGATATTTTGATTGCTATTTATGTAGTAGACAATAATATAATATAACATGAATTTGATATGAAATGTTTTAGTTATCATCAGGTAAAAACATGTCTGTGTTTATGTGAAGGCGTGCCTTACGAGATCCTTTTGTTTTGAAGGAAAAGTTTGGTAATTTAATAAATTCAGTTAAGTGTGTTTCTGACGCTGCTTTACCAGACTAATCCGGACATTCTTCTCTTTCAATGCTCGAGTTAGACCGAGTATATTTATAGGTTTAGATTTGGTGCTCTTGGAGCTTCAGTAGGAGAGCTGGAGATCATCATTTTCGTATACACGTATCATTTTATTATTCGCAGCTTAGTTGTTGTATATTATCGGCAGTTGTAAGGACATGTTATTATAACTGTCCAGGCAGATTACTGTTGATTGTTTGTTGAAATTTGATTTATGTATGTGTATACCATTTCTGTTTGGTAAAGATCATTGATACGATATTATATTTTTTCCGCTGCGATGGGAGATTCCGTACTGCTCTGTTTGGTTCTCTTTTCTCTCTTTCTTCTCTTCTTTTCTTCTCTCTTCTGTTCTTTCTCTTGACTTTCCATCAGTCTATGCTTTTTGGGTCGGACATGTGTGGTTTATTGTCCATTCAAAGGCTACGGAATTGCACGTTATCGCAAAACTTATTAAATTTGCTTAATCTGTTTTAAATATAATCAATATAATTTATATCCATTTTGTCTATTTCACATTTATTTAATCAATTTAAAAATCCACTTAATATAATTTAAATCAATTTAGTCTATAATTAATCTATTTAAAACATAAAAAATCTATTTAATTTATTTAAATCTATTCAAATCATTTTAAGACTAACTAAACACAATTTAAATCTATCTAAAGCTTTTTTACTATTTAAGCTATATTAAATCTATTTTAAGCTATTTTTAAAACTATTAAAATTATTTATAAATACCTAAACTATTTTCTAAATATTCAGACCGTGTAAAGTTTTATATTTATGTCCTTAATGATGATACAACCTAAGTTGAAATTTTAATTGATAACTTTTATGAAATGACATATTTGGGTTAATATGATTTTGGTGGTGAATATTATTTTGAAAGTGAATATGATTTGAAAATAATACGTTTTTGAGAACATGATATTTTGATATTAATATGTATTGACTTTTGAAATGTAAAAGAACAATTCGGTGCAAAATAAGCGTTTAGTTATTAAAGTGACCGGGATCAGATATTGTTATACTCTCTATCTACCGGAAACCACTTTAACAACTGTGCACATTGTGGATATTCCAGAAATGAAGTAGGATGGTTTGGCGAATGATTTCTGTATAATGTATGACGTGACCCAGGCTCCCTTGAGGCAGCTTAGATGTGACTAAAACAGGAACCATGCCGGGCCAGTCTAGGTTGCTTCTCTAGTCGGACACATTTATTCGAAACCGTATTATGACTTTGTGATGATTTGGTGGCCACCCCTTGATTTTGATTTGGGAGTTTGTTTTGAGGTGGAAGGTAGTAGCTGTTATGCGTTACCACTAGTCTGAATCCCCAATTGTATATCTACCCTGGAATTTCCTCAAGTGCCATGTTCATATGCTCTAGAGTGCTTCTATGAGTTTTGTTTGTACCATACCTATGGAATGCCCTTGGATAGCCTTTAGTTTACGGAAGAGTTATGGTACTGTATAGACTATGGGAATATATAAAAATGTGTTAGGGGGATATGGGTAACACCTTAATGCTATTTAATACTTTTACTTTACTATAGACATATTATAGTAGCATATTGTACAACATAGTAGATAGTTTAATGAATCCTTAGGAGATAGGAATCCCAAACATCTCTTAAGTTATCGCACCTACGTTAGACACTGAATAGGAGATGTCAAAACCTATAAACATCTTCGACGCCGTCACACTCGTATTTATTTACCATTGATTTAACATACATAAGGCCTTTAGTTTCAATTCGAATGTTTTGTCCTTTTAATTCGCTTAGGTCAGCCTAAGCATATCAGGGTTGAAGACCTCAATTCTAAAGGACGAAGACGAAGATTTGTACTAATATTATTTATTATATTTATTCCACTACTTCATGTTGTTCCGCTGCATTTATTTTTTTATTTGTTCCTATTTCTGTAACTTTGATTTTGTGTTGTGAAAGAATAATCAAATGTATTTATCAAACAGCTTCGTGAACTGTTATTTGATTATTATATTTTGTCATTCCGCTACGAGATTCTGTAATTTTTTTTACTTCTTTCTCTTTTTATTATTTATCCCATAACTATCTATCATTTTGAATGGTTTGCATCCGGAATGTATGTCTGATTAAAACATCCAAAAAGGCAGGTAGTTACATGTAACAACCGATATTTTCAGCCATTCACAGCCGCACATGTCGGACTTGAATTGCTCGAAATACCGCATTGTAAATACTTTTGGAGAAAATGAAATACAATCACAGAATCACAGACATAGAACAATCAGAATACCTCGTAGCGGAATATAAAATACATAGTAGTTCATGAAGCTACTACGACAGAGTCTCAAACCAAATACATAATACAGTCTGAAAACAACATAATAGAAATCCCAAATACATAGAAGTTCACTAATACATGAGACAGACTAGAACAACTGAAACAAAGAGTAGATATAAATGTAGATAAGCAGAAACTCCAGCAAAGACCAGCTCCA